>BSBN01000530.1:10890000-11515000 GCA_027924645.1 Cunninghamia lanceolata
GTAGTTGCACTATTCTTATGGATAGTTAGTCGCCACCTATCCCTATACTATGGAAAATTAGGTATCTAATTTCTCCTATTTATATATTCTCATGTGTTAATACATTTGTTCAATTTCACTTGCCATCTCATGTTTGTTTGTTTTTCTATGATCTTGGCAGTTTCTACATGGTTATAAATTACAATACTCATCAGTTAGCATATGGTTAATGTGTTGATCACAAAAGGCAATTAATATCATGTGTAGAGGTAAAATTAGATTTAATGTTACCATTATTATAGATATTAATATTGTAAATGATTTGAATCTTATATTTTAGATTTCATTGGAAAAACTAACTACAAAATTGTTGTTAAATGTGAGTCTAATAGAACAAAAGTAGACACTCTCATTAGGAGAGAGAGTATCATCAGAAAGAAGAGGCTAGTCTGACGGTGATGTGTATGAAAAACACCTGCACACAAACCACATAATTCATATAGTTAGATCTGCATTGTCGTAAGATAAAATGGTGGTTTTGTTTAAAGAGTGTCTTTGTGTGAGTAAAAAAAATAGTAATTATTTTATTGAGGAAATGGAATGCTTTACCATTTATTGATAGTTGGATTGTTTTCACAAAAATATATAGTATGAATTTTATTTTACCTTTATTAGAAAATTATCAAAAGAATTCTATTCCTTTTATTTTATTTATTAAATTATGTGTTTAAATAATAAAGATAATTCTCTTTATTATTTAAATGAATTTTATTTTGGAATTGGGGCCTATTATTAGATGTCTTTTTATCAAACCTAGGGGAAAATTTAAAAAATGTGTGTTGCTGTCATTAGAATACGAAGAGGGCATAAATTTTAGACAGTTGCCTTATATGAAGGAGGGAATTGCTTTTTTTGGTGATATTTGTCCATTTCATGTGGATTATGGGCAAAAAAGGAAAACCATTTTCTTAAAGCAGGGGTCTGAAGAAAAAGGAGGAGAGAAGTTTGGCTTGGGAGAGGGAAATTTTCTAGAGGTTATTCTGGATGAGAAAAATTATTAATTTCTTCATTCTGGAGGCAAAGATCATGATTATTTTGTTTTCCTTAATTGCCAAGAAAAAATTTAGACAAACAATCACACTGTTTATCGGAGGATAAATTGGTAGACTCTTGTGTTTAATTTCTGAATTTGGGGTGTCTCTGGTTATTTGTTCCATGCCTTGAACCAATATTACATTTCAGATGTCTCTTCTTGTGCATTATGCAAAACAGAAGCCCAGCCAATCTTGCAGGTGCTTTAATATAATTTTTTTCAATTCTACTCGTTTAGATATAGTTCTAGGTATTTGGAAAGTTATCCAACAATTAGATTTTAGTGGTGATGAAATTTGGGCAATACCCGTGAACCACATAAATCAAATTTATAGTATTTTACCTTCATGACTAGTAATTTGTCAAATAACCAGCTTCAAAATGCTGAGATCATGTGTTTTAGGCAAATTATATGATTGAACTGTAAGTTTGTCTCTTTATTTTTATCTCAATAGGAATTGTGCTGGGCAACTGGGTATGTATTATGCTTGTTTGAACATTGAGAAATCAAAATTTAAACATTTCTTTTTTTCCATTCTCATGGGCGACTAGAATAGAGGAACTTTTTCCAGATTTGACCCCTTAAAATATCAGTATTCCTTGTCCTGGGCGTATGGGAAAAAGAGGTGCCCGTTTCAGCTTGGAAACTACATAAAATTTATTCCTCTCTATATAAAAGAGGGCAGCCAGACCTGATAAACTTCTTTTTAATTGTTTGCCAAACAAATTCCCATTTTCCTAGGCATTGGGGTGGCTGAATGCTGCCTGTTTTTCTTAAACAAAAATAAAATTTGTTTTACTTCACAAAATGACAGCTAGTAGGGGAAAAAGCTGAGCCCAAACATCAATTAAATGGTTTAAGTTTTTAGACTTTAATTCATACATTTTACTTAGGAATTACTCTCTTAAATAGCTAAAAAAGTAGCACCAGTTTGAGAGATTCCTCGTGTACTTAATATTGTCTTCTTCTTCTATGTATCGTATGAGTTTTATCGTTTAATTATAGTTTTATCATACAACTTTAGACTTAGATTTCAGTAGAAAGTAGTGTTGAATTACTTTATTTGTAAGGCATTGGGTATTGAGTTTTTATTGGTTGTATGCAATGCAATTGATATGCTTACGAGCTATATTTGGGAACTCTTCCATACGGATAAAATTTATGAGACTATGACTCCTTAATTTCTTCTATTGTATCATATATTTGTTAAAGGTTAATCTACTTAGTGCTTTCTCACGAAATATAGAGAATAGTAAATTAGAGGATATGAGTACTATTTTGATACATAAGTTTACTGGTGATGAATTTTTCACACCATTTTTTTAAACTTTCATTTCATAAGTTTTACTGCGGCTCAGCATAAAGGATGGTGCGGTCTCTGCAAGAAAAACGTTGTCTCAGGAGTGGCGCATATAAAAGGTCTCACAGCACATGCCATTCACATACAGAGACACAGTAAAATAACGCAGCATAATGGAACCATCAGATGCAAATAATTAATGGTTTGCAGGCAGAAATAAAAATGATTGGGAATGCACCACTTGTAGGAACCCACAGCAAATTTAAGAAACTCAAATTTATGCGGAAGAAAGCACGTGGCTATAGCAGAATTAAAAGAAAGCAAAAGTAAGTTATGCAGAGGCTGCCAAATGTAAGTGTCTGCGTCAATTTAAAAGAAACTAAAGAGTTATGCGGAGGCTGCCAAATGTAAGTGTCTGTGATAATGAAAAAGGAGTTCAAAATTCAGCGGAAGCCACCACATGGAGCCGTCCGTGCATAGGGATGCAAATGTTTCATTTTATCTAAATTAAATGCAATATTACGGGTTAATATAAATGAAAGAGTCTTATAATAAGATGTGGGTCCCTCAAAGGTAAATGTTACGAGAATTAAATGGTGAAAGCTCCAAATTAAATAAACCACTTTATTTTTCATGAGCAAAAACTCAAAGGCAGCGGAAAGTGACAAATGTCAACACCCGCGTCAATTAGAGAGCAGTTGAAATTGAAGCGGAAGGAGCCACATGGTGCAACCCATGCACAGGGAACTTAAATTCTTGTTTCATTTAATTAAATGCATCAAATGTGTCACGGGAAATTAAGAGGCTAAGGCTTTAACTTTAATATAAAGTTCTTATTATATTAAATGGTGGGGCCCTTTTCTTATGAAGCTGAATATTTTATTTAAGTTGCATTAAGGATCTTCACGGGAATATTTAGGGAACGATTCGAGCATTTTTAAAAGAAATCAAGAAACTTGTGGAGAATGCCATTTGTCAACACCCGAACAACTTTAAAAGAAACTTAAAATTCCATGGAAGCCACCACGTGGAGTCGTCTGCGAATAGGACAGGAAATGAAGTTTGTTTCATTTTATTTCACCATCAAAAGTTACGGGGTTTTATAAGAAAGTATTTTATTAATGAGACAAATGTGGTGGGCCCTTCCTTTTAATAAGTGACACTTATTAAATATATGTTTCTCATATTATAAAGTTACGGGAGAGGTAGGTTTTAACACAGAATATTTTATATTGCCTCATTTTAAATGCTGGTCCCTGCTTGTAAAATAATATTTTATGAAATAAAAACTATTAACTCACGGGAGTTAAAAAGTGAAACCCTAAATGTGAGCAGCAATGTTTTATTTTCATGAGCAAGCTACTTATGCGGAGGCTGCCAAATGTATGTGTCCACATCAATTTAAAAGAAACTGAAGAGTTATGCAGAGGCTACCAAATGTAAGTGTCTGTGATAATGAAAAAGGAGTTCAAAATTCAGCGGAAGCCACCACATGGAGCCGTTCGCGCATAGGGATGCAAATGTTTCATTTTATCTAAATTAAATGCAATATTACGGGTTAATATAAATGAAAGAGTCTTATAATAAGATGTGGATCCCTTAAAGGTAAATGTTATGGGAATTAAATGGTGAAAGCTCCAGATTAAATAAACCACTTTATTTTTCATGAGCAAAAACTCAAAGGCAGTGGAAAGTGACAAATGTCAACACTCGCATCAGTTAGAGAGCAGCTAAAATTGAAGCAGAAGGAGCCACATGGTGCAACCCGCACATAGGGAACTTAAATGCTTATTTCATTTAATTAAATGCATCAAATGTGTCATGGGAAATTAAGAGGCTGAGGCTTTAACTTTAATATAAAGTTCTTATTATATTAAATGGTGGGGCCCTTTTCTTATGAAGCTGAATATTTTACTTATGTTGCATTAAGGATCTTCAAGAGAATATTTAGGGAACCATTCGAGCATTTTTAAAAGAAATCAAGAAACTTGCAGAGAATGCCATTTGTCAACACCCAAACAACTTTAAAAGAAACTCAAAATTCAGCGGAAGCCACCACGTGGAGTCATCTACGCACAGGGTAGGAAATGAAGTTTGTTTCATTTTCTTTCACCATTAAAAAGAAACTTGCAGAGAATGCCATTTGTCAACTCCCGAACAACTTTAAAAGAAACTCAAAATTCAGTGGAAGCCACCACATGGAGTCGTCCGTGCACAGGACAAGAAATGAAGTTTGTTTCATTTTATTTCACCATCAAAAGTTACGGGGTCTTATAAGAAAGTATTTTATTAATGAGACAAATATGGTGGGCCCTTCCTTTTAATAAGTGACACTTATTAAATATATGTTTCTCATATTATAAAGTTACAGGAGAGGTAGGTTTTAATAGAGATTATTTTATATTGCCTCATTTTAAATACTGGGTCCTTGCTTGTGAAATAATGTTTTATGAAATAAAAATTATTAACTCACAGGAGTTAAAAAGTGAAACTCTAAATGTGAGCAGCAATGTTTTATTTTCATGAGCAAGGTATAGGAATCGGCGGGAGTTTTCTTTCATGCCACAGAGATATTTTTCCAGCCATGGGTAACAGAAAGCCACAGTTCAGTTCTAAGTTTCAGTTGCCACTTCAGTTGCAGTTGCATTTTGCCAGATTTTATGCTAGATTTTACGGAGTCAGTTGCAAATTTTTAGAGAGGCCGTTGAGGATTTGTTGGGTCTTTCAAGCTATAAAATAGCTAGATCTGGGTCACATTCAAGAGTTCTTCAAATATGTTCAGAGAGAGTTCTTCATACATATAGAGTTCTACATTCTACATATTAGAGAGTTGGAGCAGCATACGGAGTTTTCTTCTTACCTTTGCAGTGTCTTTTCATGATGATTGTAATAGTTTATTCTATGCAACGATTGTGCCTTTGTAAATTTATTCTTTCATTCAAATATGAGACGGTGTCCTGTGCATTTATGAGTTTACTCTGTTCTTGTCTCTAATTTATCTGTTTCTCTACCTTTGTTTAATGTGTTTCTCAAACTGGTTTTAATCATGCATATTTTGCTCTTTAAATCTAGTTAAATCCTTCAAAGTTTAGACACTGTGCAAATAATAGTTTCAAATCCGGTGGATCGCCATAGATTAGGCATTTATTTTCTGCAATCTTAGTTTTCTTTCTGACCTTTTTTGCAAACCCAACTGAAAGAACGGAAGAGCCAGCTTCTTAAAAATCTGGAGGTCAATCTAAGGAGCATTCCCACGTCTCAGAGTTTCCCATGTTGCTACTGGATTACACCCACAGATTTATGCATCAACATTTACAAAGAGTTGAGTCTCTAAATATCATTGAATTTCACTCAATGTATTTGTTATATTACATTTTTCCTTCTTGCCATGAAGATTAGATTATGATTTTGTTTTGAGCCTAATGAAATAGTTAATGTTTCTCTTAGTATTACTATGTAAAAATAATTTTTACTTTTGAGAATTAGTTTTCATAAAGGAATTTAATTACTTTTCATAAAGGAATTTATCTTTGTAGAAATGACATTCTTGAAATAGCATGCTAATAGGGTGCTAATGTCACCTGTAGGAATAGTGAGTTAAACCTATGTGTATAAACAAATGTTTTGGGCAAAGTTATTTACTGAAATGATTAGGAAAATAGATTGTTTAAGTTATTCTCTACCACATCATGTGTTAAAATACATTTCTTAGCTATATGTTTGCTTGTTAAGCATTAGGTAGCATGCATATTGTCAATAACATAATGATAGCACAGGTTTCATGCATGTTGACCATGGTTATCTAGGGTCTTTGTCATGGGTTGTGATTCTCCTATGGGGTAGCACGGGGAAGTTTGTGACTTTGTGGTAGGGTGGAAGTCATTCCGATGATATTCTCTCTTCTTCAAGTTTGTCAAGAAGGATTCTTAGATGAGATATTCTAGTATGAAGACATTCATTATATTTACATCATTAACATGTGTTTTATGATCATGACATGGATCTATGTGTATAGGACTTGGTCCTCTTGTATTGATCACTAAGATATTTTCAATATTCAAATTATTGCATAAAACTAGTGAAGTTTATCACAAATATGATAACTTAGTATCATAGGCTGAGTTTCATTAGTGTACATTCTATTAGTACCTACATTTCTATGCCCTTTTGCCCTTGGTTTCATGTGTTTAAGGCTTGTTAAACCCTAGAAAAAGTCTTTGAAAGACTTAAACCTTAGTACTTTGGTTACCTTTTCTTCTACGTTTTAATCTTTCATTGACTGATAATTGGCAATCCCTAGTAACTTAAGTTATGTTTTAAGTGTTCGTTACCATTTTGGGTTACCAACCCCTTCCCTAGGTTGTTAGTCGTGGGCCCTCTTTTAAGAACAACTTTAACATATGTGCGCTAAATGACCTTTAAGTTGTGTTGCATCATCTATCCATGTCAATAGACTTTTCTTTTCACTGTAATGTCTTCCTTCATCAGGCCTCGCTTTGAGTCTTCACAGGAATGCAAACTCTCTTTGATTGACCAACGTGTCATGTTTGTGCCTAGGTAATATGTATTTCATGGAGGGTCAGCTCTTTGCTAGAGTTCCCAGACAGATTTTGTGAGCCGACGAAGCTAGCGTAACATTTCAAGTGACTCGTCAGGGTTTTGCGGGGAATCTTTCCTTCATTGATGTCCAGGTATCCACTATGTCTTCGGTGTCTTCAACAACTATATTTCATAGGGACTAAAGTCTTCGCCAATTCTTCAAACAACTTAGCATGAGGTGGTGAAGGCACCACCATGGTAGCAGGGGGATTCTGAGTCATAAACGATTCTAGATGACCATTACTGGAGCAAATTCAAACTCCAGTGGAGATCGTTGATCTAGCACAATCTATGGTGGACATTTAAAATTCAAGAACGACTATTATTTGCCTATTGTCCCTGCATGCTAGCCATTGATTTGCCTCCTAGGGTAATCCAATGGCTTGAATTCAAATGATTTGATGGATTGATGGTTCATGGGTGATGATGCTTGAAGTTATAGGCCAAAAACCATATAATGCTATCAACAGTGTACCAGGTCCTATTATGTCAACTGATAAAAGGCAGGCTAGGATCTCTAGGTGAATGTCCTCTTCTAGGACATGGTTAGATATGACACTTGGAGGCAATTGAGCATTTTCAAACTCTGTGAACCTTTTCATGCCACCAAAGTACATTATAATGAGTCTATATGGAAGTGATCGCAATTATGGTACAAGGGGTCTGTTATATGATTATCTGAAGTTTTCCATGTTGCGTGTCTAGTTATTGATGAATTGATGAGACATGCTCTGCTTGTAGGTGCTTTGGTTCAAGAAGGATTGTGATCACAGAGACAAAAAAAAGAGAAATACAGTTATCTTCTTGTACTCACATTATGTAAATGATATTGTATATATACTATAGATAATTTAGAATATAAAGGTATCTTTATATGTGCATTATAGATACTATATTGGGTGTGAAATGTAGTGACACAGAGCATCCCTCTGTATTTGATTTTTCTGATGTTTATAAAAGATGCCAGTGAGGCAATATTGTAAATGCCAGTGAGGCAACATTTTAGCCAATGAGGCCTGTAAATCAGTGAGATTTTTTCTAAGCTAGTGAGGCATTTTTTTGAGTGGTTTTATGCCAGGGGCTTTCCACTCAGGACAAATTATTGTGTCATTTTGTCTCTGTGAAATGCTCTTGATCTGCTATTGAATGTTTCAGTTTTCTCTATTCAATTATAGTTTGCTTTGTTTTGTGAACATACAGTTGATTCAATTAAAGATATTCTTTACAAATAAGAAACTGAGATTGTATTGAAAAGAAAAAGTTTCCTTGATACTAATTCACCCCCCCCTCTCAGTATCTACACCACTCTAACAAGTGGTATCAAAGCCAAATCCTCTATTGTATAGGCCTAATCAGCCTAAGGGATTCCTGGTTGAGTGGGAACCATGTCTTTTCAAGATGGTTTTTCCTCATCCAAGGCACCATTATTTGATGGTACAGATTATACATTCTAGAAATACAGAATGACTCGTCATATCAAAGCTTTGGGATATGATGTCTGGGAAGCTATTGAAACTAATTTTACTGTTACTAGCAAACCATCCAATGCTGATGAAAAAAAGGTTCTTGACTGTGACTCTAAAGCTGCTAGTGCTATTTGTTGTGGTTTAACAAATGAAGTTCTAAATAAGGTTATGGAATGTCAAACAACTAAAAGCATTTGGGATAAACTTTCAAATATTTATGAAGGAGATGAAAGCATTAAAGAAGCTAAATTACAAGCTCTTAGGGAAAGATTTGAAAGAATGAGAATGAAAGATGATGAAAAGATAGCTAAATATCTTCAAAGAGTCCAAGAAACTGTCAATAGTATTAGAGGATTAGGGGAAAAATTAGAAGAGATAACTATTGTTAAAAAGGTCCTATGGACTTTAACCCCCAAATATGACTCCGAAACTTATGTGGTTGAAGATAAAGATCTGAAAACCATAACCATTGATACTATACTAGGAGTATTTACTGCATATGAAATGAGGATGGAAAATGAAAATCCTAATAAAGAGATTAAAGAAGTTGCTTTTAAGACTGTGAAAAATGAAACTAAAACTAGTCATGAAACTGAAAATGAAGAGGAATTTGTCATTGTTAGTAAGCTCAGAAGAGGGTCTGGTAGATATAAAGGAAAATTACCTTTTAAATGTTTCAATTATGGAAAAATAGGTCACTATGCAGCACAATGTCCTAATCTAGAGCTTAACAGTGAACAAGAAGATAACAAGAAACAATATAGGAAGAAGCCTTTCAATTTTAAAAAAAGAAATACTTTCAAGAAAAGAAGTTTAATTACTGGAATAACTGATAGTGCGTCTAAAGAATCTTCTGCTGAAATAGATGAAACTCTTTTTATGGCAGCAATTGTTGGTGTTTCAGAAGAAGAAGTAGAAATATTAGAAAATGAAGTTGATTTAGAAGGAGAATTAAAATGTGCTTTTAGTGAAATTAGAATGTTTAAAAAGGAAAATGGGTTACAGAGTAAATTAATATCTGATCAAGAAAGCCAAATTTTTTATTTAAGAGTTAGTCTTGAAGAAAGCAGAAAAAGACTTCAAATTCTCAAGAACAATTAAAATCTAAGGAGGCTGAAATAGTTAAACTGAAAAGAGAACTTGAAATGTGCAATAGTAGTGATAAACTTGCTGATATGCTAGGGAAACAAAAATAATATAATGGTATGACTGGACTCAGTTTCGTAAAAGGTCAATGCTCTAATAATAATCAGTTCACAAACAAAATGCCCTTTAAATTCTTTGGGTATTGTTTTTATTGCTATCAGTATGGACATAGAGCAACTGACTGCAACTTTGCTTATAAAAGACATTCAAATTTTCTGCAATATAGAACATCAGTTTTCTAAATAGAATAAGATGTTTCAATTGCAAAAAACTTGGACATATTGCCAAGTTTTGTGACTTAGAGATTGGTTCTTTTACTAAGCAACTCAAAATGAAATGGGTGCCCAAAAACAATAAGGCTCTGATAGTGGAAGTTGCATTTCATGCAAAGAAAAATGAGATCTGGGTTATAGACAGTGGGTGTTCACATCATATGACAGGGGATAGAGGTAAATTTATTTCATTTGAAAGTTGCACAAGTGGATCAGTTAAATTTGGTGATGATTATTGTTTACAGATTTCTGGAAAAGATACAATTCTCTTAGAAAATAATACACCTCTAGAAGATGTTTATTTTGTTGAAGGATTAACTCATAATCTGTTGAGTGTAAGTCAAATTTTTGATAGTGGTTTTGATGTAGTCTTTACATCACAGGGCTGCAAGATTCTCAAAAATGCCAAACAAGTCATTGCATCAGGCTTGAGAACTAAAGGTAATAATTATAATCTGCATGGATCTGCTAATGAATACAAAAACAATTTATGTTTTATGAGTCAAATTGAAGAAAGTAAACTCTGGCATAGGAGGTTGGGACATATAAACTATGATAACTTAGTCCAAATTAGTCATAATAAAAATGTTAGACATATGCCTGCTCTTTCCAAGCTTGAAAATCTAATTTGTAAAGAATGCCAACAAGGCAAACAAATAAGAAATGTTTATAAGTCTAAAGAGCAATTTTTTGCAGAACCTCTACAGTTAGTTCACACTGATTTATGTGGTCCAACCAGGACAAAATCCTTGAATGGTGAAAGATATTTTATGTTATTCATAGATGATTATACAAGAATGACTTGGGTCACTTTTTTCAAGCATAAATTTGAAGCTTTAGAAAAATTTAAGATTTTTAAAAGCATGGTAGAGAGAGAATTAGATCTAAAACTGAAATGTCTAAGGTCGGATAATGGTGGAGAATATACTTCCACTGTATTTCTTGAATACTGTGAAAAACATGGAATAAAGAGACAGTTTTCAGCTCCTAGAACACCTCAACAAAATGGGGTGGCTGAAAGAAAGAATAGGACAGCAAAAGAAATGGCTAGAACTATGCTTCAGGATGCTGGTCTATCAAATGCTTTTTGGAAAGAAGCAGTTCTTACAGCAGTTTATATCTTAAACAGGGTACAAATAAGAGTCAAAACCAGGTACACATCCTATGAACTTTGGTATGGTAATACTGCTAATGTATCATATTTTAAAATATTTGGCAATAAATGTTATATAAGGAAAGAAGATCATCTAGGCAGTTTTGAATCTAGATGTGATGAAGGGATTTTCTTAGGATATTCAACTCATAGCAAGGCTTATAAATGTTATAATAAGAGGTTAAAGAGAATAGTTGAAAGCTCTAATGTTAAAGTGGTTGAGAATTTGTAGCAAGAACAACAACCACACTTTCAACAGGTTGAAGAAATCATTCAAGAAGAGTCAAATACGAAAGAAGAGTTAGAAAAATCTGAAGAAGAATCAGATCCTGAAACTTCACAAGGACAGTCAGTAAGTCCTCAAGTTGATACTCCTTCTAAAACCTCTATTTATACTCCTTCTAAAAGATTGTTACAAAAGAATCATCCTAGTGAACATGTCATTGGTGATTTAAACTCTGGCATACAAACTAGAAGAAAAACTGCTCAAGCAAATCAACAGGTTCATATATGTTTAGTATCTCAACTAGAACCTAAAACCTTAAGCTAGTCAAGATGACTTGTGGGTTCAGGCTACGTTAGATGAGTTAGCCCAAATAGAGAAAAATAACACTTGGGAACTTGTCCCAAGGCCTAAAGATAAAAATATTATTGGGGCTAAATGGGTTTTCAGGAACAAACTTGATGAAAATGGAATTGTTGTTTGAAATAAAGCTAGATTGGTTTGTAAAGGTTACTCCTAGATAGAAGGTATCGATTTTGATGAAACATTTGCTCCTGTAGCAAGACTAGAAGCAATCAGAATGTTTCTTGCATATTCTATTTACAAAAATTTTAAAGTCTATCAAATGGATGTTAAAATAACCTTTTTAAATGGAGACCTAAAAGAGGAAGTTTATATGGATCAGCCGGAAGGTTTTGTTAACAAGGACAAGACACATCATGTTTACAGATTAAGAAAGGCTCTTTATGGCCTTAAACAAGCTCCTAGAGCTTGGTATGCCAAATTAGATCAACACTTACAATCCCAAGGCTTCACGAGAGGGGGAGCTGACAGTAATTTGTATTTTATGACTAAAAATGATCACATCTTGATAGTAGTTCTATATGTTGATGACATAATTTTTGGCAGTGATGATGATGAACTTAGTTTATATTTTCCACAGGTTATGACTACAAAATTTGAAATGTCAATGCTGGGTGAACTCTCATTTTTTCTTGGCCTACAAGTTTCTTAGCTCAAAGTAGGTATCTTTCTTTCTCAAACCAAATATGCAAAAGAAATGTTGAAAAGATTTTAGATGGATGCATGTAATCCTGTCAATACTCCTATGGAAACTGGTTGCAAATTAAGTACTGAAGGTGATAAACCTGATATTGATTATACTTTTTATCGATCTATGATAGGCAGCTTGTTATACTTAACTACCACTAGACCTGACATAATGCATGTTGTCTGTTTAGTTGCTCATTTTCAATCTGCTCCTAAGCAAGCTCATCTTAATGTAGTTAAGAGAATCTTTAGATATATACAAGGAACCCTTGATTATGGCCTTTGGTACCCTAGATATTCAGATTTCACACTGATAGGATATACAGATGCTGATTGGGCAGGTAGTCTGGTTTTGGTTTCCCTTTGTCCTTATGATAAAAAGGGGGAGAAGGCTTTGTTGTTTCCATATGTGTTGTGCTCTCTCATGCTGTGCTGTTCCCTATAGTGCTGTGGGCTGTGGGCTGCTGCTGTTTTCTTTTGTGCTGTGGCTGTGTGTTTTTCTCATCATGGCCAAAGGGGGAGTATTGTTGTTCTCTCTGCTGTTTTGTTGTTCCTGATGCTCAAACACACATGTTGGATTTTGATTTGTGGCTCTCTGATCATATGCATCTCTGACAGTTGACAATGCAATAATAAGTTGATCATATGCAAATACAAATGTTGGCAATGCAATAATAAGTTGATCATATGCAAATACATAAGTTGGCAATTGGTGGACTGTACAGGTTCTCTGTTTTTGGTGGCATTATTTTTTTTTAATCCCTTATGACAAAGTCAAAGGCATGGCATTTGTCACTTACGTCACCATCAACTAGGGTGGCATTTCATAATGGTGGTCATTGCTCTTGCTATTGATACTTCCTTGGTTCAAGCTTCAGTCAACAAGATTATCATTAGACACAACATTATCATGTTTATTAATGTTTTTACTTGGTGTTATGCTTGGGCTCTTTTCAGATATTGGACAATGCTAATATTGTTTTTACACATGGCATGGCTGGGATTCTATTTAAAGCCTATCCTTGCAAAGTGGTCCACCATGTGACATCTTCTATCCTTTGTTTTCTCAGTGGCACATGTAGTTTGGTGACCTCTCGAACAAGTTTGCTAAGGCTATCTTCTTAGGTAAATGTCACCATTTTCTCTTGAAGTGACTTGAAGCTTCGGTCACATGACTGATGGTAAAAAGGGCAAAAGACATCATAGTGTTTTTCATTTCGAACAAAGTATTTTTGTTTAGGGTTTCATACCCTATGCCGTCATGATGAGAAGGAAAGGTTTTTGGACTCAGCTACTGTTTTGTTCTGGATCTCACATCTTGCTCAGTAATGATGGAAAAGAAAGGAAGTTTTATTTTTGTCAAACAGCTCCAGTTGACTTCGGCAAACAGGTGATATTGTTTGATTTTGTTTCTGTCAATTATGATTTCATTTGGCAATTTCACAAGGAAAATGTTTTTTTTTCTTCTTCTTCTAGTTTTTGAATACTATCATTGCTTTGAATATGGTATACTGGGTTTTATTCATGGTTTATATTGAGGCAACCAATATCTTTTGTTAGGGTTTCATAACTGTGTCATCTTGTTGTGCAATGGGTTATGTTTTGAAAAAAGTTTTAACAGTTATTACAATGGTTTCTTGTTGTTTCAACTCCGGTTAGGGTTTCATCAAATGTATTCCAAACCTACTCTGTTTCAGTTAAACAATGTTGTATATCTGACTTCTCAACGCAATCTGAGTTATGACAGTTAAATGTTTTTACCACAATGAAACTGTGTAATAAAGTGAGACGATTATGGAATCTTCAGAAAATCATTTTTACCCTGATCATAGAGACAAAAAAAAAAGAGAAATACAGTTATCTTCTTGTACTCGCATTATGTAAATGATATTGTATATATACTATAGATAATGTAGAATATAAAGGTATCTTTATATGTGCATTATAGATACTATATTGGGTGTGAAATGCAGTGACACAGAGCATCCCTCTATATTTGATTTTTCTGATGTTTATAAAAGATGTCAGTGAGGCAATACTATAAATGCTAGTGAGGCAACATTTTAGCTAGTGAGGTGATATTCTTTAGCCAGTGAGGCCAGTAAATCAGTGAGATTTTTTCTAAGCCAGTGAGGCATTTTTTCGAGTGGTTTTACGCCAGGGGCTTTCCACTCAGGACAAATTATTGTGTCATTTTGTCTTTGTGAAATGCTCTTGATCTGCTATTGAATGTTTCAGTTTTCTCTATTCAATTATAGTTTGCTTTGTCTTGTGAACATACAGTTGATTCAATTAAAGATATTCTTTACAAATAAGAAACTGAGGTTGTATTGAAAAGAAAAAGTTTCCTTGATACTAATTCACCCCCCCTCTCAGTATCTACGCCACTCTAACAATTTGGAGGCATGGCTATAGATCCGCAGCGGAGCAAAGAGCTTGACTGGTCAAAGCATTTCAACATCATACTTGGAGTAGCCCGTGGGCTTCTATATTTGCACCAAGATTCTCATCTGCAGATCATTCACTGGGATATCAAAGCAAGTAATATTTTGCTTGATGAGAAAATGGAGCCAAAGATATCAGATTTTGGCTTGGCAAGATTGATTCATCAAGATGAGAGTCATGTTGAGACAAGGGTTGCAGGTACATAGTAAGGGCTATTCTTAAACATCATCCGTTTAAATGGTCAAAAGTTAATTTTGGTCACTAAAAATAGGATAAATATTTACAAAGAAGAACTATGGATAGTTTTAAATTTTTAGAGTTTAATATTTTGAACATTTCTTAGAAGAAAAAAATAATAAATCTAATTTAAGGTTTTGAATTTTTCACCCTTATTATTTTTCTTTAGTTTGTGGTCTGATAATTTTTTACTGCTTATGCAGTGGTTATATGGCACCAGAATATGTTATGTTAGGTCAACTATCTTGTAAAGCTGATGTGTATAGCTTTGGAGTTGTCATTTTAGAAATTATATGCGGAAGAAAGAATTATGATTATAGATTGTCCCCCAAATTTCAAAGCTTGATAGAATGGGTAAGATAAAATAAGAAATATTTATATAGTTTATTTTCCGAAGCTATATATCTTATGAAGATGAGTTTGCATCATTCTTATGCAGATATGGAGATCTTACAAGGGAGGAAACATTGTGGATGTGATTGATAAAGCAATAATAGAAGGTTTCTCTAGTGAGCAAGTTTTGAGATGCATTCATGTGGGTCTTTTGTGTACACAGGGAGATGCATTAGTTTGCCCACCAATGACTAGTGTATAACTAATGCTTTCAAACCCTTCAGTGACCAACTTACCAAATCCCATAAAGCCTACTTATATCAATATTGCACAAAAGGACATTCCATCATATATATCTACATCAACATCTAGAATTGCAAGAACAACTTCACCTACTTCATTAGGAGCTCATTTAGCCTACCCATCTATTAATGATGAATCGGTAACAGATTTGGGTCATAGATAATCCCACTTACTCTTTCTAGTTTAGAATAATAGTAAATTTAATATCAAGTAGGTGGTGTTTTTTGTAGTGTTAAATTATGTGATGTTTTATCATAATTTAGTTGCATCATATATGGGTCAATCTTATAGACTCACACTTCATGAGTAGTGGTTCACAAGAACCCATCTGTCATGAACATGAATGGTCCACTTAACACTCATTGCATCTAAGTGATGCTCATAGTGCTAAAGTGTTATGTACCTAGAGATATGATATTATAATGTATTTAGGTGGATGGAGACGCGGACATGTGGCACACATCTCTTAAGTTTGTTATATTTGGTCATATGGACAACTTGTGTAATTAATTAGATTAGGTGTTGAGTAGGCCTTCATTGGTTTTACCCCTCCATTATGTTATTAGGAGATCATCTATATAAATGAGATAATTATCACTATAAGAATATGTGTTGAGTATGATATTTCATTTGGGATCTCTTGGAGGTATTGCTTAGAGTGGCTTCTTGAATAAGGAGTATTGTAAGGTGTTACCCCACCTTAGGGGTTTGTTCTATTTCTGCATTTATTGTATATTAAGACATCTTGGCCCATGCACATCTCTTGCGTGTTGTGTGATCTATCTTTCAAATTGCCTCATTTCCATTGTTATATGCATGGATCTTAACAAGTGGTATCAAAGATAAAATTTAGGCAAAGGTGCAGACAAAACCCTATTTTTTAAAGATTTACCTATATCTTCAAATGGCTATAGAATTTTCCTCAATTTTTGAATTAATGTTGGTGGATCATATAAGGAAGCTATATTCCAAAAGTTAGGTTCTGAGCGTCAATTGTGAGTGAGATATTGTAATTTTATTTATTTTTCATAAATTCACTTTGCAAGCCACAAATTAGGGAACTTTTTAGATTTTTTTATATCTATGAAAATCTCACAAAAATTTATTAGGGGTTTGCTAATTTTAATTTTTGATTTGAGGCCAACTACATCATTAATTGGTCAGGTCAAAATTTGGTCAACTAGATCTGATAGATGTCACAATCCTATATTTTGTACTTTATTACAACTACTTGTATATGTGTTAATATCATTATGTACGGATTATGCTTAGTTGGTGTATAAACACTTATCCTAAGTCGTTTATACTAATTTAATCGTAGTTATATGAATTCCACACATGCTCTTTGACTATGTCAAAGTAGTTAGTCATTTGGGAGATGTGTCAACTCAATGGACACCTCACCACTATTCTCATGGGTAGTTACACTATTCTTATGGATAGTTCATCACCACCTATCCCTATATTGTGGAGAATCAGGTATCCAACTTATCCTATTTATATCTTCTCATTTGTTAATATATTTGTTCAATTTCATTTGTAATCTCATCCTTGTTTGTTTTTCCACAATCATGGCAGTTTTACATGGTATTGCTAGTTTAAAGTTGCTAGTTTTTTGGACTATTTGCAAATACCTTGCTTTGAGGGCCAATGACCTATTGGGATGGTTGAATGCGTTATTTCTGAAGGCCGAGCAACTTGTTTTGAAGGCTAAATATCCTTTTGAATGTGTGACCTGTTGTTTAGCTATGGTGTGAGGAGGTTAAATTGATGTTCATTGTTTGAAGTGCTGCTCCAAGAGGCACTCCATTGCTATGGTCAGTGGTCAAGGAGCACTCAAATGAAGGGAAAGGTTGTCCTTGCTTCAGAGGCCAATCCAAGGTTGTTTCACAAAGTGCCTATGCTATAATGTGAAGGCAAATTTGTAAAGAGAAGTCCTGCATTTGGCCATCAAGGCCATGCCATCTCACAACCAACACTCATGCCTTGCTCATATGAGGGGAGAGCAGACTGAAAGGAGTTTCATGCCCTATTAGGTGTGGATCTACTTAATTTTGGCCTATATACCTCAGCGGGCCAGTCGATTCACCTACATGAATCCTTGTGTAGGCGTGGACAACATGAATCCCTCTATGTAGGTGTGGGTCTAGTGAATTCTTATGAGTAGAGGTGTTAATCTTTCCTACTCCAAGAGGGCTACATCAAATGCCCATCCTAGATAGGGCATGAGAGCTAGGTGTTGTGTGGGAGTCAACCGCCATAGACCTTTGAAGTGCTTCCAGTCACCCCTCACATCCCATCTGCGATGCTCAGGAAGTGAAACAGGTAGGGAGAGGGCATGGAATAGCCTAAAAGAAGGGTGTTTCACCATAAAAGGCTACAAACAGGCAGCCGTATGTAGAGAAACCCTTGCAGCAGTGGGTCATGACTTCTATCATGTTAAGGATTAAAAACAACACCCACACACAGCCAAGAATATAGAATGCACAGCAGAAACTCAAATCAAGTATGGAACATGAACACAATCACAACACAGTGATTTACCCTAGAAAACTCCAAACCAAGAAAAAACCAGCAATGAAGATCTTCATATTAACCCTCAGCTCCAATCGGGCTAAGCCTAGAGGCTTCAAGCAGCCACACATACAATGGAGTCACCAAGCCATTATATAGACTTCCATACATGCAAAACCATGGGTTCAAAACAAAGAGCTCCAAAACAATGGACCAATACAACTAGAACAAAATTATGTGTCAAAGACCACTAATGGTTAATCCACTAACTCTAACCCAAGAACTAGTTTAACCCAACAATCCACCCTTTAAACTTGGTCTTGGGGTTAGCACCAAACCCCCCTTCCACAAGCACCAAGTGCAATGCCCTCTTTGTCACTGAGATCAACATCAAACTAGGAATCAACATGACTCTAAGCCCCCCTTACCACCTGGGAGAACTCCTCTCTTACCAGGCCTTTCCTTTCAGGGATTGAGCAAGCCATACCAGGTCTTACAACCATTAGCCCAAATACATGTATTAAATTTTACATATAACTCCATTACAATCTTGTTCTTGCTACAGTCAGCCTTGGCTGCGGACACCTACAGTACCTACATACAGTGACTATTACTAGGCAACATGCCTACAGGAGAAACCATGACCAATCTTGCACAGACCTACTCAACCTTCTTCAGGGAGCCAGAGCACTGAGGCAAATGCTCAAACATTTTGTTTCAGCAAGAATACCAAATCAAAAAATAAATGTTGCATTATCTCCACACGCTCTGATACCAATTGTTAAGGATTAAAAGAAATGCCCACACATAGCCAAGAATTTAGAATGCACAACAGAAACTTAAATCAAGCATGGAACAAGAACACAATCACAACACAGTGATTTACCCTTGAAAACTCTGAACCAGAAAAAAGCTAGCAATGAAAATCTTCATATTAACCCTCATCTCCAACCGGGTTGAGCCTGGAGGCTTCAACTAGCCACACATACAATGGAGTCACCAAGCCATTATATAGACTTCCATACATGCAAAACCATGGGCTCAAAATGAAGAGATCTAAAACCATGGACCAATAAAACTAGCACAAAACCATGTGTTAAAGACCACTAATGGTTAATCCACTAACTCTAACCCAAGAACTATAATAACCCAACACATCAGACCCCTCTTCTTTTTTTGTCATTCAAAAGTGTTATTTTTTCTACAGAGGTGTGCGGGCAAAGAAAGGATGGCCATCAATTTTGAGCAGGCATTGCAGCTTCAAAGCACCCAATCCCCTGCATAAAGCCGTTGTAGGTGGTAGAGGAGGGACTGAGTATTGAGGGTGGAAGATGGTTATCGTGCAGAGGTTGGGAGGCTATGTGAAGGCAAATTGACCCCTGCATCTCATTCTTCTACCTTTCTCTAGCCATCTCTACAACATTTAATTGTAAATTACCTTTAATGGAGCCATAAATCTGTAGAAAAGGCACCATAATCATCCTATGAAGTGCAAATTCGACACCAATACATCTGACGACTTCATTCCTCATACATGGTAGCCATTTCTTGGCTAGCCCTGCACTGAATTGGCCGCCATTCGGCCATAATTCACCACTACTTCATTTGGGGATTTTTGCCCTATGTTTGCCTAATTTGGGCCTCAATTGTTTTTGCCCTAATTTTGTTTTGATAGGCATTTAAAAGTATGCTTTCAAATAGGCATTTTTTTAGCATTTAAAATTATGCTTTATAGGGGGGAAGGTTAACTATGTCTATATTCTCTCTAATAATATTTTTTTCCAACAAATTTATGCCAATTTTTTGTATAAATTTGTACGTGATGATTTAGCACTAAGTTATAAAGTTCTCTTTTCATCTCTTTTTGAAAGCAAATATATGCACTAAAATAAAGTGCCATAAACAAAATAGGGGAAAATAAAAAATATTCAAAGTAGGGGGAGAACAAAGCAAGGGGGCTATCATCGATGGGGATATCATTGAGTTATTTTTATCCTTCCATACTTCTAGGTTTGAAATTACAACTCATCTAGATAGTTTAATAAGTGTGATTGAATCTAACTCTAAGCACTTCTATTTTGACCTTGAAAACACCCAAGGGAAGGTCATCAAACAAAGAAGTCATGACCTAAAGACCTCATAAGTATAAGTCTAATACTATAGAGGATTATGTCACCTAAATTAACTTAATGAGGCTGCAACTAAAAGAAGGTGATCCTTAGTTGAGAAACATGTGGATCGAATGATCCTTCAAACATTTTTTTGAGAGCCTATGGTAAATGATCTATAATCTTGCAATAGATTCTCATCGGTTCGTATCTCACAATAGAGAGCCTATGGTTAATGAACTTGAATCTTGCATTGGATCACATCTCAAATTCAACTAATGTTCTTGAATACTCATGATACTAACATCTATGCGTCATCAGTCGCAGTTCAACATTGACATCAATACACAAGAAGCTTCTAGATTCATGCATCTTTTTAAAACTCAATAGTAAAAAAGTTTGTAAATGCACTAAATTATAAAGTGCCGCACAAAAATGAATGATTGTATCCACATGGAGGGAAGTTTGAGAAATTATTGTAAATATACTAAATTATAAAGTGTATTGGGGGTTATATCATGACCACATAGATTTGTGATTCTCACCTCATGTGAGTGTCTCTTGGAGCACATGTTGTACATCTCTACATTCTTTGCACACTCTTGATCTCAGTTTTTTGCTCATATTCTCTTAGCATTAAGGGGGGACTATGATGGTGTGTGAATGCTTCTTTCAATGAAGTAGAATCTTCTTTTTGGAAGGCCTCATGAACCTTCCTTCTAATCTTGATCTCTCATATGGGGGACTAATTCAGTGGATCACAGTTTGAGGTTCTAGTACTCCTAACCACAATACTATTTGTATTATCGACTTCCCAAAGTTTGGTTGACTTCAAATGTACATCGTCGAGTAGTGTTCGAATGTTCACTCATGTAGCATCTTGCATCTCTTATCTTGATCTACGGTTCTTGAAGGTTCGTTGATTCCAGTAGTTTCTAGTTCTAGTCCATGATCAGTAGAGTTTACAACTTTGACATGCTTTAGAGTTCTTGATCATGATGTTTCGATCATCAAGGGACATCTCTTCAGAAGGTCTTAAATCCCTCTCTTTTCTCTATTTTGGGAGGTAGTTTTTCCCACAGGGTTTTCTATCTTTCTCCATTTCTGAGAGATTTGCACTTGTACATGGGTACCTCATCAGGGTCATAGCTGGGACCCATCTTTCATAAACTCACCTAAGTTGTGCTTAAGGAGGGGTGTTGGTGTATAAACACTTATCCTAAGTCAAACGTTATACTAACTTAATCATAGTTAGGCGAATTCCACACATGCTCTTTGACTATGTCAAAGTAGTTAGTCATTTGGGAGATGTGTCAACTCAATGGACACCTCCCCGCTATTCTCATGGGTAGTTGCACTATTCTTATGGATAGTTAGTCGCCACCTATCCCTATACTATGGAAAATTAGGTATCTAATTTCTCCTATTTATATATTCTCATGTGTTAATACATTTGTTCAATTTCACTTGCCATCTCATGTTTGTTTGTTTTTCTATGATCTTGGCAGTTTCTACATGGTTATAAATTACAATGCTCATCAGTTAGGATATGGTTAATGTGTTGATCACAAGAGGCAATTAATATCATGTGTAGAGGTAAAATTAGATTTAATGTTACCATTATTGTAGATATTAATATTGTAAATGATTTGAATCTTATATTTTAGATTTCATTGGAAAAACTAACTACAAAATTGTTGTTGAATGTGAGTCTGATAGAACAAAAGTAGACACTCTCATTAGGAGAGAGAGTATCATCAGAAAGAAGAGGCTAGTCTGACGGTGATGTGTATGAAAAAACACCTGCACACAAACCACATAATTCATATAGTTAGATCTGCATTGTCATAAGATAAAATGGTGGTTTTGTTTAAAGAGTATCTTTGTGTGAGTAAAAAAAATAGTAATTATTTTATTGAGGAAATGGAATGCTTTACCATTTATTGATAGTTGGATTGTTTTCACAAAAATATATAGTATGAATTTTAATTTAGCTTTATTAGAAAATTATCAAAAGAATTCTATTCCTTTTATTTTATTTATTAAATTATGTGTTTAAATAATAAAGATAATTCTCTTTATTATTTAAATGAATTTTATTTTGGAATTGGGGCCTATTATTAGATGTCTTTTTATCAAACCTAGGGGAAAATTTAAAAAATGTGTGTTGCTGTCATTAGAATACGAGGAGGGCATAAATTTTAGACAGTTGCCTTATATGAAGGAGGGAATTGCTTTTTTTGGTGATATTTGTCCATTTCATGTGGATTATGGGCAAAAAAGGAAAACCATTTTCTTAAAGCAGGGGTCTGAAGAAAAAGGAGGAGAGAAGTTTGGCTTGGGAGAGGGAAATTTTCTAGAGGTTATTCTGGATGAGAAAAATTATTAATTTCTTCATTCTGGAGGCAAAGATCATGATTATTTTGTTTTCCTTAATTGCCAAGAAAAAATTTAGACAAACAATCACACTGTTTATCGGAGGATAAATTGGTAGACTCTTGTGTTTAATTTCTGAATTTGGGGTGTCTGGTTATTTGTTCCATGCCTTGAACCAATATTACATTTCAGATGTCTCTTCTTGTGCATTATGCAAAACAGAAGCCCAACCAATCTTGCAGGTGCTTTAATATAATTTTTTTCAATTCTACTCGTTTAGATATAGTTCTAGGTATTTGGAAAGTTATCCAACAATTAGATTTTAGTGGTGATGAAATTTGGGCAATACCCGTGAACCCATGAACCACATAAATCAAATTTATAGTATTTTTCCTTCATGACTAGTAATTTGTCAAATAACCAGCTTCAAAATGCTGAGATCATGTGTTTTAGGCAAATTATATGATTGAACTGTAAGTTTGTCTCTTTATTTTTATCTCAATAGGAATTGTGCTGGGCGACTGGGTATGTATTATGCTTGTTTGAACATTGAGAAAACAAAATTTAAACATTTCTTTTCTTCCATTCTCATGGGCGACTAGAATAGAGGAACTATTTCCAGATTTGACCCATTAAAATATCAGTATTGCTTGTCCTGGGCGTATGGGAAAAAGAGGTGCCCGTTTCAGCTTGGAAACTACATAAAATTTATTCCTCTCTATATAAAAGAGGGCAGCCAGACCTGATAAACTTCTTTTTAATTGTTTGCCAAACAAATTCCCATTTTCCTAGGCATTGGGGTGGCTGAATGCTGCCTGTTTTTCTTAAACAAAAATCAAATTTGTTTTACTTCACAGAATGACAGCTAGTAGGGGAAAAAGCTGAGCCCAAACATCAATTAAATGGTTTAAGTTTTTAGACTTTAATTCATACATTTTACTTAGGAATTACTCTCTTAAATAGCTAAAAAAATAGCACCAGTTTGAGAGATTCCTCATGTACTTAATATTGTCTTCTTCTTTATCTTTTAATTATAGTTTTATAATACAACTTTAGACTTAGATTTCAGTAGAAAGTAGCGTTGAATTACTTTATTTGTAAGGTATTGGGTATTGAGTTTTTATTGGTTGTATGCAATGCAATTGATATGCTTACGAGCTATATTTGGGAACTCTTCCATACGGATAAAATTTATGAGACTATGACTCCTTAACTTCTTCTATTGTATCATATATTTGTTAAAGGTTAATCTACTTAGTGCTTTCTCACGAAATATAGAGAATAGGAAATTAGAGGATATGAGTACTATTTTGATACATAAGTTTACTGGTGATGAAGTTTTCACACCATTCTTTTAAACTTTCATTTCATAAGTTTTACTGCGGCTCAGCATAAAGGATGGTGCGGTCTCTGCAAGAAAAACGTTGTCTCAGTAGTGGCGCATATAAAAGGTCTCACAGCACATGCCATTCACATACAGAGACACAGTAAAATAACGCAGCATAATGGAACCATCAGATGCAAATAATTAATGGTTTGTAGGCAGAAATAAAAATGATTGGGAATGCACCACTTGTCGGAACCCACAGCAAATTGAAGAAACTCAAATTTATGCAGAAGAAAGCACATGGCTACAGCAGAATTAAAAGAAAGCAAAAGTAAGTTATGCAGAGGCTGCCAAATGTAAGTGTCCACGTCAATTTAAAAGAAACTGAACAGTTATGCAGAGGTTGCCAAGTGTAAGTGTGTGATAATGAAAAAGGAGTTCAAAATTCAGCGGAAGCCACCACATGGAGCCGTCCGTGCATAGGGATGCAAATGTTTCATTTTATCTAAATTAAATGAAATATTACGGGTTAATATAAATGAAAGAGACTTATAATAAGATGTGGGTCCCTCAAAGGTAAATGTTACGAGAATTAAATGGTGAAAGCTCCAAATTAAATAAACCACTTTATTTTTCATGAGCAAAAACTCAAAGGCAGCGGAAAGTGACAGATGTCAACACCCGCGTCAATTAGAGAGCAGCTGAAATTAACTCACGGGAGTTAAAAACTATTAACTCACGGGAGTTAAAAAGTGAAACCCTAAATGTGAGCAGCAATGTTTTATATTCATGAGCAAGCTATAGGAAGCGGCGGGAGTTTTCTTTCATGCCACAGAGATATTTTCCCAGCCATGGGTAATAGAAAGCCACAGTTCAGTTCTAAGTTTCAGTTGCCACTTCAGTTGCAGTTGCATTTTGCCGGATTTTATGCTAGATTTTGCGGAGTCAGTTGCAAATATTTAGAGAGGCTATTGAGGATTTGTTGGGTCTTTCAAGCTATAAAATAGCTAGATCTGGGTCACATTCAAGAGTTCTTCAGATATGTTCAGAGAGAGTTCTTTATACATATAGAGTTCTACATTCTACATATTAGAGAGTTGGAGCAGCATACGGAGTTTTCTTCTTGCCTTTGCAGTGTCTTTTCATGATGATTGTAATAGTTTATTCTATGCAATGATTGTGCCTTTGTAAATTTATTCTTTCAATAAAATATGAGACAGTGTCCTGTGCATTTATGAGTTTACTCTGTTCTTGTCTCTAATTTATCTGTTTCTCTACCTTTGTTTAATGTGTTTCTCAAACTGGTTTTAATCATGCATATTTTGCTCTTTAAATCCAGTTAAATCCTTCAAAGTTTAGACACTGTGCAAATAATAGTTTCAAATCCGGCAGATCGCCATAGATTAGGCATTTATTTTCTACAATCTTAGTTTTCTTTCTGACCTTTTTCGCAAACCCAACTGAAAGAACGAAAGAGCCAGCTTCTTAAAAATCTAGAGGTCACTCTAAGGAGCATTCCCACGTCTCAGAGTTTCCCATGTTGCTACTAGATTACACCTACAGATTTATGCATCAACATTTACAAAGAGTTGAGTCTCTATATATCATTGAATTTCACTCAATGTATTTGTTATATTACATTTTTCCTTCTTGCCATGAAGATTAGATTATGATTTTGTTTTGAGCCTAACGAAATAATTAATGTTTCTCTTAGTATTACTATGTAAAAATAATTTTTACTTTTGAGAATTAGTTTTCATCAAGGAATTTATCTTTGTAGAAATGACATGCTTGAAATACGGTGCTAATAGGGTGCTAATGTCACCTGTAGGAATAGTGAGTTAAACCTGTATGTATAAACAAATGTTTTGGGCAAAGTTATTTACTGAAATGATTAGGAAAATGGATTGTTTAAGTTATTCTCTACCACATCATGTGTTAAAATACATTTCTTAGCTATATGTTTGCTTGTTAAGCATTAGGTAGCATGCATATTGTCAATAACATAATGATAGCACAGGTTTCATGCATGTCGACCATGGTTATCTAGAGTCTTTGTCATGGGTTGTGATTCTCCTGTGGGGTAGCACGGGGAAGTTTATGACTTTGTGGTAGGGTGGAAGTCATTCCGATGATAATCTCTCTTCTTCAAGTTTGTCAAGAAGGATTCTCAAATGAGATATTCTAGTATGAAGACATTCATTATATTTACACCATTAACATGTGTTTTATGATCATGACATAGATCTGTGTGTATAGGACTTGGTCCTCTTGTATTGATCACTAAGATATTTTCAATATTCAAATTATTGCATAAAACTAGTGAAGTTTATCACAACTATGATAACTTAGTATCATAGGCCGAGTTTCATTAGTGTACATACTATTAGTACCTACATTTCTATGCCCTTTTGCCCTTGGTTTCATGTGTTTAAGGCTTGTTAAACCCTAGAAAAAGTCTTTGAAAGACTTAAACCTTAGTACTTTGGTTACCTTTTCTTCTACATTTTAATCTTTCATTGACTGATAATTGGCAATCCCTAGTAACTTAAGTTATGTTTTAAGTGTTTGTTACCATTTTGGGTTACCAACCCCTTCCCTAGGTTGTTAGTCGTGGGCCCTCTTTTAAGAACAACTTTAACACATGTGCGCTAAATGACCTTTAAGTTGTGTTGCATCATCTGTCCATGTCAATAGCCTTTTCTTTTCACTGTAATGTCTTCCTTCATCGGGCCTCGCTTTGAGTCTTCGCAAGAATGCAAACTCTCTTTGATTGACCAACGTGTCATGTTCGTGCCTAGGTAATATGTATTTCATAGAGGGTTAGCTCTTTGCTAGAGTTCCCAGATAGATTTTGTGAGTCGACAAAGCTAGCACAACTTTTGAAGTGACTCGTCAGGGTTTTGCTGGGAATCTTTCCTTCGTTGAATCCTTTTAAGGTCTTCTACAGAACTGTGAGGGTGATGATGTGGACTTTTGTGTCTAGGTATCCACTATGTCTTCGGTGTCTGCAACAATTGTATTTCATAGGGACTAAAGTCTTCGCCAAGTCTTCAAACAACTTAGCATGAGGTGGTGAAGGCACCACCATGGTAACAGGGGGATTCTGATTCATAAACGATTCTAGATGACCATTACTGGAGCAAATTCAAACTCAAGCGGAGACCGTTGATCTAGCACAATCTATGGTGGACATTTAAAATTCAAGAACGACTATTATTTGCCTATTGTCCCTGCATGCTAGCCATTGATTTGCCTCCCAGGGTAATCCAATGGCTTGAATTCAAATGATTTGATGGATTGATGGTTCATGGGTGATGATGCTTGAAGTTGTAGGCCAAAAACCATACAATGCTATCAACAGTGTACCAGGTCCTATTATGTCAACTGATAAAAGGCAGGCTAGGATCTCTAGGTGAATGTCCTCTTCTAGGACGTGGTTAGTTATGACACTTGGAGGCAATTGAGCATTTTCAAATTGCGTGAACCTTTTCATGCCACCAAAGTACATTATAATGAGTCTATATGGAAGTGATCGCAGTTATGGTACAAGGGGTCTGTTATATGATTATCTGAAGTTTTCCATGTTGCATGTCTAGTTATTGATGAATTGATGAGACATGCTCTGCTTGTAGGGGCTTTGGTTCAAGAAGGATTGTGATCACTATCCGCACCATGCCTCCTTTTCCACTTCTAGCTGCAAGATAAAATCTCCAAAGATTGCCAATTAAAGGCCAAGTACAATCATTGGTGCAAGAAGATTGGTTTGAATGATTAAAATATTGAGTTAAGTGTTGTCTAGGCACATGGATCTTAGTTTTTTTTACTATAAATGGAAGCCCTGTACACACCATGTTCACCATCCTTGTTTGAAAGAAAAATGTCATATATTCCCCATTCTGGCATACCTTGTCTATTATCCACTCCCTTAGGAGATGTGTCCTCATTTTCATGGCTATTCCTATATTCTTATAGAGTTAAAAGGTAGGGGACAAGTTCCTAGGGATGGGGGTTTTAGGCAAAAGTCAAGGAGCGAAGCAGTAGGGGGCAAGCTCCATTCACTTCCCTACTATCCTTTAGTGTCATTCTTGTGAGTGAAATGGTTGTCTGTTTGGAGACTCCAATGGCATTATGTTGTTGTGAGTCTTTAGTCTAAGCGAAGTAAAGAGATCCCATTACTCCCTCTTCCCCTCCCTTGGGATGATGGCACTCATCGAAGACCCAGCTGTGACATACATAGAGCTGTTCATTAGGATAAGCTATCTGGTGATGGGGAGAAAGGGGCAAGTTGATAAGAATAGTTAGTTCTCTATCCAACTTGGAGAGACATCTATGGTAGCTTCCTCTATAGGGAATTTTTTGGCACTTCTAGAGTCAGCAAATAAGTGGATGCCTCATAAACCATGAAGGTTCTGGTGGTTGGAAACCTCAAATTGAAAGATGAGGAGTCATGTTTTTGTGTCTAGAAGATGATGCAAAGTGGAGGACACTTGCATTTGGGTGCCAGTGGGGTTTACATTCTTTGTGGGAACCTGGATGTGAAGGGCTGGTGAGTTCAACAAGCACATGACTAACTGCCATCAATTTGAGATCATGACTTCTTTCCACACCTGGGTTTTGGATGAGTAACGACAAAACAGTTAGCCTCCTCACTCAGGGGAATGATTTGATTTTTAGGTGTGCTCTCATTTGCAATGGACTGTTTGTCTTGGTTTGTCTTTTAGTGCCTAAAAGATGCCTTTTGGCATATTTTGTTTCTAACAAGAATTGTACATGGCCTATGGCTTGTTGCTCCCTTGTTCTATAAAAGGGAATTCAAGGTCATTTGAAAATGGTTCAAATTTTTTGAGTCATAAGTCTTATTTTTTTTTATTAGTTCTATCTGTTATATCAAGGGAAGGGGAAATATTATGTATCAAATATACTCTGTGTATCAATTTTTGATCAAAATAGAAAACATGAATACATGAAATCTAATTTTTATTGTCTCCATATATTGTAATCAGTCTCTTAGCAAGATTAAATAGAAAGTTTGTTTAATCCCATCTCTGTGTTAGTAACATAGCTTAGTTCTCTTTTCTTAGCATTTTCTTTAGGAGCAAATTAAACTGCTAATTGATATGGATTAAGGAGATATTGTAAATGCAATATATTGGATCTTCAAGTAGAATCCTAGTAAGAATTCACACCATGATTCTGTAAATGTAAGGCATCTACATTAAGCATCTTGTGATTGAATTTCTTGATCAATATGGTATGTCTATTATATGAAATTGACTTTGTACCCAGATAGGCACCAGTTAGGACATTTAGACCTATCAAAACTGAACCAACTCTACAAAACAAACATGAATACCATTTCCATTTCCTTACTATTTTAGGAGTAGTTTATATTAGAATTTGTTCTCAATACTAACATGAATTGATTTACCGAAGGATCAAGCCAATCTAATAGGGATCATTCATTTCCTTGGTATATTTTCATTGAGACCCCTCTATTTAAAGAACACCTATATTTGTCAAGAATACCCTTAGATGTTGTATAGTTATACCCACCTCGGTCTTGCAGAACCAAAAGTGTAGAGGAATTCAACTCTTTGTTGAATCCTGTTCATTGGCCATTGACCTAGAATCCTTAACCATAAGAAATTGGCTTAATCTTTAAAGGATCTAGATAATCAATTGGAGGAACCAACAGATTGGTGACTCTACTAGGGACTTAGTCTATAATTCTCAAGATCTAGTCCAGTGGTCTTTGATAGGTGTAGAGTAAAATGCTCTACATTTTGTTTTTTGAGTTTCAGTTGTGCAAGCTCCAGTTTTGTTTCTCGGCGTTTCAGTTTTGGCAGCGAGGTTTTTGACACAGGGTGCGGGCGTAGGTTTTATTTTGGTAAATTTTGCCTAAGTCCCAGAGATGCAGCAAAAGCTGCCAAGTGTCAGCACCTGGGACACATTATAAGGTTTCTCAAAGTAGCGCAATGGTACCAAGTGTCCTTTGCATTAAGGCAGAGACCACCAAGTGTCAGCATCCGTTTCAGTTTCTTATAAGTTTCAAACGTCCCTTTAATGTTTCTCATAATGTGGTGGGTCCCTTTTTAAAGCTTCAGTGAGTGTGGAAGGCGCCAAGTGGCAGATGCAAAAGGTTTCGTAAAGTTTCTTAAAGCTACATAGGAGGTGCCGTGTGTCCAATATAATTTATGTGGAGTGCACCAAGTCTCGACATCTGCGGGTTCCCTTTTTGTTTCATCGTTAAGTAAAGAGTATGGTGGGCCCCGTTAATGTTTCTAAGGTTTTTGCAGAGCACGACGTGTCACCATCCGCGTGCACCTGATGCATCTTAATTGTTTCTATTATGTTTCACAAAGTTCAGCGGAAGCCGCCATGTGTCATCTTCCGCAGAACTCCCTAAAGGTATCTACAGTCTATCTAAGTTACGCGGAAGCTGCCGCGTATATGTTTCTAAGATCTGCGGAAGGCGCCAGCTATCCCTATTTCTTTTTGAAGCTACTCGGGCGAAAGGTATGGTGGGTCCCATTTTTGGTAAGTGACAAAAGGCTCGAGGTAGCAAACCATGATAGATGGCAAAGCCCAAGCACTCCTAATATAAAGCCACAGTAAAGACTCTAAGTAAAGCAGAAATTGCCACATATCTTTTGCAGGGGCCGTGGATGCTGCCAAGTGTCATTTTCCGGTATCTCCTGAGTAATGAAACAATTTTTCAAGTAAGTCACGCAGAGAATGCCATGTGTTAGTTTCCTATTGTTCTGGAAAGATGAAGGAGTTTCAAGAAAGGGGCGTGTATGAATGCCAGCTATCCCAAGGGTTTATAGTTGCAAAGACTATCAGAAATTGCCATACGTTCCTACCTGATTCAAAGTAAGTGGAGTTACATGTATTTGTTTCAGCCAATGAATTTGCAGAGTGGCTAACCATTTTAGATTCGAAAGATATCTTCTGTCTGACACTTCCAGTTAAGTCCCAGTTCGGTTAGGCTATTGAGATTTGATCGTGTGGGCAATCTTTGAGCTAGTCTTGTGCTATAAATATGGTTTCAGATCATGAATTCAAAAAAGGGGTGATAGGATAGAAAATTTTCTGCATTTAGACTATTATCACCAGATTTAAGAAGAGTTTTGGAAGATCTTATGTTGTGGCCAATAATATCATTTGCCTTTGTTCTATTTTCTTGATTCAGAGAGTTTCTATAACTGTGTATGATTCTGTGCCTTTTATGTGACTGGAAAATTAATAAAAGATAGAGTTCTGTGCCTTTACTGATATTTTCTATGTCATTACTAAAATCTTTCAAGTTGTGAGCCTTTGTTTCTATTTACTTCCATCTTTTACATTGATCATGCATTGTTTGCTCTTTAATGTAACTGAATCCTAAAAGTAGTTTCACTGTGCTTAGTGATAAGGAGCAAATCATATTCAAGCGCATCACCATAGTTAAATTTCCCTTCATTGCATTTGTGATTCTGCTTTACTTCTATCCTTTTTCTGAAATACATTTGAAAGAAGAGCCAGCTTCTTTAAAATCTGGAGGTTACTCTAAGGAACATTCCCACGTCTCAGAGTTTCCCATGTTGGTGTTGGAAACAACACAATTCTAAGCATCAATAGTTTTTGGCATGCCCGGTGGGACCATTTCTTGAAGTTTCTTTCAAGACTGTATGAACCAGAGAGTCACAAGGAGTCAGAGTTGTGGACCTGTGACAAGAGCTCAATCTGCTGCGAACCCAGGTATTCTTTTACCACCATTGATAACTAATCCAAGAAGAAGGGTAAATCAATTTACATCAACACTAAGTGCAAACATGGGAGCACCTATAGCCCCAAGGAATTATGCAAATTGGTACACTGACAGTGCTCTGATTCTCCCAGTACCACCAGCCACTTGGGATCCTATTCCAGCAAATGCCCTGAAGGCTCTACCCAAATTCAGTGGGGAGGACTTCAAAACACCTGAAGAGCATCTACAAGATGTGTCTGATGTCTGTGTAATACATGTGATCACACAGCAGAATGTGGCTATAAGACTATTAGCAGCTTCTTTTAAGGGGAAGGCTCTGGACTAGTACAGGTCTTTGACCCCAAATTCAATATCTACATGGGATTAGCTTGGAGATGCTTTCTTTGCAAGATTCAAAGAGAAGGGTGATAAATCTTCTTTGTTACAACAACTGATTACCATCAAGAGGGCACCACAAGAAGCAATGACTGACTTCAATTCCAAATTTTAGAAGACTTGGGAAAGGATTCTTGCTACAGCAAGACCATTACCAGGTATGGCTATAGTATTTTATCTTAAAGCCCTAAATTCAGATATAGCAGTAATGATTCAATCACTTGGAGGGTAGACTTTGCCAAAAGCCTATGACTATGCAGTCAGAGCTGAATTCAATTTGATAGATGCTAGAAAATTGCCCCCAAGGCCCCCCATGCCTATGTTTCCAGAGATTACCCTACCATTGCCTCAAGAAGCTCCTAACCCCATAACCCCACCTATGTCCATGTATACGTTTCCCCAACAACCTACTAAAGCTACAGTCCCTACCCAGTCCTCTAAGATGGATGATGTCAAGAACATCCTACGAACATTTTCTAATGAAATAATTAACCTAAAAAGATAGCAGAATCCTTATCCCAGACCCCAATATCAAGGCTATCAAGGGAATAGACCTCCTCCACAGTCAAATCAGTATCAGGGTCCCCAAAGGCAAACTAACCCTCAGCCATCAAACCAATTAGTTACAGTTCCTACACCCTTGCAGACTGTTCCTCCTAATCCAAACAGAGAGATTGTCCCAGGGCAAAATAATTATGTAGATGGCACCAATGCCTGGTGTTTCCGTTGTAATAATGCTCATATGCCCAGAGACTGTCCTAGGGGTAATCTACAGTATAAGATAGCAGAGCAAAGAAGAGTGGATGGACAATTTGCAAATACTTCTGACACTCAAACCTACCAATCCCCTGGTATGCAAAATTTAGTCTTGGTGGCTCAGATGCAAGGGATGTCTTTATAGCAAGAAGAAGAAATAGCCCCTGAGCATGCTTTGTTCTCATGGATTGAAGATGAAGAGTCAGTATTCTTAAATGAAGCTTCAACTTCTAAGAAGCCATTGGTACAATCAGATTACTATACTAGAGCCAGGAGAAGGATGATGGAACAGCCTAGAGTCACAAATAATGAAATTATGGGGATTCCACCATTTCAAGATCATCAAAATATAGCTACTAGACAAGAAATACCTCAGCCAGTGTAGAACCAAGTAGTTTCTGGACAAGTTCAAGAAAAAGCAAGGTACCCTTTTTATCCAAGAACCCAAGCACTAGGACCTGTGAATGTGGTGGATCAGCTAAAGAGGACTCTAGCCCACGTGTCAATATGGGACATGTTAGCCATTCTTGAGAAAAAGACACTGTTGCAAGAAGCTCTACAGGGCCAAGTAGTGCCTAAATAGACTGGTACCAAAGCAGGACCTATTGATAAAGAAAAGTTCAAAGAGACTGTTCCCCTGCAGACAACAGCCCTTCTGAACAATGCACCAGAGGTAAGTAAATCCAAGCCAAATCCCTTTTATTTAACTTTAATAGTTGGGAAGAAACTATTGCACAATGCAATGATAGACTCTGGGGCTAGCACCACAGTGATGCCAAAGCAAATAGCAGATGCTTTGAAGATAAAATATGAGCCACTTGCAAAAGGAGTTATGCAATTAGATGGGAAGTCTATGCAAACAATAGGGAAAATTAAACAACTCCCACTACAGCTGTATACCTGTCCCAATATAGTTGTAAATCAAGATGTTGTAGTCATTGATATTCCTCTTGTTTTTGGCTTATGCCTATCCAGAGATTTTACAGCCAAGATAGGAGGTTATATGTCACTTGATTGGTCTCACCTCATCCTAAGAACCAAATATGAGACTAAAATGAAGGTACTATCAGAACCATTGTCAAAGGACCATATAACAAATGAACCAACCCCAAAGTTAGAAGTAGCCCATGCCATGCTAAATAAAGAGGAAAGAGTTTTTGTTGAAGAAATAGGGGATTGGACTGAATATGATCAGCAAGAAGAAGATAACCAGTTGTTAACCATGATGCAGAGTGACCCCTTTGGAAACCATGACTCAACAGGGTTGGGCACTTATGTTATATTTGAAGAAGACCAAGAGATCCCTAATGTCTTAAGAAATGAGCCCTCTCATACCCAAGAATCCATAAATGACTGAGGAATCTGGACCCTAAATTTTGATGGGGCTAGAAGTAAAAATGGAGCTGGAGCAGGAATTTGTCTTACTGCCCCTAATGGTGAAAAGATTTTAAGAGCCATTCGCTTTCATTTTGCCTGTACCAATAATGATGCTGAGTATGAATCTTTAGTGCATGGACTTATATTGGCAAAAAGGAAAGGAGTAAAGAATCTGATAGTCAAAGGAGATTCAGAACTAGTGGTGAAACAAATAAGAGAGAAGGCAGTAGCCAAAAATGTAAGGATGAGATCCTATAAGCATAGAATTTGGGACTTAATAGAAAATTTTGAAGCCTTCAATATAGAAGTAGTCCCTAAAGCCCAAAATTCTAAGGCAGATAGGATGGCACAAATTGGTTCACAGTTTGATCCAATAACTGATCTAATGGTCAATAATGAGTTAGTCAAAGTTATTGTGAGGCCAACCATTCCAGACAATGATAAAAATTGGCAAGTTTTTGAAAATGATTTTCAAGTACTCTCATTTTTGCAACAGTCAGGAGAATTTGCTGATCAGTTACAACCCAAAATTGAAGAGGCATATGGTGATCAGATCATTCAACTAAAGTCTCACAAGCTCCCTAAAGGACTAATTACCCTGGAAAACTTGTTTGACCCAGAAGATGCCAGCCTAAAAAAGAAGAGATTTCAAGCAAACAAAGAGGACTATTCTGAGATTCAGGTTAGTGAGGGAAGAAAATTGAAGGTTGGGAATTCTGCCACTCAACAGGAAAGAGAAAGGCTAATTAATTTATGTGAGAAATATGATAGGGTCATAGCCTGGACCTATGAGGATCTCTATGGTTATGATAGAAATATCATTCAACACACTATAGAGCTGATTGAAGGATCTAAACCGGTTAGACAGAAGCAGAGGCTAGTGAATCCTAGGATTGAACCTCTGATGGTGGATGAGTTGCAGAAACTATTAGAATCAAGGATCATTTTCCCAATTAAACACTCAACTTGGGTATCCAACCTAGTACCAGTCAGAAAAAAGAATGGGGACATAAGGCTCTATGTGGATTTCAGAGATCTAAATAGAGCATCCTTGAAGGATCACTACCCCTTGCCCTCTATGGAACAAATTTTACAGACTGTGGCTAGATCAGAGATATTTTCCTTGCTAGATGGTTTCTCTGGATACAATCAGATTTGGTTGGCTGATGAAGACCAACATAAGACTATTTTCACCACAAAATGGGGAACATTTGCCTATGCAAAGATTCCTTTTGGTCTTTCAAATGTTGGAGCTACATTTCAGAGGGCAATGGATGTAGCATTTGGAGAGCTTATAAATAAAATCATTCTAATTTACCTAGATGACCTCACTGTTTTCTCTAAAAATACTGCAGATCATTTTGACCATCTAGAAGTAGTTTTTAAGAAATGCCAAGAGTTTGGAATATCTCTAAATCCTAAGAAATGCATTTTTGTAGTACCTCAAGGTAAACTATTAGGGCATATAGTGTCAAAAGAAGGAGTCTCTATAGATCTAGAGAGAGTCACTGCCATAATGAACCTATCTCTACCAGTCAACAAGAAAGCAGTTCAGTCCTTTTTGGGAAAGATTAATTTTGTCAGTAGGTTCATATCAGACTTTGAAAGCCTAATAAGACCAATTACCCTGCTACTAAAGAAAGACCTGGTGTTCAAATGGACTACTGAAGGGAGACAGGCCTTTGAAGAGGTCAAGAAAGCAATTTCAATAGCCCCAGTATTGAGGAACCCTGACTTCTCTAAGTCTTTCATAATGTATGTCTATGGAGGAGAATTCAGTGTTGCTGCTGTCCTAACACAGAAAGATGATCAACAAAAGGAAGAGCATCTAATAGCCTTTTTCTCAAGGACTCTTAGGGAGTATGAAGCCAGGTATAACTTTGTAGAGAAATAGGCATATGCTATGGTAAAAGCCCTCAAGAAATTCAGACACATGGTCACAGGTAATAAGATTCTGATACTAGTGGCTCATCCGAGTGTCAGAGAATACATTATGGAAGGAGAAATCACTGAGAAAAGAGCAAACTGGATAACAAAGATTCTTGAATATGATGTGGAGGTCAGACCAACTAAGCTTGTCAGAGGCAAAGGTTTGTGCCAGTATATGGTTCAAGATATGGAAAAAATGATAATTGAAGAAACTGAAAAGGAAAACGTATTGAGGATACAAGAAGTTGATCAGAATTCTTGGGTCACAAATAGGATCCAGTTTATGAAACATGGGATTTTCCCAAAAGAGCTCTCTCAGGACAAGAAGAGATACTATAGGCAGCAAGGAGCCCATTATGTTCTAATTGACCAAGCTCTTTTCAGAAGAAATACTAATGGCATACTTTTAAGATGCATAGAGAAAGGTGAAGCCCAAAAAAAACTTCATGAGATGCACCATGGAGTCTCAGGTGGACATTTTTCTGCAAGAACCACAACTATAAAGATGAGTTAGGCAGGTTACTTCTGGCCCACTTTATTTACAGACTGTTATCAACTGGTCAAAGAGTGTCAATCTTGTTAGTATTATGTGGGGAAAAGAAGAAATGCAGCAATGCCCCTTAGTCCTATAATTGTTGATGAACCCTTTGCCCAATGGGGTATAGACTTCATTGGAATGATCAATCCAGTGTAAAGTATGGGACACAAATGGATTCTAACTGCCACAGATTATTTTACCAAATGGAGTGAGACAGTACCACTCAAAGAAGCAATAGAAAAGGTGATCCTAGACTTTCTAGAAGGTATCACTACTCGCTTCGGGCCTCCTCGTACCATAATTTTAGATAATGCTAAGGCATTTTTAGGGGCAAAAATATCTGATTTTGCACTAAAATATGGAATCTATCTGAAAACTTCCTCAAATTATTATCCTCAGGGTAATGGTTTAGCAGAATCAACTAACAAGAATCTGATTAGACTTATCAAGAGGATAGGTGTTGATCACCACAAAGAGTGGCATAAAGTGCTTAATATAGCACTGTGGGCTGATAGGATTATGCCTAAACAAGTGACAAAAATGTCCCCATATGAATTGGTCTATGGCAAGCCTGCCGTAATGCCCCTGAGCTTGGAGATTCCTACTCTCCAGTTATTGAAACAGATTGAGATTGAAGAGAATGGTCCCATGCAGGTCAGACTTGCTAAGCTCCTAGAAGTTCAAGAAAAGAGGGATACAACACACGAATCATTAATGAAACATCAGAAAATAATCAAAGACTATTTTGATAAGAGGACTTCAAATCCCTATTTTGAAGTAGGATTAATTGTTTTGAAATGGGATGAGAGAGCTGCTAAGCCGGGTCAACATAGCAAATTTGAGTCATTATGGACCAGCCCCTTCAACATTCATTCCTGTAAACAACAAAATTCTTTTGAACTTGAAACAATGGAGGGTGAACCTGTGGAGATTCCTATGAATGGGATCTACTTGAAGCATTTCAATTAACCAGTGTCTTTCCTGTGTATTATAGTTAGATAGTTTCCTTTTCCTTGTTGCTCTATTTTCCCACTTTGTTTTTTCCCACCCTTCTTTTAAATAAGTGTTCTAGTGAACATGTGGCCACAGCTAAAGTCTTTTCAATTTTTGAAACTCTCATATTCATTAAACCTCTCAAATCCCCAAAATTCCTCAAGGTACCTTAGCACAGCGGCTTTTATGATGTGTCTGAAACTTTGTCCCATGCGGATTTTATAAGATTTACTAACGGTTTCCCATTTTTAATGCCATTTATGAGACTTGATGTGTCATTAAAATACCCCAACAACATGAGTTAAAGCTTAACTGAGTTTCATTTGTTTCTACTTCTGCTAAGTGTCTTCCCTGTTGCTTGCGTTTTCATAGCAAAACCTTTTTCATAAGCGTGCCTTCCCAGTTACAAAGCTTCCATACTTGTTACATAAGTTTACCAATTCCCAGTGCAAACATAGAGATGGTGGAGGCACAGTCTTCATAGCAGGGGCTTGGGATTTACGAGTCTATTAACAGGCTTCTCGCCAGCAAATCATACACTTCGGCCCCTGCACAACTCTTAAAGACCTATCCAAGGACTAGGGTTCCCAAGGTTGGTTATGCGATCGACCTAGCTAAGGTGTAGGATTTTGTAGACGGTATTGCTGAACCAGCCCTCAAAAGTCTGGCAAAGCTCTACGAGAGGGAGCACACCAAAGATGTCTCCTAAAGGCCAAGACTAAACAATTTGAAACATTCGGAATGCGGATATGGACCTCTCAATTGGCGAAATTTATGGTCCCAAGCATGCATTTATGCCCTGACCTGATTGAGGTATGCACAGAATTGTTTCATGCACCCTCAAGCACCATTCAAAAGGGACCCTTCATGGTGCAAATTACACCAAAGACTATCAGGGACATGTTGGCCCTATACTATGACAGCATAGCCACATTTCCCACCATTGCCAAAATGTAGAAGACATGGGCAAATGTCAAGAATCAATTAAGGTTTCTTAATTCAGAGATGCAGCTGGGAGATGAAAACACCCAAATGCCGGCGCTACCAACAAAAAGGGCACAATTTACACAAGCCAGTCAGGAAGCACTATCCATGATGGCATTTATCTTCAGAATGAAGGAAGACATCACTGTCTATGATTGGCAACTCGCCATCTTATTCAGAATGAAGACCGTGGACAAGTCTTAGGAGTTTTAGCTGGATTTCTTAGAGCAAATTGCCTACTCAATGGCCGACCAACTCACCAATTTCAAATCAATAGGATTTTTTAGGTATTCTTCTTATCTATTTCACCTTATGTTATATCAAAACCATGCCATCTTTTCCCAATATATGCATCTGAACATGTATGACCCAAGTTTCAGTCCCAATAGAACCATTCCTGTGTCTGCATGGACACATGTCTTATCTGAATCATCTGACCCCTATGAATTTTGGGAATTTTTTGTCTCCCCTGTCTTTAGTCACCTAAGCCCAGAGCCTATTGAGAATAGATTAACATTAAGTGTCAGAGGCCTCATGGCAAATTCCCCCATTCCTTGTGATTATTTCTTTGGGTCTCACCATACTATCATTAGGGTCCATGGTTTTAATGGAGAGCCAGTGTTGCTACCCAAGGTTTTGACTCCTAGTTTAGCCTCTTTAGAGGTCACCCAGCAAATGCCTATGGTTGATAATGATTATGGCACTGGAAAAAAGAAAAGGAAAATGTATGATGTTCCGTGGGTGAAGAAAAATATGGCCCTGTTGGTCAGGGATGCTTAGCACTTGTTACTAAGAAAGTTAGCTATCCTGGGTTTTCTTTTGATTAAAGATAAATGGAGATATGACCCAAGCAGTTTCATAACCTTATGGGTCAAGAATAACAGTGTCGGTGCTAAAATTGTGCACGAGGGCCATCCTTTTTGGGAAGACAGAAGAAACCCTAAGGAGGACATCCCTGATTTATATGCAGAATTGACAGATTTGCCTTTTCAGGGGCCCAGGCCAAGGGAAATGTTTTATAATAAGAATAAGGTTTTTGACCCTAAACTCAAAATGGGCATTGGATTAAAGAAAAATTTAATAAGAGACAGAGAATGGAAATCTGAGAAGATAGAAGCCTATTAGAAATATAGGCAGGAGATATCTGAGACAACCCACTCTTTTGGCAATGTTGATACAGATAAGAAATGGGAGTCTATTTGGGATGAGTGGCATCCATCTCTAGTTTCTAGCCCCGATACAAGCAAATAGCAGGCTCAGGGTGAAGAGTCAGAAAGGGAAGCATGGTCCACTCATATGGTGCAGGCCCCAGGACAAGCATCATCTACAGCTGCTATAATTGCCTAGCCCCAATCTCTCAGCACCATAGAGAAGCAAAAGAGTGTGGTGTCATCACCACCTAGAGGGACCCCATTAGTTTCAATGATTGGGGCTTCTAGTTTTGTGCAAACACCACTAGCAACAGTGGTAAATTTTGAGGAGAGAGAAACAAAGCAAGAAGAAGAGAGGCCAAGGAAACATAAGAGGTTGAAACTTCAGCCTGATTCAGATGAGGAAGTAGAGCCTTCATAGCAGCCACCACTGAGTATATCTGTTGCTTCTCAGGTACGTGCTACTCCTTCTTCTCCTTCTCAGTCTCTTTCTTCTATAGGGGTGGCAATCCCAACTAGCTAAATATTTTCCCTTGCCACCTCTACTGTGCCATTTTCCTAGTTTTCCCCACCTGTTACTACATAGGCCATGTCATCACAGGCCACATCATTGCCTCCCTTTTCCCCTTCTTTTCCTAGGAGAATACCTCCTCAGGTTTCCCCTAGCCAACATTTGGCTATCCCCTATGGCTTGCCACAAGGACATCCTTTTGTGGGCGAGTATATTGCCTCTCCCCCTACCTTCCAAGCTCAACCAGACACTGCTAAGAAAGCTAGGGAAGTCTGAATGGACAAAAAGAGAAAGAAGAAAAATAAAGCTCAGGCTATTCCACACATGAGGTCACTATTTGACCCAATCCAGTAGCAGCTAACTGTGACTCATTTGTCACAAAATGTAGTTAGACCTAATGAGCAGATGCAGCCCCAAGATTATACAATGAGTGCAGTGGCCATAGACATGTCACTTTTTAGGCCACAAAACAGGGTAGAGCTGCTAAATGAAACCACTTCTGTTGTAGCCACTGACTATTTGAAGTTATCAAGGAAGTTGCAGAAGGTGGAGGCTAATCTGGCTCAAGAAAGGGCACATAGTGACACCCTGACTGCTGAGCTCAAATTGAAAAATGATGAAATAGAAGATCTCACTAAACAGTTGCAAAATACTGTTTCATGTTAGATTCATCAGGCTACACAGAGCCAAAATGCTTCTTTAAAGGAAAAGCTAATCCAGGTGAAGTCTGTAGTGACTACCCTAAAGCAGGAAAAGGCCACATTGCAGAAGAGGCATCAGGATTCCTCTCAACAAGCCACACAGTTCCAACAGCAGCTGTTGAAGGAACAGAACAATGTCGCTACCATACAGGCTCAACTTCAGGCCAAGCAACAAACAGCAAAACATTTGACCCTTGAGTTGGCAAACATGCCACAAAATGCAAGAGTGTTGAACCTGGTTAAGGAGCTATATGCATCAGTGTGGGCAAGAATCTCTGAGGAGATTATCCAGCTCAAACCCTCTTTAACTTTCCTGCTACATGCACAGCAATTGTGTGAAAAGGTAGAGACTTCAGTTCAGGCCACTTTGTCCATTGTTTCCATGAGAGTTTCAGATTCTCAACTATTGCTGGGGAAACTGTATGACACTACTGATGAAACATTATCAACAATAGGGATCAGTGACAGAATGATTGCTGCCAAACGGGTGAATGAGGTTCTCAGTTGCAACTCTACTGCAATTACTTGCTAGGAGCTCCTGGATGTGGTCAAGGAGGGGGTAAAAGACATGAAGAAACATATTGAAGATTTGGTGCACTTGGGTTTTCCCTCCCCTTTTCCTGATAGCAACACTGTATTAATGGTTGATGAAATCAAACCTTTGTTGCTAGCCATACAAAATGACCAGTCAGTTTTCCAGGGTTTAACAGATGCTTCATCAGTATTAGAAGTGGAAGCCGTTTTGATCCCCATGGCCCAGCTTGATTTCCAATTGAAAGCTGCAATCCATGTTTTGCAGAGTTTTTCACATAAGGACATTATCAACCTAGATTTAGCCTTCCAGGATTTGCAGAACAAACAGGGACTATTTGATGCCGAGTGGTCTGCATATCAGATGGCCTTGCAAAATCTGTAAATTTTGCTATATATATGCACATTTTTGGATTCTTTTTGAGCAGGCTCAAAAGTCCTCGGGGTTGCCAAGAATTGTAGAGTAAAATACTCTACATTTTATTTTTTGAGTTTCAGTTGTGCGAGCTCCAATTTTGTTTCTCTGCGTTTCAGTTTTGGCAGTGAGGTTTTTGACACAGGGCACGAGCGCAGGTTTTATTTTGGTAAATTTTGCCTAAGTCCCAGAGATGCAGCGGAATTTGCCAAGTGTCAGCACCCGGGACACATTATAAGGTTTCTCAAAGTAGCGCAATGGTACCAAGTGTCCTTTGCATTAAGGCGGAGACCACCAAGTGTCGGCATCCATTTTAGTTTCTTATAAGTTTCAAACGTCCCTTTAGTGTTTCTCATAATGTGGCGGGTCCCTTTTTAAAGCTTCAGTGAGCGCGGAAGGCGCCAAGTGACAGATGCGGAAGGTTTTGTAAAGTTTCTTAAAGTTACACAAGAGGTGCCACGTGTCCCATATAATTTCTGCGGAGTGTGCCAAGTGTTGACATCCGCGGGTTCCCTTTTTGTTTCATCGCTAAGTAAAGAGTATGGTGGGCCTCGTTAATGTTTCTAAGGTTTCCGCAGAGCGTGACATGTGTCACCATCCACATGAACCTGATGCATCTTAATTGTTTCTATTATTGTTCACAAAGTTTAGCAGAAACCGCCATGTGTCATCTTCCACAGAACTCCCTAAAGGTATCTACAGTCTCTCTAATTTACGCGGAAGTTGCCACGTAGATGATTCTAAGATCTGCGGAAGGTGCCACCTGTCCCTATTTCTTTTTGAAGCTGCTTGGGTGAAAGGTATGGTGGGTCCCATTTTTGGTAAGTGATTAAAGGCTCGAGGCAGCGGACCGTGACAGATGGCAAAGCCCGAGCACTCCTAATATAAAGCCACAGTAAAGACTCTAAGTAAAGCAGAAATCACCACGTATCTTTTGCAGGGGCCACGGACGCTGCCAAGTGTCATTTTTCGGTGTCTCCTGAGTAATGAAACAGTTTTCAAGTAAGTCATGCAGAGAATGCCATGTGTTAGTTTCCTATTGTTCTGGAAAGATGAAGGAGTTTCAAGAAAGGGGCGTGTATGAATGCCAGCTATCCCAAGGGTTTATAGTCGCAAAGACTATCAGAAACTGCCATACGTTCCTACCTGATTCAAAGTAAGTGGAGTTACATGTATCTGTTTTAGCCAATGAACTTGTAGAGTGGCTAACCATTTCAGATTCGAAAGATATCTTCTGTCTGACACTTCCAATTAAGTCCCAGTTTGGTTAGGCCATTGATATTTGATCGTGTGGGCAATCTTTGAGCCAGTCCTGTGCTATAAATATGGTTTCAGATCACGGATTCAAAAAATGGATGACAGGACAGAAAATTTTCTGCATTTAGACTGTTATCACCAGAGTTAAGAAGAGTTTTGGAAGATCTTGTGTTGTGGCCAGTAATATCATTTGCCTTTGTTCTATTTTCTTGATTTAGAGAGTTTGTATAACTGTGCATGATTTTGTGCCTTTTATGTGACTGGAAAATTAATAAAAGATAGAGTTATGTGCCTTTGCTGATATTTTCTATGTCATTACTAAAATCTTTCAAGTTGTGAGCCTTTGTTTCTATTTACTTCCATCTTTTACATTGATCATGCATTGTTTGCTCTTTAATGTAACTGAATCCTAAAAGTAGTTTCACTGTGCTTAGTGATAAGGAGCAAATCATATTCAGGTGCATCGCCATAGTTAAATTTCCCTTCATTGCATTTGTGATTCTGCTTTACTTCTATCCTTTTTCCAAAATACATTTGAAAGAAGAGCCAGCTTCTTTAAAATCTGGAGTTCAATCTGAGGAACATTCCCACGTCTCAGAGTTTCCCATGTTGGTGTTGGAAATAGCGTAATTCAAAGCATCAACAATAGGTGCTTAGAGTTTGCACATGTGTAGCACATTATCATTCCCTTTAGAGGGTGGTGACTTTGATATTCTCTTTACTTATTGATCAAGGAAAAAAATTATTATATATCGAGGCTTTGCTAGAATTTCAAACCCTGGGTTTTATTTCCAATTTGATGAGAAATGGTGTTGTTAAAGTTTGGTCCTCTTTGAGAGGTGGTGACTCTGCTAATCAAGTTACTAAAGATAGATCTCTTATTATGCTAGTCTTGAGGCAGGATTTGCATGATGTTCCTTCAAAAGAAGTAGTTATATGTAGTCCGCAATGATTTCTAGGTTCCTATCCTCCCTTTTTGGTTCCATCATCAAGGGAAGAGTGCTTTGCATATGAAATTCATTTGTGGAATTCTATGAAGAAATGTGTTATTCCTTAACTAAAAATGGATCTATACTAGAAAAGAAGGAATTAAATAAGCAAGATATATATGTGTTGGTTTAATTTTGTGTGGGAATACTTAAGGTTGTCAAGGTATCAGTCTAGTGGAAAGTGATTTTAGCATATTGGGGTATGGATTATTATTCTTTCTCTCCCCGTGCACAATTAAATGTCACAATGCTAGGTTTACAACAACAACAATCATATCCTCAGAGAGGGGTTTTGTTTGTTGAAAGATACAGAGTCCTAGTTATTAGTGGTATCCAAAACCATTCTAATCCTATTCCTAATGAGGTCAAAAAGATTTTGCCAACATTCAATGGGGTTAATTCTAAATCAACATATGAGCACTTGCAAGATTTCAGCAACCTAATGGGAGATTATGAGGTGGATGCAGAAGATGTGGTTATGAAATTATTTATTCAATCTCTAAAGAGAGATGTAAGAGATTGGTTTATAGATTTACCCACCCATTGCATTTCTTCATGGAAAGATATTAGAATGGCTTTTTAAGACCAATTTGGTGAAAGGGTTAATGTAAGTTCATTGATTAACAAACTTGTACACATTGAGAAGGATGAAGAGGAATTGGTCCTAGCTTTTAATCTAAGATTCGTAAAAATGATAAGAGATATTTTGAAAAGCATCAAGCCAAATGATTCAATGTGTATGGTTATATACCTAGGTGCATTCAATGAAGAGATGAGTTATTTACTAAGAGATAAAAACCCTACAACAATTCACCAAGCATATTCCATAGCTATGGACATTGAAAACAATTTGAAGCATTTGATGGTAAAAGAACTTAGGCCTATAGGTATTGATGTTGTTAAAACATCTCATATAAATGAAACATGTAGATCAGAAAAGAGAAATGTTTGTCAAGATGACAATAGTCCAAATACCACAGTGAATTCATCATTTTGTCATTTAGGAATTAAAGGCTAAATTACTATGGATGAGCCCAGAAATAACATCATGCATATATGCAATGAGGATAAATCATGATCTAAAGATGTGTATTGCAATAAAGAAAGTGATGTTTGTGATTAGTTCATTGGCTATATGGGTGAGGACTGTAGCTATAATATTCCAGACACCTGACATAATGGACAAAGGGATATATGGGATCACTCCTTGTTGCAGTCCTGCTAATCAGGAATATAAAAGTGTATAAGTATTCAACATGATGAAGCAGCTCAGAAGGTGGGATATGTTGAAGAAAGGTGTACAAACATCCTATTTAAAGAGTTGAAACATGACTTTGTTGCAGTTAAGTCTCCTTGTTATGTTAGTTATGACAACAGTGAATCTAATCAGTAATGTGATGATTATGATTGCACTTATGAAGATGAATCAAAATGCATTCCTTCAATTAAATAATGTGTTGATATGAATGATTATGGAGGGGCATGTTTGTCTATGGGTGAATAGGTGACCTACCTTGTTGAATTCTCATAATGTAAGTTTGATCTAGGTTAGTTGCTGATGGTATGAGTGATATTATGAGTCGGTCTATATGTTCCTTTGAGGACTACGATGACTTGGAATATGTTGATGTTGAAATAGATTTGAGTCCTCATGCCAAAGAGGTAGAAGTATTTATGACAGGGATGAACATAAGGCATAATCCCCTTTATGATGAACCTCCAAGTCCAGTAGATATGAGAAATGATAATCCTTATTGGTGTAGAGATAATCCTATCTTTGTAGAGAACCAGGAGTGTGGGGAACCTAAAGAATTTGAGGATGATCAACCCAAGGAGTCTGATGTATACACAAGTAGTATAGGAGCTGTTCAACCTTGTGAGGATTACGACTTTACCTTTGAAAAGAATCTTATTATATTTAAAGTTGAATCTCCTTTGCAAGACATTAGAGTATACACTAGAATTGGTGAGCTACCAAATTTGAAGAAACACAAACTTCTGTCAACTCAAATGGGAAGGGTGCTTATATATGAGCATTTTTGTTTATCATATGAAGGACAAATTTTAGATGATCTCTCAGTTGGTGTACATATCAGTCATTTACCTTTGATCAGTCTGATTTATTAGAATCTGAGTTGAACTATGACTTAAATAAGTTAGAGCAAATTATGCATGTTGAAGTATTTTAGGAAGATATTGCTTATGAATGTTTCAAATTTGACATAAATAAAATAGATGAGGCTAATGTTCATGATGCCATCTATCAACTAGAGCCACTATTAGGACTTGCATTTTTGTGCCCATTTTCCCTTCGTTTCATGTGTTTAAGACTTGCTAAACCCTAGAAAAACCCTTTCAAAGACTTATACCTTAGTACTTTGGTAATCTTTTGTTCTAGGTTTTAATTTTTTTGTTGACTGACAATTAGCAATACCCAGTAACTTAAGTTATGGTTTAAGTGTTCGTTCCCATTTTGGGTTACCAGAGCCTTCCCTAGGTTGTTGGTTGTGGGCCCTCTTTTAAGAACAACTTTAACGTATGTGTGCTAAATGACCTTTAAGTTGTGTTGCATCATTTGTCCACGTCGATAGCCTTTTCTTTTCACTGTAACGTCTTCCTTTGTCGGGCCTCACTTTGAGTCTCTGTGAGAATACAAACTCTCTTTAATTGACCGACATGTCATGTTTGTGCCTAGGTAATATATATTTCACGTGAGCCTAGATTACGTGAGCCAATGAAGCTAGCGCAACTTTTCAAGTGACTCGTCAGGGTTTTGCAGGGACTCTTTCCTTCATTGAAGCCTTTTAAGGTCTTCTACGGTACTGCAATGGTGATGATGTGGACTTTTGTGTCCACGATATTCACCATATCTTCGGTGTCTATAGAAACTATATTTCATAGGGACTAAAGTCTTCGCTAGGTCTTCAAACAACTTAGCATGAGGTGGTGAAGGCACCATCGCAGTAAAAGGGGGACTCTGAGTCATAAAAGATTCTAGATAACTAATACTGGAGAAAATTCAAACTCCAGCAGAGACCATTGATCTAGCACAATCCATGGTGCACATTTAAAATTCAAGAACGACTATCATTTACCTACTATCCCTACATGCTAGCCATTGATTTGGTTGCCAGGGTAAATCCAATGGCTTGAATTCAAATGATTTGATGGATTAATGGTTCATGGTCGACGATGCTTGAAGCTACAGGCCAAAAACTATACAACGAGATCAACAATGTACTAGGTCCTATTCTATCAACTAATAAAAGACATGCTAGGATCTCTAGGTGAATGATCATAATGAGTCTATAAGGAAGTGTTTGTAGTTATGTCATTATCTGAAGTTTTCCATGCTACCTATCTAGTTATTGATGAATTGATGAGACATGCTCTGTCTATAGGGGATTCAGTTCAAGAAGGATTATGATCATTGTCAGGACCATGCTTCCTTTTCCACTTTTGGCTACAAGATAAAATCTCTCGAGATTGCCAATTAAAGGCTAGGTACAGTCATTGGTGCAAGAAGATTGGTTTGAATGATTAAAATAATGAGTTAAGTGTTGTCCAGACACATGGATCTCAATTTTTTTACTACAAATGGAAGCCTTGTACACACCATGTTCACCATCCTTGTCTGAAAGCAAAATGTGGTATATTCCCCATTCTGGCATGCCTTGTCTATTATCCATTCCTTTAGGAGGTGTCTCCTCATTTTCATGGTTATTCCTCTATTCTTACAAAGTTAAAAGTCGAGAGACAAGTTCCTAGGGATGGGGGTTTTAGGCAAAAGTCAAGGAGCGAAGCATTAGGGGGAAAGCTCCATTCATTTCCCTGCTATCCTTTAGTGTCTTTCTCGTGAGGGAAATGGTTGTCTGTCTGGAGACTCCAATGGATTTATGTTGTTGTGAGTCTTCAGTCTAAGCCAGGAGGAGAAGAGATCCCATTACTCCCTCTTCCCCTCCCTCAGGAAGATGGCACTCATTGAAGACCCAGCTATGACATACGTAGAGGTATTCATCAAGATAAGAAAACTAGTACACATCCTATGAACTTTGGTATGGTAATGCTGCTAATGTATCATATTTTAAAATATTTGGTAGTAAATGTTATATAAGGAAAGAAGATCATCTAGGCAGTTTTGAATCTAGATATGATGAAGGGATTTTCTTAGGATATCCAACTCACAGTAAGGCTTATAAATGTTATAATAAGAGGTTAAAGAGAATAGTTTAAAGCTCTAATGTTAAAGTGGTTGAGAATTTGTACCAAGAACAGCAACCACACTTTCAACAGGTTGAAGAAATCATTCAAGAAGAGTCAAAAAAATCTAAAGAAGAATCAGATCCTGAAACTTCACAAGGACAGTCAATAAGTCCTCAAGTTGATACTCCTTCTAAAACCTCTATTTATACTCCTTCTAAAAGATTGTTACAAAAGAATCATCCTAGTGAACATGTCATTGGTGATTTAGACTCTGGCATACAAACTAGAAGAAAAACTACTCAAGCAAATCAGCAGGTTCATATATGTTTAGTATCTCAACTAGAACCTAAAACCTGAAGCTAGTCAAGATGACTTGTGGGTTCAAGCTATGTTAGATGAGTTAGCCCAAATAGAGAAAATACCACTTGGGAACTTGTCCCAAGGCCTAAAGATAAAAATATTATTGGGGCTAAATGGGTTTTCAGGAACAAACTTGATGAAAATGGAATTGTTGTTCGAAATAAAGCTAGATTGGTTTGTTAAGGTTACTCCCAGATAGAAGGTATCAATTTTGATGAAACATTTGCTCCTGTAGCAAGACTAGAAGCAATCAAAATGTTTCTTGCATATTCTGTTTACAAAAACTTTAAAGTCTATCAAATGGATATTAAAACGACCTTTTTAAATGGAGACCTAAAAGAGAAAGTTTATATGGATCAGTTGGAAGGTTTTGTTAACAAGGACAAGCCACATCACATTTACAGATTAAGAAAGGCTCTTTATGGCCTTAAACAAGCTCCTAGAGCTTGGTATGCCAAATTAGATCAACACTTACAATCCCAAGGCTTCACGAGAGTGGGAGCTGACAGTAATTTGTATTTTATGACTAAAAATGATCACATCTTGATAGTAGTTGTATATGTTGATGACATAATTTTTGGCAGTGATGATGATGAACTCAGTTTATATTTTCCACAGGTTATGACTACAAAATTTGAAATGTCAATGCTGGGTGAACTCTCATTTTTTCTTGGCCTATAGGTTTCTTAGCTCAAAGCAGGTATCTTTCTTTCTCAAACCAAACATGCAAAAGAAATGTTGAAAAGATTTCAAATGGATGCATGTAATCCTGTTAGTACTCCTATGGAAACTAGTTGCAAATTAAGTTCTAAAGGTGAGAAACCTGATATTGATCATACTTTTTATCGATCTATGATAGGCAGCTTGTTATACTTAACTACCACTAGACCTGACATAATGCATGCTATCTGTTTAGCTGCTCATTTTCAATCTGGACCTAAGCAAGCTCATCTTAATTCAGTTAAGAGAATCTTTAGATATATACAAGGAACCCTTGATTATGGCCTTTGGTACCCTAGATATTCAGATTTCACACTAACAGCATATATAGATGTTGATTGGGCAAGCAGTCTTGATGATAGAAAAAGTACTTTTGGTGGTGCTTTCTTTCTTGGTGGAAGACTAGTTAATTGGCATAGCAAAAAGCAAGATTCTGTTTCTCTGTCTATAGCTAAGGCTGAATATATTGCAGCTACATTGTGTTGCACTCAGATTCTCTAGATGGTTCAGACTTTGAATGATTACCAGGTTCCTGTCTGTAAGCCTATTAGAATTCTATGTGATAATGTTAGTGCTATTAACATCTCAAAAAATCCTGTGATGCATTCTCGTACCAAGCATATTGATATCCGATATCATTTTCTTCATGATAAGGTGCTCCTCAATGATGTCATACTGGACTATGTTTTGTTCTGCTGCTCAAGTGGTTAATATCATTACTAAGCCAGTTCCCTGATCTATTTTTGAAGGTCTCCAGGATCAGCTTGGGGTGCTTTCATTTGCTTCTCTATCTTGATACTTCTTTGCTCTTGGTTTCAGGGGGAGTTTCCTTATTTGTCCCTTGATTAGTTTTCTGGTTTTGGTTTCCCTTTGTCTTGATGATAAAAAGGGGGAGAAGGCTTTGTTGTTTCCATATGTGTTGTGCTCGCTCATGCTGTGCTATTCCTTATAGTGCTGTGGACTGTGGGCTGCTGCTATTTTCTTTTGTGCTGTGGCTGTGTGTTTTTCTCATCATGGCCAAAGGGGGAGTATTGTTGATCTCTCTGTTGTTTTGTTGTCCCTGATGCTCAAACACACATGTTGGATATTGTTCTGTGGCTCTTGTTCTATGGCTCTCTGATCATATGCATCTCTGATGGTTGGCAATGCAATAATAAGTTGATCATATGCAAATACAAATGTTGGCAATGCAATAATAAGTTGATCATATGCAAATACATAAGTTGGCAATTGGTGGACTGTACAGGTTCTCCATTTTTGGTGGCATTATTTTTTTATCCCTTATGACAAAGTTAAAGGCATGGCATTTGTCACTTATGTCACCGTCAACTGGGGTGGCATTACATAATGTTGAGAACAGTTGTTTCATAGTTTCTTATGTTGTTGTATCGCAAAGGTGGTCATTGCTCTTACTATTGATACTTCCTTGGTTCAAGCTTCGGTCAACAAGATTATCGTCAGACACAACATTATCATGTTTATTAATGTTTTTACTTGGTGTTATGCTTGGGCTCTTTTCAGATATTGGACAATGCTAATATTGTTTTTACACATGGCATGGCAATGATTCTATTTAAAGCCTATCCTTGCAAAGTGGTCCACCATGTAACATCTTCTATCCTTTGTTTTCTCAGCAGCACATGTAGTTTGTTGACCTCTGGAACAAGTTTTCTAAGGCTATCTTTTTAGGTAAATGTCACCATTTTCTCTTGAAGTGACTTGAAGCTCCGATCACATGACTGATGGTAAAAAGGGAAAAAGACATCATAGTGTTTTTCATTTCGAACAAAGTATTTTTATTTAGGGTTTCATACCCTATGCCATCATGATGAGAAGGAAAGGTTTTTGGACACAACTACTGTTTTGTTCTGGATCTCACATCTTTCTCAATAATGATGGAAAAGAAAGCAAGTTTTATTTTTGTCAAACAGCTCCAGTTGACTTCAGCAAAAAGGTGATATTGTTCGATTTTGTTTCTGTCAGTTATGATTTCATTTGGTAGTTTCATGAGGAAAATGTTTTTTTTCTTCTTCTTCTGGTTTTTGAATACTATTATTGCTTTGAATACGGTATACTGGGTTTTATTCATGGTTTATATTGAGGCAACCGATATCTTTTGTTAGGGTTTCATAACGGCATCATCTTGCTGTGCAATGGGTTATGTTTTGAACAAAGTTTTAACAGTTATTACAATGGTTTTTTGTTGTTTCAACTCCGGTTAGGGTTTCATCAAATGTATTCCAAACCTACTCTGTTTCGGTTAAACAATGTTGTATATCTGACTTCTCAGCGAATTCTGAGTTATGACAGTTAAATGTTTTTACCACAATGCAACTGTGTAATAAACTAAGACGGTTATGGAATCTTCAGAAAATCATTTTTACCCTGATCACAGAGACAAAAAAAGAGAAATATAGTTATCTTCTTGTACTCGCATTATGTAAATGATATTGTATATATAGTATAGATAATGTAGAATATAAAGGTATCTTTATATGTGCATTATAGATACTATATTGGGTGTGAAATGCAGTGACACAGAGCATCCCTCTGTATTTGATTTTTTTTATGTTTATAAAAGATGTCAGTGAGGCAATACTATAAATGCCAGTGAGGCAACATTTTAGCCAGTGAGGCGATATTCTTTAGCCAGTGAGGCCTGTAAATCAATGAGATTTTTTCTAAGCCAGTGAGGCATTTTTTCGAGTGGTTTTATCCTAGGGGCTTTCCACTCAGGACAAATTATTGTGTCATTTTGTCTCTATGAAATGCTCTTGATCTGCTATTGAATGTTTCAGTTTTCTCTATTCAATTATAGTTTGCTTTGCCTTGTGAACATACAGTTGATTCAATTAAAGATATTCTTTACAAATAAGAAACTGAGGTTGTATTGAAAAGAAAAAGTTTCCTTGATACTGATTCACCCCCCTTCTTAGTATCTACACCACTCTAACAATTTGGAGGCATGGCTATAGATCCGCAGTGGAGCAAAGAGCTTGACTGGTCAAAGTGTTTGAACATCATACTTGGAGTAGCCCGTGGGCTTCTATATTTGCACCAAGATTCTCATCTGCGGATCATTCACCAAGATATCAAAGCAAGTAATATTTTCCTTGATGAGAAAATGGAGCCAAACATATAAGATTTTGGCTTGGCAAGATTGATTCATCAAGATGAGAGTTATGTTGAGACAAGGGTTGCAGGTACATAGTAAGGGCTATTCTTAAACATCATCTGTTTAAATGGTCAAAACTTAATTTTGGTGACTAAGAATAGGATAAAGATTTACAAAGAAGAACTATGGATAGTTTTAAATTTTTAGATTTTAATATTTTGAACATTTCTTAGAAGAAAAAAATAATAAATCTAATTTAAGGTTTTGAATTTTTCACCCTTATTATTTTTCTTTAGTTTGTGGTCTAATAATTTTTCACTACTTATGCAGTGGTTATATGGCACCAGAATATGTTATTTTAGGTCAACTATCTTGCAAAGCTGATGTGTATTGCTTTGGAGTTGTCATTTTAGAAATTATATGCAAAAGAAAGAATTATGATTATAGATTGTCCCCCAAACATCATTAGGAGCTCATTTAGCCTACCCATCTATTAATGATGAATCGGTAACAGATTTGGGTCATAGATAATCCCACTTACTCTTTCTACTTTAGAATAATAGTAAATTTAATATCAAGTAGGTGGTGTTTTTTGTAGTGTTAAATTATGTGATGTTTTATCATAATTTAGTTGCATCATATATGGGTCAATCTTATAGACTCACACTTCATGATTAGTGGTTCACAAGAACCCATCTGTCATGAACATGAATGGTCCACTTAACACTCATTTCATCTAAGTGATGCTCATAGTGCTAAACTGTTATGTACCTAGAGATATGATATTATAATGTATTTAGGTGGATGGAGATGCTGACATGTGGCACACATCTCTTAAGTTTGTTATATTTGGTCATATGGACAACTTGTGTAATTAATTAGATTAGGTGTTGAGTAGGCCTTCATTGGTTTTACCCCTCCATTATGTTATTAGGAGATCATCTATATAAATGAGATAATTATCACTGTAAGAATATGTGTTGAGTATGATATTTCATTTGGGATCTCTTGGAGGTATTGCTTAGAGTGGCTTCTTGAATAAGGAGTATTGTAAGGTGTTACCCCACCTTAGGAGTTTATTCTATTTCTACATTTATTGTATATTAAGACATCTTGGCCCATGCACATCTCTTGTGTGTTGTGTGATCTATCTTTCAAATTGCCTCATTTCCATTGTTATATGCATGGATCTTAACAAGTGGTATCAAAGATACAATTTAGGTAAAGGTGCAGACAAAACCCTATTTTTTAAAGATTTACCTATATCTTCAAATGGCTATAGAATTTTCCTCAATTTTTGAATTAATGTTGGTGGATCATATAAGGAAGCTATATTCCAAAAGTTAGGTCCTGAGCATCAATTGTGAGTGAGATATTGTAATTTTATTTATTTTTCATAAATTCACTCTGCAAGCCACAAATTAGGGAACTTTTTAGATTTTTTTATATCTATGAAAATCTCACCAAAATTTATTAGGGGTTTGCTAATTTTAATTTTTGATTTGAGGCCAACTACATCATGAATTGGTCAGGTCAAAATTTGGTGAACTAGATCTGATAGATGTCACAATCCTATATTTTGTACTTTATTACAAGTACTTGTATATGTGTTAATATCAATATGTACGGATTAAGGTTAGTTGGTGTATAAACACTTATCCTAAGTCGTTATACTAACTTAATCATAGTTATATGAATTCCACACATGCTCTTTGACTATGTCAAAGTAGTTAGTCATTTGGGAGATGTGTCAACTCAATGGACACCTCACCGCTATTCTCATGGGTAGTTACACTATTCTTATGGATAGTTAGTCACCACCTATCCCTATATTGTGGAGAATTGGGTATCCAACTTCTCCTATTTATATCTTCTCATTTGTTAATATATTTGTTCGATTTCATTTGTAATCTCATGCTTGTTTGTTTTTCCACAATCATGGCAGTTTCACATGGTATTGCTAGTTTAAAGTTCCTAGTTTTTTGGACTATTTGTAAATGCCTTGCTTTGAGTGACAACGTCCTATTGGGATGGTTGAATTCCTTATTTCTAAAGGCTAAGCAACTTGTTTTGAAGGCTAAATAACCTTTTGAATGTGTGACCTGTTGTTTAGCTATGGTGTGAGGAGGTTAAATTGATGTTCATTGTTTGAAGTGCTACTCCAAGAGGCACTCCATTGCTATGGTCATTGGTCAAGGAGCACTCAAATGAAGGGAAACGTTGTCCCTGCTTCAGAGGCCAATCCAAGGTTGTTTCACAAAGTGCCTATGCTATAATGTGAAGGCAAATTTGTAAAGAGAAGTCCTGCATTTGGCCATCATGGCCATGCCATCTCACAACCAACACTCATGCCCTGCTCATGTGAGGGGAGAGCAGATTGATAGGAGTTTCATGCCCTATAAGGTGTGGATCTACTTAATTTTGGCCTATATACCTCAGCGGGCCAGTCGATTCACCTACATGAATCCTTGTGTAGGCGTGGACAACATGAATCTCTCTATGTAGGTGTGGGTCTGGTGAATTCTTATGAGTAGAGGTGTTAATCTTTCCTGCTCCAAGAGGGCTACATCAAATGCCCATCCTAGATAGGGGATGAGAGCTAGGTGTTGTGTGGGAGTCAACCGCCATAGACCTTTGAAGTGGTTCCAGTCACCCCTCACATCCTAGCCGTGATGCTCAGGAAGTGAAACAGGTAGGGAGAGGGCGTGGAATAGCCTAAAAGAAGGGTGTTTCACCATAAAAGGCTACAAACAGGCAGCCCTATGCAGAGAAACCCTCGCAGCAGTGGGTCACGACTTCCATCATGTTAAGGATTAAAAACAACACCCACACACAGCCAAGAATATATAATGCATAGCAGAAACTCAAATCAAGTATGGAACACGAACACAATCACAACACAGTGATTTACCCTAGAAAACTCCAAACTGAGAAAAAACTAGCAATGAAGATCTTCATATTAACCCTCAGCTCCAATCGAGCTAAGCCTAGAGGCTTCAACCAGCCACACATACAATGGAGTCACCAAGCCATTATATAGACTTCCATACATGCAAAACCATGGGTTCAAAACCAAGAGCTCCAAAACAATGGACCATTATAACTAGCACAAAATTATATGTCAAAGACCACTAATGGTTAATCCACTAACTCTAACCCAAGAACTAATTTAACCCAACAATCCACCCTTTAAACTTGGTCTTGGGGTTAGCACCAAACCCCCCTTCCACAAGCACCAAGTGCAATACCCTCTTTGTCACCAAGATCAAAATCAAAGTGGGAATAAACATGACTCTGAGCCCCCCTTACCACCTGGGAGAACTCCTCTCTTACTAGGCCTTTCCTTTCAGGGATTGAGTAAGCCATACCAGGTCTTACAACCATTAGCCCAAATACATGTATTAAATTTTACATACAACTCCATTACAATCTTGTTCTTGCTATAGTCAGCCTTGGCTGCGGACACCTGCAGTACCTACATACAGTGACTTTTACCAGGCAACATGCCTACAGGAAAAACCATGACCAATCTTGCATAGACCTACTCAACCTTCTTCAGGGAGCCAGAGCGCTGAGGCAGATGCTCAAACATTCTGTTTTAGCAAGAATACCAAATCAAAAAACAAATGTTGCATTATCTCCACAATGCCCACACACAACCAAGAATTTAGAATGCACAACAGAAACTTAAATCAAGGATGGAACAAGAACACAATCATAACACAGTGATTTACCCTTGAAAACTCTAAACCAGAAAAAAGCTAGCAATGAAAATCTTCATATTAACCCTCATCTCCAACTGGGTTGAGCCTAGAGGCTTCAACCAGCCACACATACAATGGAGTCACCAAGCCATTATATAGACTTCCATACATGCAAAACCATGGGCTCAAAACCAAGAGATCCAAAACCATCGACCAATAAAACTAGCACAAAACCATGTGTTAAAGACCACTAATAGTTAATCCACTAACTCTAACCCAAGAACTAGAATAACCCAACACATCAGACCCCTCTTCTTTTTTTGTCATTCAAAAGTGTTATTTTTTTTTACAGAGGCGTTCGGGCAAAGAAAGGATGGCCATCAATTTTGAGCAGGCATTGCAGCTTCGAAGCACCCAATCCCCTGCATAAAGCCATTGTAAGTGGTAGAGGAGGGACTCAGTATTGAGGGTGGAAGATGGTTATCATGTAGAGGATGGGAGGCTATGTGAAGGCAAATTGACCCCTGCATCTCATTCTTCTGCCTTTCTTTGGCCATCTCTACAACATTTAATTGTTAATTGCCTTTAATGGAGCCATAAATCTATAGAAAAGGCACCATAATCATCCTATGAAGAGCAAATTCGACACCAATACATTTGACAACTTCATTCCTCATGCATGGTAGCCATTTCTTGGCTACCCCTACACTAAATTGGCTGCCATTTGACCATAATTCGCCAATACTTCATTTGGGAATTTTTGCCCTAAGTTTGCCTAATTTGGGCCTCAATTGTTTTTGCCCTAATTTTGTTTTGATAGGCATTTAAAAGTATGCTTTCAAATAGGCATTTTTTTAGCATTTAAAATTATGCTTTATAGGGGGGAAGGTTAACTATGTCTATATTCTCTCTAATAATATTTTTTTCCAACAAATTTATGCCAATTTTTTGTATAAATTTGTACGTGATGATTTAGCACTAAGTTATAAAGTTCTCTTTTCATCTCTTTTTGAAAGCAAATATATGCACTAAAATAAAGTGCCATAAACAAAATGGGGGAAAATAGAAAATATTCAAAGTAGGGGGAGAACAAAGCAAGGGGGCTATCATTGATGGGGATATCATTGAGTTATTTTTCTCCTTCCATACTTCTAAGTTTGCAATTACAACTCATCTAGATAGTTTAATAAGTGTGATTGAATCTAACTCTAAGCACTTCTATTTTGACCTTGAAAACACCCAAGGGAAGGTCATCAAACAAAGAAGTCATGAGCTAAAGACCTCATAAGTATAAGTCTAATACTATAGAGGATTATGTCACCTAAATTAACTTAATGAGGCTGCAACTAAAAGAAGGTGATCCTTAGTTCAGAAACATGTGGATCGAATGATCCTTCAAACATTTTTTTGAGAGCCTATGGTAAATCATCTATAATCTTGCAATAGATTCTCATCGGTTCATATCTCACAATAGAGAGCCTATGGTTAATGAACCTGAATCTTGCATCGGATCACATCTCAAATTCAACTAATGTTCTTGAACACTCATGATACTAACATCTATGCATATCCACATGGAGGGAAGTTTGAGAAATTATTGTAAATATACTAAATTATAAAGTGTATTGTGGGTTATATCATCACAACATAGATTTGTGATTCTCACCTCATGTGAGTGTCTCTTGGAGCACATGTTGTACATCTCTACATTCTTTGCACACTCTTGATCTCAGTTTTTTGCTCATATTCTCTTAGCATTAAGGGGGGACTATGATGGTATGCGAATGCTTCTTTCAATGAAGTAGAATCTTCTTTTTGGGAGGCCTCATGAACCTTCCTTCTAATCTTGATCTCTCATATGGGGAATTAATTCAGTGGATCACAGTTTGAGGTTCTAGTACTCCTAACCACAATACTATTTGTATTATCGACTTCACAAAGTTTGGTTTCAAATGTACATCGTCGAGTAGTGTTCGAATGTTCACTCATGCAGCATCTTGCATCTCTTATCTTGATCTATAGTTCTTGAAGGTTCGTTGATTCCAGCAATTTCTAGTTCTAGTCCATGATTAGTAGAGTTTACAACTTTGAGATGCTTTAGAGTTCTTGATCATGATGTTTCGATCATCAAGGGACATCTCTTCAGAAGGTCTTAAATCCTTCTCTTTTCTCTCTTTTGGGAGGTAGTTTTTCCCACAGAGTTTTCTATCTTTCTCCATTTCTGAGAGATTTGCACTTGTACATGGGTACCTCATCAGGCTCATAGCTGGGACCCATCTTTCATAAACTCACCTAAGTTGTGCTTAAGGAGGGGTGTTGGTGTATAAACACTTATCCTAAGTCGAACGTTATACTAACTTAATCATAGTTAGGCGAATTCCACACATGCTCTTTGACTATGTCAAAGTAGTTAGTCATTTGGGAGATGTGTCAACTCAATGGACACCTCACCGCTATTCTCATGGGTAGTTGCACTATTCTTATGGATAGTTAGTCGCCACCTATCCCTATATTGTGGAAAATTAGGTATCTAATTTCTCCTATTTATATATTCTCATATGTTAATACATTTGTTCAATTTCACTTGCCATCTCATGTTTGTTTGTTTTTCTATGATCTTGGCAGTTTCTACATGGTTATAAATTACAATGCTCATTAGTTAGTATATGGTTAATGTGTTGATCACAAGAGGCAATTAATATCATGTGTAGAGGTAAAATTAGATTTAATGTTACCATTATTGTAGATATTAATATTGTAAATGATTTAAATCTTATATTTTAGATTTCATTGGAAAAACTAACTACAAAATTGTTGTTAAATGTGAGTCTGATAGAATAAAAGTAGACAATCTCATTAGGAGAGAGTATTATTAGAAAGAAGAGGCTAGTCTGACGGTGATGTGCATGAAAAACACCTGCACACAAAACACATAATTCATATAGTTAGATCTGCATTGTCGTAAGATAAAATGGTGGTTTTGTTTAAAGAGTGTCTTTGTGTGAGTAAAAAAAATAGTAATTATTTTATTGACCATTTATTGATAATTGGATTGTTTTCACAAAAATATATAGTATGAATTTTAATTTAGCTTTATTACAAAATTATCAAAAGAATTCTATTCCTTTTATTTTATTTATTAAATTATGTGTTTAAATAATAAAGATAATTCTCTTTATTATTTAAATGAATTTTATTTTGGAATTGGGGCCTATTATTAGATGTCTTTTTATCAAACCTAGGGGAAAATTTAAAAAATGTGTGTTGCTGTCATTAGAATACGAGGAGGGCATACAGTTGCCTTATATGAAGGAGGGAATTGCTTTTTTTGGTGATATTTGTCCATTTCATGTGGATTATGGGCAAAAAAGGGAAACCATTTTCTTAAAGCAGGGGTCTGAAGAAAAAGGAGGACAGAAGTTTGGCTTCGGAGAGGGAAATTTTCTAGAGGTTATTCTGGATGAGGAAAATTATTAATTTCTTCATTTTGGAGGCAAAGATCATGATTATTTTGTTTTCCTTAATTGCCAAGAAAAAATTTAGACAAACAATCACACTGTTTATCGGAGGATAAATTGGTAGACTCTTGTGTTTAATTTCTGAATTTGGGGTGTCTCTGGTTATTTGTTCCATGCCTTGAACCAATATTACATTTCAGATGTCTCTTCTTGTGCATTATGCAAAACAGAAGCCCAACCAATCTTGCAGGTGCTTTAATATAATTTTTTTCAATTCTACTCGTTTAGATATAGTTCTAGGTATTTGGAATGTTATCCAAAAATTAGATTTTAGTGGTGATGAAATTTGGGCAATACCCGTGAACCCATGAACCACATAAATCAAATTTATAGTATTTTTCCTTCATGACTAGTAATTTATCAAATAACCAGCTTCAAAATGCTGAGATCATGTGTTTTAGGCAAATTATATGATTGAACTGTAAGTTTGTCTCTTTATTTTTATCTCAATAGGAATTGTGCTGGGCGACTGGGTATGTATTATGCTTGTTTGAACTTTGAGAAAAGAAAATTTAAACATTTCTTTTCTTCCATTCTCATGGTCGACTAGAATAGAGGAACTATTTCCAGATTTGACCCATTAAAATATCAGTATTCCTTGTCCTGGGCGTATGGGAAAAAGAGGTGCCCGTTTCATCTTGGAAACTACATAAAATTTATTCCTCTCTATATAAAAGAGGGCAGCCAGACCTGATAAACTTCTTTTTAATTGTTTGCCAAAAAAATTCCCATTTTCCTAGGCATTGGGGTGGCTGAATGCTTCCTGTTTTTCTTAAACAAAAATAAAATTTGTTTTACTTCACAAAATGACAGCTAGTAGGGGAAAAAGCTGCACCCAAACATCAATTAAATGGTTTAAGTTTTTAGACTTTAATATTTAAGTTTTTAGACTTTAATTCATACATTTTACTTAGGAATTACTCTCTTAAATAGCTAAAAAAATAGCACCAGTTTGAGAGATTCCTCATGTACTTAATATTGTCTTCTTCTTCTATGTATCGTATGAGTTTTATCTTTTAATTATAGTTTTATAATACAACTTTAGACTTAGATTTCTGTAGAAAGTAGTGTTGAATTACTTTATTTGTAAGGTATTGGGTATTGAGTTTTTATTGGTTGTATGCAATGCAATTGATATGCTTACGAGCTATATTTGGGAACTCTTCCATACGGATAAAATTTATGAGACTATGACTCCTTAACTTCTTCTATTGTATCATATATTCGTTAAAGGTTAATCTACTTAGTGCTTTCTCACGAAATATAGAGAATAGGAAATTAGAGGATATGAGTACTATTTTGATACATAAGTTTACTGGTGATGAAATTTTCACACCATTTTTTTAAACTTTCATTTCATAAGTTCTACTGTGGCTCAGCATAAAGGATGGTAAGGTCTCTGCAAGAAAAATGTTGTCTCAGGAGTGGCGCATATAAAAAGTCTCACAGCATATGCCATTCACATACAGAGACACAGTAAAATAATGCAGCATAATGGAACCATCAGATGCAAATAATTACTGGTTTGCAGGCAGAAATAAAAATGATTGGGAATACACCACTTGTTGGAACCCGCAACAAATTGAAGAAACTCAAATTTATGTGGAAGAAAGGACGTGGCTACAGCAGAATTAAAAGAAAGAAAAAGTAAGTTATGTGGAGGCTGCCAAATGTAAGTGTCCGCGTCAATTTAAAAGAAACTGAAGAGCTATGCGGAGGCTGCCAAATGTAAGTGTCCGTGATAATGAAAAAGGAGTTCAAAATTCAGCGGAAGCCACCACGTGGAGCCGTCTACGCACAGCAATGCAAATGTTTCATTTTATCTAAATTAAATGCAATATTACGGGTTAATATAAATGAAAGAGTCTTATAATAAGATGTGGGTCCCTCAATAGTAAATGTTATGGGAATTAAATGGTGAAAGCTCCAGATTAAATAAACCACTTTATTTTTCATGAGCAAAAACTCAAAGGCAATGGAAAGTGACAAATGTCAACACCCGCGTCAATTAGAGAGCAATTGAAATTGAAGCGGAAGGAGCCACATGGTGCAACCCACACACAGGGAACTTAAATGCTTGTTTCATTTAATTAAATACATCAAATGTGTCACAGGAAATTAAGAGGCTGAGGCTTTAACTTTAATATAAAGTTCTTATTATATTAAATGGTGGGGCCCTTTTCTTATGAAGCTGAATATTTTATTTAAGTTGCATTAAAGATCTTCATGGGAATATTTAGGGAACCATTCGAGCATTTTTAAAAGAAATCAAGAAACTTGCGGAGAATGCCATTTGTCAACACCTGAACAACTTTAAAAGAAACTCAAAATTCAGTGGAAGCCACCACGTGGAGTGTCCGCACACAGGAAGTAAATGAAGTTTGTTTCATTTTATTTCACCATCAAAAGTTACGGGGTTTTATAAGAAAGTATTTTATTAATGAGACAAATGTGGTGGGCCCTTCCTTTTAATAAGTGACACTTATTAAATATATGTTTCTCATATTATAAAGTATGGGAGAGGTAGGTTTTAACAGAGAATATTTTATATTGCCTCATTTTAAATGCTGGGTCCCTGCTTGTAAAATAATGTTTTATGAAATAAAAACTATTAACTCACGGAACTTAAAAAGTGAAACCCTAAATGTGAGCAGCAATGTTTTATTTTCATGAGCAAGCTCTAGGAAGCGGTGGGAGTTTTCTTTCATGCCACAGAGATATTTTTCTAGCCATGGGTAACAGAAAGCCACAGTTTAGTTCTAAGTTTCAATTGCCACTTTAGTTGCAATTGCATTTTGCCAAATTTTATGCCAGATTTTGCAGAGTTAGTTGCAGATTTTCAGAGAGGCCATTGAGGATTTGTTGGGTCTTTCAAGCTATAAAATAGCTAGATTTGGGTCACATTCAAGAGTTCTTCAGATATGTTCAGAGAGAGTTCTTCATACATACAGAGTTCTACATTCTACAGATTAGAGAGTTCGAGCAGCATACAGAGTTTTCTTCTTGCCTTTGCAGTGTCTTTTCATGATGATTGTAATAGTTTATTCTATGCAACAATTGTGCCTTTGTAAATTTATTCTTTCATTCAAATATGAGACGATGTCCTGTACATTTATGAGTTTACTCTGTTCTTGTCTCTAATTTCTTTGTTTCTCTACCTTTGTTTAATGTGTTTCTCAAACTAGTTTTAATCATGCATATTTTACTCTTTAAATCCAGTTAAATCCTTCAAAGTTTAGCCACTGTGCAAATAATAGTTTCAAATCCAGCGTAGATTAGGCATTTATTTTCTACAATCTTGGTTTTCTTTCTAACTTTTTTCTCAAACCCAATTGAAAGAACAGAAGAGCCAGCTTCTTAAAAATCTAGAGGTCACTCTGAGGAGCATTCCCACGTCTCAAAGTTTCCCATGTTGTTGCTGGATTACACCCATAGATTTATGCATCAACAGTTTTTGGCACGCCCGGTGGGACCAGATTGAAAGACTTTGCTCTTTGTTTTCAGAGAATCTTTGCCCTATATTTTGTGGTTTTGATAGAAAATCACAGAAGTATCTGCTCATAAGAGCATGAATCATCCATCCGGTGACTCTATTGGTGAATCTTTCTTGAATCTTTGCTCCTGCAGATCATGGCAGCCCCTAGTATATATGTGCACCTAAATAATCAAACAGATCTACCTTTTGTAACCTGGGATTCAAGTCCTCTTGTTATTCAGCAACAGGGTCAAGTTCCTGACACAGCCTGGAAGGCACTACCTCATTTTCTAGGAAATGGCTCTATTTGCCCTGTAGATCACATTCAAGATGTTGCAAATCTATGCTCTATTCACAATATTATAACTAAGAATCATGCTCTCTTGTTGCTTGCATCATCCCTCAAGGGCAAAGCAAAAGAATGGTACAAAAGCTTGCAGCCTGGTTCAATCACTAGATGGGATCAGCTTGGTGGGCTCATCTACAATCAATTCAGAGACAGGATAGATGTCAGTACTCTCACCCAGAACCTAATTACAATCAAGAGGCATCCTATGGAGCCCATACATGATTTCAATTCAAGATTTGACAAGGTATGGAAAAAAATTTCTATAGACATAAGGCCCCCTCCAGTCTTTGCTTTCCTGTATTATTTAAAGGCTTTAGACCCTGAGATCTCTATCATGATACAACCCTAGGAGGTGAAACTCTTCCTCAGTCATATGATCTTGCCATTAAGGCTGAAAGAAGCCTTATATTTTCTCGTAAACTACCTCCTCTGCCCTTAAAATAGCTAATGCCTCATGCAGATAGCTTGTCTCAAGTTCTTTCTTGTGGCCAAATGCATACAAATTTTAGTCCACCCACCCTCCCTGCTTATTTACCAAATGATGAGGAGATGAGTGCTGTGAAAGAACTAATTAGAACCCTCTCCCATGAGATGAATGAGTTAAAAGGACAAAACCTGTACCATGAGTCTCAAGATTCTTATGAACAGCAATATGAATATAACAAGAGAATGCCCAATTGTCCTGAAAATCACCCTTTACAAGCCTCCATAACTGCAAATCAACCTATAGAAACCATTGACTGGGTTCTCTGTCACTTTGATGTTCAAGAAAAATCAAGTATCAAGAATCAAATTACAAGCAAGAAAGTGCCTCCTGTGTGTCTTTCTGATATTGAAAATCAAGCATATGTAGCAAAGGGAGATCTAGAGTTACTGTCAAATCTTAAATCAGATTCAGAAGATGCTTATGAGGTGAGGTTTCTAGAAGTTGAAAAGTACTACAAGAAGGGATTTGAAGATGAAAAGTACTGTCCAGATTGGCACTACCTCTATAGCTCATTTTGAAGGGATTACAAATGACATTATACTAGAGTCTACAAAGAATGAATGTCTTTATTTCAGTCATGAAGATTCACACTTGCAGGGAGAAGACACAGAGATGCATGAGCAACATTTGGGCCATGATGAGGATTTGTTTTCATTTTTGCAACAAGGATACTAGCTTTTTAATGAGGAAGATCTTGCAATTGAGAAAGTGCAAGGTTCTTTTGTAAGGCTTGAAGGTGATCATGGAAAAAATGTTGTAACAAAGGATGATGCTAGAGCTGATTTGTTTTCAATTCTGGAAGATGGTTACTATCTTCTTTTTGATGAAGAACCACCAAAGCAAGGAAAGATCCATGATAAGGTGATATCAAGAGATAGCTGAACTAATGCAGAGTTGCATAAAGAATCATATACAGGGTTGTCACATTTTAAGCCCCGCTATACGCCATTTTTCTTGTACAATGAAATTCCTATCCGATTCAAGACTATTCCCGGCAGTGTTGTTACATGTATGCCTCATTTTGATGTCATCTTGAGTTATGAACCTGTGGAAGAGCCTGTCAGAAAGGTCATTGATACAGTTCAATTGGTAGAATCTCTCAGTTGCAAACAGATAGAAGAGTTTCAGTGTTTTATTTTCCCTCCACGCCCTCCACTGAAACAAGAACAGCAAGTAGATAAGCATGACTAGTGTTTTGAAGCAAAAAGAGATTCTCCTGAGTGTAGAGAAGTAAAAAGGTACAAAATATTGTTATATTTCTTGTTCATTTTTAGTTTGATGAGGATTCACTGGAAAATGATAACTAAATCTGGTAGCTATTTTACTGTTCCGGTGAATGGATATGTTCCTGTATGTTTCAGTTGTTAGTAGTTTGATGTCAGATGCTCAATAAGCTACAACAGTAGCATTAGTTTCAATTTTAGTTAGTTTTCTTTCAATAAGTCTTGGCTGTAGTGAAAGTTTTATGGTTAATTGGTCTCAGCTGCAAAGTAGAATGGTGGTTCAGAAGTCAGTTTCAATGCTCATTGTCATTTTTAGTGGTGGAATGTATTCTGGGTCAATGATGTTTCAGTTCACCTTCACGCTTCTTCAGGTTTAGATGTGTCTTCACTTTCTGTTTAGTTATAAACATTTCAGTTTCAATGAACGTGACTCTATGCCCAATTATAAGGCACTAATTTTGCAAAAATCAAAGTTTCTGGAGTTTGTAATGGGCAGGCCCATTCTCCCAGCCAGTCGCCAAGAACTGGTGATGAAGTTTTCACACCATTTTTTAAAACTTTGATTTCATAAGTTTTACTATGGCTCAGAGTAAAGGATGGTGCGGTCTCTACAAGAAAAATGTTGTCTCAGGAATGGCACATATAAAATGTCTCACAGGACATGCCATTCACATACAGAGACATTAAAATAATGCAGCATAATGGAACCATCAGACACAAATAATTAATGGTTTGCAGGCAGAAATAAAAATGATTGGGAATGCACAACTTGTCAGAACCTGCAGCAAATTGAAGAAACTCAAATTTATGCGGAAGAAATCACATGGCTACAGTAGAATTAAAAGAAAGCAAAAGTAAGTTATGTGGAGGCTGCCAAATGTAAGTGTCTGCGTCAATTTAAAAGAAACTGAAGAGTTATGCGGAGGCTGCCAAATGTAAGTGTCTATTTAAAAGAAACTGAAGAGTTATGCGGAGGCTGCCAAATGTAAGTGTCTGTGATAATGAAAAAGGAGTTCAAAATTCAGCGGAAGCCACCACATGGAGCTGTCCGCGCATAGGGATGAAAATGTTTCATTTTATATAAATGAAATGCAATATTATGGGTTAATATAAATGAAAGAGTCTTATAATAAGATGTGGCTCCCTCAAAGGTAAATGTTATGGGAATTAAATGGTGAAAGTTCCAAATTAAATAAACCACTTTATTTTTCATGAGCAAAAACTCAAAGGCAACGGAAAGTGACAAATGTCAACACCCGTGTCAATTACAGAGCAGCTGAAATTGAAGCAGAAGGAGCCACATGGTGCAACCTGTGCACAGGGAACTTAACTTCTTGTTTCATTTAATTAAATGCATCAAATGTGTCATGGGAAATTAAGACGCTGAGGCTTTAACTTTAATATAAAGTTCTGATTATATTAAATGGTGGGGCCCTTTTCTTATGAAGCTGAATATTTTATTTAAGTTGCATTAAGGATCTTCACGGGAATATTTAGGGAACCATTCGAGCATTTTTAAAAGAAATCAAGAAACTTGCAAAGAATGCCATTTGTCAACACCTGAACAACTTTAAAAGAAACTCAAAATTCAGCGGAAGCCACCACGTGGAGTCGTCCGTGCACAGGACAGGAAATGAAGTTTGTTTCATTTTATTCCACCATCAAAAGTTACAGGGTTTTATAAGAAAGTATTTTATTAATGAGACAAATGTGGTGGGCCCTTCCTTTTAATAAGTGACACTTATTAAATATATGTTTCTCATATTATAAAGTTACGGGAGAGGTAGGTTTTAATGAGAATATTTTATATTGCCTCATTTTAAATACTGGGTCCTACTTGTAAAATAATGTTTTATGAAATAAAAACTATTAACTCACGGGAGTTAAAAAGTGAAACCCTAAATGTGAGCAGTAATGTTTTATTTTCATGAGAAAGCTATAGGAAGCGGAGGGAGTTTTCTCTCATGCCATAGAGATATTTTTCCAGCCATGGGTAACAGAAAGCCACAGTTCAGTTCTAAGTTTCAGTTGCCACTTCCGTTGCAGTTGCATTTTGCCAGATTTTATGCCAGATTTTGTGGAGTCAGTTGCAAATTTTCAGAGGCCGTTGAGGATTTGTTAGGTCTTTCAAGCTATAAAATAGCTAGATCTGGGTCACATTCAAGAGTTCTTCAGATATGTTCAGAGAGAGTTCTTCATACATATAGAGTTCTTCATTCTACAGATCAGAGAGTTGGAGCAGCATATAGAGTTTTCTTCTTGCCTTTGCAGTGTCTTTTCATGATGATTGTAATAGTTTATTCTGTGCAACAATTGTGCCTTTGTAAATTTATTCTTTCATTCAAATATGAGACGGTGTCCCATGCATTTATGAGTTTACTCTGTTCTTGTCTCTAATTTCTCTGTTTCTCTACCTTTGTTTAATGTGTTTCTCAAACTGGTTTTAATCATGCATATTTTGCTCTTTAAATCCATTTAAATCCTTCAAAGTTTAGACACTGTGCAAATAATAGTTTCAAATCTGGCGGATCGCCATAGATTAGGCATTTATTTTCTGCAATCTTAGTTTTCTTTCTGACCTTTTTCTCAAACCCAACTGAAAGAACGGAAGAGCCAGCTTCTTAAAAATCTGGAGGTCACTCCAAGGAGCATTCCCACATCTCAGAGTTTCCCATGTTGCTGCTGGATTACACCCACAGATTTATGCATCAACATTTACAAAGAGTTGATTCTCTAAATATCATTGAATTTCACTCAATGTATTTGTTATATTACATTTTTCCTTCTTGCCATGAATATTAGATTATGATTTTTTTTTGAGCCTAATGAAATAATTAATGTTTCTCTTAGTATTACTATGTAAAAATAATTTTTACTTTTGAGAATTAGTTTTCATAAAGGAATTCATCTTTGTAGAAATGACATGCTTGAATAGGGTGCTAATAGGGTGCTAATGTCATCTGTAGGAATAGTGAGTTAAACCTGTGTGTATAAACAAATGTTTTGGGCAAAGTTATTTACTGAAATGATTAGGAAAATGGATTGTTTAAGTTATTCTCTACCACATCATGTGTTAAAATACATTTCTTAGCTATATGTTTGCTTGTTAAGCATTAGGTAGCATGCATATTGTCAATAACATAATGATAGCACATGTTTCATGCATGTCGACCATGGTTATCTAGAGTCTTTGTCATGGGTTGTGATTCTCCTGTGGGTTAGCACGGGGAAGTTTATGACTTTGTGGTAGGGTGGAAGTCATTCCGATGATATTCTCTTTGAACTTCAAGTTTGTCAAGAAGGATTCTCAGATGAGATATTCTAGTATGAAGACATTCATTATATTTACACCATTAACATGTGTTTTATGATCATGACATGGATCTATGTGTATAGGACCTGGTCCTCTTGTATTGATCACTAAGATATTTTCAATATTCAAATTATTGCATAAAACTAGTGAAGTTTATCACAACTATGATAAGTTAGTATCATAGGCCGAGTTTCATTAGTGTACATACTATTAGTACCTACATTTCTATGCCCTTCTGCCCTTGGTTTCATGTGTTTAAGCCTTGTTAAACCCTAGAAAAAGTCTTTGAAAGACTTAAACCTTAGTACTTTGGTTACCTTTTCTTCTTCGTTTTAATCTTTCATTGACTAATAATTGGCAATCCCTAGTAACATAAGTTATGTTTTAAGTGTTTGTTACCATTTTGGGTTACCAACCCCTTCCCTAGGTTGTTAGTCGTGGACCCTCTTTTAAGAACAACTTTAACACATGTGTGCTAAATGACCTTTAAGTTGTGTTGCATCATCTGTCCATGTCAATAGCCTTTTCTTTTCACTGTAATGTCTTCCTTCATCGGGCCTCGCTTTGAGTCTTCGCAAGAATGCAAACTCTCTTTGATTGACCAACGTGTCATGTTCAGGCCTAGGTAATATGTATTTCATGAAGGGTTAGCTCTTTGCTAGAGTTCCCAGACAAATTTTGTGAGTCGATGAAGCTAGCGCAACTTTTCAAGTGACTCGTCAGGGTTTTGTGGGGAATCTTTCCTTCGTTGAAGCCTTTTAAGGTCTTCTACAGAACTGTGAGGGTGATGATGTGGACTTTTGTGTCCAGGTATCCACTATGTCTTTGATATCTGCAACAGCTGTGTGAGGCCTACTTTTTACACTACTGTTCATGAGATTATTTGCAGTGATTTTTATTATTATTTTATGTTGAGAGACTTACGTTCTGAAATCTTGCTTATTAAACCTAATTGATTGTTAAGAAAATAATTGTGCAATGATAAGTTGGATATTGTTTGGAAGAAAATGATGAATGGATATGGAAACTCGATATGATTCTATGGTTGAATGTTTAAGATGCATGTATTTAGTTTTGCTTTGGCTATGATATCTATATGTGATATTGACTTTGAGTTTGAGTGTGCAGGTATTGCTAACAAAACCACAAATACAGGAGACCATCTCATACCTATGTTGTATCCCTTGTGAGCCGATCTAGCTCAATGAGGAACTAAGATCAACCTTGTGCTTGAAAAATGTTGTAATGTTGTGATGTGTTAATGTTGCATGAGGTCAAGGGAATAAGAGTTATCTTCTGATTTATTTTTATTATGATAAGTGTTGTAAGTAATGATGTTTTAATCTTATTTAAATTTTAATTCTGTTAAACCCTTTATCTTGTGTTTTATTTGACTCTGGGAGTTCTAACTAGACAAAAATCAACCCTGGGTTATACCCCATGGGTCTAGGGACCTTTTGGGCTAGGATAACCCTGGGTTAACTTCCATATGGTCACTTAAACTTCACAGTGAAGTTAAGTGACGAATTTGGAAGCATGGAGGACAATGGGATGAGTGGAATCCACCCTCAGGCCCACTTCCAAGTCATGGAACAACTCCATGAACCCCTAATAATGGAGTGTTTGTCTCCATGTGCCTCTTTTTTGTTGGGGTTTCCATTATTTGGGGGTAGTGTGTCATCCACTCCATTTGTATTTTATTTTACTTAAAGTATTTTAATTCACCATGTGTTGTAGGTAGGACTATAGTGGGGAACCTATGGAGTGGGGGTCAATTGTTTTATGACCACTAGGATAATGGATGAGTTGTGGTTAATTGTTTAATGCCACTTGGGAAATTAGGAAAATAGAGGGAATTAGTTTAAAAGAAAGAGAGGAGGAGAGTTAGGGGATTGGATGATTGTGAGAAGAAGGGATTTTTGGAGAAGAAGGTGGGAAGAGGAGCTCTACATCAACTTTCATTCCATAATTGGGCTTTGGAAGGTTGGTGGATCAATTCTACTCTTTTATGTAATTGTTGTTTGAAATGTATGTTTGTTTCTGGTTTGATGAATGTTTTTGAATTAGTCTTCTTTGAGTTTTTCTATTAGTGTTGGGGTTTTGTTTTGGGTGTAGAAAGAGCTCCTTCCAGTTGGAAGGCAATGCTCATCTTGTATAGGGAAGGGGAGGTGTGACCCTCCCCAGGTGTCATCTTGGTTCTTGAGATATTTCATGCCTTGTGAGCATGTTGGTTCTTGATATATTTCATGCCTTGTGAGCATGTTGATTCTTATATAGCCTGGAGGGCTTTTGGCCTTGTGAGCCTATTGGGATATCCCTGGTGAATGGGTTTATTGGAAGTGTATATTGTTGGCTTGAGGCCTTGTGGAAAAGAAGTGTATTGTTGGCTTGAGGCCTTGTATTACTATGTGGTATAATGTGAAATGATGACACCTAGGGGTTAGAGATGTCTACTTCCCTACCCTCCCTGAACTCACCTAAGCTAAGTCTCTGTGATGTGGGTCAACCATGGGGTTTTGTGTGTAAATTGCTGGGTTATTGAATTCAATGTTGTGAAGTGTTGTCCTGTATATTCTACCTAGTATGAAGATGGTCTCCCTAGCTCGGGGGTGACCCTCTTGCGGGTCAAAGGTAGGGAGGAGAGCTAGATGGTTCTTGTTGTCTTCCTTGTAGTCTTGCAGGTTAATGTTGAAGCTTGTGGAAGGATTGTAGAAGATTTACCTTGTTAAAGAAATGTCTATCTCTCTATTTGCTTTAAGAGCTTGATCCCTATGAGTTCATTATGTAAGAGATTTAGAGGAGGAATTCCCCCTCTTGAAATTGTTGTAAGAGTTGTAATTTTGGGAGTAGAGAGTCCATCCTCCCTTATTATGTCAATTGTGTGATTTTAAGTGGATATTTCATTACTTCATTTCATGTTTTTTTTTTTAAAAAGAATATGATTTCTTTCCTTAGAGTATAATTGCATTGTGGAATTCTTGTATTGTGTTGTCATCTGATGGTTTTATCTAATTGTAAAGTTGAGTGGATGTATGTTGAATTGGATCAGTTATTTTAAATCATCGTTGGTGTTATTTTGTGAGGAAGTTGTTGCTTTCTGTATTAAGGAAGATACAAATTGACCTTGCAAAGGAAGATTAAATCTTGAGTTAGGATTGCAATGGAAATCAATCTAAATGAATTTTTACTGGACTAGTGTGAGCTATTGAAATTAAAAGTTATATTAGCTACATGTATTTGATTTTATGCTTTTTTAAAAATGTAATTGAAAATAAGAAAATTACTTGATAGAAATTAGAAATGGCAATGCAGATTTTATATAGTTAAAAGTTCTTTCATTTGAAAGTGGTTAAATAATCTTTCATTAAGGATTTATTATAAGATTAGAAAGTAAGTAAAATAAATTTTACGAAGAACTTGTTGTAAAAATATATTTCATTTTCCTATAAAATTGAGCTGTGGAAATTGTAATATCAGTCCTTATTGTTTTTATTTATTAAGGGAAAATAAGAAAACTGGAAAATATATAAATACATATAGAACTAAAAGAATTTTATTTCAAATTAAATAATGAAAATTGAGAATGTTGCTACACTGTAAATATATATATATATATATATATATATATATATATATATATATATATATATATATATACCTCATTAACATAATTACTCTTAATTTTAAACCGTTTAAAATATATATATATATATATATATATATAATTAATTGAAAAATTCGTAAACTGTAATGGAATGCAGACTGAGGTTCACTGTTACAGTAGAAGGAAATAGAAGGGATGGTGGTGGGGGGTGAAACCCCCACCACCACTTATTACATTAGGGTGTGGGGAGGGGCGGAGCCCCACCCACAGCCCACATTGTGTGATGTGGGTGGGGCTTCGCCCCTCCCCACATCCCACCACCTATTAAAACCTCACACCGCCATAGCCCGTGGCTATGTACACAGTCCACCGCCGGCCAACAAACCACTACATGGCCCTTCATCCATTCGGCCCCCGCCCTCAGCTACCCCCTGTCACAGCACCCACCCCTCGCCACAACCCTCCTCCGTTCGCCCCTGTTCGGCCTCTGCGTGCTACGCCCTTGCCCTGGCCGCGGCCCATACCTGCATCCAACACACACACTCTAAAACAAAGAAAAGAATTTAGGGTTTATACCCTACATTATGAGTTGCAAGATAATACAAAATGGTTTTAATATTGAGTGGGAATTCCACTATCTTACTTAGTGACATTTAAATTTATATATATATATATATACAAATCTCTGTATATATATATCTATTTATATTTATATATCAATTTCAAAGCATGGGCTTACACTTTAAGGACAACAATATATATATATATTGGGTGGAGTTCCCATTAGCCTAGTTAATTTTGAAATTATTAAGTGCATAGTTTTAAAAAGGAGTTAATTATAATTATTTATATATAAAAATATATAGATAAATCTGTATATATATATATATATATATATATATAAAATTATATATATATATCTATAATTCTTGAGAATAAGGAAGCTTGTTAAAAAGGGTTATTGTTTCAAAATTTAAATATGAATAAATATATAAATTATATATATATAATAAAAAATATATATATATTATATTTGTTCAATCCTTAGATTGGGGAAAAAGAATTTTACTTAAATAAGTTTAAACATACTTTTATATATATATATATATATATATATATATATATATATATATATATATATATATATATATATATATATATATATATATTATTGAACATTGTTTAGGGGGGGGTAATTGAAAGTCATACTATTGTACTGTCACATTTGTTCGTTGTAAGGAAATTGTAACTACAGGATTTTTCTTTTCCGAATGAATTCCCAAGTAGAGAAAAAAAATATATAGATTAACATTCTGAAATTAATTGCCACCGAAGAAACTGTACAAAAGAAAATAGAGCAAAGCGTAACCAAGTGAATGAGAAAATAAATATTGCTTATAAAGGCCAATCACCTACCAGAGAAAACCTGAATGTTAACAATTAAACCGACACCAAACATAGTGACAAAATATCTACATGCACATGTGAAAGAATCATCCAGTATCAACTATCTTTTAGACAACTTAAATAGACACACTGAGCACGCTTGCGCATGCGAGGGAGGCTTTCGGAGTAGTTAGGGAAATTTTTTTGATATTTCGTATCATGACCACATGATGCATGTGGACATGACACGCGGATTAGCGTGTTGTGAATGCATGTGAAATGCAGGCATGACAAGCTATATTTCATAGGGAGTCTTCAAACAACTTAGCATGAGGAGGTGAGGGCACCACCATGGTAACAGGGGGATTCTGAGTCATAAATGATTCTAGATGACCATTACTGGAGCAAATTCAAACTCCAGCGGAGACCGTTGATCTAGCACAATCTATGGTGGACATTTAAAATTCAAGAACAACTATTATTTGCCGATTGTCCCTGCATGCTAGCCATTGATTTGCCTCCCAGGGTAATCCAATGGCCTGAATTCAAATGATTTGATGGATTGATGGTTCATGGTAGATGATGCTTGAAACTGTAGGCCAAAAACCATACAATGCTATCAACAGTGTACCAGGTCCTATTATGTCAACTGATAAAAGGCAAGCTAGGATCTCTAGGTGAATGTCCGCTTCTAGGACATGGCTAGATATGACACTTGGAGGCAATTGAGCATTTTCAAACTATGTGAACCTTTTCATGCCACCAAAGTACATTATAATGAGTCTATATGGAAGTGATTGCAATTATGCTACAAGGGGTGTGTTATCTGATTATCTGAAGTTTTCCATGTTGCGTGTCTAGTTACTAATGAATTGATGAGACATGCTCTGCCTGTAGGGGCTTTGGTTCAAGAAGGATTGTGATCACTATCCGCACCATGCCTCCTTTTCCACTTCTAGCTGCAAGATAAAATCTCCAAAGATTGCCAATTAAAGGCCAAGTACAATCATTGGTGCAAGAAGATTGGTTTGAATGATTAAAATATTGAGTTAAGTGTTGTCCAGGCACATGGATCTTAGTTTTTTTTACTATAAATGGAAGCCCTGTACACACCATGTTCACCATCCTTGTTTGAAAGAAAAATGTCATATATTCCCCATTTTGGTATACCTTGTCTATTATCCACTCCCTTAGGAGATGTCTCCTCATTTTCATGGCTATTCCTCTATTCTTATAGAGTTAAAAGGTAGGGGACAAGCTCCTAGGGATGGGGGTTTTAGGCAAAAGTCAAGGAGCGAAGCAGCAGGGGGCGAGCTCCATTCACTTCCCTATTTTCCTTTAGTGTCATTCTTGTGAGTGAAATCGTTGTCTGTTTGGAGACTCCAATGGCTTTATGTTGTTGTGAGACTTTAGTCTAGGCCAAGTAAAGAGATCCCATTACTCCCTCTTCCCCTCCCTCGGGATGATGGCACTCATCGAAGACCTAGCTGTGACATACATAGAGTTGTTCATTAGGATAAGCTATCTGGTGATGGGGAGAAAGGGGCAAGCTGACAAGAATAGTTAGTTCTCTGTCCAACTTGGAGAGACATCTGTGGTAGCTTCCTCTATAGGGAATTTTTTGGCACTTCTAGAGTCAGCAAATAGGTGGATGCCTTAGGAACCATGAAGGTTCTGCTGGTTGGAAACCTCAAATTGAAAGATGAGGAGTCATGTTTTTGTGTCTGAAAGATGATGCAAAGTGGAGGACACCTGCATTTGGGTGCCCGTGGGGTTTACATTCTTGGTGGGAACCTGGATGTGAAGGGTTGGTGAGTTCAACAAGCACATGACTAACTGCCATCAATTTGAGATCATGACTTCTTTCCACACCCGGGTTTTGGATGAGTAAAGACAAAACAGTTAGCCTCCTCACTCAGGGGAATGATTTGATTTTTAGGTGTGCTCTCATTTGCAATGGACTGTTTGTCTTGGTTTGTCTTTTAGTGCCTAAAAGATGCCTTTTGGCATATTTTGTTTCTAACAAGAATTGTACATGGCCCGTGGCTTGTTGCTCCCTTGTTCTATAAAAGAGAATTCAAGGTCATTTGAAAATGGTTCAAATTTTCTGAGTCATAGGTCTTAGTTGTTTTAATTAGTTCTATCTGTTATATCAAGGGAAGGGGAAATATTATGTATCAAATATACTCTATGTATCAATTTTTTATCAAAATAGAAAACATGAATACATGAAATCTAATTTTTATTGTCTCCATATATTGTAATCAGTCTCTTAGCAAGATTAAATAGAAAGTCTGTTTAATCCCATATCTATGTTAGTAACAAAGCTTAGTTCTCTTTTCTTAGCATTTTCTTTAGGACCAAATTAAACTGCTAATTGATATGGATTAAGGAGTTATTGTAAATGCAATATATTGGATCTTCAAGTAGAATCATAGTAAGAATTCACACCATGATTCTGTAAATGTAAGGCATCTGCATTAAGCATCTTGTGATTGAATTTCTTGATCAATATGGTATGTCTATTATATGAAATTGACTTTGTACCCAGATAGGCACCAGTTAGGACATTTAGACCTATCAAAATTGAACCAACTTTACAAAACAAATATGAATACCATTTCCATTTCCTTACTATTTTAGGAGTAGTTTAGATTAGAATTTGTTCTGAATACTAACATGAATTGATTTACCAAAGGATTGTGCCAATCTAATAGGGATCATTCATTTCCTTGGTATATTTTCATTGAGACCCCTCTGTTTAAAGAACACCTATATTTGTCAAGAATACCCTTAGATGTTGTATAGGTATACCCACCTCGGTCTTGCAGAACCAAAAGTGTAGAGAAATTTAACTCTTTGATGAATCCTGTTTGTTGGCCACTGACCTAGAATCCTTAACCATAAGAAATTGGCTTAATCTTTAAAGGATCTAGATAATCAATTGGAGGAACCCATAGATTGGTGACTCTACTAGGGACTTAGTCTATAATTGTCAAGATCTAGTCCAGTGGTCTTTGATAGGTGCTTAGAGTTTGCGCATGTGTAGCGCAATATCATTCCCTTTAGAGGGTGGTGACTCTAATATTTTCCTTACTTATTGATCAAGGAAAAAATTTATTATATATCAAGGCTTTGCTGGAATTTCAAACCCTGGGTTTTATTTCCAATTTGATGAGAAATGGTGTTGTTAACATTTGGTCCTCTTTGAGAGGTGGTGACTCTGCTAATCAAGTTACTAAAGATAGATCACTTATTATGCTAGTCTTGAGCCAGGATTTGCATGATGTTCCTTCAGAAGAAGTAGTTATATGAAGTCCACAATGATTTCTAGGTTTCTATCCTCCGTTTTTGGTTCCATCATCAAGGGAAGAGTGCTTTGCGTATGAAATTCATTCGTGGAATTCTATGAAGAAATGTGTTATTCCTTAACTAAAAATGGATCTATACTAGAAAAGAAGGAATTAAATAAGCAAGATATATATGTGTTGGTTTAATTTTGTGTGGGAATACTTAAGGTTGTCAAGGTATCAGTCTAGTGGAAAGTGATTTTAGCATATTTGGGTATGGATTATTATTCTTTCTCTCCCCATGAACAATTAAATGTCACAATGCTAGGTTTACAACAACAACAATCATATCCTCAGAGAGTGGTTTTGTTTGTTGAAAGATATAGAGTCCTGGTTATTAGTGGTATCCAAAACCATTCTAATCCTATTCCTAATGAGGTCAAAAAGATTTTGCCAACATTCAATGGGGTTAATTCTAAATCAACATATGAGCACTTGCAAGATTTCAGCAACCTAATGGGAGATTATGACGTGGATGGAGAAGATGTGGTTATGAAATTATTTGTTTAATCTCTAAAGAGAGATGTAAGAGATTGGTTTATAGATTTACCCACCCATTGCATTTCTTCATGGAAAGATCTTAGAATGGCTTTTTATGACCAATTTGGTGAAAGGGTTAATGTAAGTTCATTGATTAACAAACTTGTTCACATTGAGAAGGATGAAGAGGAATTGGTCCTAGCTTTTAATCTAACATTCATAAAAATGATAAGAGATATTTTGAAAAGCATCAAGCCAAATGATTCAATGTGTATGGTATATACCTAGGTGCATTCAATGAAGAGATGAGTTATTTACTAAGAGATAAAAACCCTACAACAATTCACCAAGCATATTCCATAGCTATGGACATTGAAAATAATTTGAAGCATTTGATGGGAAAAGAACTTAGGCCTATAGGTATTGATGTTAAAACATCTCATATAAATGAAACATGTATATCAGAAAAGAGAAATGTTTGTCAAGATGGCAATAGTCCAAATACCACAGTGAATTCATCATTTTGTCATTTAGGAAATAATGGCTTAATTACTATGGATGAGCCCAAAAATAACATCATGCATATATGCAATGAGGATAAATCATGATCTAAAGATGTGTATTGCAATAAAGAAAGTGATGTTTGTGATTAGTTCATTGGCTCTATGGGTGAGGACTATAGCTATAATATTCCAGACACCTGACATAATGGACAAAGGGATATATGGGATCACTCCTTGTTGCAGTCCTGCTAATCAGGAAATAGAAAAGTGTATAAGTATTCAACATGATGAAGCAGCTCAGAAGGTGGGATATGTTGAAGAAAGGTGTGCAAACATGCTATTTAAAGAGTTGAAACATGACTTTGTTGCAGTTAAGTCTCCTTGTTATGTTAGTTATGACAACAGTGAATCTAATCAGTCATGTGATGATTATGATTACACTTATGAAGATGAATCAAAATGCATTCCTTCAATTAAATAATGTGTTGATATGAATGATTATGGAGGGGCATGTTTGTCTATGGGTGAATAGGTGACCTACCTTGTTGAATTCTCAGAATGTAAGTTTGATCTAGGTTAGTTGTTGATGGTATGAGTGATATTATGAGTCAGTCTATATGTTCCTTTGAGGACTACGCTGACTTGGAATATGTTGATGTTGAAATAGATTTGAGTCCTCATGCCAAAGAGGTAGAAGTATTTATGACAAGGATGAACATAAGGCATAATCCCCTTTATGATGAACCTCCAAGTCTAGTAGATATGAGAAATGATAATCCTTATTGGTGTGGAGATAATCCTATCTTTGTGGAGAACCAGGAGTGTGAGGAACCTAAAGAATTTGAGGATGATCAACCCAAGGAGTCTGATGTATACACAAGTAGTATTGGAGCTGTTCAACCTTGTGAGGATGATGACTTTACCTTTGAAAAGAATCTAGTTATATTTAAAGTTGAATCTCCTCTGCAAGACATCAGAGTATACACTAGAATTGGTGAGCTACCAAATTTGAAGAAACACAAACTTCTGTCAACTCAGATGGGAAGGGTGCTTATATATGAGAATTTTAGTTTATCATATTAAGGACAAAATTTAGATGATCTCTCATTTGGTGTACATATCAGTCATTTACCTTTGATCAGTCTGATTTATTAGAATAAGAGTTGAACTATGACTTAAATAAGTTAGAGCAAATTATGCATGTTGAGGTATTTTAGGAAGATATTGCTTATGAATGTTTCAAATTTGACATAAATGAAATAGACGAGGCTAATGTGATGCCATCTATCCAATGAATTTTGAACATTTTGAGTTCCTAGTTTAGCTTGGTAAACATTTGATGGTGCGTGATGATATCATTGATATAAGGTATCACAGTGATCATGATTTTGATATTTTTAAAAAATGTGACATATGTAATGAGGATGTGCTTCAATCAAAACCTAATTGTAAAAATTAGAAGAACACATGATAATTTGATAATGAAAAATTCAAGAGTTTCATGAGAAAGATACACATCCCTATCAGTAACCAGATGGATTGTGATAGTGCTTCTAATTATGGCTTGGAGGAGTCATGGGAGAACAAAATGTTTCATAGGGGTAGGTGTTCTCTCTTCTTTTGTGGTGGCTTGGGGCTACCATGTAGGGTTTAAAATATGTGAAATTAGGTCATTTGTGGTCAGGTAGTTTTAGGGTAAAATTAAGCACATGGTCTTTTGCCCCCGGAGATCTAGATCCTCATGCTGACCTTGCAGTCAACTATTCTCAACTAGAGCCACTATTACGACCTACATTTTTGTTCCCTTTTTCTCTTGGTTTCATGTGTTTAAGGCTTGTTAAACCATAGAAAAACCCTTTCAAAGAATTAAACCTTAGTACTTTTGTAATCTTTTGTTCTAGGTTTTAATTTTTTTGTTGACTGACAATTAGCAATACCCAGTAACTTATGTTTTATTTTAAGTGTTCATTCCCATTTTGGGTTACCAGCCTCTTCCCTAGGTCGTTGGTTGTGGGCCCTCTTTTAAGAACAACTTTAACGTATGTGTGCTAAATGACCTTTAAGTTGTGTTGCATCATTTGTCCACGTCGATAGCCTTTTCTTTTCACTGTAATGTCTTCCTTTGTCAGGCCTCGCTTTGAGTCTCTGTGAGAATACAAACTCTCTTTAATTGACTGACATGTCATGTTTGTGCCTAGGTAATATATATTTCACGGAGGGTCAGCTCTTCGCCGGAGTTCCCAGATAGATTACACGAGCCAGCAAAGCCAGCGCAACTTTTAAAGTGACTCGTCAGGGTTTTGCAGGGACTCTTTCCTTCATTAAAGCCTTTTAAGGTCTTCTACGGTACTGCAATGGTGATGATGTGGAATTTTGTGTCCACGGTATCCACCATGTCTTCGGTGTCTATAAAAGCTATATTTCATAGGGACTAAAGTCTTCGCCATGTCTTCAAACAACTTAGCATGAGGTGGTGAAGGCACCATTGTAGTAAAAGGGGGACTCTGAGTCATAAAAGATTCTAGATGACTAATACTGGAGAAAATTCAAACTCCACCAGAGACCATTGATCTAGCACAATCTATGGTGGACATTTAAAATTCAAGAACGACTATCATTTGCCTACTATCCCTGCATGCTAGCCATTGATTTAGTTCCTAGGGTAAATCCAATGGCCTGAATTCAAATGATTTGATGGATTAATGGTTCATGGTCGTTGATGCTTGAAGTTGTAGGTGAAAAACCATACAACGAGATCAACAATGTACCAAGTCCTATTCTATCAACTAATAAAAGACATGCTAGGATCTCTAGGTGAATGTCCTCTTCTAGGGCATGGCTAGATATGACACTTGGAAGGAATTGAGCATTTTCAAACTCTATGTGAACCTTTTCATGCCACCAAAGTACATTATAATGAGTCTATAAGGAAGTGTTTGCAGTTATGTGATTATCTGAAGTTTTCCATGCTACCTATCTAGTTATTGATGAATTGATGAGACATGCTCTGTCTATAGGGGATTCAGTTCAAGAAGGATTATAATCATTGTCAGGACCATGCCTCCTTTTCCACTTTTGGCTACAAGATAAAATCTCTCGAGATTGGCAATTAAAGGCCAGGTACAGTCATTGGTACAAGAAGATTGGTTTGAATGATTAAAATATTGAATTAAGCGTCGTCCAGACACATGGATCTTAATTTTTTTACTATAAATGGAAGCCTTGTACACACCATGTTCACCATCCTTGTCTGAAAGAAAAATGTGGTATATTCCCCATTCTAGCATGCCTTGTCTATTATCCATTCCTTTAGGAGGTGTCTCCTCATTTTCATGGTTATTCCTCTATTCTTACAAAGTTAAAAGTCAAGAGACAAGTTCCTAGGGATGGGGGCTTTAGGCAAAAGTCAAGGAGCGAAGCATTAGGGGGAAAGCTCCATTCATTTCCTTGCTATCCTTTAATGTCTTTCTCGTGAGGGAAATCGTTGTCTGTCTGGAGACTCCAATGGATTTATGTTGTTGTGAGTCTTCAGTCTGAGCCAGGAGGAGAAGAGATCCCATTACTCCCTCTTCCCCTCCCTCAGGAAGATGGCACTCGTTGAAGACCCAGCTATGACATACATAGAGGTATTCATCAAGATAAGAAAACTAGTACACATCCTATGAACTTTGGTATGGTAATACTACTAATGTATCATATTTTAAAATATTTGGTAGTAAATTTTATATAAGGAAAGAAGATCATCTTGGCAGTTTTGAATCTAGATGTGATAAAGGGATTTTCTTAGGATATTCAACTCATAGCAAGGATTATAAATGTTATAATAAGAGGTTAAAGAGAATACTTGAAAGCTCTAATGTTAAAGTGGTTGAGAATTTGTAGCAAGAACAGCAACCACACTTTCAACAGGTTGAAGAAATCATTCAAGAAGAGTCAAATACAAAAGAAGAGTCAGAAAAATCTGAAGAAGAATCAGATCCTAAAACATCACAAGGACAGTCAGTAAGTCCTCAAGTTGATACTCCTTCTAAAACCTCTATTTCTACTCCTTCTAAAAGATTGTTACAAAAGAATCATCCTAGTGAACATGTCATTGGTGATTTAGACTCTGGCATACAAACTAGAAGAAAAACTGCTGAAGCAAATCAGCAGGTTCATATATGTTTAGTATCTCAACTAGAACATAAAACCTGAATCTAGTCAAGATGACTTGTGGGTTCAGGCTATGTTAGATTAGTTAGCCCAAATAGAGAAAAATAACACTTGGGAACTTGTCCCAAGGCCTAAAGATAAAAATATTATTGGGGCTAAATGGGTTTTCAGGAACAAACTTGATGAAAATGGAATTGTTCTTTGAAATAAAGCTAGATTGGTTTGTAAAGGTTACTCCCAAATAGAAGGTATCGATTTTGATAAAACATTTTCTCCTGTAGCAAGACTAGAAGCAATCAGAATGTTTTTTGCATATTTTGTTTACAAAAACTTTAAAGTCTATCAAATGGATGTTAAAACAGCCTTTTTAAATGGAGACCTAAAAGAGGAAGTTTATATGGATCAGCTAGAAGGTTTTGTTAACAAGGACAAGCCACATCACATTATAGATTAAGAAAGACTCTTTATGGCCTTAAACAAGCTCCTAGAGCTTGGTATGCCAAATTAGATCAACACTTACAATCCCAAGGCTTCACGAGAAGGGGAGCTGATAGTAATTTGTATTTTATGACTAAAAATGATCACATCTTGATAGTAGTTGTATATGTTGATGACCTAATTTTTGGCAGTGATGATGATGAACTCAATTTATATTTTCCACAGGTTATGACTACAAAATTTAAAATGTCAATGCTGGGTGAACTCTTATTTTTTCTTGGCCTACAGGTTTCTCAGCTCAAAGCAGGTATCTTTCTTTCTCAAACCAAATATGCAAAAGAAATGTTGAAAAGATTTCAGATGGATGCATGTAATCCTGTCAGTAATCCTATGGAAACTGGTTGCAAATTAAGTGCTGAAGGTGATAAACTTGATATTGATCATACTTTTTATCCATCTATGATAGGCAGCTTGTTATAATTAACCGCCACTAGACCTGACATAATGCATGTTGTCTATTTAGTTGCTCGTTCTCAATCTGCTCCTAAGCAAGCTCATCTTAATGCAGTTAACAGAATCTTTAGATATATACAAGGAACCCTTGATTATGGCCTTTGGTACCCTAGATATTCAGATTTCACACTAACAGCATATACAGATGCTGATTGGGCAGGCAGTCTTGATGATAGAAAAAGTACTTCTAGTGGTGCTTTCTTTCTTAGTGGAAGACTAGTTGCTTGGCATAGCAAAAAGCAAGATTCTGTTTCTCTGTCTATAGCTAAGGCTGAATATATTGTAGCTACATTGTGTTGCACTCAGATTCTTTGGATGGTTCAGACTTTGAATGATTACCAGGTTCCTGTCTGTAAGCCTATTAGAATTCTATTTGACAATGTCAGTGCTATTAACATCTCAAAAAATCCTATGATGCATTCTCGTACCAAGCTTATTGATATCCGAGATCATTTTCTTCATGATAAGGTGCTCCTCAATGATGTCATACTGGACTATGTTTTGTTCTGCTGCTCAAGTGGCTGATATCTTTACTAAGCCACTTCCCCAATCTATTTTTGAAGGTCTCTGGGATTAGCTTGGGGTGCTTTCATTTGCTTCTCTATCTTGATACTTCTCTGCTCTTGGTTTCAGGGGGAGTTTCCTTCTTTGTCCCCTGATTAGTTTTTTGGTTTTGATTTCCCTTTGTCCTAATGATAAAAAGGGGGAGAAGGCTTTGTTGTTTCCATATGTGTTGTGCTCTCTCATGCTGTGCTATTCCTTATAGTGCTGTGGGCTACTGCTATTTTCTTTTGTGCTGTGGCTGTGTGTTTTTCTCATTATAGCCAAAGGGGGAGTATTGTTGTTCTCTCTGCTGTTTTGTTGTCCCTGATGCTCAAACACACATGTTGGATATTGTTTTGTGGCTCTCTGATCATATGATGGTCGGCAATGCAATAATAAGTTGATCATATGCAAATACAAATGTTGGTAATGCAGTAATAAGTTGATCATATGCAAATACATAAGTTGGCAATTGGTGGACTGTACAAATTCTCCATGTTTTGTGGCATTATTTTTCTTATCCCTTATGACAAAGCCAAAGGCATGGCATTTGTCACTTACATCACCGTCAACTGGGGTGGCATTACATAATGTTGAGAACAGTTGTTTCATAGTTTCTTATGTTGTTGTATTGCAAAAGTGGCCATTGCTCTTACTATTGATACTTCCTTGGTTCAAGCTTCGGTCAACAAGATTATCGTTAGACACAACATTATCATGTTTATTAATGTTTTTACTTGGTGTTATGCTTGGGCTCTTTTCAGATATTGGACAATGCTAATATTTTTTTTACACATGGCATGGCAGCGATTCTATTTAAAGCCTATCCTTGCAAAGTGGTCCACCATGTAACATCTTCTATCCTTTGTTTTCTTAGTGGCACATGTAGTTTGTTGACCTCTGGAACAAGTTTGCTAAGGCTATCTTTTTAGGTAAATGTCACCATTTTCTCTTGAAGTGATTTGAAGGTCCGATCACATGACTAATGGTAAAAAGGGCAAAAGACATCATAGTGTTTTTCATTTTGAACAAAGTATTTTTGTTTAAGGTTTCATACCCTATGCCGTCATGATGAGAAGGAAAGGTTTTTGGACTCAGCTATTGTTTTGTTCTGAATCTCACATCTTGCTCAGTAATAATGGAAAAGAAAGGAAGTTTTATTTTTGTCAAATAGCTCCAATTGACTTCGGCAAACAGGTGATATTGTTTGATTTTGTTTTTGTCAGTTATGATTTCATTTGGCATTTTCACAAGGAAAATGTTTTTTTCTTCTTCCTCTAGTTTTTGAATACTATCATTGCTTTGAATACGGTATACTGGGTTTTATTCATGGTTTATATTGAGGCAACCAATATCTTTTGTTAGGGTTTCATAACGACATCATCTTGCTGTGCAATGGGTTATGTTTTGAACAAAGTTTTAATAGTTATTACAATGGTTTCTTATTGTTTCAACTCCGGTTAGGGTTTCGTCAAATGTATTCCAAACCTACTCTGTTTCGGTTAAACAATGTTGTATATCTGACTTGTCAGCTAATTCTGAGTAATGACAGTTAAATGTTTTTACCACAATGCAACTGTGTAATAAAGTGAGACGTTTATGGAATCTTCAGAAAATCATTTTTACCCTGATCACAGAGACAAAAAAAAGAGAAATACAGTTATCTTCTTGTACTCGCATTATGTAAATGATATTGTATATATAGTATAGATAATGTAGAATATAAAGGTATCTTTATATGTGCATTATAGATACTATATTGCGTGTGAAATGTGGTGACACAGAGCATCCCTCTGTATTTGATTTCTCTGATGTTTATAAAAGATGTCAGTGAGGCAATACTATAAATGCCAGTGAGGCAACATTTTAGCCAGTGAGGTGATATTCTTTAGCCAGTGAGGCCTGTAAATAAGTGAGATTTTTTCTAAGCCAGTGAGGCATTTTTTCGAGCGGTTTTATGCCAAGGGCTTTCCACTCAAGATAAATTATTGTGTCATTTTGTCTCTGTGAAATGCTCTTGATCTGCAATTAAATGTTTCAGTTTTCTCTATTCAATTATAGCTTGCTTTGTCTTGTGAACATACAGTTGATTCAATTAAAGATATTCTTTACAAATAAGAAACTGAGGTTGTATTGAAAAGAAAAAGTTTCCTTGATACTGATTCACCCCCCCCTCTCAGTCTCTACACCACTCTAACAATTTGGAGGCATGGCTATAGATTTGCAGTGGAGCAAAGAGCTTGACTGGTCAGAGCGTTTGAACATCATACTTGGAGTAGCCTGTGGGCTTCTATATTTGCACCAAGATTCTCATCTGCGGATCATTCACTGGGATATCAAAGCAAGTAATATTTTGCTTGATGAGAAAATGGAGCCAAAGATATCAGATTTCAGCTTGGCAAGATTGATTCATCAAGATGAGAGTCATGTTGAGACAAGGGTTGCAGGTACATAGTAAGGGCTATTCTTAAACATCATCTGTTTAAATGGTCAAAACTTAATTTTGGTCACTAAAAATAGGATAAATATTTACAAAGAAGAACTATGGATAGTTTTAAATTTTTAGATTTTAATATTTTGAACATTTCTTAGAAGAAAAAATAATAAATCTAATTTAAGGTTTTGAATTTTTCACCCTTATTATTTTTCTTTAGTTTGTGGTCTGATAATTTTTTACTGCTTATGCAGTGGTTATATGGCACCAGAATATGTTACGTTAGGTCAACTATCTTGCAAAGCTGATGTGTATAGCTTTGGAGTTGTCATTTTAGAAATTATATGCGGAAGAAATAATTATGATTATCGATTGTCCCCCAAATTTCAAAGCTTGATAGAATGGGTAAGATAAAATAAGAAATATTTATATAGTTTATTTTCCAAAGCTATATATCTTATGAAGATGAGTTTGCATCATTCTTATGCAGATATGGAGATCTTACAAGGGAGGAAACATTGTGGATGTGATTGATAAAGCAATAATAGAATGTTTCTCTAGTGAGCAAGTTTTGAGATGCATTCATGTGGGTCTTTTGTGTACACAGGGAGATGCATTAGTTCGCCCACCAATCACTAGTGTATAACCAATGCTTTCAAACCCTTTAGTGACCAACTTACCAAATCCCATAAAGCCTACTTATATCAATATTGCACAAAAGGACGTTCCATCATATATATCTACATCAACATCTAGAATTGCAAGAACAACTTCACCTACTTCATTAGGAGCTCATTTAGCCTACCCATCTATTAATGATGAATCGGTAACAGATTTGGGTCATAGATAATCCCACTTACTCTTTTTACTTTAGAATAATAGTAAATTTAATATCAAGTAGGTGGTGTTTTTTGTAGTATTAAATTATGTGATGTTTTATCATAATTTAGTTGCATCATATATGGGTCAATCTTATAGACTCACACTTCATGAGTAGTGGTTCACAAGAACCCATCTGTCATGAACATGAATGGTCCACTTAACACTCATTTCATCTAAGTGATGCTCATAGTGCTAAAGTGTTATGTACCTAGAGATATGATATTATAATGTATTTAGGTGGATGGAGATGCTGACATGTGGCACACATCTCTTAAGTTTGTTATATTTGGTCATATGGACAACTTGTGTAATTAATTAGATTAGGTGTTGAGTAGGCCTTCATTGGTTTTACCCCTCCATTATGTTATTAGGAGATCATCTATATAAATGAGATAATTATCACTGTAAGAATATGTGTTGAGTATGATATTTCATTTGGGATCTCTTGGAGGTATTGCTTAGAGTGGCTTCTTGAATAAGGAGTATTGTAAGGTGTTACCCCACCTTAGGGGTTTATTCTATTTCTGCATTTATTGTATATTAATACATCTTGGCCCATGCACATCTCTTGTGTGTTGTGTGATCTATCTTTCAAATTGCCTCATTTCCATTGTTATATGCGTGGATCTTAACAAGTGGTATCAAAGATACAATTTAGGCAAAGGTGCAGACAAAACCCTATTTTTTAAAGATTTACCTATATCTTCAAATGGCTATAGAATTTTCCTCAATTTTTGAATTAATGTTGGTCGATCATATAAGGAATCTATATTCCAAAAGTTAGGTTCTGAGCGTCAATTGTGAGTGAGATATTGTAATTTTATTTATTTTTCATAAATTCACTTTGCAAGCCACAAATTAGGGAACTTTTTAGATTTTTTTATATCTATGAAAATCTCACCAAAATTTATTAGGGGTTTGCTAATTTTAATTTTTGATTTGAGGCCAACTACATCATGAATTGGTCAGGTCAAAATTTGGTCAACTAGATCTGATAGATGTCACAATCCTATATTTTGTACTTTATTACAACTACTTGTATATGTGTTAATATCATTATGTACAAATTATGCTTAGTTGGTGTATAAACACTTATCCTAAGTTGTTTATACTAACTTAATCATAGTTATATGAATTCCACAGAAGCTCTTTGACTATGTCAAAGTAGTTAGTCATTTGGGAGATGTGTCAACTCAATGGACACCTCACCGCCATTCTCATGGGTAGTTACACTATTCTTATGGATAGTTAGTCACCACCTATCCCTATATTGGGGAGAATCAAGTATCCAACTTCTCCTATTTATATCTTCTCATTTGTTAATATATTTTTTCGATTTCATTTGTAATCTCATGCTTGTTTCTTTTTCCACAATCATGGCAGTTTCACATGGTATTGCTAGTTTAAAGTTGCTAGTTTTTTGGACTATTTGCAAATGCCTTGCTTTGAGGGCCAAGGACCTGTTGAGATGGTTGAATGCCTTATTTCTAAAGGCCGAGCAACTTGTTTTGAAGGCTAAATAACCTTTTGAATGTGTGACCTATTGTTTAGCTATGGTGTGAGGAGGTTAAATTGATGTTCATTGTTTGAAGTGCTGCTCTAGGAGGCACTCCAATGCTATGGTCATTGGTCAAGGAGCACTCAAATGAAGGGAAAGGTTGTCCCTACTTCAGAGGCCAATCCAAGGTTGTTTCACAAAGTGCCTATGCTATAATGTGAAGGCAAATTTTTAAAGAGAAGTCCTGCATTTCGCCATCAAGGCCATGCCATCTCACAGCCAACACTCATGCCCTACTCATGTGAGGGGAAAGAAAATTGAAAGGAGTTTCATGGCCTATTAGGTGTGGATCTACTTAATTTTGGCCTATATACCTCAGCGGGCCAGTCGATTCACCTACATGAATCCTTGTGTAGGCATGGACAACATGAATCCCTCTATGCGGGTGTGGGTCTGGTGAATTCTTATGAGTAGAGGTGTTAATCTTTCCTGCTCGAAGAGGGCTACATCAAATACCCATCTTAGATAGGGCATGAGAGCTAGGTGTTGTGTGGGAGTCAACCTCCATAGACCTTTGAAGTGGTTCCAGTCACCCCTCACATCCCAGCCGTGATGCTCAGGAAATGAAATAGGTAGGGAGAGGGCGTGGAATAGCCTAAAAGAAGTGTGTTTCACCATAAAAGTCTGCAAATAGGTGGCCCTATGCAGAGAAACCCTCGCAGTAGTGGGTCATGACTTCCATCATGTTAAGGATTAAAAAGAACACCCACACACAGCCAAGAATATAGAATGCACAACAGAAACTCAAATCAAGTATGGAACATGAACACAATCACAACACAGTGATTTACCCTAGAAAACTCCAAACTGAGAAAAAACCAGCAATGAAGATCTTCATATTAACCCTCAGCTCCAATCGGGTTGAGCCTAGAGGCTTCAACCAGCCACACATACAATGGAGTCACCAAGCCATTATATAGACTTCCATACATGCAAAACCATGGGTTCAAAACTAAGAGCTCCAAAATGATGGACCAATACAACTAGCACAAAATTGTGTGTCAAAGACCACTAATGGTTAATCCACTAACTCTAACCCAAGAACTAGTTTAACCCAACAATCCACCCTTTAAACTTGGTCTTGGGGTTAGCACCAAACCCCCCTTCCACAAGCACCAAATGCAATGCCCTCTTTGTCACCGAGATCAACATCAAACCGGGAATCAACATGACTCTAAGCCCCCCTTACCACCTGGGAGAACTCCTCACTTACTAGGCCTTTCCTTTTAGAGATTGAGCAAGCCATACCAGGTCTTACAACCATTAGCCCAAATACATGTATTAAATTTTACATACAACTCCATTACAATCTTGTTCTCGCTACAGTCAGCCTTGGCTGCGGACACCTTCAATACCTGCATACAGTGACTTTTACCAGGCAACATGCCTATAGGAGAAACCACGACCAAGCTTGTACAGACCTACTCAACCTTCTTCAAGGAGCCAGAGCGCTGAGGCAGACGCTCAAACATTCTATTTTAGCAAGAATACCAAATCAAAAAATAAATGTTAAATTATCTCCACACACTCTGATACCAATTGTTAAGGATTAAAAACAATGCCCCCACACAGCCAAGAATTTAGAATGCACAACACAAACTTAAATCAAGAATGGAACAAGAACACAATCACAACACAGTGAGTTACCCTTGAAAACTATGAACTGAAAAAAAGCTAGCAATGAAAATCTTCATATTGACCCTCATCTCCAACTGGGTTGAGCCTAGAGGCTTCAACCAGCCACACATACAATGGAGTCACCAAGCCATTATATAGACTTCCATATATGCAAAACCATGGGCTCAAAACCAAGAGATCCAAAACCGTGGACCAATAAAACTAGCACAAAACCATGTGTTAAAGACCACTAATGGTTAATCCACTAACTCTAACCCAAGAACTAGAATAACCCAACACATCAGACCCCTCTTCTTTTTTTGTCATTCAAAAGTGCTATTTTTTTTTACAGATGCGTGCGGGCAAAGAAAGGATGGCCATCAATTTTGAGTAGGCATTGCAGCTTCAAAGCACCCAATCCCCTGCATAAAGCCGTTGTAAGTGGTAGAGGAGGGACTATGTATTGAGGGTGGAAGATGGTTATCGTGCAGAGGTTGGGAGGCTATGTGAAGGCAAATTGGCCCCTGCATCTCAATCTTCTGCCTTTCTCTGGCCATCTCTACAACATTTAATTGTAAATTGCCTTTAATGGAGCCATAAATCTATAGAAAAGGCACCATAATCATCCTATCAAGAGCAAATTTGACATCAATACATCTGACGACTTCATTCCTCATGCATGGTACCGATTTCTTGGCTGCCCCTGCACTAAATTGGCCACCATTCAGCCATAATTCGCCACTACTTCATTTGGGGATTTTTGCCCTAAGTTTGCCTAATTTAGGCCTTAATTGTTTTTGCCCTAATTTTGTTTTGATAGACATTTAAAAGTATGCTTTCAAATAGGCATTTTTTTAGCATTTAAAATTATGCTTTATAGGGGGGAAGGTTAACTATGTCTATATTCTCTCTAATAATATTTTTTTTCCAACAAATTTATGCAATTTTTTTGTATAAATTTGTATGTGATGATTTAGCACTAAGTTATAAAGTTCTCTTTTCATCTCTTTTTGAAAGCAAATATATGCACTAAAATAAAGTGCCATAAACAAAATGGGGGAAAATAAAAAATATTCAAAGTAGGGGGAGACCAAACCAAGGGGGCTATCATCGATGGGGATATCATTGAGTTATTTTTCTCCTTCCGTATTTCTAAGTTTGCAATTACAACTCATCTAGATAGTTTAAGAAGTGTGATTGAATCTAACTCTAAGCACTTCTATTTTGACCTTGAAAACACCCAAGGGAAGGTCATCAAACAAAGAAGTCATGAGCTAAAGACCTCATAAGTATAAGTCTAATACTATAGAGGATTATGTCACCTAAATTAACTTAATGAGGCTGCAACTAAAAGAAGGTGATCCTTAGTTGAGAAACATGTGGATCGAATGATCCTTCAAACATTTTTTTGAGAGCCTATGGTAAATGATCTATAATCTTGCAATAGATTCTCATCGGTTCATATCTCACAATAGAGAGCCTATGGTTAATGAACCCAAATCTTGCATCGGATCACATCTCAAATTCAACTAATGTTCTTGAATACTCATGATACTAACATCTATGTGTCATCAGACGCAGTTCAGCATCAACATCAGTACACAAGAAGCTTCTAGATTCATGCATCTTTTTAAAACTCAATAGTAAAAAGTTCGTAAATGCACTAAATTATAAAGTGCCGCACAAAAATGAATGTTTGTATCCACATGGAGGGAAGTTTGAGAAATTATTGTAAATATACTAACTTATAAAGTGTATTGGGGGTTATATCATCCCAACATAGATTTGTGACTCTCACCTCATGTGAGTGTCTCTTGGAGCACATGTTGTACATCTCTACATTCTTTGCACACTCTTGATCTCAGTTTTTTGCTCATATTCTCTTAGCATTAAGGGGGGACTATGATGGTATGCGAATGCTTCTTTCAATGAAGTAGAATCTTCTTTTTGGAAGGCCTCATGAACCTTCCTTCTAATCTTGATCTCTCATATGGGGGATTAATTCAGTGGATCACAGTTTGAGGTTCTAGTACTCCTAACCACAATACTATTTGTATTATCGACTTCACAAAGTTTGGTTGACTTCAAATGTACATCGTCGAGTAGTGTTCGAATGTTCACTCATGCAGCATCTTGCATCTCTTATCTTGATCTACAGTTCTTGAAGGTTCGTTGATTCCAGCAGTTTCTAGTTCTAGTCCATGATTAGTAGAGTTTACAACTTCGACATGCTTTAGAGTTCTTGTTCATAATGTTTCGATCATCAAGGGACATCTCTTCAGAAGGTCTTAAATCCTTCTCTTTTCTCTCTTTTGGGAGGTAGTTTTTCCCACAAGGTTTTCTATCTTTCTCCATTTCTGAGAGATTTGCACTTGTACATGGGTACCTCATCAGGCTCATAGCTGGGACCCATCTTTCATAAATTCACATAAGTTGTGCGTAAGGAGGGGTGTTGGTGTATAAACACTTATCCTAAGTCGAACGTTATACTAACTTAATCATAGTTAGGCGAATTCCACACATGCTCTATGACTATGTCAAAGTAGTTAGTCATTTGGGAGATGTGTCAACTCAATGGACACCTCGCCGCTATTCTCATGGGTAATTGCACTATTCTTATGGATAGTTAGTCGCCACCTATCCCTATATTGTGGAAAATTAGGTATCTAATTTCTCCTATTTATATATTCTCATATGTTAATACATTTGTTCAATTTCACTTGCCATCTCATGTTTGTTTGTTTTTCTATGATCTTGGCAGTTTCTACATGGTTATAAATTACAATGCTCATCAGTTAGGATATTGTTAATGTGTTGATCACAAGAGGCAATTAATATCATGTGTAGAGGTAAAATTAGATTTAATGTTACCATTATTGTAGATATTAATATTGTAAATGATTTGAATCTTATATTTTAGATTCCATTGGAAAAACTAACTACAAAATTGTTGTTAAATGTGAGTCTGATAGAACAAAAGTAGACACTCTCATTAGGAGAGAGAGTATCATCAGAAAGAAGAGGCTAGTCTGAAGGTGATGTGCATGAAAAACACCTGCACACAAACCACATAATTCATATAGTTAGATCTGCATTGTCTAAGATAAAATGGTGGTTTTGTTAAAAGAGTGGCTTTGTGTGAGTAAAAAAAATATTAATTATTTTATTGACCATTTATTGATAATTGGATTGTTTTCACAAAAATATATAGTATGAATTTTAATTTAGCTTTATTAGAAAATTATCAAAAGAATTCTATTCCTTTTATTTTATTTATTAAATTATGTGTTTAAATAATAAAGATAATTCTCTTTATTATTTAAATGAATTTTATTTTGGAATTGGGGCCTATTATTAGATGTCTTTTTATCAAACCTAAGGGAAAATTTAAAAAATGTGTGTTGCTGTCATTAGAATACGAGGAGGGCATAAATTTTAGACAGTTGCCTTATATGAAGGAGGGAATTGCTTTTTTTGGTGATATTTGTCCATTTCATGTGGATTATGGGCAAAAAAAGGAAAACCATTTTCTTAAAGCAGGGGTCTGAAGAAAAAGGAGGAGAGAAGTTTGGCTTGGGAGAGAGAAATTTTCTAGAGGTTATTCTGGATGAGGAAAATTATTAATTTCTTCATTCTGGAGGCAAAGATCATGATTATTTTGTTTTCCTTAATTGCCAAGAAAAAATTTAGACAAACAATCACACTGTTTATCGGAGGATAAAATGGTAGACTCTTGTGTTTAATTTCTGAATTTGGGGTGTCTCTGGTTATTTGTTCCATGCCTTGAACCAATATTACATTTCAGATGTCTCTTCTTGTGCATTATGCAAAACAGAAGCCCAACCGATCTTGCAGGTGCTTTAATATAATTTTTTTCAATTCTACTCGTTTAGATATAGTTCTAGGTATTTGGAAAGTTATCCAAAAATTAGATTTTAGTGGTGATGAAATTTGGGCAATACCCGTGAACCCATGAACCACATAAATCAAATTTATAGTATTTTTCCTTCATGACTAGTAATTTGTCAAATAACCAGCTTCAAAATGCTGAGATCATGTGTTTTAGGCAAATTATATGATTGAACTGTAAGTTTGTCTCTTTATTTTTATCTCAATAGGAATTGTGCTGGCCGACTGGGTATGTATTATGCTTGTTTGAACATTGAGAAAACAAAATTTAAACATTTCTTTTCTTCCATTCTCATGGGCGACTAGAATAGAGGAACTATTTCCAGATTTGACCCATTAAAATATCAGTATTCCTTGTCCTGGGCGTATGGGAAAAAGAGGTGCCCGTTTCAGCTTGGAAACTACATAAAATTTATTCCTCTCTATATAAAAGAGGGCAGCCAGACCTGATAAACTTCTTTTTAATTGTTTGCCAAACAAATTCCCATTTTCCTAGGCATTGGGGTGGCTGAATGCTTCCTGTTTTTCTTAAACAAAAATAAAATTTGTTTTACTTCACAAAATGACAGCTAGTAGGGGAAAAAGCTGCGCCCAAACATCAATTAAATGGTTTAAGTTTTTAGATTTTAATTCATACATTTTACTTAGGAATTACTCTCTTAAACAGCTAAAAAAATAGCACTAGTTTGAGAGATTCCTCATGTACTCAATATTGTCTTCTTCTTCTATGTATCGTATGAGTTTTATCTTTTAATTGTAGTTTTATAATACAACTTTAGACTTAGCTTTCAGTAGAAAGTAGTGTTGAATTATTTTATTATTACCTGCCTTTGGCTGGTACTATAGTAATGAGTTCGCACTTATCTAGTAATTAATCTATTGATTGCAAACCAATCAAAAGATAGGATTATTTTTCTTGTTGGACAAATTTGATTTAAATTTGTACTTTTCCTATGTCAACATGATAAATTTTTAACAAAAAATTATTTATAAATAATTTATCTGTATTGTCATTAGTTGAAAAAAAATGACCTCTTCTCTGCAGATTGTCGGATTGTCAGGAGAGTGCAACAAAAAAACTATAAATGCAGAGAGAATTTTGGTTTGAGGGGAGCACGTGGCAAGTAAACAAATTATGAACACAAATTTTGTCTCCCACTAGTTAAGTCATGTCTAAATGGATGGCGATTAATTTTTTGCTTTAAAAGTAATTTAATTTTAATTTAGTTTCTAGGTTCTACACATTTTATGTAATTAGATTATTTTAGGGATTTCAATTTTATTTAGTCAAAATTAAAAATCTTGGATTTCAATTTTATTTAGTCAAAACTTTAAAATCTACAATATCATGAATTTAATTACATTTTTTATTTTATTCTTCAAACTTACAATATTTTAATGCATTTTAAATTATAAAAGTATTAGTATTATTACATTAATTAATTCTTTAATTATTATAATCATTATTTTTATATTATTTAAATATTTAATATTTAATTTTGAAAATTTATATTTAAATTTTAAGTGAAAATATGAATAATTTTTTTATAAAATAATAGTGACAAGAGTTTAAAGACTATTTTGTTACTTTGCTTGTAACAAATTTAATTTATTATTTACAAACCTAAAAACCTAAATCAAAACCTATTCGTAACAAATTAAAAATATTAAAAACTAGTTAGACTAACTATTACCGTTCAACTACCCAAACCGCTTTTACTCCAAAATTTTATAAATACCCTACATTTCCAAAATCAAAATTATGAGTTATGCAGGTTTTGGTACATTTATGGCAATATCTCCATTGTCTATTCTTGTGCTCCTCATGCAGGTTTTTCAATTGATTTGGGTTGTAGTGGTTGTTATTTACTTCCCTTGTTCATTGGCTCAACAGTTTTTTGATCATTAAATCTTCAATCCATGGGTTGTTGCTTTGGTTTTTGTTTTTAATCTTAACATTTAAATCTTTAGGGTTTTTGAATGCTTCAAATAACAAATCCTAAGCCAATAGTCTTTTGTATGTGAACATTATAGTGCTTTGAAATTTTTCTCACGCCATAAAACAAATTCACTCCAGGTAATGAGCTTGTGTCAAGGAAATATAAGCAAGCATGTTCTTAACTAGTTATTAATATTATAACAAATTAAAAAAATATTTTTCTTTAATCTAATTGGCAGAAAGGTGATTAATGGGCATCCATTACAATAATGGCCATAATATTGTCTTATGAAAAGGGAGTGGCAGTTAATATATTATTTTATTTATGTTTAATAATGTTTTATAACTATATTTTATTAGGATTTTATCAAATCAAATAAAAAGGGAAAACTATACGATAAGGAAATGCATTATATTTTTAAGATTTTACTAACTATATTTAGGAACATGGCATCACTTCATTTAAATATTTTCCATCACACTAGATTTTTAACTGTTGAGTAAATAAAATTGAAATCCCAAAATAAAAGTATTTTTCATGACACTCTAGATTTTTAACTCTTGAGTAAAAAAAATTTAAAATCACAAAAATAACCTAATTTCGTAAAATAAAATAACACTAAATTTTTCCTTTACAAAGCATGCATATTTTTATTTATTGATTTCTTTTCATAGTTATTTTATAAAAAAATATTAGGGTTTACATTTGTTTTATAACTATACTTTAGGGTTCTACACATAAATAACCTAATTTCACTAAAATATTTCTTAACTATGCATTTGATCTTAACCATTGATGTCTAATTAAATGGAGTTGAACCACATACTTTTATTAAATGAATGCACCCACAATTATTAGTAAACCACAATATTAGATTAATTAAAATAATTAAAATCATATTCTCTAAAAGTACTTCCTATTATTATTTAAATAAAAAATTAAGTGACTAAGATAAAATACTGTAGTGATGTAAATATGAATATGTTATTGTTATTATATTATGTAATTATTCTTCAAAATTACAATATTTTAATGCATTTTAAATTGTAATAGTATTCAATATTATTACATTTTAATATTTTAGGCAGAGATTTCAAATCTATCCACACTGTAATTATATTATGTAATTATTCTTCAAACTTACAATATTTTAATGCATTTTAAATTGTAATAGTATTCAATATTATTACATTTTAATATTTTAGGTAGATATTTCAAATCTATCCACACCCAACTAGGGCTAGGGTTCTACACATTTTATTTTATGAAATTAGATTTTTTTTGGGATTTCAATTTTATTTAGTCAAGAGTTAAAAATCTAGGATTTCAATTTTATTTAGTGAAAAGCTAAAAATCTACAGTATTAAAAAAATATTTCACCATGTTATTATATTTTTTATTTTATTCTTCAAACTTACAATATTTTAATGCATTTTAAATTATTTAAAAGTATTAGTATTATTACATTTTAAGGAAATATTTGTGTTATTTAATAGACTTTGTAAAAGTTTAGTTTTATATTTAGGAAATATTTTAGACCTATTTTATTTTTACCAAATTAAATTATTTTTGAGATTTCAATTTTATTTACCCAAGACATTTCAACACTCTTCAAAAATTAATTTTTCATTTATTGGAATGCAATTTATCTATACAACCAATACCTAATCAGCAAAAAAAATTACAACTAAACAAATACTATAATAACAACACTACAAGACAGGTACTGGCCACTACGTGGCACTTGTTTGTAAGGTATTGTGTATTGAGTTTTTATTGGTTGTATGCAATGCGATTGATATGCTTACGAGCTATATTTGGGAACTCTTCCATACAGATAAAATTTATGAGACTATGACTACTTAACTTCTTCTATTTTATCATATATTCGTTAAAGGTTAATCTACTTAGTGCTTTCGCACGAAATATAAAGAATAGGAAATTAGAGGATATGAGTACTATTTTGATACATAAGTTTACTAGTAATGAAGTTTTCACACCATTTTTTTAAACTTTCATTTCATAAGTTTTACTACGGCTCAGCATAAAGGATGGTGCGGTATCTACAAGAAAAATGTTGTCCCAGGAGTGGCGCATATAAAAGGTCTCACAGCAAATGCCATTCACATACAGAGACACAGTAAAATAATGCAGCATCATGGAACCATCGGATACAAATAATTAATGGTTTGTAGGCAAAAATAAAAATGATTGGGAATACACCACTTGTCGGAACCCGCAGCAAATTGAAGAAACTCAAATTTATGCGGAAGAAAGCGCAAAAGTAAGTTATGCAGAGGCTGCCAAATGTAAGTGTCCGCGTCAATTTAAAAGAAACTGAAGAGTTATGAGGAGGTTGCCAAATGTAAGTGTCTATGATAATGAAAAAGGAGTTCAAAATTCAGTAGAAGCCACAACGTGGAGTCGTACAGGGATGCAAATGTTTCATTTTATCTAAATTAAATGCAATATTACGGGTTAATATAAATGAAAGAGTCTTACAATAAGATGTGGGTCCCTCAAAGGTAAATGTTACGGGAATTAAATGGTGAAAGCTCCAGATTAAATAAACCACTTTATTTTTCATGAGCAAAAACTCAAAGGCAATGGAAAGTGACAAATGTCAATACCCCCGTCAATTAGAGAGCAGCTGAAATTGAAGCGGAAGGAGCCACATGGTGCAACCCGCGCACAGGGAACTTAAATGCTTGTTTCATTTAATTAAATGCATCAAATGTGTCACAAGAAATTCTTATTATATTAAATGGTGGGGCCCTTTTCTTATGAAGCTGAATATTTTATTTAAGTTGCATTAAGGATCTTCATGGAATATTTAGGGAACCATTTGAGCATTTTAAAAAGAAATCAAGAAACTTGTGGAGAATGCCATATGTCAACACCCGAACAACTTTAAAAGAAACTCAAAATTAGCGGAAGCCACCACGTGGAGTCATCTACGCACAGGACAGGAAATGAAGTTTGTTTCATTTTATTTCACCATTAAAAGTTATGGGGTTTTATAAGAAAGTATTTTATTAATGAGACAAATGTGGTGGGCCCTTCCTTTTAATAAGTGACACTTATTAAATATATGTTTCTCATATTATAAAGTTACGGGAGAGATAGGTTTTAATAGAGAATATTTTATATTGCCTCATTTTAAATGCTGGTCCTTGCTTGTAAAATAATGTTTTATGAAATAAAAACTATTAACTTACGGGAGTTAAAAAGTGAAACCCTAAATGTGAGCAACAATGTTTTACTTTCATGAGCAAGCTATAGTAAGCGGGAGGAGTTTTCTTTTATGCCACAGAGATAATTTTCCAGCCATGGGTAACAGAAAGCCATAGTTTAGTTCTAAGTTTTAGTTGCCACTTCAGTTGTAGTTGCATTTTGCTAGATTTTATGCCAAATTTTGTGGAGTCAGTTGTAGATTTTTAGAGAGGCCGTTGAGGATTTGTTGGGTCTTTCAAGCTATAAAATAGCTAGATCTGGGTCACATTCAAGAGTTCTTCAAATATGTTCAGAGAGAGTTCTTCATACATACAAAGTTCTACATTCTACAGATCAGAGAGTTTGAGTAGCATACAGAGTTTTCTTCTTGCCTTTGCAGTGTCTTTTCATGATGATTGCAATAGTTCATTCTGTGCAACAATTGTGCCTTTGTAAATTTATTTTTTCATTCAAATATGAGATGATGTCCTATACATTTATGAGTTTACTCTGTTCTTGTCTCTAATTTCTCTGTTTCTCTACCTTTGTTTAATGTGTTTCTCAAACTGGTTTTAATCATGCATAATTTGCTCTTTAAATCTAGTTAAATCCTTCAAAGTTTAGACACTGTGCAAATAATACTTTCAAATATAGTGTAGATTAGGCATTTATTTTCTACAATCTTGGTTTTCTTTCTGACCTTTTTCTCAAACCCAATTGAAAGAATGGAAGAGCCAGCTTCTTAAAAATCTGGAGGTCACTCTGAGGAGCATTCCCACGTCTCAGAGTTTCCCATGTTGCTGCTGGATTACACCCATAGATTTATGCATCAACAGTTTTTGGCATGCCCGGTGGGACTAGATTCAAAGACTTTGCTCTTTGTTTTCAGAGAATCTTTGCCCTGTATTTTGTGGTTCTGATGGAAAATCACAAAAGTATCTACTCATAGGAGCATGAGTCATCCATCTGGTGACTCTATTGGTGAATCTTTCTTGAATCTTTGCTCCTACATATCATGGCAGCCCCTGGTATATATGTGCACCTAAATATTCAAACAGATCTACCTTTTGTAACCTGGGATTCAAGTCCTCTTGTTATTCAGCAACAGGGTCAAGTTCCTGACACAGCTTGGAAGGCACTGCCTCATTTTCTAGGAGATGGCTTTGTTTGCCCTACAGATCACATTCAAGATGTTGCAAATCTATGCTCTATTCATAATATTATAACTAAGAATCATGCTCTCTTGTTGCTTGCATCATCCCTCAAGGGAAAAGCAAAAGAATGGTACAGAAGCTTGCAGCAATCACTAGATGGGATCAGCTTGGTGGGCTCATCTACAATTAATTTAGAGAGGATAGATGTCAGCACTCTAACCCAGAACCTAATTACAATCCAAAGGCATCCTATGGAGCCCATACATGATTTCAATTCAAGATTTGACAAGGTATGAAAAAAAATTTCTATAGACATAAGGCCCCCTCCAGTCTTTGCTTTCTTGTATTATTTAAAGGCTTTAGACCCTGAGATCTCTATCATGATACAATCCCTAGGAGGTGAAACTCTTCCTCAGTCATATGATCTTGACATTAAGGCTGAAAGTAGCCTCATATTGTCTAGTAAACTGCCTCCTCTGCCCTTAAAACAGCTAATGCCTCATGCAGATAGCCTATCTTAGGTTCTTTCTTGTCGCCAAATGCATACAAATTTTAGTCCACCCACCCTCCCTGCTGATTTACGAAATCATGAGGAGATGAGTGCTGTGAAAGAACTAATTAAAATCCTCTCCCATGAGATCAATGAGTTAAAAGGACAAAACCTGTACCATGAGTCTCAAGATTCTTATGAATAGTAATATGAATATAACAAGAGAATGCCCAATTGTCCTGAAAATCACCCTTTACAAGCCTCCATAACTGTAAATTGACCTATAGAAACCATTGACCAGGTTCTCTGTCACTTTGATGTTCAAGAAAAATCAAGTATCAAGAATCAAATTACAAGCAAGAATGTGGCTCCTATGTGTCTTTCTAATATTGAAAATCAAGCATATGTAGCAAAGGGAGATCTAGAGTTACTATCAAATCTTAAATTAGATTCAGAAGATGCTTATGAGGTGAGGTTTCTAGAAGTTGAAAAGTACTACAAGAAGGGTTTTGAAGCTGAAAAGTACTGGGTCTAGACTGGCACTACCTCTATATCTCATTTTGAAGGGATTACAAATGACATTATACTAGAGTCTACAAAGAATGAATGTCTTTATTTTAGTCATGAAGTTTCACACCTGCAGGGAGAAGACACAAAGATGCATGAGCAACATTTGGGGCATGATGAGGATTTGTTTTCATTTTCGCAACAAGGATACCAACTTTTTAATGAGGAAGATCTTGCAATTGAGAAAGTGCAAGGTTCTTTTGTAAGGCTTGAAGGTGATCATGGAAAAAATGTTGTAACAAAGGATGATGCTAGAGCTGATTTGTTTTCAATTTTGGAAGATGGTTATTGTCTTCTTTTTGATGAAGAACCACCGAAGCAAAGAAAGATCCATGATAAGGTGATATCAAGAGATAGCTAGACTAATGCAGAGTTGTATAAAGAATCATATACAAGGTTGTCACATTTTAAGCCCCGCTATATGCCATTTTTCTTGTACAATGAAATTCGTATCCGATTCAAGACTATTCTAGGCAGTGTTGTTACATGTATGCCTCATTTTGATGTCATCTTGAGATATGAACCTGTGGAAGAGCCTGTCAGAAAGGTCATTGATACAGTTCAGTTGGCAGAATCTCTCAGTTGCAAACAGACAGAAGAGTTTCAGTGTTTTATTTTCCCTCTGCACCCTCCACTGAAACAAGAACAGCAAGTAGATAAGCATGACTGGTGTTTTGAAGAAAAAAGAGATTCTCTTGAGTGCAGAGAAGTAAAAAGGTACAAAATATTGTTATATTTCTTCATACAGTTTATCTGGTTCATTTTTAGTTTGATGAGGATTCACTGGAAAAGGATAGTTAAATCTGGTAGCTATTTTACTATTTCGGTGAATGGATATGTTCCTGTATGTTTCAGTTGTTAGTAGTTTGATGTCAGATGCTCAATAAGCTACAACAGTAGCATTAGTTTCAATTTCAGTTAGTTTTCTTTCAATAAGTCTTGGCTGCAGTGAAAGTTTTATGGTCAGTTGGTCTCAGCTGCAAAGTAGAATGGTGGTTCAGAAGTCAGTTTCAGTGCTAAGTGTCATTTTCAGTGGTGGAATGTATTCTGGGTCAGCGATGTTTCAGGTCACCTTCATGCTTCTTCAGGTTCAGATGTGTCTTCACTTTTTGTTAAGTTATAAATGTTTCAGTTTCAATGAACGTGACTCTATGCCCAATGATAAGGCACTAATTTTGCAAAAATCAAAGTTTCTGGAGTTTGTAATGGGCAGGCCCATTCTCCCAGCCAGTCGCCAAGAACTGGTGATGAAGTTTTCACACCATTTTTTTAACTTTCATTTCATAAGTTTTACTGCGGCTCAGCATAAAGGATGGTGCGGTCTCTGCAAGAAAAATGTTATCTCAAGAATGGCAAATATAAAAGGTCTCACAGCACATGCCATTCGCATACAGAGACAAAGTAAAATAATGCAGCATAATGGAACCATCAAATGCAAATAATTAATGGTTTGCAGGCAGAAGTAAAAATGATTGGGAATGTACCACTTGTCGGAACCCGCAGCAAATTGAAGAAACTCAAATTTATGAGGAAAAAAGCACGTGGCTACAGCAAAATTAAAAGAAAGCAAAAGTAAGTTATGCGAAGACTACCAAATTTAAGTGTTCGCATCAATTTAAAAGAAACTAAAGAGTTATGAGGAGGCTGCCAAATGTAAGTGTCCGTCATAATGAAAAAGGAGTTCAAAATTTAGCAGAAGCCATCACGTGGAGCTGTCCGCGCACAGGGATACAAATGTTTCATTTTATCTAAATTAAATGCAATATTATGGGATAATATAAATGAAAGAGTCTTATAATAAGATGTGGGTCCCTCAAAGGTAAATGTTACAGGAATTAAATGGTGAAAGCTCCAAATTAAATAAACCACTTTATTTTTCATGAGCAAAAACTCAAAGGCAGCGGAAAGTGACAAATGTCAACACCCGCGTCAATTAGAGAGTAGCTGAAATTGAAGCGGAAGGAGCCACATTGTGCAACCCGCGCACAAGAAACTTAAATGCTTGTTTCATTTAATTAAATGCATCAAATGTGTCAAAAGAAATTAAGAGGCTGAGGCTTTAACTTTAATATAAAGTTCTTATTATACTAAATGGTGGGACCCTTTTCTTATGAAGCTGAATATTTTATTTAAGTTGCATTAAGGATCTTAACAGAGAATATTTTATATTACCTCTTTTTAAATGTTGGTCCCTGCTTGTAAAATAATGTTTTATGAAATAAAAACTATTAACTCACGGGTGATAAAAAGTGAAACCCTAAATGTGAGCAGCAATGTTTTATTTTCATGAGCAAGCTATAGGAAGCGGCGGGAGTTTTCTTCCATGCAACAAAGATATTTTCCAGCCATGGGTAACAGAAAGCCACAGTTCAGTTCTAAGTTTCAGTTGCCACTTCAGTTGCAGTTGAATTTTGCCAGATATTATGCCAGATTTTGCGGAGTCAGTTACAAATTTTCAAAGAGGCCGTTGAGGATTTGTTGGGTCTTTCAAGCTATAAAATAGTTAGATCTGGGTCACATTCAAAATTTCTTCAGAGAGGCCGTTGAGGATTTGTTGGGTCTTTCAAGCTATAAAATAGTTAGATCTGGGTCACATTCAAAATTTCTTCAGATATGTTCAGAGAGAGTTCTTCATACATATAGAGTTCTACATTCTATAGATTAGAGAGTTGGAGCAGCATACAGAGTTTTCTTCTTGCCTTTACAGTGTCTTTTCATGATGATTGTAATAGTTTATTTTGTGCAACAATCGTGCCTTTATAAATTTATTCTTTCGTTCAAATATGAGACGGTGTCCTGTGCATTTATGAGTTTACTCTATTCTTGTCTCTAATTTCTCTATTTCTATACCTTTGTTTAATGTGTTTCTCAAACTGGTTTTAATCATGCATATTTTGCTCTTTAAATCTAGTTAAATCCTTCAAAGTTTAGACACTGTGCAAATAATAGTTCTAAATCTGGCAGATCACCATAGATTAGGCATTTATTTTCTGCAATCTTAGTTTTATTTCTGACCTTTTTCTCAAACACAACTGAAAGAGCGGAAGAGCCAGCTTCTTAAAAATCTGGAGGTCACTCTGAGGAGCATTCCCACATCTCAGAGTTTCCCATGTTGCTGCTGGATTACACCCACAGATTTATGCATCAACATTTACAAAGAGTTGAGTCTCTAAATATTATTGATTTTCACTCAATGTATTTGTAATATTAGATTTTTCCTTCTTGCCATGAAGATTAGATTATGATTTTGTTTTGAGCCTAATGGAATAATTAATGTTTCTCTTAGTATTACTATGTATTAATAATTTTTACTTTTGAGAATTAGTTTTCATAAAGGAATTTAATTACTTTTCATAAAGGAATTTTTCTTTGTAGAAATGACATGCTTGAAATAGGGTGCTAATAGTGTGCTAATGTCACCTATAGGAATAGTGAGTTAAACCTATGTGTATAAACAAATGTTTTGGGCAAAGTTATTTACTGAAATGATTAGGAAAATGGATTGTTTAAGTTATTCTCTACCACATCATGTGTTAAAATAGATTTCTTAGCTATATGTTTGCTTGTTAAGCATTAGGTAGCATGCATATTGTCAATAAAATAATGATAGCACAGGTTTCATGCATGTCGACCATGGTTATCTAGAGTCTTTGTCATGGGTTGTGATTCTCCTGTGGGGTAGCACGGGGAAGTTTATGACTTTGTGGTAGGGTGGAAGTCATTATGATGATATTCTCTCTTCTTCAAGTTTGTCAAGAAGGATTCTCAGATGAGATATTCTAGTACGAAGACATTCATTATATTTACACCATTAACATGTGTTTTATGATCATGACATGGATCTGTGTGTATAAGACTTGGTCCTCTTGTATTGATCACTAAGATATTTTCAAAATTCAAATTATTGCATAAAACTAGTGAAGTTTATCACAACTATAATAAGTTAGTATCATAGGCTGAGTTTCATTAGTGTACATGCTATTAGTACCTGCATTTCTATGCCCTTTTGCCCTTGGTTTCATGTGTTTAAGGCTTGTTAAAACCTAGAAAAAGTCTTTGAAAGAATTAAACCTTAGTACTTTGGTTACCTTTTCTTCTACATTTTAATCTTTCATTTACTGATAATTGGCAATCCCTAGTAACTTAAGTTATGTTTTAAGTGTTCGTTACCATTTTGGGTTACCAACCCCTTCCCTAGGTTGTTAGTCGTGGGCCCTCTTTTAAGAACAACTTTAACACATGTGCGCTAAATGACCTTTAAGTTATGTTGCATCACCTATCCATGTCAATAGCCTTTTCTTTTCAATGTAATGTCTTCCTTCATCGGGCCTCGCTTTGAGTCTTCGCAAGAATGCAAACTCTCTTTGATTGACCAACGTGTCATGTTCATGCCTAGGTAATATGTATTTCATGGAGGGTCATCTCTTTGCTAGAGTTCCCAAATAGATTTTGTGAGCCGACGAAGCTAGCGCAACTTTTCAAGTGACTCGTCAGGGTTTTGCGGGGAATCTTTCCTTCGTTGAAGCCTTTTAAGGTCTTCTACAGAACTGTGAGGGTGATGATGTGGACTTTTCTATTCAAGTATCCACTATGTCTTTGGTGTGTGCAATAGCTGTATTTCATAGGGACTAAAGTCTTCGCCAAGTCTTCAAACAACTTAGCATGAGGTGGTGGAGGCACCACCATGGTAATAGGGGGATTCTGAGTCATAAACGATTCTAGATGACCATTACTGGAGCAAATTCAAACTCCAGTAGAGATCATTGATCTAGCACAATCTATGGTGGACATTTAAAATTCAAGAACGACTATTATTTGCCTATTGTCCCTACATGCTAGCCATTGATTTGCCTCCCAGGGCAATCCAATGGCCTGAATTCAAATGATTTGATGGATTGATGGTTCATGGTCGATGATGCTTGAAGCTGTAGGCCAAAAAACCATACAATGCTATCCACAGTGTACAGTGTAGGCTAGGATCTCTAGGTGAATGTCCTCTTCTAGGATGTGGCTAGATATGACACTTGGAGGCAATTGAGCATTTTCAAACTGTGTGAACCTTTTCATGCCACCAAGGTACATTATAATGAGTCTATATGGAAGTGATCGCAGTTATGGTACAAGGTGTGTGTTATCTGATTATCTGAAGTTTTCCATGTTGCGTGTCTAGTTATTGATGAATTGATGAGACATGCTCTGCTTGTAGGGGCTTTGGTTCAAGAAGGATTGTGATCACTGTCCGTACCATGCCTCCTTTTCCACTTCTAGCTGCAAGATAAAATCTCCAAAGATTGCCAATTAAAGGCCAACTACAATCATTGGTGCAAGAAGATTGGTTTGAATGATTAAAATATTGAGTTAAGTGTTGTCCAAGCACATGGATCTTAGTTTTTTTTACTATAAATGGAAGCCATGTACACACCATGTTCACCATCCTTGTTTGAAAGAAAAATGTCATATATTCCCCATTCTGGCATACCTTGTCTATTATACTCCCTTAGGAGATGTCTCCTCATTTTCATGGCTATTCCTCTATTCTTATAGAGTTAAAAGGTAGGGGACAAGTTCCTAGGGATGGGGTTTTTAGGCAAAAGTCAAGGAGCGAAGCAGCAAGGGGTGAGCTCCATTCACTTCCCTACTATCCTTTAGTGTCATTCTTGTGAGTGAAATGGTTGATTGTTTGGAGACTCCAATGGCTTTATGTTGTTGTGAGTCTTTAGTCTAAGCCAAGTAAAGAGATCCCATTACTCCCTCTTCCCCTCCCTCGGGATGATGGCACTCATTGAAGACCCAGCTGTGACATACATAGAGCTGTTCATTAGGATAAGCTATTTGGTGATGGGGAGAAAGGGGCAAGTTGACAAGAATAGTTAGTTCTCTGTCCAACATGGAGAGACATCTGTGCTAGCTTCCTCTATAGGGAATTTTTTGGCACTTCTAGAGTCAGCAAATAGGTGGATGCCTCAGGAACCATGAAGGTTCTGGTGGTTGGAAACCTCAAATTGAAAGATGAGGAGTCATGTTTTTTTGTCTGGAAGATGATGCAAAATGGAGGACACCTACATTTGGGTGCCCGTGGGGTTTACATTCTTGGTGGGAACCTAGATGTGAAGGGTTGGTGAGTTCCACAAGCACATGACTAACTGCCATCAATCTGAGATCATGACTTCTTTCCACACCCAGGTTTTGGATGAGTAATGACAAAATAGTTAGCCTCCTCACTCAGGGGAATGATTTGATTTTTAGGTGTGCTCTCATTTGCAATGGACTATTTGTCTTGGTTTGTCTTTTAGTGCATAAAAGATGCCTTTTGGCATATTTTGTTTCTAACAAGAATTGTACATGGCCCGTGGCTTGTTGCTCCCTTGTTCTATAAAAGGGAATTCAAGGTCATTTGAGAATGGTTCAAATTTTCTGAGTCATAGGTCTTAGTTGTTTTGATTAGTTCTATCTGTTATATCAAGGGAAGGAGAAATATTATGTATCTTATATACTCTGTGTATCAATTTTTTATCAAAATAAAAAACATGAATACATGAAATCTAATTTTTATTGTCTCCATATATTGTAATTAGTCTCTTAGCAAGATTAAATAGAAAGTCTGTTTAATCCCATCTCTGTGTTAGTAACATAGCTTAGTTCTCTTTTCTTAGCATTTTCTTTAGGAGTAAATTAAACTACTAATTGATATGGATTAAGGAGTTATTGTAAATGCAATATATTGGATCTTCAAGTAGAATCCTAGTAAGAATTCACACCATGATTCTGTAAATGTAAGGCATCTACATTAAGCATCTTGTGATTGAATTTCTTGATCAATATGGTATGTCTATTATATGAAATTGACTTTGTACCCAGATAGGCACCAGTTGGGACATTTAGACCTATCAAAACTGAACCAACTCTACAAAACAAATATGAATACCATTTCCATTTCCTTACTATTTTAGGAGTAGTTTAGATCAGAATTTGTTCTCAATACTAACATGAATTGATTTACCAAAGGATCGAGCCAATCTAATAGGGATCATTCATTTCCTTGGTATATTTTCATTGAGACCCCTCTGTTTAAAGAACACCTATATTTGTCAAGAATACCCTTAGATGTTGTATAGGTATACCCACCTCGGTCTTGCAGAACCAAAAGTGTAGAGGAATCCAACTCTTTATTGAATCCTGTTCATTGGCCACTGACCTAGAATCCTTAACCATAAGAAATTGGCTTAATCTTTAAAGGATCTAGATAATCAATTGGAGGAACCAACAAATTGGTGACTCTACTAGGGACTTAGTCTATAATTGTCAAGATCTAGTCTAGTGGTCTTTGATAGGTGCTTAGAGTTTGCACATGTGTAGCGCATTATCATTCCCTTTAGAGGGTGGTGACTCTGATATTCTCCTTACTTATTGATCAAGGAAAAAATTTATTATATATCGAGGCTTTGCTGGAATTTCAAACCCTGGGTTTTATTTCCAATTTGATGAGAAATGGTGTTGTTAAAGTTTGGTCCTCTTTGAGAGGTGGTGACTCTGCTAATCAAGTTACTAAAGATAGATCTCTTATTATGCTAGTCTTGAGCCAGGATTTGCATGATGTTCCTTTAGAAGAAGTAGTTATATGAAGTCTGTAATTATTTCTAGGTTTCTATCCTCCCTTTTTGGTTCCATCGTCAAGGGAAAAGTACTTTGCATATGAAATTCATTTGTGGAATTCTATGAAGAAATGTGTTATTCCTTAACTAAAAATGGATCTATACTAGAAAAGAAGGAATTAAATAAGCAAGATATATATGTGTTGGTTTAATTTTGTGGGAATACTGAAGGTTGTCAAGGTTTCAGTCTAGTGGAAAGTGATTTTAGCATATTGGGATATGGATTATTATTCTTTCTCTCCTCGTGCACAATTAAATGTCACAATGTTAGGTTTACAACAACAACAACCATATCCTCAGAGAGGGGTTTTGTTTGTTGAAAGATACAGAGTCCTGGTTATTAGTGGTGTCCAAAACCATTCTAATCCTATTCCTAATGAGGTCAAAAAGATTTTGCCAACATTCAATGGGGTTAATTCTAAATCAACATATGAGCACTTGCAAAATTTCAGCAACCTAATGGGAGATTATGATGTGGATGCAGAAGATGTGGTTATGAAATTATTTGTTCAATCTTTAAAGAGAGCTGTAAGAGATTGGTTTATAGATTTACCCACCCATTGCATTTCTTCATGGAAAGATCTTAGAATGGATTTTTATGACCAATTTGGTGAAAGGGTTAATGTAAGTTCATTGATTAACAAACTTGTTCACATTGAGAAGGATGAAGAGGAATTGGTCCTAGCTTTTAATCTAAGATTCATAAAAATGATAAGAGATATTTTGAAAAGCATCAAGCCAAATGATTCAATGTGTATGGTTATATACCTAGGTGCATTCAATGAAGAGATGAGTTATTTACTGAGAGATAAAAACCCTACAACAATTCACCAAGTATATTCCATAGCTATGGACATTGAAAACAATTTGAAGCATTTGATGGTAAAAAAACTTAGGCCTATAGGTATTGATGTTGTTAAAACATCTCATATAAATGAAACATGTAGATCAGAAAAGAGAAATGTTTGTCAAGATGGCAATAGTCCAAATACCACAGTGAATTCATCATTTTGTCATTTAGGAAATAATGGCTTAATTACTATGGATGAGCCTAGAAATAACATCATGCATATATGTAATGAGGATAAATCATGATCTAAAGATGTATATTGCAATAAAGAAAGTGATGATTGTGATTAGTTCATTGGCTATATGGGTGAGGACTAAAGCTATAATATTCCAGACACCTGACATAATGGACAAAGGGATATATGGGATCACTCCTTGTTGCAGTCCTGCTAATCAGGAAATAGAAAAGTGTATAAGTATTCAACATGATGAAGCAGCTCAGAAGGTGGGATATGTTGAAGAAAGGTGTGTAAACATGCTATTTAAAGAGTTGAAACATGACTTTGTTGCAGTTAAGTATCCTTGTTATGTTAGTTATGACAACAGTGAATCTAATCAGTCATGTGATGATTATGATTGCACTTATGAAGATGAATCAAAATGCATTCCTTCAATTAAATAATGTGTTGATATGAATGATTATGGAGGGGCATGTTTGTCTATGGGTGAATAGGTGACCTACCTTGTTGAATTCTCAGAATGTAAGTTTGATCTAGGTTAGTTGCTGATGGTATGAGTGCTATTGCGAGTCGGTCTGTATGTTCCTTTGAGGACTACGATGACTTGGAATATGTTGATGTTGAAATAGATTTGAGTCCTCATGCCAAAGAGGTAGAAGTATTTTATGACAGGGATGAACATAAGGCATAATCCCCTTTATGATGAACATCCAAGTCCAGTAGATATGAGAAATGATAATCCTTATTGGTGTAGAGATAATCCTATCTTTGTAGAGAACCAGGAGTATGGGGAACCTAAAGAATTTGAGGATGATCAACCCAAGGAGTCTGATGTATACACAAGTAGTATTGGAGCTGTTCAATCTTGTGAGGATGATGACTTTACCTTTGAAAAGAATCTTGTTATATTTAAAGTTGAATCTCCTCTGCAAGACATCAGAGTATACACTAGAATTGGTGAGCTACCAAATTTGAAGAAACACAAAATTCTGTCAACTCAGATGGGAAGGGTGCTTATATATGAGCATTTTTGCTTATCATATGAAGGACAAAATTTAGATGATCTCTCAATTGGTGTACATATCAGTCATTTACCTTTGATCAGTCTGATTTATTAGAATCGGAGTTGAACTATAACTTAAATAAGTTAGAGCAAATTATGCATGTTGAGGTATCTTAGGAAGATATTGCTTATGAATGTTTCAAATTTGACATAAATGAAATAGATGAGGCTAATGTTCATGATGCCATCTATCCAATGAATTTTGAACATTTTGAGTTCCCAGTTTAGCTTGGTAAACATTTGATGATGCATGATGATATTATTGATATAAGGTATCATAGTGATCATGATTTTGATATTTTTTAAAAATGTGACATATGTAATGAGGATGTGCTTCAATCAAAACCTGATTGTAAAAATTAGAACGCATGATAATTTAACAATGAAAAATTCAAGAGTTTCATGAGAAAGATACACATCCCTATGAGTAACCAGATGGATTGTGATAGTGCTTCTAATTATGGCTTGGAGGAGTCATGGGAGAACAAAATGTTTCACAGGGGTAGGTGTTCTCTCTTCTTTTGTGGTGGCCTGGGGCTACCATGTAGGGTTTAAAATATGTGAAATTAGGTCATTTGTCGTCAGGTAGTTTTAGGGTAAAATTGAGCACATGGTCTTTTGCCCCCAGAGATCTAGATCCTCATGTTGACCTTGCAGTCAACTATTCTCAACTAGAGCCACTATTAGGATTTGCATTTTTGTTCCCTTTTTCCCCTGGTTTCATGTGTTTAAGGCTTGTTAAACCCTAGAAAAACCCTTTCAAAGACTTAAACCTTAGTACTTTGGTAATCTTTTGTTCTAGGTTTTAATTTTTTCGTTGACTGACAATTAGCAATACCCAGTAACTTAAGTTATGTTTTAAGTGTTTGTTCCCATTTTGGGTTACCAGCCCCTTCCCTAGGTTGTTGGTTGTGGGCCCTCTTTTAAGAACAACTTTAACGTATGTGTGCTAAATGACCTTTAAGTTGTGTTGCATCATTTGTCCACGTCGATAGCCTTTTCTTTTCACTGTAATGTCTTCCTTTGTCGGGCCTCGCTTTGAGTCTCTATGAGAATACAAACTCTCTTTAATTGACTGACATGTCATGTTTGTGCCTAGATAATATATATTTCACGGAGGGTTAGCTCTTCACCGGAGTTCCCAGATAGATTATGTGAGCCAGCGAAACTAGCGCAACTTTTCAAGTGACTCGTTAGGGTTTTGCAGGGACTCTTTCCTTCATTGAAGCCTTTTAAGGTCTTCTACGGTACTGCAATGGTGATAATGTGGACTTTTGTGTCCACGGTATCCACCATGTCTTTAGTGTCTATAAAAACTATATTTCATAGGGACTAAAGTCTTCGCCAAGTCTTCAAACAACTTAGCATGAGGTGGTGAGGGCACCATCGCGGTAAAAGGGGGACTCTGAGTCATAAAAGATTCTAGATGACTAATACTGGAGAAAATTCAAACTCTAGCAGAGACCATTGATCTAGCACAATCTATGGTGGACATTTAAAACTCAAGAACGACTGTCATTTGCCTACTATCCCTGCATGCTAGCTATTGATTTGGTTCCTAGGGTAAATCCAATGGCCTGAATTCAAATGATTTGATGGATTAATGGTTCATGGTCAACGATGCTTGAAGCTGCAGGCCAAAAACCATACAACGAGATCAGCAATGTACTAGGTCCTATTCTATCAACTAATAAAAGACATGCTAGGATCTCTAGGTGAATGTCCTCTTCTAGGGCATGGCTAGATATGACACTTGGAAGGAATTGAGCATTTTCAAACTCTATGTGAACCTTTTCATGCCACCAAAGTACATTATAATGAGTCTATAAGGAAGTGTTTGCAGTTATGTGATTATCTGAAGTTTTCCATGCTACCTATCTAGTTATTGATGAATTGATGAGACATGCTCTGTCTATAGGGGATTCAGTTCAAGAAGGATTATGATCATTGTTAGGACCATGCCTCCTTTTCCACTTTTGGCTACAAGATAAAATCTCTTGAGATTGCCAATTAAAGGCCAGGTACAATCATTGGTGCAAGAAGATTGGTTTGAATGATTAAAATATTGAGTTAAGTGTTGTCCAGACACATGGATCTCAATTTTTTTACTATAAATGGAAGGCTTGTACACACCATGTTCACCATCCTTGGCTGAAAGAAAAATGTGGTATATTCCCCAATCTGGCATGCCTTGTCTATTATCCATTCCTTTAGGAGGTGTCTCCTCATTTTCATGGTTATTCCTCTATTCTTACAAAGTTAAAAGTCGAGAGACAAGTTCCTAGGGATGGGGGTTTTAGGCAAAAGTCAAGGAGCAAAGCATTAGGGGGAAAGCTCCATTCATTTCCCTGCTATCCTTTAGTGTCTTTCTCATGAGGGAAATGGTTGTCTGTCTGGAAACTCCAATGGATTTATGTTGTTGTGAGTCTTCAGTCTGAGCCAGGAGGAGAAGAGATCCCATTACTCCCTCTTCCCCTCCCTCAAGAAGATGGCACTCATTGAAGACCCAGCTATGACATACATAGAGGTATTCATCAAGATAAGAAAACTAGTACACATCCTATAAACTTTGGTATGGTAATACTACTAATGTATCATATTTTAAAATATTTGTCAGTAAATGTTATATAAGGAAAGAAGATCATCTAGGCAGTTTTGAATCTAGATGTGATGAAGGGATTTTCTTAGGATATTCAACTCACAGCAAGGCTTATAAATGTTATAATAAGAGGTTAAAGAGAATAGTTGAAAGCTCTAATGTTAAAGTGGTTGAGAATTCACATCAAGAACAGTAACCACACTTTCAATAGGTTGAAGAAATCATTCAAGAAGAGTCAAATACAAAAGAAGAGTTAGAAAAATCTAAAGAAGAATCAGATACTGAAACTTCACAAGGATAGTCAGTAAGTCCTCAAGTTGATACTCCTTCTAAAACCTCTATTTATACTCCTAAAAGATTGTTACAAAAGAATCATCCTAGTGAACATGTCATTGGTGATTTAGACTATGGCATACAAACTAGAAGAAAAACTGCTCAAGCAAATCAACATGTTCATATATGTTTAGTATCTCAACTAGAACCTAAAACCTAAAGCTAGTTAAGATGACTTGTGGGTTCAGGCTTTGTTAGATGAGTTAGCCCAAATAGAGAAAAATAACACTTGGGAACTTGTCCCAAGGCCTAAAGATAAAAATATTATTGGGGCTAAATGGGTTTTCAGGAACAAACTTGATGAAAACGGAATTGTTGTTCGAAATAAAGCTAGATTGGTTTGTAAAGGTTACTCCCAGATAGAAGGTATCGATTTTGATGAAACATTTTCTCCTGTAGCAAGACTAGAAGCAACCAGAATGTTTCTTGCATATTTTGTTTACAAAAACTTTAAAGTCTATCAAATGGATGTTAAAACAACCTTTTTAAATGGAGACCTAAAAGAGGAAGTTTATATGGATCAGCCAGAAGGTTTTGTTAACAAGGACAAGCCACATCACGTTTACAGATTAAGAAAGGCTCTTTATGGCCTTAAATAAGCTCCTAGAGCTTGGTATGCCAAATTAGATCAACACTTACAATCCCAAGGCTTCACGAGAGGAGGAGCTGACAGTAATTTGTATTTTATGACTAAAAATGATCACATCTTGATAGTAGTTGTATATGTTGATGACATAATTTTTGGCAGTGATGATGATGAAGTCAGTTTATATTTCCCACAGGTTATGACTACAAAATTTGAAATATCAATGCTGGGTGAACTCTCATTTTTTCTTGGCCTACAGGTTTCTCAGCTCAAAGCAGGTATCTTTCTTTCTCAAACCAAATATGCAAAAGAAAGGTTGAAAAGTTTTCAGATGGATGCATGTAATCCTATCAGTACTCCTATGGAAACTGGTTGCAAATTAAGTGCTGAAGGTGATAAACCTGATATTGATCATACTTTTTATTGATCTATGATAGGTAGCTTGTTATAATTAACTGCCACTAGACCTGACATAATGCATGCTCTCTGTTTAGTTGCTTGTTTTCAATCTGCTCCTAAGCAAGCTCATCTTAATGTAGTTAAGAGAATCTTTAGACATATACAAGGAACCCTTGATTATGGCCTTTGGTACCCTAGATATTTAGATTTCACACTGACAGCATATACAGATGTTGATTGGGAAAGCAGTCTTGATGATAGAAAAAGTACTTCTGGTGGTGCTTTCTTTCTTGGTGGAAGACTAGTTGCTTGGCATAGTAAAAAGCAAGATTCTATTTCTCTGTCCATAGCTAAGGCTTAATATATTGCAGCTACATTGTGTTGCACTCAGATTCTCTGGATGGTTCAGACTTTGAATGATTACCAGGTTGCTATCTGTAAGCCTATTAGAATTCTATGTGACAATGTTAGTGCTATTAACATCTCAAAAAATCCTGTGATGCATTCTTGTACCAAGCATATTGATATCTAATATCATTTTCTTCGTGATAAGGTGTTCCTCAATGATGTCATACTAGACTATGTTTTGTTTTGCTGCTCAAGTGGCTGATATCTTTACTAAGCCACTTCCCCGATCTATTTTTGAAGGTCTCCTGGATCAGCTTGGGGTGCTTTCATTTGCTTCTCTATCTTGATACTTCTCTGTTCTTGGTTTCAGGGGGAGTTTCCTTCTTTGTCCCCTGATTAGTTTTCTGGTTTTGGTTTCCCTTTGTCCTAATGATAAAAAGGGGAGAAGGCTTTGCTGTTTCCATATGTGTTGTGCTCTCTCATGCTGTGTTGTTCCTTATAGTGCTGTGGGCTGTGGGCTACTGCTTTTTTCTTTTGTGTTGTGGTTATGTGTTTTTCTCATCATGGCCAAAGGGGGAGTATTGTTGTTCTCTCTGTTGTTTTGTTGTCCCTTATGACAAAGTCAAAGGCATGGCATTTGTCACTTACATCACCCTCAACTGGGGTGGCATTACATAATGTTGAGAATAGTTGTTTCATAGTTTCTTATGTTGTTGTATTGCAAAGGTGGTCATTGCTCTTACTATTGATACTTCCTTGGTTCAAGCTTCGGTCAACAAGATTATTGTTAGACACAACATTATCATGTTTATTAATGTTTATACTTAGTGTTATGCTTGGGCTCTTTTCAGATATTGGACAATGCTAATATTTTTTTTACACATGGCATGGCAGCAATTCTATTTAAAGCCTATCCTTGCAAAGTGGTCCACCATGTAACATCTTCTATCCTTTGTTTTCTCAGCGGCACATGTAGTTTGTTGACCTCTCGAACAAGTTTGCTAAGGCTATCCTTTTAGGTAAATGTCACCATTTTCTCTTGAAGTGACTTGAAGCTCCGGTCACCTGACTGATGGTAAAAAGGGCAAAAGACATCATAGTGTTTTTCATTTCCAACAAAGTATTTTTGTTTAGGGTTTCATACCCTATGTCGTCATGATGAGAAGGAAGGGTTTTTGGACTCAGCTATTGTTTTGTTCCGAATCTCACATCTTGCTCAGTAATGATGGAAAAGAAAGGAAGTTTTATTTTTGTCAAACATCTCCAGTTAACTTTGGCAAACAGGTGATATTGTTCGATTTTGTTTCTGTCAGTTATGATTTCATTTGGCAGTTTCACAAAGAAAATGTTTTTTTCTTCTTCTTCTGGTGTTTGAATACTATCATTGCTTTGAATACGGTATACTAGGTTTTATTCATGGTTTATATTGAGGCAACCGATATCTTTTGTTAGGGTTTCATAATGGCATCATCTTGCTGTGCAATGGGTTATGTTTTGAACAAAGTGTTAACAATTATTACAATGGTTTCTTGTTGTTTCAACTCCGGTTAGGGTTTCATCAAATGTATTCCAAGCCTACTCTGTTTCAGTTAAACAATGTTGTATATCTGACTTCTCAGCGAATTCTGAGTTCTGACAGTTAAATGTTTTTACAACAATGCAACTGTGTAATAAAGTGAGATAGTTATGGAATCTTCATAAAATCATTTTTACCCTGATCACATAGACAAAAAAAAAGAGAAATACAGTTATCTTCTTGTACTCACATTATGTAAATGATATTGTATATATAGTATAGATAATTTAGAAGATAAAGGTATCTTTGTAAGTGCATTATAGATACTATATTGGGTGTTAAATGCAGTGACGTAGAGCATCCCTCTGTATTTGATTTTTCTGATGTTTATAAAAGATGTTAGTGAGGCAATACTATAAATGCCAGTGAGGCAACATTTTAGCCAGTGAGGCGATATTCTTTAGCCAGTGAGGCCTGTAAATTAGTGATATCTTTTCTAAGCTAGTGAGGCATTTTTTCGAGTGGTTTTATGCCAGGGGCTTTCCACTCAGGACAAATTATTGTGTCATTTTGTCTCTGTGAAATGCCCTTGATCTTCTATTGAATGTTTCAGTTTTCTCTATTCAATTATAGTTTGCTTTGTCTTGTGAACATACAGTTGATTCAATTAAAGATATTTTTTACAAATAAGAAACTGAGGTTGTATTGAAAAGAAAAAGTTTCCTTGATACTGATTCACCCCCCCTCTCAGTATCTACACCACTCTAACAATTTGGAGGCATGGCTATAGATCCACAGCAGAGCAAAGAGCTTGACTGGTCAAAGCGATTGAACATCATACTTGGAGTAGCCCATGGGCTTCTATATTTGCACCAAGATTCTCATCTGCAAATCATTCACCGGGATATCAAAGAAAGTACTATTTTGCTTGATGAGAAAATGGAGCCAAATATATTAGATTTTGGCTTGGCAAGATTGATTCATCAAGATGAGAGTCATGTTGAGACAAGGGTTGAAGGTACATAGTAAGGGCTATTCTTAAACATCATCTATTTAAATAGTCAAAAGTTAATTTTGGTCACTAAAAATAGGATAAATATTTACAAAGAAGAACTATGGATAGTTTTAAATTTTTATATTTTAATATTTCGAACATTTCTTAGAAGAAAAAATAATAAATCTAATTTAAGGTTTTGAATTTTTCACCCTTATTATTTTTCTTTAGTTTGTGGTCTGATAATTTTTTACTACTTATGCAGTGGTTATATGGCACCAGAATATGTTATGTAAGGTCAACTATCTTGCAAAGCTGATGTGTATAGCTTTGGAGTTGTCATTTTAGAAATTATATGCAGAAGAAAGAATTATGATTATAGATTGTCCCCCAAATTTCAAAGCTTGATAGAATGCAACTGTGTAATAAAGTGAGACGGTTATGGAATCTTCAGAAAATCATTTTTACCCTGATCACAGAGACAAAAAAAAGAGAAATACAGTTATCTTCTTGTACTCGCATTATGTAAATGATATTGTATATATAGTATAGATAATGTAGAATATAAAGGTATCTTTATATGTGCATTATAGATTCTATATCAAGGGTGTGAAATGCAGTGACACAGAGCATCCCTCTGTATTTGATTTTTCTAATGTTTATAAAAGATGTCAGTGAGGCCTGTAAATTAGTGAGATTTTTTCTAAGCCAGTGAGGTATTTTTTCAAGTGGTTTTATGCCAGGGGCTTTCCACTCAGAACAAATTATTGTGTCATTTTGTCTCTGTGAAATGCTCTTGATCTACTATTGAATGTTTCAGTTTTCTCTATTCAATTATAGTTTGCTTTGTCTTGTGAACATACAGTTGATTCAATTAAAGATATTCTTTACAAATAAGAAACTAAGGTTGGATTGAAAAGAAAAAGTTTCCTTGATACTGATTCACCCCCCCTCTCAGTATCTACACCACTCTAACAATTTGGAGGCATGGCTATAGATCTGCAGCGGAGCAAGGAGCTTGACTGGTCAAAGCATTTTAACATCATACTTGGAGTAGCCCGTGGACTTCTATATTTGCACCAAGATTCTCATCTACGGATCATTCACCGAGATATCAAAGCAAGTAATATTTTTCTTGATGAGAAAATGGATCCAAAGATATCAGATTTTAGCTTGGCAAGATTGATTCATCAAGATGAGAGTCATGTTGAGAGAAGGGTTGCAGGTACATAGTAAGGGCTATTCTTAATCATCATCTGTTTAAATGGTCAAAAGTTAATTTTGGTCACTAAAAATAGGATAAATATTTACAAAGAACAACTATGGATAGTTTTAAATTTTTAGATTTTAATATTTTGAAAATTTCTTAGAAGAAAAAATAATAAATCTAATTTAAGGTTTTGAATTTTTCACCTTTATTATTTTTCTTTAGTTTGTGGTCTGATAATTTTTTACTGCTTATGCAGTGGTTATATGGCACCAGAATATGTTATGTTAGGTCAACTATCTTGCAAAGCTAATGTGTATAGCTTTGGAGTTGTCATTTTAGAAATTATATGCAGAAGAAAGAATTATGATTATAGATTGTCCCCCAAATTTCAAAGCTTGATAGAATGGGTAAAATAAAATAAGAAATATTTATATAGTTTGTTTTCTGAAGCTATATATCTTATGAAGATGAGTTTGCATCATTCTTATGCAGATATGGAGATCTTACAAGGGAGGAAACATTGTGGATGTGATTGATAAAGCAATAATAGAATGTTTCTCTAGTGAGCAAGTTTTGAGATGCATTCATGTGGGTCTTTTGTGTACACAGGGAGATGCATTAGTTCACCCACCAATCACTAGTGTATAACCAATGCTTTCAAACCCTTCAGTGACCAACTTACCAAATCCCATAAAGCCTACTTATATCAATATTGCACAAAAGGACGTTCCATCATATATATCTACATCAACATCTAGAATTGCAAGAACAATTTCACCTACTTCATTAGGAGCTCATTTAGCCTACCCATCTATTAATGATGAATCGGTAATAGATTTGGGTCATAGATAATCCCACTTACTCTTTCTACTTTAGAATAATAGTAAATTTAATATCAAGTAGGTGGTTTTTTTTGTAGTGTTAAATTATGTGATGTTTTATCATAATTTAGTTGCATCATATATGGGTCAATCTTATAGACTCACACTTCATGAGTAGTGGTTCACAAGAACCCATCTGTCATGAACATGAATGGTCCACTTAACACTCATTGCATCTAAGTGATGCTCATAGTGCTAAAGTTTATGTACCTAGAAATATGATATTATAATGTATTTAGGTGGATGGAGATGCTGACATGTGGCACACATCTCTTAAGTTTGTTATATTTGGTCATATGGACAACTTGTGTAATTAATTAGATTAGGTGTTGAGTAGGCCTTCATTGGTTTTACCCCTCCATTATGTTATTAGGAGATCATCTATATAAATGAGATAATTATCACTGTAAGAATATGTGTTGAGTATGATATTTCATTTGGGATCTCTTGGAGGTATTACTTAGAGTGGCTTCTTGAATAAGGAGTATTGTAAGGTGTTACCCCACCTTAGGGGTTTATTCTATTTCTGCATTTATTGTATATTAAGACATCTTGGCCCATGCACATCTCTTGTGTGTTGTGTGATCTATCTTTCAAATTGCCTCATTTCCATTGTTATATGCGTGGATCTTAACAAGTGGTATCAAAGATTCAATTTAGGCAAAGGTGCAGACAAAACCCTATTTTTTAAAGATTTACCTATATCTTCAAATGGCTATAGAATTTTCCTCAATTTTGGATTAATGTTGGTGGATCATATAAGGAAGCTATATTCCAAAAGTTAGGTTCTGAGCATCAATTGTGAGTGAGATATTGTAATTTTATTTATTTTTCATAAATTCACTCTGCAAGCCACAAATTCGGGAACTTTTTAGATTTTTTTATATCTATGAAAATATCACCAAAGTTTATTAGGGGTTTGCTAATTTTAATTTTTTATTTGAGGCCAACTACATCATGAATTGGTCAGGTCAAAATTTGGTCAACTAGATCTGATAGATGTCACAATCCTATATTTTGTACTTTATTACGATTACTTGTATATGTGTTAATATCATTATGTACGGATTATGCTTAGTTGGTGTATAAACACTTATCCTAAGTCATTTATACTAACTTAATCATAGTTATATGAATTCCACACATGCTCTTTGACTATGTCAAAGTAGTTAGTCATTTGGGAGATGTGTCAACTCAATGGACACCTCACCACTATTCTCATGGGTAGTTACACTATTCTTAAGGATAGTTAGTCACCATCTATCCCTATATTGTGGAGAATCGGGTATCCAACTTCTCCATTTTATATCTTCTCATTTGTTAATATATTTGTTTGATTTCATTTGTAATCTCATGCTTGTTTGTTTTTCCACAATCATCACAGTTTCACATGGTATTGCTAGTTTAAAGTTGCTAGTTTTTGGACTATTTGCAAATGCCTTGCTTTGAGGGCCAACGACCTGTTGGGATGGTTGAATGCCTTATTACTAAAGGCTAAGCAACTTGTTTTGAAGGCTAAATAACCTTTTGAATGTGTGACATGTTGTTTAGCTATGGTGTGAGGAGGTTAAATCAATGTTCATTGTTTGAAGTGCTACTCCAAGAGGCACTCCATTGCTATGGTCATTGGTCAAGGAGCACTCAAATGAAGGAAAAGGTTGTCCCTACTTCAGAGGCCAATCCAAGGTTGTTTCACAAAGTGCCTATGCTATAATGTGAAGGCAAATTTGTAAAGAGAAGTCCTGCATTTGGCCATCAAGGCCATGCCATCTCACAACCAACACTAATGCCCTGCTCATGTGAGGGGAGAGCATATTGAAAGGAGTTTCATGCCCTATTAGGTGTGGATCTACTTAATTTTGGCCTATATACCTCAGCGGGCCAGTCAATTCACCTACATGAATCCTTGTGTAGGCGTGGACAACATGAATCCCTTTATGCAGGTGTGGGTCTGGTGAATTCTTATGAGTAGAGGTGTTAATCATTCCTGCTCCAAGAGGGCTACATCAAATGCCCATCCTAGATAGGGGATGAGAGCTAGGTGTTGTGTGGGAGTCAACAGCCATAGACCTTTGAAGTGGTTCCAGTCACCCCTCACATCCTAGCCGTGATGCTCATGAAGTGAAACAGGTAGGGAGAGGGCGTGGAATAGCCTAAACGAAGGGTGTTTCACCATAAAATGCTGGAAACAGGTGGCCCTATGCAGAGAAACCCTTGCAGTAGTGGGTCACGACTTCCATCATGTTAAGGATTAAAAACAACACCCACACACAGCCAAGAATATAGAATGCACAGTAGAAACTCAAATCAAGTATGGAACACGAACACAATCACAACACAGTGATTTACCCTAGAAAACTCCAAACTGAGAAAAAACCAGCAATGAAGATCTTCATATTAACCTTCAGCTCTAATCGGGCTGAGCCTAGAGGCTTCAACCAGCCACACATACAATGGAGTCACCAAGCCATTATATAGACTTCCATACATGCAAAACCATGGGTTCAAAACCAAGAGCTCCAAAATGATGGACCAATATAACTAGCACAAAATTATGTGTCAAAGACCACTAATGGTTAATCCACTAACTCTAACCCAAGAACTAGTTTAACCCAAGAATCCACCCTTTAAACTTGGTCTTGGGGTTAGCACCAAACCCCTCTTCCACAAGCACCAAGTGCAATGCCCTCTTTGTCACTAAGATCAACATCAAACCAGGAATCAACATGACTCTAAGCCCCCCTTACCACCTAGGAGAACTCCTCTCTTACCAGGCCTTTCCTTTCAGGGATTGAGCAAGCCATACCAGGTCTTACAACCATTAGCCCAAATACATGTATTAAATTTTACATACAACTCCATTACAATCTTGTTCTTGCTACAGTGAGCCTTAGCTGTGGACACCTGTAGTACCTACATACAGTGACTTTTACAGGCAACATGCCTACAGGAGAAACCACGACCAATCTTGCACAGACCTACTCAACCTTCTTCAGGGAGCTAGAGCACTAAGGTAGACACTCCAACATTCTATTTCAGCAAGAATACCAAATCAAAAAATAAATGTTGCATTATCTCCACATGCTCTGATACCAATTGTTAAAGATTAAAAACAATGCCCACACACAGCCAAGAATTTAGAATGCACAACAGAAACTTAAACCAAGCATGGAACAAGAACACAATCACAACACAGTGATTTACCCTTGAAAACTCTGAACCGGAAAAATGCTAGCAATGAAAATCTTCATATTAACCCTCATCTCCAACCGGGTTGAGCCTGGAGGCTTCAACCAGCCACACATACAATGGAGTCACCAAGCCATTATATAGACTTCCATACATGCAAAACCATGGGCTCAAAACCAAGAGATCCAAAACCATGGACTAATAAAACTAGCACAAAACCATGTGTTAAAGACCACTAATGGTTAATCCACTAACTCTAACCCAAGAACTAGAATAACCCAACACATCAGACCCCTCTTCTTTTTTTGTCATTCAAAAGTGTTAATTTTTTTGACAGAGGCATATGGGCAAAGAAAGGATGGCCATCAATTTTGAGTAGGCATTGCAGCTTCAAAGCACCCAATCCCCTGCATAAAGCTGTTGTAAGTGGTAGAGGAGGGACTGAGTATTGAGGGTGGAAGATGGTTATTGTGCAGAGGTTGGGAGGCTATGTGAAGGCAAATTGACCCCTGCATCTCATTCTTCTGCCTTTCTCTAGCCATCTCTACAACATTTAATTGTAAATTGCCTTTAATGGAGCCATAAATCTGTAGAAAAGGCACCATAATCATCCTATGAAGAGCAAATTTGACACCAATACATCTGACGACTTCATTCCTCATGCATGGTAGCCATTTCTTGGCTGCCCCTGCACTAAATTGGCCGCCATTTGGCCATAATTCACCACTACTTCATTTGGGGATTTTTGCCCTAAGTTTGCCTAATTTGGGCCTCAATTATTTTTGCCCTAATTTTGTTTTGATAGGCATTTAAAAGTATGCTTTCAAATAGGCATTTTTTTAGCATTTAAAATTATGCTTTATAGGGGGAAGGTTAACTATGTCTATATTCTCTCTAATAATATTTTTTTCCAACAAATTTATGCCAATTTTTTGTATAAATTTGTACGTGATGATTTAGCACTAAGTTATAAAGTTCTCTTTTCATCTCTTTTTGAAAGCAAATATATGCACTAAAATAAAGTGCCATAAACAAAATGGGGGAAAATAAAAAATATTCAAAGTAGGGGGAGAACAGAGCAAGGGAGCTATCATCGATGGGGATATCATTGAGTTATTTTTCTCCTTCCGTACTTCTAAGTTTGCAATTACAACTCATCTAGATAGTTTAATAAGTGTGATTGAATCTAACTCTAAGCACTTCTATTTTGACCTTGAAAACACCCAAGGGAAGGTCATCAAACAAAGAAGTCATGAGATAAAGACCTCATAAGTATAAGTCTAATACTATAGAGGATTATGTCACCTAAATTAACTTAATGAGGCTGCAACTAAAAGAAGGTGATCCTTAGTTGAGAAACATGTGGATCGAATGATCCTTCAAACATTTTTTTGAGAGCCTATGGTAAATGATCTATAATCTTGCAATAGATTCTCATCGGTTCATATCTCACAATAGAGAGCCTATGGTTAATGAACCCAAATCTTGCATCGAATCACATCTCAAATTCAACTAATGTTCTTGAATACTCATGATACTAACATCTATGCGTCATCAGTCGCAGTTCAGCATCGGCATCAATACACAAGAAGCTTCTAGATTCATGCATCTTTTTAAAACTCAATAGTAAAAAGTTTGTAAATGCACTAAATTATAAAGTGCCGCACAAAAATGAATGATTGTATCCACATGGAGGGAAGCTTGAGAAATTATTGTAAATATACTAAATTATAAAGTGTATTGTGGGTTATATCATCACAACATAGATTTGTGACTCTCACCTCATGTGAGTGTCTCTTGGAGCACACGTTGTACATCTCTACATTCTTTGCACACTCTTGATCTCAGTTTTTTGCTCATATTCTCTTAGCATTAAGGGGGGACTATGATGGTATGCGAATGCTTCTTTCAATGAAATAGAATCTTCTTTTTGGAAGGCCTCATGAACCTTCCTTCTAATCTTGATCTCTCATATGGGGGATTAATTAAGTGGATCACAGTTTGAGGTTCTAGTACTCCTAACCACAATACTATTTGTATTATCGACTTCACAAAGTTTGGTTGACTTCAAATGGACATCGTCGAGTAGTGTTCAAATGTTCACTCATGTAGCATCTTGCATCTCTTATCTTGATCTATCGTTCTTGAAGGTTCATTGATTCCAGTAGTTTCTAGTTCTAGTCCATCATCAATAGAGTTTACAACTTCGACATGCTTCAGAGTTCTTGATTATGATGTTTCGATCATCAAGGGACATCTCTTTAGAAGGTCTTAAATCCTTCTCTTTTCTCTCTTTTGGGAGGTAGTTTTTCCCACAGGGTTTTCTATCTTTCTCCATTTCTGAGAGATTTGCACTTGTACATGGGTACCTCATCAGGCTCATAGCTGGGACCCATCTTTTATAAACTCACCTAAGTTGTGCTTAAGGAGGGGTGTTGGTGTATAAACACTTATCCTAAGTCGAACGTTATATTAACTTAATCATAGTTAGGCGAATTCCACACATGCTCTTTGACTATGTTAAAGTAGTTAGTCATTTGGGAGATGTGTCAACTCAATGGACACCTCGCTGCTATTCTCATGGGTAGTTGCACTATTCTTATGGATAGTTAGTCGCCACCTATCCCTATATTGTGGAAAATTAGGTATCTAATTTCTCCTATTTATATATTCTCATGTGTTAATACATTTGTTCAATTTCACTTGCCATCTCATGTTTGTTTGTTTTTCTATGATCTTGGTAGTTTCTACATGGTTATAAATTACAATGCTCATAAGTTAGGATATGGTTAATGTGTTGATCACAAGAGGCAATTAATATCATGTGTAGAGGTAAAATTAGATTTAATGTTACCATTATTGTAGATATTAATATTGTAAATGATTTGAATCTTATATTTTAGATTTCATTGGAAAAACTAACTACAAAATTGTTGTTAAATGTGAGTCTGATAGAACAAAAGTAGACACTCTCATTAGGAGAGAGAGTATCATCAGAAAGAAGAGGCTAGTCTGACGATGATGTGCATAAAAAACACCTGCACACAAACCACATAATTCATATAGTTAGATCTGCATTGTCGTAAGATAAAATGGTGGTTTTGTTTAAAGAGTGTCTTTGTGTGAGTAAAAAAAATAGTAATTATTTTATTGACCATTTATTGATAATTGGATTGTTTTCACAAAAATATATAGTATGAATTTTAATTTAGCTTTATTAGAAAATTATCAAAAGAATTCTATTCCTTTTATTTTATTTGTTAAATTATATGTTTAAATAATAAAGATAATTCTCTTTATTATTTAACTGAATTTTATTTTGGAATTGGGGCCTATTATTAGATGTCTTTTTATCAAACCTAGGGGAAAATTTAAAAAATTTGTGTTGCTGTCATTAGAATACGAGGAGGGCATAAATTTTAGACAGTTGCCTTATATGAAGGAGGGAATTGCTTTTTTTTGGTGATATTTGTCCATTTCATGTGGATTATGGGCAAAAAGGAAAACCATTTTCTTAAAGCAGGGGTCTGAAGAAAAAGAAGGAGAGAAGTTTGGCTTGGGAGAGAGAAATTTTCTAGAGGTTATTCTGGATGAGAAAAATTATTAATTTCTTCATTCTGGAGGCAAAGATCATGATTATTTTGTTTTCTTTAATTGCCAAGAAAAATTTAGACAAACAATCACACTGTTTATCGGAGGATAAATTGGTAGACTCTTGTGTTTAATTTCTGAATTTGGGGTGTCTCTGGTTATTTGTTCCATGCCTTGAACCAATATTACATTTCAGATGTCTCTTCTTGTGCATTATGCAAAACAGAAGCCCAACCAATCTTGCAGGTGCTTTAATATAATTTTTTTCAATTCTACTCGTTTAGATATAGTTCTAGGTATTTGGAAAGTTATCCAAAAATTAGATTTTAGTGGTGATGAAATTTGGGCAATACCCGTGAACCCATGAACCACATAAATCAAATTTATAGTATTTTTCCTTCATGACTAGTAATTTGTCAAATAACCAGCTTCAAAATGCTGAGATCATGTGTTTTAGGCAAATTATATGATTGAACTGTAAGTTTGTCTCTTTATTTTTATCTCAATAGGAATTGTGCTGGCCGACTGGGTATGTATTATGCTTGTTTGAACATTGAGAAAACAAAATTTAAACATTTCTTTTCTTCCATTCTCATGGGCGACTAGAATAGAGGAACTATTTCCAGATTTGACCCATTAAAATATCAGTATTCCTTGTCCTGGGCGTATGGGAAAAAGAGGTGCCCGTTTCAGCTTGGAAACTACATAAAATTTATTCCTCTCTATATAAAAGAGGGCAGCCAGACCTGATAAACTTCTTTTTAATTGTTTGCTAAACAAATTCCCATTTTCCTAGGCATTGGGGTGGCTGAATGCTTCCTGTTTTTCTTAAACAAAAATAAAATTTGTTCTACTTCACAAAATGACAGCTAGTAGGGGAAAAAGCTGCGCCCAAACATCAATTAAATGGTTTAAGTTTTTAGACTTTAATTCATACATTTTACTTAGGAATTACTCACTTAAATAGCTAAAAAAATAGCACCAGTTTGAGAGATTCCTCATGTACTTAATATTGTCTTCTTCTTCTATGTATCGTATGAGTTTTATCTTTTAATTATAGTTTTATAATACAACTTTAGACTTAGATTTCAGTAGAAAGTAGTGTTGAATTACTTTATTTGTAAGGTATTGGGTATTGAGTTTTTATTGGTTGTATGCAATGCAATTGATATGCTTACGAGCTATATTTGGGAACTCTTCCATACGGATAAAATTTATGAGACTATGACTCCTTAACTTCTTCTATTGTATCATATATTCGTTAAAGGTTAATCTACTTAGTGCTTTCTCACGAAATATAGAGAATAGGAAATTAGAGGATATGAGTATTATTTTGATACATAAGTTTACTGGTGATGAAGTTTTCACCCCATTTTTTTAAACTTTCATTTCATAAGTTTTACTGCGGCTCAGCATAAAGGATGGTGCGGTCTCTGCAAGAAAAATGTTGTCTCAGGAGTGGCACATCTAAAAGGTCTCATAGCACATGCAATTCACATACAGAGACACAGTAAAATAATGCAGCATAATGGATCCATCAGATGCAAATAATTAATGGTTTGCAGGTAGAAATAAAAATGATTGGGAATGCACCACTTGTCGGAACCCACAGCAAATCGAAGAAACTCAAATTTATGCCAAAGAAAGCACGTGACTACAGCGGAATTAAAAGAAAGCAAAAGTAAGTTATGCGGAGGCTGCCAAATGTAAGTGTCCGCATCAATTTAAAAGAAACTGAAGAGTTATGCAGAGGCTGCCAAATGTAAGTGTTCGTGATAATGAAAAAGGAGTTCAAAATTTAGCGGAAGCCACCACATGGAGCCATCCGCTTACAGAGATGCAAATGTTTCATTTTATCTAAATTAAATGCAATATTACGGGTTAATATAAATGAAAGAGTCTTATAATAAGATGTGGGTCCCTCAAAAGTAAATGTTATGGGAATTAAATGGTGAAAGCTCCAAGTTAAATAAACCACTTTATTTTTCATAAGCAAAAACTCAAAGGCAACGGAAAGTGACAAATGTCAACACCCGTGTCAATTAGAGAGCAGCTGAAATTGAAGCGGAAGGAGCCACATGGTGCAACCTGCGCATAGGGAACTTAAATGCTTGTTTCATTCCCGTGTCAATTAGAGAGCAGCTAAAATTGAAGTGGAAGGAGCCACATGGTGCAACCTGTGCACAGGGAACATAAATGCTTGTTTCATTTAATTAAATGCATCAAATGTGTCATGGGAAATTAAGAGGCTGAGGCTTTAAATTTAATATAAAGTTCTTATTATATTAAATGGTGGGGCCCTTTTCTTATGAAGCTAAATATTTTATTTAAGTTGCATTAAGGATCTTCACGGGAATATTTAGGGAACCATTCGAGCATTTTTAAGAGAAATCAAGAAACTTGCGGAGAATGCCATTTGTCAACACCCGAACAACTTTAAAAGAAACTTAAAATTCAACGGAAGCCACCACGTGGAGTCATCCGCGCATAGGACAGCAAATGAAGTTTGTTTCATTTTATTTCACCATCAAAAAGAAACTTGCGGAGAATGCCATTTGTCAACACCTGAAGAACTTTAAAAGAAACTCAAAATTCAATGGAAGCCACCACGTGGAGTCGTCCGCGTACAGGACATGAAATGAAGTTTGTTTCATTTTATTTCACCATAAAAAGTTATAGGGTTTTATAAGAAAGTATTTTATTAATGAGATAAATGTGGTGGGCCCTTCCTTTTAATAAGTGACACTTATTATATATATGTTTCTCATATTATAAAGTTACGGGAGAGGTAGGTTTTAACAGAGAATATTTTAAATTGCCTCATTTTAAAAACTGGGTCCCTACTTGTAAAACAATGTTTTATGAAATAAAAACTATTAACTCATGGGAGTTAAAAAGTGAAACCCTAAATGTGAGCAGCAATGTTTTATTTTCATGAGCAAGCTATAGGAAGCGGCAGGAGTTTTCTTTCATGCCACAGAGATATTTTTCCAGCCATGGGTAACAGAAAGCCACAGTTCAGTTCTAAGTTTCAGTTGCCACTTCAGTTGCAGTTGCATTTTGCCAGATTTTGCGGAGTCAGTTGTAAATGTTTAGAGAGGCCGTTGAGGATTTATTGGGTCTTTCAAGCTATAAAATAGCTAGATCTGGGTCACATTCAAGATTTCTTCATATATGTTCAGAGAGAGTTCTTCATAAATATAGAGTTCTACATTCTACAGATCAGAGAGTTGGAGCAACATACAGAGTTTTCTTCTTGCCTTTGTAGTGTCTTTTCATGATGATTGTAATAGTTTATTTTGTGCAACACTTGTGCCTTTGTAAATTTATTCTTTCATTCAAATATGAGACGGTGTCCTGTGCATTTATGAGTTTACTCTGTTCTTGTCTCTAATTTTTCTGTTTCTCTACCTTTGTTTAATGTGTTTCTCAAACTGGTTTTAATCATGCATATTTTGCTCTTTAAATCCAGTTAAATCCTTCAAAGTTTAGACACTGTGCAAATAATAGTTCTAAATCTGGCAGATCACCATAGATTAGGCATTTATTTTCTGCAATCTTAGTTTTATTTCTGACCTTTTTCTCAAACACAACTGAAAGAATGGAAGAGCCAGCTTCTTAAAAATCTGGAGGTCACTCTGAGGAGCATTCCCACGTCTCAGAGTTTCCCATGTTGCTGCTGAATTACACCCACAGATTTATGCATCAACATTTACAAAGAGTTGAGTCTCTAAATATCATTGAATTTCACTCAATGTATTTGTTATATTACATTTTTCCTTCTTGCCATGAAGATTAGATTATGATTTTGTTTTGAGCCTAATGAAATAATTAATGTTTCTCTTAGTATTACTATGTAAAAATAATTTTTACTTTTGAGAATTAGTTTTCATAAAGGAATTTAATTACTTTTCATAAAGGAATTTATCTTTGTAGAAATGACATGCTTGAAATAGGGTGCTAATATGGTGCTAATGTCACCTGTAGGAATAGTGAGTTAAACCAATGTGTATAAACAAATGTTTTGGGCAAAGTTATTTACTGAAATGATTAGGAAAATGGATTGTTTAAGTTATTCTCTACCACATCATGTGTTAAAATACATTTCTTAGCTATATGTTTGCTTGTTAAGTATTAGGTAGCATGCATATTGTCAATAACATAATGATAGCACAGGTTTCATGCATGTCGACCATGGTTATCTAGAGTCTTTGTCATGGGTTGTGATTCTCCTGTGGGGTAGCACGGGGAAGTTTATGACTTTGTGGTAGGGTGGAAGTCATTCCGATGATATTCTCTCTTCTTCAAGTTTGTCAAGAAGGATTCTCAGATGAGATATTCTAGTACGAAGACATTCATTATATTTACACCATTAACATGTGTTTTATGATCATGACACAGATCTGTGTGTATAGGACTTGGTCCTCTTGTATTCATCACTAAGATTTTTTCAATATTCAAATTATTGCATAAAACTAGTGAAGTTTATCACAACTATAATAAGTTAGTAGCATAGGCCAAGTTTCATTAGTGTACATACTATTAGTACCTACATTTCTATGCCCTTTTGCCCTTGGTTTCATGTGTTTAAGGCTTGTTAAACCCTAGAAAAAGTCTTTGAAAGAGTTAAACCTTAGTACTTTGGTTACCTTTTCTTCTACATTTTAATCTTTCATTGACTGATAATTGGCAATCCCTAGTAACTTAAGTTATGTTTTAAGTGTTCGTTACCATTTTTGGTTACCAACCCCTTCCCTAGGTTGTTAGTCGTGGGCCCTCTTTTAAGAACAACTTTAACACATGTGCGCTAAATGACCTTTAAGTTGTGTTGCATCATCTATCCATGTCAATTGCCTTTTCTTTTCAATGTAATGTCTTCCTTCATCGGGCCTCGCTTTGAGTCTTCACAAGAATGCAAACTCTCTTTGATTGACCAACGTGTCATGTTCGGGCCTAGGTAATATGTATTTCATGGAGGGTCAGCTCTTTCCTAGAGTTCCCAAATAGATTTTGTGAGCCGACGAAGCTAGCCCAACTTTTCAAGTGACTCGTCAGGGTTTTGCGGGGAATCTTTCCTTCGTTGAAGCCTTTTAAGGTCTTCTACAGAACTGTGAAGGTGATGATGTGGACTTTTGTGTCTAGGTATCCACTATGTCTTTGGTGTCTGCAACAGCTATATTTCATAGGAACTAAAGTCTTCGCCAAGTCTTCAAACAACTTAGCATGAGGTGGTGAAGGCACCACCATGGTATCAAGGGGATTCTAAGTTATAAACGATTCTAGATGACCATTACTGGAGCAAATTCAAACTCTAGCAGAGACCGTTGATCTAGCACAATCTATGGTGGACGTTTAAAATTCAAGAACGACTATTATTTGCCTATTGTCCCTGCATGCTAGCCATTGATTTGCCTCCCAGGGTAATCCAATGGCCTGAATTCAAATGATTTGATGGATCGATGGTTCATGGTCGATGATGCTTGAAGCTGTAGGCCAAAAACCATACAATGCTATCAACAGTCTACCAGGTCCTATTATGTCAACTCATAAAACGCAGGCTAGGATCTCTAGGTGAATGTCCTCTTCTAGGACATGGCTAGATATGACACTTGGAGGCAATTAAGCATTTTCAAACTATGTGAACCTTTTCATGCCACCAAGGTACATTATAATGAGTCTATATGGAAGTGATCACAGTTATGGTACAAGGGGTGTGTTATCTGATTATCTGAAGTTTTCCATGTTGTGTGTCTAGTTATTGATGAATTGATGAGACATGCTCTACCTGTAGGGGCTTTGGTTTAAGAAGGATTGTGATCACTGTCCGCACCATGCCTCCTTTTCCACTTCTAGCTGCAAGATAAAATCTCAAAAGATTGCCAATTAAAGGCTAGGTACAATCATTGGTGCAAGAAGATTGGTTTGAATGATTAAAATATTGAGTTAAGTGTTGTTCAGGCACATGGATCTTAGTTCTTTTTACTATAAATGGAAGCCCTGTACACACCATGTTCACCATCCTTGTTTGAAAGAAAAATGTCATATATTCCCCATTCTGGCATACCTTGTCTATTATCCACTCCCTTAGGAGATGTCTCCTCATTTTCATGGCTATTCCTCTATTCTTATAGAGTTAAAAGGTAGGGAACAAGTTCCTAGGGATGGGGGTTTTAGGCAAAAGTCAAGGAGCGTAGGATTTGCATAATGTTCCTTCAGAAGAAGTAATTATATGAAGTCCGCAATGATTTCTAGGTTTCTATCCTCCCTTTTTGGTTCCATCATCAAGGGAAGAGTGCTTTGCATATGAAATTCATTTGTGGAATTCTATGAAGAAATGTGTTATTCCTTAACTAAAAATGGATCTATACTAGAAAAGAAGGAATTAAATAAGCAAGATATATATGTGTTGGTTTAATTTTGTGTGGGAATACTTAAGGTTGTCCAGGTATCAGTCTAGTGGAAAGTGATTTTAGCATATTGGGGTATGGATTATTATTCTTTCTCTCCCCGTGCACAATTAAATGTCACAATGCTAGGTTTACAACAACAACAATCATATCCTCAGAGAGGGGTTTTGTTTGTTGAAAGATACAGAGTCCTAGTTATTAGTGGTATCCAAAACCATTCTAATCCTATTCCTGACGAGGTCAAAAAGATTTTGCCAATATTCAATGGGGTTAATTCTAAATCAACATATGAGCACTTGCAAGATTTCAGCAACCTAATGGGAGATTATGATGTGGATGCAGAAGATGTGGTTATGAAATTATTTGTTCAATCTTTAAAGAGAGATGTAAGAGATTGGTTTATAGATTTACCCAGCCATTGCATTTCTTCATGGAAAGATCTTAGAATGGCTTTTTATGACCAATTTGGTGAAAGGGTTAATGTAAGCTCATTGATTAACAAACTTGTTCACATTGAGAAGGATGAAGAGGAATTGGTCCTAGCTCTTAATCTAAGATTCACAAAAATGATAAGAGAGATTTTGAAAAGCATCAAGCCAAATGATTCAATGTGTATGGTTATATACCTAGGTGCATTCAATGAAGAGATGAGTTATTTACTGAGAGATAAAAACCCTACAACAATTCACCAAGCATATTCCATAGCTATGGATATTGAAAACAATTTGAAGCATTTGATGGTAAAAGAACTTAGGCCTATAGGTATTGATGTTGTTAAAACATCTCATATAAATGAAACATGTAGATCAGAAAAGAGAAATGTTTGTCAAGATGGCAATAGTCCAAATACCACAGTGAATTCATCATTTTGTCATTTAGGAAATAATGGCTTAATTACTATGCATGAGCCCAGAAATAACATCATGCATATATGCAATGAGGATAAATCATGATCTAAAGATGTGTATTGCAATAAAGAAAGTGATGTTTGTGATTAGTTCATTGGCTAGCTTCAGGTTTTAGGTTCTAGTTGAGATATTCCATGCTACCTATCTAGTTATTGATGAATTGATGAGACATGCTCTGTCTATAGGGGATTCAGTTCAAGAAGGATTATATGATCATTATCAGGACCATGCCTCCTTTTCCACTTTTGGCTACAAGATAAAATCTCTCGAGATTGCCAATTAAAGGCCAGGTACAGTCATTGGTGCAAGAAGATTGGTTTGAATGATTAAAATATTGAGTTAAGTGTTGTCCAGACACATGGATCTCAATTTTTTTACTATAAATGGAAGCCTTGTACACACCATGTTCACCATCCTTGTCTGAAAGCAAAATGTGGTATATTCCCCATTCTGGCATGCCTTGTCTATTATCCATTCCTTTAGGAGGTGTCTCCTCATTTTCATGGTTATTCCTCTATTCTTACAAAGTTAAAAGTTGAGAGACAAGTTCCTAGGGATGGGGGTGTTAGGACTCAAAAATGCAGGTTGCTAATCCTAAGAGGATGCCAGGCTCTATGTTTGGATTTGCAACATTTTTGAACTAACTTGACGAAATCAACCTTCAAGGTTTGATGATTTCCTACACTTTAGGTCCTGCTACACCTAGGTGGGTGAACCTTGAAATATTAAAGCAGTCTGAGTGTGGATGAATGGACTAACTAGATCTATCTACAATGACATAGGATGTAAGATAGATAAAAAAAAAAAAAAGCTGACTAAATGATTGGTAGAAATTGTATAAGAAATATCAAGGTAATAGGTTTTAAATAATGAGTTGAATGAGACTAGTGCCTTGTTGGGTAAAAGAGTCAATTTGAAGGATCTAGACCAGTAGTTTCTTAATGGTAATAATTCTAATTGCTTGGCATAGTTTTGGTTTATAGCTTGTATAAACGTACAAGAAATTGATTGACAAACTCTTCTTAGCAATCCAACCAATATAATCAATTATCTTATAATTCACCAGAAGGTATTTTAATCCTTACTTGAAGGAACCAAATGAAATGAATGGGCAAGATTAACAGATAATATTTCACTGGAGACAGAATGGCAATTCTAATTATATGGCTCTACTTAGTAATCCCAACTTACTACTTCCAGGCTACTGTGACTAAATTAGAAGGGTTTAATTCCTCAGATGGACACCAACCAAATTAATCACACAGATACAGCAAGTGTGTATTGACAGATTAACTATATACTTGATATCTTAATCTGAATAACAAGGAAATGCAGAAATGGAGACAGCCACACAATTGAATATTCTCAACAAACAACTGATACCAAAGTAGAAACACTGAATCAGAGAACTTCAAACTTCTTCTTCAAATAAAATATGCAACATAATTACTTTGAGACATTGTATATTATGTATATATGAATATCTACTAGTGCTGATGATCCTTTCAGCATCGATTGTTTGAACTTATATAGATATTTCTATGAAGAGGTACAACTCTTCAATAAGTCTCTTGGGAACTTAACAAGTGTTAACAATAATTACATAAGCGTAATTAGGCTCTATTCAGCCATAAATAAACTTTAGCCAGATGATCTAGATACTCTTGATCACGGTGAGAATCAGTAAGCTCAATAGCGCTTCTAGTAATTACATCAAGAGTAACCATCTCCTCCAATTGTTTGCAGACTTCTTTGGATGCAGAGGCTTTATCTTTCAGAGCTCCTGTGGCTTTCTGCAATATAATCTGACAGTCAATAATCCATTCTTCTTTGCTCTTTACCTCTCCGTTATCTTTCAATAACCTAGGCACTCCTGCACTTGAAGCATCAATACCTTCCTTTGCATCAGCTTTTAGTTTGTCATAGTAATGTTGGTGTTGTTTGAGCAATGCTCTGTTATCTGTATTATCAGTGGCACTTTTATTTTGTAACTCAATCAATTTTTCTTGTATCCTCTTTTCAGGTCGTTCATGTTCTTTGATTGCTTTGTGATTTTCTGAGTAATTATCCCAAAACTGATTCAACCACCGCACCATGTTTGCATACCTGCTCTGCAGTATTGTAACAAATGCATCTATTTGAATTTGTGTGGCCTAGTCAAGGGATAATGCCTGAATGCCTTGAGAGCTCTCACCTTGAGTTATTCTTTTTGTGGACTGGCCAAAAGTGCTCTTAACAGCATCCTTCAAGTAATCATTTTCTTTTGTCAATCTCTCACAGTTCAATTTATAAGCATCTCTTTCTTTGATCAACATTTGAGCCTGTGCTTTATTCAACTTTGCAACATTGATACCAATGTCTGCAGTAATTATAGGGTCAGTTTCACCTGCTCTGAAAGTCATAACATGGCCAAAAGTTTTTTCAGTGTCTATGATGGCCGTCTTCTTATGGGGAGGATACAACACCCATATCATCAAAGAATTTTCATCATTATTGTATCTAGTCCCCATATATACTTCATTAACTCCTTCTGGAGTAAGCTTATACTTGTCATTAGCACTATTCAAAAAGCTATCAAAAACCAAAGCAGAATTTAAATCTAAACCAGGAAAAATCATAACCCCTGCATCTTTGAGCAACTGTCTACCCTTGCTAGGTGTCATGTCTTGCATTTCTTTATCCACTGTTTCCTTCAACATATCTAATAACTATTTTTCATTATCAGCAGAAACATCATCTACTGACTCTCTAATTTCTTTTCCTTTGTATTTATACAGGAATGATTTAAATTCATTTGACTGAATGAATGTATCATCTGAAATAAAAGAATCATAAGCCTTTTGGCGTGGATCTTCATCAGCAGACCCCTCCTCATCATGTATCACAACGGGAGGCTGATATTGTTGCATTTTTCTTTTAGACATTTCTATTGTTTTATCTTGTGGCTGCTCTTGTTCAGTCAATTCTTCATCTTCGGAGGATACGACTTCAACTTCTGCCAACTACTTTTTCTTTTCATTTAAATCTCTGTTATATTTTTCTACCACTAAGTCGACTTCAGCTTCTTCCAAATTTCTAATGACATCATCATGTGGATAATGTATGTGCATGTATCCACTGAGATTCTGTTTTCTTCTTGCAGAGTCAATGAAACCTTCAGGGTCAAACCCTTTCCTCACCTCAGCAGTCACCATGTTATAATGCATTAGTTTATCCAAAATGAGATTGTATCCTTCTTTTGAAACCACAGTAAAATCTCCAAAACACAAAGTGCTGGGCATGAATGATTGTTTATCATGTGAACTTAGATGCATCACATTCGAACAATGCATTTGCCTAATTATTTCTAAATATGCAAGTCTGTCAGGGACAGTTTTAGGCAATATGAATGGAGTATCCTCAAATCCATAAACTCTGATCATAGTGGCATCCTCAAAGCAGTACCAGTCTCCCCAATTATGAGTGACAGTAGGGGGACCACCAAAATCTTTAGGTCTGAGGAACCTTTTTATTTCATTTGAAATTGAATATTCACAAGGGTGGTTGAAATACCTATACAGCACTTTTACACAATGCTCTTCAAATTGAGCATAGCTGGAGTTGGCATACCTGCTATCCCAGATTCTGGTCCACATTTGTACAGGTATCTTTTCCCCTTTCTTATCCGCAGCAACAACTCGAAACTCACTTGGCCACAATCCTACTTCCTGGCCATAGTATAACACCATATGCATAAGCATCGAGTAATGCTCAAAAGAGCATGCTGGAGCATTGTTTTTTATTGCAGATAGACCAGAGTCTATTCTAGTAGCAATATAGGAGGCATAATCAAATTGTCTGGCATTGTGACATTGAATATCAGAGGCTATGACCATCAGAGGAATAGTCATGAACTCAGGGACCTCTGAGCCAAGGACTTGGCCTACAGAAAAATAGGTATATTGTATGTATGGTTCAAAAATGGCTACATGAAAGGGAGGGCCATCATTCTCAGTCAAGGGTATCACTTCTCCTTCAATCCTGGGCCTATGAATGGGTAACCTCCATCCATTGTAAGTTGTATCCATTCTCCAATATTCTTTATCCAAATCTTCATAAATAATAGGGACAGTGCACAAATCGTCTAAATCATACACCTCACAAATAGCATTTTTTGACAGGTGCACAATTGGTTCTCCTTGAGGGTTGCAGATAGCTTTTAGGCCTGAATTGTAATGTCTGGCTAGTAGTTGAAGGAGTTCCACATTCAAGAATACATTAGGTACAACCAGTTTGCCTAAATTCATGTGCCATGGGTTTGAAACAGGGGCATTTCTAAACCTTCTGTTATAGTGGAATCTGAAGAGCTCATACCCCCTAATTGGGGTCCAGATATCTCCCAGGCGTTTATGTTTATCTTCCAATTTTTCTACTTCTGCCCTGAGTTGGGCAGACCTCCTGGCCTTGGGAGTTGACCCAGGCAATTGATCAATTAGGTCCTGATTTAATTTTCTATCTTTCACTTTCTCTTCAAGGGTTTGATCGGTTTTTTGTTTTTTAGGCTTACTGGTTTCCCCTTGTAACTTTCTTCCTTTCCCTTTTCCCGGAGTTTCCATTTTAAAGCTTTAGCAGAAAATTTAAATACAGGCTATGCAATGTATATGTACCTGTCGTCCGGTGGCTGAGATTGGAACCCTCTATTTTACGCCTCAAGAATTCCTCTGTATTATCTTCTCGGACGGTTTTTTGCAATTATAATGATCGTATGAATTTCGTAGCCGTTTGTATTAACTATCTAATCAATTCAATGTTCATCGCTGTGAAGTGTCACATCGCCATAACTCTTCTTATCGGCGTGATTTTTAAAATGTCTGGGTGACCCTTAATGCTTTTATGGCGCGAACAGTCAATCGGCGTGACCCCTCAATTGTATTCCCGACGCTATGTAATGTCAGATTTTAAGTGGGCGTGTCCATCGGCATGACTTCCCTCATCGCCAAGTATTTTAGATCTCTCTGCGATATAGCAAGTCCCACCGATATGATTTGCTTATCGGCATGATTAATACTATCGGGATAATAAAATTATGTTCTCCCGATCTTTATTGTTTCGCCGATAGTCATTTTCATATATGGACTTCATCTTTATCGGAATGACATACACTATCGGGATAGCTAAATCAAGATATCCCGATCCAAATCATCTCCCCGATGGCCCTTTTCATATCCTTCATCGAACAGAGTATGTTAAATTGTTACCGATGCCTTTTGATTGCCGTGACTTGTGAATCGGCAAGACCTAATTCCCTTATCCCGATATGCTGAGTTATCCCGATAGATGTGTATCGCTGTGAGTCTCACCGAAAGCTTTCTTATCACTAAGACTCTAATCATCGGAAGCTTACTTGTTTGCTATCCCGATAGTTTATTTCTCGCCGATGACTATTTGCTTCGTTACCCCCACAGGATGTTCGGTGAGACTCTTGCCGAAATGCTTCATCGGTATGATATATACCGTCGGGGCAACTTTTAAAAAGTTATCCGATAGATATTTGTCATACCGATCAGTATGACCACTTGCCTTTCTTGCCGATGTAATGTCATCGGCATTACTTACTCCATCGGTGACTTCCATAATTCTTCTTCTGATCTCTATTCTCACGCCGATGGTTGTTTTCAAACGATTCCTTATGTATCAGTGTAAGCAACACAACCTCTTGCCGATGGATTGATTTTGATGAAATTTGGCACTGCTCATCCATAGACACCTTGTGAGATAAATTTTTTTTTATTATGGTCTTTTTGGGATATTCTTCAGGATTTATTCAAATATGATGAGGTAAGGAGATAGTAAAAATTTCAAATTTTTACTATGCTAACAGTGGCTCTGTCTGGGATGTATACTTCCTGTGAGTATAACAAGGATCCAGATCTCCTGGGGAAGTAGACCACATATTTTATTATTTTGGGGTGAGGTTTTATGAAACTGGGAAAAAGAAAAGAACAAATGATGGGGAATGGGAATGATTCCTAGACTACTGTGCATGGAATAAGATATTTTGAGAATTATTTGAATGTTGTCCATGCACTGGCAACACTCAATTCCCTTTGTACATGTTTATGAAAAGAACTGCTTCAAGTATTGCCCATGTACAGGCAATTCCTGCTCCTCTCCTGACATATTCTGTACATAGTAAGAATCATCACCTCCCTTGCCAATGATAACAAAAGGACCTAACCACAGGGCTTCAAATTTTCCATGTTTTCCTTTGTCCTGACATCTTGCATTCCACATTAGTACCAGATCATTTATTTCAAACTTTCTTTCTTTGGCCTTCTTGTCAAAGAGATATTTTACCTGTGATTGTAATTTAATATTCTGTCTCTGAGCTATTCTTCTTGTTTCATCAAGCTCTACCAATTGTTCCAACCTTTCCTCCATTGGTTCAGGGATGTTCAAGTCTTCCTGGAGGATAAATTTGTATACTGGTATAAGATTTTCCAATGGTAATCTTGCTTGTATTCCATATACCAATTCATAAGGGGATCTCCCAATTGCCCTTTTTATAGTAATCCTGTCAGCCCATACTGCCATTCTTAATTTTGAATCCCAAGCCTTCTTATTTTTATCCAACATTCTTTTTATGATTTTCAACAGGCTCTTATTACTTGATTCAGCTTGTCCATTGCCCTGTGGGTGGTATGGAGCAACATAAGAAACAATGATACCATGTGTACTGCAAAAACCTTTGAATTCATCAGATCTAAAACACATCCCATTATCTGTAATCAATCTTACAGGAGTACCAAATCTGCATATAATGTTATCCATTAGAAAATTAATCACAACTTTACTTGTAGCCTGTTTGGTTGGGATTGCTTCCACCCATTTTGTAAAGTAATCAATAGCCACTAAAATCCATCGGTGCCCCCCACTCGATTTCTCTGAAATTTCACCTATAAAATCAATACCCCACTGATAAAATGGAGCCTCAACCTGCATAGGTTTTAAGGGTAGTGCTCCCTGATACTTTAACTTCCCTGAGAACTTTTGGCATGCTTCACACTTTCTAGTGTACTGGTATGAATCATTAAAGACTTTAGGCCAATAGTACCCTACCCTCAGGATCTTGTGGGCTGTGGTTTTTGCTGAGAAGTGTCCTCCGCACATGCCTTCATGCAACTCCTTCATAATATGTTTTGATTGATATTCGTCCAAGCATAATAGTAGAACCCCATCTCTGTTTTTCCAATAGAGATCCCCACTGATAAGTACATATTTTGAAGCTTGTAGTTTGAGTGTCCTTCTTTTGTTATCATCATATCCTTCAGGACACTTCATATGTTTTAGGTAATATACTATATCAGTATACCATGGAGTGTGTTCAATACTGGTACTTGCATCAACATTACATATCTGGGAAGCTTCTAGATTACTTTCAGCCATCAATTTGGCAAGACCCTGTCCTCTTACTAATTTAGTGATTTGGATTTCAATGTTGAATTCCTGAATCCTATTGATCCACCTACATCTCCTACCGGTGACTTCAGTTTGGATCAATACATCCTTCACTGCAGCATTAGGAACATATGCTATGATTTTAGCCCCTACCAAATATGGTCTAAAATTTTTTACTGCTTTTACCAATGCATATGCCTATTTTTCAACAATGTCATACTTCAACTCTGCATTCTGAAGGGACTTGCTAAAGAAAGAGATAGGTTGTTCATATCCATCATTGTTTTTCTGTAACAACACTGCTGCTACTGTATGATAGGAAGCAAATGAGAAAAGTTGGAAAGGTTTACCGAAGTCAGGGGATATTAAGACTGGAGCTTGCTTGATGGCCTCCTTAATGTTACCAAATGCTCCCAATGTTTCTGTTGTCCACTTTATTTCTAAGTTCTTCTTCAGCATTCTTGATATAGGACAAACAATCTCTGCAAAATTTGGTATAAATCTTCTGACAAAATTTATCTGACCAAAGAATGATTGTATAGCTTTTACATTTTTTGGAATAGGGATTTGATCAATTGCTTTTACCCTTTCAGGATCTATTTTAACTCCCTCCTTCGAGACTATATGGCCAAGCAATTTTCCTTCTGTTACTGCAAAATGGCATTTTTTAGGGTTCAATGATATTCCATATTCTAGGGCTTTGACAAATATCTATTCTAGATGTGTGCAATGATCTTCGGCCCTTTTTGAATATGCTGTTAAGTCATCTTGATATACTATCATAATCTTATTGATCAATTCAGCAAAAGCTACATCCATCGCTCTTTGAAATGTAGCTCCAGCATTAGTTAATCCGAATGGCATTCTCAAGTATACATATGTTCCCCACGGAGTGGTGAATGCCGTCTTAAATTGTTCAGACTCCTTAACTTTTACCTGATTGTAGCCAAAGAAACCATCCATCATGGATAGCAATTCACACCCAGTAACTCTCTGCAATATTGCCTCCATATTGGGAAGAGGATAATTATCTTTGAGGGAAGATTTATTCAAGTTTCTAAAATCCACACATAGTCTAATGTCACCATTCTTTTTCCTGACAAGTACTAAGTTTGAAACCCAGGAAGAGTGTCTAATAGGTTTGATTATAGCTCCATCCCTTAACTTTGTGAGTTCCTCTAGCATTTTAGGAGCCAATGTAGGATTAATTGGCCTCTGTTTCTATCTGAATGGTTTTGCATCTGGCTTTAGCGGTATCTCATGTTGAAATAGATCCTCTCTATATGCCTTTAGATCATCATATGACCAAGCAAACACATGTCTGTACTTCCTAAGTAGATTGATGATTCTGCTTCTGATTTTCTGATCAAGATTCCTTCCAATATATACATTCTTTGGGGTTGTCTGAGTCCCCAAATTGATTTCCTCAAGGTTCTCAGGTATCACTGGTGTATCTTTCTTTTTATATCTATCATGCCCATCAAATGCTTTTTCTAATGCAATAAGTCCTTTGGGTATCTTATTTGTCTTCAGTTGGACCACTTCTTGGCCAAAAAGGGTTTCCTTCCCATCGTGTTCCTCCACAAATGCACTGAAATCAATTTCTTGATTTTCATAATAATCAGCACAATGTAAGAAATTGATTATATCAGCATCGCTATCAAACACTTGCCAATTCTATATATTATCAGGGATGGTAGGTCTAGTTTTAAATTCTACTTCTGTGATCCCTCCTAATGTAACATCATCTCTCTTTAATGCAATGTTTGCTAAAAAGTCTGCCATAATGTTTTTAGACCTATCAACCCAGCTAATTGAAAAGGCATCAAATAATTCAACACTGTCCCAAACTGCATTTCTGTACTGTCTTAATCTTTTATTTTTAGATAAATATTTTTCTCTTACTTGGGAGATGACCAGTTCAGAATCACCGAAGACAACCAACTTTTTTATTTTGTATTTGGTGGCTATGTTTAGGCCAATGAGCAGGGCTTCATATTCAGCTACATTATTGGTGCATTCAAATGTCAATAGGAAAGAGTATTTGAATGTTTTACCTCCTGGCGAGATAAAAACTACTCCGGCCCCATTTCCTATCTTGCTGCATGCACCATCAAAATACATTTTCCACAAATCATTCTCTCCTTTCATAGATTCAGTGTGTATTGGGTCAGTGTTATGCAATTCTGGGGTAGTTTCTCCAACTTTGAAAACTCCTAAATCTGTGTCACAAAAGAAATTCACCTGATGCCGATCCATTCTTTCTATAATATTGTCGTACCTTGGCTCTCTACACAATTTGATTTCCTTGTCACCTACTGGTATGGTGGCATATGATAGATCTAATTGAACATTGCCTCCTGCCATTGCAGCCCATTGTCTTGATAGCAGCATTCCATAATACAGTGGGATATCAACCACAGTGATGTCAATGTTATATGTTGCTTCAGGATGTGAAGCAAGTTTTATCTCTACATCTTTCATAATACCAACTACTGGAATAGATCTGTTATCCATTGCATAACACTGGCCATAAGTAGTATCAACCCACATCCCTAATTCTTTCATCACTGCTATAAGCATGATATTCATAGCAGCACCTGAATCAATCATACAATTCCTGACTATTCTGTTCTTGATTACTAGTGTAGTATAGAATGGATCTACCTATGAGGGATTTTTTGTAAGTGTGTCACCAAGGTATACCTCAGGCATCTTAAAATTTTCCTGATGCACATTATTTGTTGTTTTTTCAAACCCTTTATGTTTTGAATTTGGTGTATCAGAAATCATCTTGACAACTGTACTCCTATATTTATCTATTTTCATCATCTCTAGGAGTGGGACTGATATCTTCACCTGAGACACTGCCTGTGCAATGTCGAAAGAAGGGGTTATGATCTGGTCATTCTTTTCTGTTTTTGTGTTTTCTTTTTCTTGATTTCCTTTCATTTTATTTTTATCCCCCTTTTCTGGTTCTTTAGGTGATGATTTTGTATTATTTTCTTTGTTATTCTAGTCTTTTATAAATACACTTCCAGGAGTTCCTTGCCCAACATTTGTTGTTCTGTTCCTTAAGTTATAAGTGTTTCGAGCCTGAGCCACTGCAGCCACTGTGAGAGCTTCTCTTTCATCCTCAGTAGGTTTTCTCCATTGACCATATGACTTGTTGTTACAACTATCTTCCTGATCTGAGAATACCTGCTGTTCTCCCATGTTAATATGATACTTTTGGTTCCCTACATCATACTCATATCCTTCTTCTTCTGAAGAAGAATAATCTTCTGTTACTACACATGGTGTATCCTGCATCATATTGATGGTGTGATTATCCCTATTATAGCTGTATAGCATTTCCTCTTGCTGTATTGATTTAGCTACCTCACAGTATTCAGGTGAATGTGGCAAGTTACATACAAAACACCAAGGTTTATTTTCTGCCATATGTGCCATGTTTCTCTTCAAGGGATCAGGAGTATCCTTTCCATATGGCTGCTTTCTGTTGTTGTCAAGAGGTCTTCCATCCTTCCAATTTGTATTGTAAGGCATATCATGTAACCTAGGTCTATCATGCCTATGCTGACCCTCTGGTTTAATTTGTTGAGCATTTGGATTCTGAAGATTTCTATGATTTTCCCTTTTACTGACCATTCCTGCAGCCTTCCTATTATTTTCAATAGTTATGGCTACTTTCTGTGCTTCGGCCAATGTTGCAGGACACCTATTTCTGAGTTCATATCCTGTTTTGGGGTCAAATGCTTTCATATAGATACTCAGTGCTACCTGGTCAGATAACTTGGCTCCATTTGGTACTTTATTATGTAACTTGGAAAACTTCAAGTTGAAATCAAACACTGATTCATTTTGATACTTCTGTATACTTATTAGTTCATGTAGTGCAAACTCAGGAGCATATTGGTTACCATACTGATCCTTAAACTGGTTATGGAAATTAGTTATTGAATTGATTGATGCATCGGGCAAACTATTAAACCAATCTCTGGCATCTTCAGTGAGGGACATCATAAATAACCTCATTCTAATGTCTTCCCAATCCATACCTATATCTTGTACAAAAGCATTAAAACTTCAGATATGATCTTCCGCAGATATTGCATTATTTCCAGTAAACTTGGGAACCATATTTCTCCAAGTACTATCCATAGGATATGGATATAGCTGATATCCAGTTAAATCAAATTGACTGCATATATTTGCAAGGTTTTGGGGTGGGAAATTCAAAGGTGGTGGATTGGGATAATAATTGTATCCACCTGGTGGCTGATGATATGCATATTGTTGATGTTGGTTCATGTGGGGGTTTGTGTGATGATTCTGTGGTCTATAGTATTGTTGACCAAGGGGTGGGTAAGTATTTATCATGTGTTGAGATACATTACGTATGGGAGGTGGTCTAGGGTTTTGGGGAATAGTGTTCTGATGACTTCCGGAAGCATGTGAGTTTTGAGCACTACTTGTATTTTGCTGTGTATTTCTTGAAATATTCCCTCTATGCGGGGGTACATATTTAGGGGGAGCTATTTTGGCTTTATTTTTCCTCTGTTGAATTTCTTGCTGCAACAACTCCTTCTCCTCTTGTATCTTGTACCTTTCAAGTTCTTTCCTGAGCATGACTATTTCCTATTGCTCATCACTCATGTCTTGATTATTTATTTCCTGATGTTCTGGATTGTCATTCATTCCCTGATTTGAAAATTCATATCCTATCTCTTCTCCCTGGTCAAATGAGATCTTGAAATCATGTTCAGCTTGGTTCCTATCAATATCCCTCATGACCTTTGCATCATGATCTCGCTGTTCTTGAGGAGTGGGTCTGTACCTTGCCAAAATATCATTAGTTGCTCCACTGAGGTTCTCATTTGAATCATGCAGAAGTGTGAATTTGTTGTGAATTGCAATATTTTGTTCTGAATCATTCTCTTGGATGTCTAGATTATTATCTTGGTGGGAATATTTTGGATTCACATTTCTTTTGGAAATGTTTCTAAGTGGTGGAGATGACTGCAAATTTCTGCCTTCCATCTTGGATCTCCTACCATCCATTTGATATTGAATTTTTTGTTATAATTGTAACTAGAGTTGCCACCTATTAAATAGGAAAAGTTTATATTTTATCTGTAGGGTTCTTGTCACCAGCAGAGTTACCAACTTAAATTTTCTGAATTGACTCTATGAAGGAGAGGATTACTTTCTAAGGTCTTTTACTAATCCCCAGTAGAGTCACCAATTTGTTAGGACTCAAAAATGCAGGTTGCTAATCCTAAGAGGATGCCAGGCTCTACGTTTGGATTTGCAATGTTTTTGAACTAACTTGACGAAATCAACCTTCAAGGTTTGATGATTTCCTACACTTTAGGTCCTGCTACACCTAGGTGGGTAAACCTTGAAATATTAAAGCAGTCTAAGTGTGGATGAATGGACTAACTAGATCTATCTACAATGGCATAGGATGTAAGATAGATAAAAAAAAAAAAAGCTGACTAAATGATTGGTAGAAATTGTATAAGCAATATCAAGGTAATAGGTTTTAAATAATGAGTTGAATGAGACTAGTGCCTTGTTGGGTAACAGAGTCAATTTGAAGGACCTAGACCAGTAGTTTCTTAATGGTAATAATTCTAATTGCTTGGCATAGTTTTGGTTTATAGCTTGTATAAACGTGCAAGAAAGTGATTGACAAACTCTTCTTAGCAATCCAACCAATATAATCAATTATCTTATAATTCACCAGAAGGTATTTTAATCCTTACTTGAAGGAACCAAATGAAATGAATGGGCAAGATTAACAGATAATATTTCACTGGAGACAGAATGGCAATTCTAATTATATGGCTCTACTTAGTAATCCCAACTTACTACTTCCAGGCTACTGCGACTAAATTAGAAGGGTTTAATTCCTTAGATGGACACCAACCAAATTAATCACATAGATACAGCAAGTGTGTATTGACAGATTAACTATATACTTGATATCTTAATCTGAATAACAAGGAAATGCAGAAATGGAGACAGCCACACAATTGAATATTCTCAACAAACAACTGATACCAAAGTAGAAACACTGAATCAGAGAACTTCAAACTTCTTCTTCAAATAAAATATGCAACATAATTACTTTGAGACATTGTATATTATGTATATATGAATATCTACTAGTGCTGATGATCCTTTCAGCATCGATTGTTTGAACTTATATAGATATTTCTATGAAGAGGTACAACTCTTCAATAAGTCTCTTGGGAACTTAACAAGTGTTAACAATAATTACATAAGCGTAATTAGGCTCTATTCAGCCATAAATAAACTTTAGCCAGATGATCTAGATACTCTTGATCACGGTGAGAATCAGTAAGCTCAATAGCGCTTCTAGTAATTACATCAAGAGTAACCATCTCCTCCAATTGTTTGCAGACTTCTTTGGATGTAGAGGCTTTATCTTTCAGAGCTCCTATGGCTTTGTGCAATATAATCTGACAGTCAATAATCCATTCTTCTTTGCTCTTTACCTCTCCGTTATCTTTCAATAACCTAGGCACTCCTGCACTTGAAGCATCAATACCTTCCTTTGGATCAGCTTTTAGTTTGTCATAGTAATGTTGGTGTTGTTTGAGCAATGCTCTGTTATCTGTATTATCAGTGGCACTTTTATTTTGTAACTCAATCAATTTTCTTGTATCCTCTTTTTAAGTCGTTCATGTTCTTTGATTGCTTTGTGATTTTCTGAGTAATTATCCCAAAACTGATTCAACCACCGCACCATGTTTGCATGCCTGCTCTGCAGTATTGTAACAAATGCATCTATTTGAATTTGTGTGGCCTGGTCAGGGGATAATGCCTGAATGCCCTAAGAGCTCTCACCTTGAGTTATTCTTTTTGTGGACTGGCCAAAAGTGCTCTTAACAGCATCCTTCAAGTAATCATTTTCTTTTGTCAATCTCTCACAGTTCAATTTATAAGCATCTCTTTCTTTGATCAACATTTGAGCCTGTGCTTTATTCAACTTTGCAACATTGATACCAATGTCTGCAGTAATTATAGGGTCAGTTTCACCTGCTCTGAAAGTCATAACATGGCCAAAAGTTTTTTCAGTGTCTATGATGGCCGTCTTCTTATGGGGAGGATACAACGCCCATATCATCAAAGAATTTTCATCATTATTGTATCTAGTCCCCATATATACTTCATTAACTCCTTCTGGAGTAAGCTTATACTTGTCATTAGCACTATTCAAAAAGCTATCAAAAACCAAAGCAGAATTTAAATCTAAACCAGGAAAAATCATAACCCTGCATCTTTGAGAACCTGTCTACCCTTGCTAGGTGTCATGTCTTGCATTTCTTTATCCACTGTTTCCTTCAACATATCTAATAACTGTTTTTCATTATCAGCAGAAACATCATCTACTGACTCTCTAATTTCTTTTCCTTTGTATTTATACAGGAATGATTTAAATTCATTTGACTGAATGAATGTATCATCTGAAATAAAAGAATCATAAGCCTTTTGGCGTGGATCTTCATCAGCAGACCCCTCCTCATCATGTATCACAACTGGAGGCTGATATTGTTGCATTTTTCTTTTAGACATTTCTATTGTTTTATCTTGTGGCTGCTCTTGTTCAGTCAATTCTTCATCTTCGGAGGATACCACTTCAACTTCTGCCAACTGCTTTTTCTTTTCATTTAAATCTCTGTTATATTTTTCTACCACTAAGTTGACTTCAGCTTCTTCCAAATTTCTAATGACATCATCATGTGGATAATGTATGTGCATGTATCCACTGAGATTCTATTTTCTTCTTGCAGAGTCAATGAGACCTTCAGGGTCAAACCCTTTCCTCACCTCAGCAGTCACCATGTTATAATGCATTAGTTTATCCAAAATGAGATTGTATCCTTCTTTTGAAACCACAGTAAAATCTCCAAAACACAAAGTGCTGGGCATGAATGATTGTTTATCATGTGAACTTAGATGCATCACATTCGAACAATGCATTTACATAATTATTTCTAAATATGCAAGTCTGTCAGGGACAGTTTTAGGCAATATGAATGGAGTATCCTCAAATCCATAAACTCTGATCATAGTGGCATCCTCAAAGCAGTACCAGTCTCCCCAATTATGAGTGACAGTAGGGGGACCACCAAAATCTTTAGATCTGAGGAACCTTTTTATTTCATTTGAAATTGAATATTCACAAGGGTGGTTGAAATACCTATACAGCACTTTTACACAATGCTCTTCAAATTGAGCATAGCTGGAGTTGGCATACCTGCTATCCCAGATTCTGGTCCACATTTGTACAGGTATCTTTTCCCCTTTCTTATCCGCAGCAATAACTCGAAACTCACTTGGCCACAATCCTACTTCCTGGCCATAGTATAACACCATATGCATAAGCATCGAGTAATGCTCAAAAGAGCATGCTGGAGCATTGTTTTTTATTGCAGATAGACCAGAGTCTATTCTAGTAGCAATATAGGAGGCATAATCAAATTGTCTGGCATTGTGACATTGAATATCAGAGGCTATGACCATCAAAGGAATAGTCATGAACTCAGGGACCTCTGAGCCAAGGACTTGGCCTACAGAAAAATAGGTATATTGTATGTATGGTTCAAAAATGGCTACATGAAAGGGAGGGCCATCATTCTCAGTCAAGGGTATCACTTCTCCTTCAATCCTGGGCCTATGAATGGGTAACCTCCATCCATTGTAAGTTGTATCCATTCTCCAATATTCTTTATCCAAATCTTCATAAATAATAGGGACAATGCACAAATCGTCTAAATCATACACCTCACAAATAGCATTTTTTGACAGGTGCACAATTGGTTCTCCTTGAGGGTTGCAGATAGCTTTTAGGCCTGAATTGTAATGTCTGGCTAGTAGTTGAAGGAGTTCCACATTCAAGAATACATTAGGTACAACCAGTTTGCCTAAATTCATGTGCCATGGGTTTGAAATAGGGGCATTTCTAAACCTTCTGTTATAGTGGAATCTGAAGAGCTCATACCCCCTAATTGGGGTCCAGATATCTCCCAGGCGTTTATGTTTATCTTCCAATTTTTCTACTTCTGCCCTGAGTTGAGCAGACCTCCTGGCCTTGGGAGTTGACCCAGGCAATTGATCAATTAGGTCCTGATTTAATTTTCTATCTTTCACTTTCTCTTCAGGGGCTTGATCGGTTTTTTGTTTTTTAGGCTTACTGGTTTCCCCTTGTAACTTTCTTCCTTTCCCTTTTCCCGGAGTTTCCATTTTAAAGCTTTAGCAGAAAATTTAAATACAGGCTATGCAATGTATATGTACCTGTCGTTCGGTGACTGAGATTAGAACCCTCTGTTTTATGCCTCAAGAATTCCTCTGTATTCTCTTCTCGGACGGTTTTTTGCAATTATAATGATCGTATGAATTTCGTAGCCGTTTGTATTAACTATCTGATCAATTCAATGTTCATCGCTGTGAAGTGTCACATCGCCATAACTCTTCTTATCGGCGTGATTTTTAAAATGTCTGGGCGACCCTTAATGCTTTTATGGCGCGAACAGTCAATCGGCGTGACCCCTCAATTGTATTCCCGACGCTATGTAATGTTAGATTTTAAGTGGGCGCGTCCATCGGCATGACTTCCCTCATCGCCAAGTATTTTAGATCTCTCTGCGATATAGCAAGTCCCACCAATATGATTTGCTTATCGGCATGATTAATACTATTGGGATAATAAAATTATGTTCTCCTGATCTTTATTGTTTCGCCAATAGTCATTTTCATATATGGACTTCATCTTTATCAGAATGACATACACTATCAGGATAGCTAAATCAAGATATCCCGATCCAAATCATCTCCCCGATGGCCCTTTTCATATCCTTCATCAGACAGAGTATGTTAAATTGTTACCGATGCCTTTTGATCGCCGTGACTTGTGAATCGGTGAGACCTAATTCCCTTATCCTGATATGCTGAGTTATACCGATAGATGTGTATCGCTGTGAGTCTCGCCGAAAGCTTTCTTATCGCTAAGACTCTAATCATCGGAAGCTTACTTGTTTGCTATCCCGATAGTTTATTTCTCGCTGATGACTATTTGCTTCGTTACCCCCACAGGATGTTCGGTGAGACTCTTGCCGAAATGCTTCATCAGTATGATATATACCATCGGGGCAACTTTTAAAAAGTTATCCGATAGATATTTGTCATACCGATCAGTATGACCACTTGCCTTTCTTGCTGATGTAATGTCATCGGCATTACTTACTCCATCGGTGACTTCCATAATTCTTCTTCCGATCTCTATTCTCACGCCAATGGTTGTTTTCAAACGATTCCTTATGTATTGGTGTAAGCAACACAACCTCTTGCCGATGGATTGATTTTGATGAAATTTGGCACTGCTCATCCATAGACACTTTGTGAGATAAAAAAAATTTTTATTATGGTCTTTTTGGGATATTCTTCAGGATTTGTTCAAATATGATGAGGTAAGGAGATAGTAAAAATTTCAAATTTTTACTATGCTAACAAATCCTTTAAGCCTATCCTTTATACTGAAATCATACCTTCTTTGCAGTTGGTATTCTTTCTCCCTACTTGAGCAAAGGGCGATCTCCAAGTGCTAAAATTATGGAAGCGAGCTTTGCTTTAGTGTCTGTAATTTTCTAATGAAGTTGAACTCCTGATCTCTTTTCTTGATCCACTTTGCACGTGTATACCTCCAAACACTCTTGTTCAAGTTGAAGTAACATTTTATCTCTTTCATCATCTGGTTCCCCATTTTCATCCCATATCAACTACAGCTCGTATAGAAGAGAACCACATGTCATTTCCATTTGGTACAATTGGTCCGCTCATATACTCAGTATTTTGAACACGCTACTCTGGCTCATGAATATTTAGTGTCCGAAAACGTGATTTCCTAGTTCTTTGAACTTAGATTTTCTCCAAGACCTCAGTAGTTTACCAATCCAATCCAAAATATCCTGTCTGGCCTTGCCTTCTCCAGAGAAGCGACGAGACCAAAGCTTTCAAACAAAACTAAATCCTTCAAATCCTTCTTATGATCTACGCCATTCATAGCTCGCAATCCTCCTTTAATGATGCTTTGAATCTCTTCATGTATGCACCATTGCTCTATATAGATCTGCCTTTGATTCTGGCCTGGCAATTTTAAAAATGTAGGATGAGCCTTTTCTAGCTGGTACGCTATATTTATAATGTGCTATGGAAACTTTATGGCTGTGTATTAATTATGGAAGCTTGTATATTTATTATCAAAGGCGGCCCTTTTGTGTGGTTGAGTGACTATTTATGCTACAGCGCACTTGTTGCATTGGCATGGAGCAACACCTTTCTTCCTCCACGACTTACACAATTTCTAACCTTGCTTTATTTTGGATGGCAACGTTGACATGGTTGCACCAATGCTATTCCTTACATTTTATTGGCATAGATCATGCCTTTTGAAGTTGTGGTTGCATATCGAAACTTTCAGATGCCATCAATTGGCTAAATCAAATTTCTATTGCCCACTCATTTATTGAAAGCCTTACCAATTTTAAGTCTTTTATGTCTACCTTAGCTGGTGTCTTGAGTCTTTTGTAGAGTCTGGGAAATATACATTATATGCTTGTACCTTGTAAGGTCACACTCTGTTGATGGCTACATAAAGTCTTGATATGTCCTTTCGACTTTACAAACTGGTTGTCTTGTGCTACGAGTTTCTTTAAATAAAATAGTGCCCTCTCTCTTTTGAATGGCACGCCACTGGTATATCATAGGTAGCGCTTGAACTTAGAGGTCGAGCCTCATCCATTATGTTGAACTTGTTTAATTGGCTGAGCTTATGAATGCATAGACTCTACTTTTGATTCAAAGCTTGTGCCAATTAATATGTGAGCCTTTGTATTGTATATTTGAGTCTCTATTAACAGTGTTATGACTCAAATGTGGCCATCCTTTGCTTCAAATGATGTCTGATATATATTCGCTGCGTGAAGACTATAATGCTTTTCCATGAAGTGCCATGCTTAAATAGATTGTGTCTTCACACTTGAGATATTAAAGCTGGATACATTTGGATTTTAGGACCAAAACTCTTTATGCTAAAGAATTACATGGTTTGCACCATATTTGATGCTTAATTTAACATTGTTGGCATAGACTAAAATGTTTAACCAGTTGCAGAAATGCATAAAGCTTCTTGATTATATGGCTACAACTGCTGCCCTCACATAGGATGTGCCTAATTATTTATTTGGACTCATAACTACTGAGTCCTGGAATAGACTTTGCTATGAATCTGCATACCATGGCACCTTCGATTTATCTCATAACATGGACTGAGTCTGCCCTTTAACCATAAAACCATGAAAACAAAAAATTCAAAAATGGTGTGAAGAATTTCTCAACAGGTGGGAAAGAGCAACACATGTAGTTGACTGATTATGCCACGTGTCCTCATATTAACCATGTCTTATATATAACCTAAGAAATCTTAATAATATATGTAGGAAAAATAAATATCCCTAACATAAGGAAAATAAAAAAACTACACTAACAATCTCCTCCATAAACAAAGCATCCATCCTTTGGTCCCTTTTTTTCCAAGTAGTTTCCCTTTGAAAAAATCATTGTCATTACCACCTCCATTGTGACTTTTAAGTTTAGAAAACTATTTACCCTGATTATTTCCTTTAAAGGACTTATTTTTCTGGAAAGTTTTGTCACTAGATTGGTGGCCCTTTTGAATCCTCTTTTTGGAAGGATTTGCAAGAGATTGATTGGAAGATTTTTTATTCTTTTTTAATTCTTTCTCTTGAGGTTTGAAGACTCAAAAACTTTTTCTCTTTTTTAATTTCCTTTTCAAATGCATAATCCATTTTTCATGGACCATGAAGATCCACTCCAGAACCAATTTTGGGTTTCAATCCCAAAGTGAACTTCCTAACTCAAAAGTGCTCATCCTCCTAATATAGAGGTACATATTTAATAAGTTAGGTAAACTTCTCCCAATACTGAGTAACTGATAACTCACCTTCTCTCAAGTTCTAGAATTCAATCATCTTACGATCAAAGTAAAGTTGAGGAAGCCATCACTTCCTAAACAAGGACAAGAATAAGTCCCGAGTGAGATTTTTAGTTGATAATTACTTCTCAACTATCTCATTTTCCCTCTAGATGGCTACCTTGCCTCTTAACTGGAAGGTTGCCAAAATTGCTTTAGTTTCAATAGAGATATTTTGAAAATCAAATCATTCCCTTGAGTGGGGAGGCTAATTGTTTTGGCTTTACTCATCCAAACCCCGGGCATTGAAACAAGTCATGATGTCAAATTGATGGCGATTAGTCATATGCCTATTGAACTCAGCCACCCTTCACATCTAGGTTCCCACCAAGAATGTAAACCCCATGGGCACCCAAATGCAGGTGTCCTCCACTTTGCATCACCTTCCAGGCATAGAAACATGACTCCTCATCTTTCAATTTGAGGTTTCTAACCACCAGAACCTTTAAGGTTCTTGAGGCAACCACCTATCGCTAACTCTAGAAGTGCCAAAAACTTCCCTATAGAGGAAGCTACTACAGGTGTCTCTCCAAGTTGGACAAAGAACTAATTGTTCTTGTCAACTTACCCCTTTCTCCCCATCACTAGTTTTCTTATCTTGATGAATACCTCTATGTATGTCATAGCTGGGTCTTCAATGAGTGCCATCTTCCTGAGGGAGGGGAAGAGGGAGTAATGGGATCTCTTCTCCTCTTGGCTCAGACTGAAGACTCACAACAACATAAATCCATTGGAGTCTCCAGACAGACAACCATTTCCCTCATGAGAAAGACACTAAAGGATAGCAGGGAAATGAATGGAGCTTTCCCCCTAATGCTTCGCTCCTTGACTTTTGCCTAAAACCCCCATCCCTAGGAACTTGTCTCTTGACTTTTAACTTTGTAAGAATAGAGGAATAACCATGAAAATGAGGAGACACCTCCTAAAGGAAGGGATAATAGACAAGGCATGCCAGAATGGGGAATTTACCACATTTTGCTTTCAGACAAGGATGGTGAACATGGTGTGTATAAGGCTTCCATTTATAGTAAAAAAATTGAGATCCATGTGTCTGGACAACACTTAACTCAATATTTTAATCATTCAAACCAATCTTCTTGCACCAATGACTGTACCTGGCCTTTAATTAGCAATCTCGAGAGATTTTATATTGTAGCCAAAAGTGGGAAAGGAGGCATGGTCCTGACAATGATCATAATCCTTCTTGAACTGAATCCCCTATAGATAGAGCATGTCTCATCAATTCATCAATAACTAGATAGGTAGCATGGAAAACTTCAGATAATCACATAACTGCAAACACTTCCTTATAGACTCATTATAATGTACTTTGGTGGCATGAAAAGGTTCACATAGAGTTTGAAAATGCTCAATTCCTTCCAAGTGTCATTTCTAGCCATGCCCTAGAAGAGGACATTCACCTAGAGATCCTAGCATGTCTTTTATTAGTTGATAGAATAGGACCTGGTACATTATTGATCTCGTTGTATGGTTTTTCGCCTGCAGCTTCAAGCATCGTCGACCATGAACCATTAATCCATCAAATCATTTGAATTTAGGCCATTGGATTTACCCTAGGAACCAAATCAATGGCTAGCATGCAGGGATAGTAGGCAAATGATAGTCGTTCTTGAATTTTAAATATCCACCATAGATTGTGCTAGATCAATGGTCTCTGTTGGAGTTTGAATTTTCTCTAGTATTAGTCATCTAGAATCTTTTATGACTCAGAGTCCCCCTTTTACCGCGATGGTGCCTTCACCACCTCATGCTAAGTTGTTTGAAGACCTGGCGAAGACTTTAGTCCCTATGAAATATAGTTTTTATAGACACCGAAGACATGGTGGATACCGTGGACACAAAAGTCCACATCATCACCATTGCAGTACCGTAGAAGACCTTAAAAGGCTTCAATGAAGGAAAGAGTCCTTGCAAAATCCTAGCGAGTCACTTGAAAAGTTGCGTTGGCTTCGCTGGCTCACGTAATCTACCTGGGAACTCTAGCGAAGAGCTAACTCTCTATGAAATATATATTACCTAGGCACAAACATGACATGTCGGTCAATTAAAGAGAGTTTGTATTCTCATAGAGACTCAAAGCGAGGCCCGACAAAGGAAGACATTACAGTGAAAAGAAAAGGCTATCGACGTGGACAAATGATGCAACACAACTTAAAGGTCATTTAGCACACATACGTTAAAGTTGTTCTTAAAAGAGGGCCCACAACCAACAACCTAGGGAAGGGGCTGGTAACCTAAAATGGGAACGAACACTTAAAACATAACTTAAGTTACTGGGTATTGCTAATTGTTAGTCAATGAAAAAATTAAAACCTAGAACAAAAGATGCAAAGTACTAAGGTTTAATTCTTTGAAAAGTTTTTTTTAGGGTTTAACAAGCCTTAAACACATGAAACCAAGGGAAAAAGGGCACAAAAATGCAGGTCCTAATAGTGGCTCTAGTTGAGAATAGTTGACTGCAAGTTTAGCATGAGGATCTAGATCTCCGAGGTCAAAAGACCATGTGTTCAATTTTACCCTGAAACTGCCTGACCATAAATGACCTAATTTCACATATTTTAAACCCTACATGGTAGCCCCAGGCCACCACAAAAGAAGAGAGAATACCTACCCTTGTCAAACATTTTGTTCTCCCATGACTCCTCCAAGCCATAATTAGAAGCACTATCACAATCCATCTGGTTACTGATAGGGATGTGTATCTTTCTCATGAAACTCTTGAATTTTTCATTGTCAAATTATCATGCGTTCTTCTAATTTTTACAATCAGGTTTTGATTGAAGCACATCCTCATTACATATATCACATTTTTAAAAAATATCAAAATCATGATCACTGTGATACCTTATATCAATAATATCATCATGCACCATCAAATGTTTACCAAGCTAAACTGGGAACTCAAAATGTTCAAAATTCATTGGATAGATGGCATCATGAACATTAGCCTCATCTATTTCATTTATGTCAAATTTGAAACATTCATAAGCAATATCTTCCTAAAATACCTCAACATGCATCATTTGCTCTAACTTATTTAAGTCATAGTTCAATTCCAATTCTAATAAATCAGATTGATCAAAGGTAAATGATTGATATGTACACCAACTGAGAGATCATCTAAATTTTGTCCTTCATATGATAAACAAAAATGCTCATATATAAGCACCCTTCCCATCTGAGTTGACAGAAGTTTGTGTTTCTTCAAATTTGGTAGCTCACCAATTCTAGTGTATACTCTGATGTCTTGCAGAGGAGATTCAACTTTAAATATAACAAGATTCTTTTCAAAGGTAAAGTCATCATCCTCACAAGGTTGAATAGCTCCAAAACTACTTGTGTATACATCAGACTCCTTGGGTTGATCATCCTCAAATTCTTTAGGTTCCCCACACTCCTGGTTCTCTACAAAGATAGGATTATCTCTACACCAATAAGGATTATCATTTCTCATATCTACTGGACTTGGAGGTTCATCATAAAGGGGATTATGCCTTATGTTCATTCCTATCATAAATACTTCTACCTCTTTCGCATGAGGACTCAAATCTATTTCAACATCAACATATTCCAAGTCATCATAGTCCTCAAAGGAACATACAGACTGACTCACAATATCACTCATACCATCAGCAACTAACCTAGATCAAACTTACATTATGAGAATTCAACAAGGTAGGTCACCTATTCACCCATAGACAAACATGCCCCTCCATAATCATTCATATCAACACATTATTTAATTGAAGGAATGCATTTTGATTCATCTTCATAAGTACAATCATAATCATCACATGACTGATTAGATTCACTGTTGTCATAACTAACATAACAAGGAGACTTAACTGCAACAAAGTCATGTTTCAACTCTTTAAATAGCATGTTTGCACACCTTTCTTCAACATATCCCACCTTTCGAGCTGCTTCATCATGTTGAATACTTATACACTTTTCTATTTCCTGATTAGCAGGACTACAACAAGGAGTGATCCCATATATCCCTTTGTCCATTATGTCAGGTGTCTGGAATATTATAGCTATAGTCCTCACCCATATAGCCAATGAACTAATCACAAACATCACTTTCTTTTTTGCAATACACATCTTTAGATCATGAATTATCCTCATTGCATATATGCATGATGTTATTTCTAGGCTCATCCATAGTAATTAAGCCATTATTTCCTAAATGACAAAATGATGAATTCACTGTGGTATTTGGACTATTGCCATCTTGACAAACATTTCTCTTTTCTGATCTACATGTTTCATTTATATGATATGTTTTAACAACATCAATACCTATAGGCCTAAGTTCTTTTACCATCAAATGCTTCAAATTGTTTTCAATGTCCATAGCTATGGAATATGCTTGGTGAATTGTTGTAGGGTTTTTATCTCTTAGTAAATAATTCATCTCTTCATTGAATGCACCTAGGTATATAACCATACACATTGAATCATTTGGCTTGATGCTTTTCTAAATATCTCTTATCATTTTTACAAATCTTAGATTAAAAGCTAGGACCAATTCCTCTTCATCCTTCTCAATGTGAACAATTTGTTAATCAATGAGCTTACATTAACCATTTCACCAAATTGGTCATAAAAAGCCATTCTATGATCTTTCCATGAAGAAATGCAATGGCTGGGTAAATCTATAAACCAATCTCTTACAACTCTCTTTAAAGATTGAACAAATAATTTCACAACCACATCTTCTGCATCCACCTCATAATCTCCCATTAGGTTGCTGAAATCTTGCAAGTGCTTATATGTTGATTTAGAATTAACCCCATTGAATGTTGGCAAAATCTTTTTGACCTCATTAGGAATAGGATTAGAATGGTTTTGGATACCACTAATGACCAGGACTCTGTATCTTTCAACAAACAAAACCCCTCTCTGAGGATATGATTGTTGTTGTTGTAAACCTAGCATTGTGACATTTAATTGTGCATGGGGAGAGAAATAATAATAATCCATACCCCAATATGCTAGAATCACTTTCCACTAGACTGATACCTTGACAACCTTAAGTATTCCCACACAAAATTAAACCAACACATATATATCTTGCTTATTTAATTCCTTCTTTTCTAGTATAGATCCATTTTTAGTTAAGGAATAACACATTTCTTCATAGAATTCCACAAATGAATTTCATATCCAAAGCACTCTTCCCTTGATGATGGAACCAAAAAGGGAGAATAGAAACCTAGAAATCATTGCGGACTTCATATAACTACTTCTTCTGAAGGAACATCATGCAAATCCTAGCTCAAGACTAGCATAATAAGAGATCTATCTTTAGTAACTTGATTAGCAGAGTCACCACCTCTCAAAGAGGACCAAACTTTAACAACACCATTTCTCATCAAATTGGAAATAAAACCCAGGGTTTGAAATTCCAGCAAAGCCTCGATATATAAGAAATTTTTTCCTTGATCAATAAGTAAGGAGAATATCAGAGTCACCACCCTCTAAAGGGAATGATAATGCACTACACATGTGCAAACTCTAAGCACCTATCAAAGACCACTGGAGTAGATCTTGACAATTATAGACTAAGTCCCTAGTAGAGTCACCAATCTGTTGGTTCCTCCAATTGATTATCTAGATCGTTTAAAGATTAAGCCAATTTCTTATGGTTAGGGATTCTAGGTCAGTGGCCAATGAACAGGATTCAACAAAGAGCTGAATTCCTCTACACTTTTGGTTCTGCAAGACCGATGTGGGTATACCTATACAACATCTAAGGGTATTCTTGACAAATATAGGTGTTCTTTAAACAGAGGGGTCTCAATGAAAATATACCAAGGAAACGAATGATCCCTATTAGATTGGCTCAATCCTTTGGTAAATCAATTCATGTTAGTATTGAGAACAAATTCTAATCTAAACTACTCCTAAAATAGTAAGGAAATGGAAATGGTATTCATATTTGTTTTGTAGAGTTGGTTCATTTTTGATAGGTCTAAATGTCCTAACTGGTGCCTATCTGGGTACAAAGTCAATTTCATATAATAGACATACCATATTGATCAAGAAATTCAATCACAAGATGCTTAATGTAGATGCCTTACATTTACAGAATCATGGTGTGAATTCTTACTAGGATTCTACTTGAAGATCCAATATATTGCATTTACAATAACTCCTTAATCCATATCAATTAGCAGTTTAATTTTCTCCTAAAGAAAATGCTAAGAAAAGAGAACTAAGCTATGTTACTAACACAGAGATGAGATTAAACAGACTTTCTATTTAATCTTGCTAAGAGACTGATTACAATATATGGAGACAATAAAAATTAGATTTCATGTATTCATGTTTTCTATTTTGATAAAAAATTGATACACATAGTATATTTGATACATAATATTTCCCCTTCCCTTGATATAACAGATAGAACTAATCAAAACAACTAAGACCTATGACTCAGAAAATTTGAACCATTTTCAAATGACCTTGAATTCCCTTTTATAGAACAAGGGAGCAACAAGCCACGGGCCATGTACAATTCTTGTTAGAAACAAAATATGCCAAAAGGCATCTTTTAGGAACTAAAAGACAAACCAAGACAAACAGTCCATTGCAAATGAGAGCACACCTAAAAATCAAATCATTCCCCTGAGTGAGGAGGCTAACTGTTTTGTCTTTACTCATCCAAAACCCGGGTGTGGAAAGAAGTCATGATCTCAAATTGATGGCAGTTAGTCATGTGCTTGTTGAACTCACCAACCCTTCACATCCAGGTTCCCACCAAGAATGTAAACCCCACGGGCACCCAAATGCAGGTGTCCTCGACTTTGCATCATCTTCCAGACACAAAAACATGACTCCTCATCTTTCAATTTGAGGTTTCCAACCACCAGAACCTTCATGGTTCCTAAGGCATCCACCTATTTGCTGACTCTAGAAGTGCCAAAAAATTCCCTATAGAGGAAGCTACCACAGATGTCTCTCCAAGTTGGATAGAGAACTAACTATTCTTGTCAACTTGCCCCTTTCTCCCCATCACCAGATAGGTTATCCTAATGAACAGCTCTATGTATGTCACAGCTGGGTCTTCGATGAGTGCCATCATCTTGAGGGAGGGGAAGAGGGATTAATGGGATCTCTTTACTTGGCTTAGACTAAAGACTCACAACAACATAAAGCCATTGGAGTCTCCAAACAGACAACCATTTCACTCACAAGAATGACACTAAAGGATAGTAGAGAAGTGAATGGAGCTCGCCCCCTGCTGCTTTGCTCCTTGACTTTTGCCTAAAACCCCCATCCCTAGGAACTTGTCCCCTACCTTTTAACTCTATAAGAATAGAGGAATAGCCATGAAAATGAGGAGACATCTCATAAGGGAGTGGATAATAGACAAGGTATACCAGAATGGGGAATATATGACATTTTTCTTTCAAACAAGGATGGTGAATATGGTGTGTATAGGGCTTCCATTTATAGTAAAAAAAACTAAGATCCATGTGCCTGGACAACACTTAACTCAACATTTTAATCATTCAAACCAATCTTCTTGCACCAATGATTGTACTTGGCCTTTAATTGGCAATCTTTGGAGATTTTATCTTGTAGCTAGAAGTGGAAAAGGAGGCATGGTGCGGACAGTGATCACAATCCTTCTTGAACCAAAGCCCCTACAGGCAGAGCATGTCTCATCAATTCATCAATAACTAGACACGCAACATGGAAAACTTAAGATAATCAGATAACACACCCCTTGTACCATAACTGCGATCACTTCCATATAGACTCATTATAATGTACCTTGGTGGCATGAAAAGGTTCACATAGTTTGAAAATGCTCAATTGCCTCCAAGTGTCATATCTAGCCACATCCTAGAAGAGGACATTCACCTAGAGATCCTAGCCTGCCTTTTATCAGTTGACATAATAGGACCTGGTACACTGTTGATAGCATTGTATGGTTTTTGGTCTACAGCTTCAAGCATCATCGACCATGAACCATCAATCCATCAAATCATTTGAATTCAGGCCATTGGATTACCCTGGGAGGCAAATCAATGGCTGGAATGCAAGGACAATAGGCAAATAATAGTCATTCTTGAATTTTAAATGTCCACCATAGATTGTGCTAGATCAACGGTCTCCGCTGGAGTTTGAATTTGCTCCAGTAATGGTCATCTAGAATCGTTTATGACTCAGAATCCCCCTGTTACCATGGTGGTGCCTTCACCACCTCATGCTAAGTTGTTTGAAGACTTGGCGAAGACTTTAGTCCCTATGAAATATAGCTATTGCAGACACCAAAGACATAGTGGATACTTGGACACAAAAGTCCACATCATCACCCTCATAGTTCTGTAGAAGACCTTAAAAGACTTCAAAGAAGGAGAGATTCCCCGCAAAACCCTGACGAGTCACTTGAAAAGTTGCGCTACCTTCGTCAGCTCACAAAATCTATCTGGGAACTCTAGCAAAGAGCTGACCCTCCATGAAATACATATTACCTAGGCACGAACATGACACGTTGGTCAATCAAAGAGAGTTTGCATTCTTGCGAATACTCAAAGCGAGGCCCAATGAAGGAAGACCTTACAGTGAAAAGAAAAGGCTATTGACATGGACAGATGATGCAACACAACTTAAAGGTCATTTAGCGCACATGTGTTAAAGTTGTTCTTAAAAGAGGGCCCATGACTAACAACCTAGGGAAGGGGTTGGTAACCCAAAATGGTAACGAACACTTAAAACATAACTTAAGTTACTAGGGATTGCCAATTATTAGTCAATGAAAGATTAAAATGCAGAAGAAAAGGTAACCAAAGTACTAAGGTTTAAGTCTTTCAAAGACTTTTTCTAGGGTTTAACAAGCCTTAAACACATGAAACCAAGGGCAAAAGGGCATAGAAATGCAGGTACTAATAGTATGTACACTAATGAAACTCGGCCTATGATACTAACTTATCATAGTTGTGATAAACTTCACTGGTTTTATGCAATAATTTGAATATTGAAAATATCTTAGTGATAAATACAAGAGGACCAAGTCCTATACACATAGATCCATGTCATGATCATAAAACACATGTTAATGGTGTAAATATAATGAATGTCTTCATACTAGAATACCTCATCTAAGAATCCTTCTTGACAAACTTGAAGAAGAGAGAATATCATCGGAATGACTTCCACCCTACCACAAAGTCATAAACTTCCCCGTGCTACCCCATAGGAGAATCAGAACCCATGACAAAGACTCTAGATAACAATGGTCGACATGCATGAAACCTGTGCTATCATTATGTTATTGACAATATGCATGCTACCTAATGCTTAACAAGAAAACATATAGCTAAGAAATGTATTTTAACACATGATGTGGTAGAGAATAACTTAAACAATCCATTTTCCTAATCATTTCAGTAAATAACTTTGCCCAAAACATTTGTTTATACACACAGGTTTAACTCACTATTCCTATAGGTGACATTAGCACGCTATTTCAAGCATGTCATTTCTACAAAGATAAATTCCTTTATGAAAAGTAATTAAATTCCTTTATGAAAACTAATTCTCAAAAGTAAAAATTATTTTTACGTAGTAATACTAAGAGAAACATTAATTATTTCATTAGGCTCAAAACAAAATCATAATCTAATCTTCATGGCAAGAAGGAAAAATGTAATATAACAAATACATTGAGTGAAATTCAATGATATTTAGAGACTCAACTCTTTGTAATTGTAGATGCATAAATCTGTGGGTGTAATCCAATAGCAACATGGGAAACTCTGAGACGTGGGAATGCTCCTCAGAGTGACCTCTAGATTTTCAAGAAGCTGGCTCTTCCGTTCTTTCAGTTGGGTTTGAGAAAAAGGTCAGAAAGGAAACTAAGATTGCAGAAAATAAATGCCTAATCTATGGCGATCCACTGGATTTGAAACTATTATTTGCATAGTGTCTAAACTTTGAAGGATTTAACTGGATTTAAAGAGCAAAATATGCATGATTAAAACCAGTTTGAGAAACACATTAAACAAAGGTAGAGAAACAGAGAAATTAGAGACAAGAACAGAGTAAACTCATAAATGCACAGGACACTGTCTCATATTTGAATGAAAGAATAAATTTACAAAGGCACAATTGTTGCATAGAATAAACTATTACAATCATCATGAAAAGACACTACAAAGGCAAGAAGAAAACTCTGTATGCTACTCCAACTCTCTGATCTGTAGAATGTAGAACTCTATATGTATGAAGAACTCTCTTTGAACATATCTGAAGAACTCTTGAATGTGACCCAAATCTAGCTATTTTATAGCTTGAAAGACCCGACAAATCCTCAACGGCCTCTCTAAAAATTTGCAACTAACTTCGCAAAATCTGGCATAAAATCTGGCAAAATGCAACTGCAACTAAAGTGGCAACTGAAACTTAGAACTGAACTGTGGCTTTTTGTTACCCATGGCTAGAAAAATATCTCTGTGGCATGAAAGAAAACTCCCGCCGCTTCCTATAGCTTGCTCATGAAAATAAAAACATTGCTGCTCACATTTAGGGTTTCACTTTTTAACTCCCGTGAGTTAATAGTTATTATTTCATAAAACATTATTTTACAAGTAGGGACCTAGTATTTAAAATGAGGCAATATAAAATATTCTCTGTTAAATCCTACCTCTTCTGTAACTTTATAATATGAGAAACATATATTTAATAAGTGTCACTTATTAAAAGGAAGGGCCCACCACATTTGTCTCATTAATAAAATATTTTCTTATAAAACCCCATAACTTTTGATGGTGAAATAAAATGAAACAAACTTCATTTCTTGTCCTATGTGTAGACGACTCCATGTGGTGGCTTCTGCTGAATTTTGAGTTTCTTTTAAAGTTGTTCGGGTGTTGACAAATGGCATTCTCCGCATGTTTCTTTTTGATGGTGAAATAAAATGAAACAAACTTCATTTCCTGTCCTATGCGCGGATGACTCCACGTGGTGGCTTCCGCTAAATTTTGAGTTTCTTTTAAAGTTGTTCGGGTGTTGACAAATGGCATTCTCTGCAAGTTTCTTGATTTCTTTTAAAAATGCTCAAATGGTTCCCTAAATATTCCCGTGAAGATCCTTAATGCAACTTAAATAAAATATTCAGCTTCATAAGAAAAGGGCCCCACCATTTAATATAATAAGAACTTTATATTAAAGTTAAAGCCTCAGCCTCTTAATTTCCCGTGACACATTTGATGCATTTAATTAAATGAAACAAGCATTTAAGTTCCCTATGCGCAGGTTGCACCATGTGGCTCCTTCCGCTTAAATTTCAGCTGCTCTCTAATTGACGCGGGTGTTGACATTTGTCACTTTCCGTTGCCTTTGAGTTTTTACTCATGAAAAATAAAGTTGTTTATTTAATTTGGAGCTTTCACCATTTAATTCCCATAACATTTAATTTTGAGGGACCCACATCTTATTATAAGACTCTTTCATTTATATTAACCCGTAATATTGCATTTAATTTAGATAAAATGAAACATTTGCATCCCTGTGCACGGACGGCTCCACATGGTGGCTTCCGCAGAATTTTGAACTCCTTTTTCATTATCACAGACACTTACAATTGGCATCCTCTACATAACTCTTTAGTTTCTTTTAAATTGATGTGGACACTTACATTTGGCAGCCTCCGCATAACTTACTTTTGCTTTCTTTTAATTCTATTGTAGCCACGTGCTTTCTTCGGCATAAATTTGAGTTTCTTCAATTTGCTGTGGGTTCTGACAAGTGGTGCATTCCCAATCATTTTTATTTCTGCCTGTAAACCATTAATTATTTGCATCTGATGGTTCCATTATGCTGCATTATTTTACTATGTCTCTGTATGTGAATGGCATGTGCTGTGAGACCTTTTATATGCACCATTCCTGAGCCAATGTTTTTCTTGCAGAGACTGCACCATCCTGTATTCTGAGCCACAGAAAAACATATGAAATGAAAGTTTAAAAAAATGGTGTGAAAACTTCATCACCTGTTCTTGGCGACTGGCTGGGAGAATGAGCCTGCCCATTACGAACTCCAGAAACTTTAATTTTTGTAAAATTAGTGCCTTATCATTGGGCATAGAGTCACGTTCACTAAAACTAAAATGTTTATAACTAAACAGAAAGTGAAGACACATCTGAACCTGAGGAAGCATGAAGGTGAACTGAAACATTGCTGACCCAAAATACATTCCACCACTAAAAATGACACTAAGCACTGAAACTGACTTCTGAACCACCATTCTACTTTGCAGCTGAGACCAACTGACCATAATACTTTCATTGCAGCCAAGACTTATTGAAAGAAAACTAACTGAAATTGAAACTAATACTACTGTTGTAGCTTATTGAGCATTTGCCATCAAACTACTCATAATTGAAACATACAGGAACATATCCATTCACCGGAACAGTAAAACAGCTACCAGATTTAATTATCCTTTTCCAGTGAATCCTCATCAAACTGAAAATGAACCAGATAAACTGTATGAAGAAATATAACAATATTTTGTACTTTTTTAATTCTCTGCACTCAGGAGAATCTCTTTTTTCTTCAAAACACTAGTCATGCTTATCTACTTGTTGTTCTTGTTTCAGTGGAGGGCGCGGAGGGAAAATAAAACACTGAAACTCTTCTGTCTGTTTGCAACTGAGAGATTTTGCCAACTGAACTGTATCAATGACCTTTCTGACAGGCTCTTCCATAGGTTCATAACTCAAGATGACATCAAAATGAGGCATACATGTAACAACACTGCCCAGAATAGTCTTGAATTGGATAGGAATTTCATTGTACAAGAAAAATGGCGTATAGTGGGGCTTAAAATGTGACAACCCTGTATATGATTCTTTATGCAACTCTGCATTAGTCCAGCTATCTCTTGATATCACCTTATCATGAATCTTTCCTTGCTTTGGTGGTTCTTTATCGAAAGAAGACAGTAACCATCTTCAAGAATTGAAAACAAATCAGCTCTAGCATCATCCTTTGTTACAACATTTTTTCCATGATCACCTTCAAGCTTTACAAAAGAACCTTGCACTTTCTCAATTGCAAGATCTTCCTCATTAAAAAGCTGGTATCCTTGTTGCAAAAATGAAAACAAATCCTCATCATGCCCCAAATGTTGCTCATGCATCTCTGTGTCTTCTCCTTGCAGGTGCGAAACTTCATGACTGAAATAAAGAAATTCATTCTTTGTAGACTCTAGTATAATGTCATTTGTAATCCCTTCAAAATGAGATATAGAGGCTGTGCCAGTCTGGACCCAGTACTCTTCAGCTTCAAAACCGTTCTTGTAGTACTTTTCAACTTCTAGAAACCTCACCTCATAAGCATCTTCTGAATCTGATTTAAGATTTGACAGTAACTCTAGATCTCCCTTTGCTACATATGCTTGATTTTCAATATTAGAAAGACACACAAGAGCCACTTTCTTGCTTGTAATTTGATTCTTGATACTTGATTTTTCTTGAACATCAAAGTGATAGAGAACCTGGTCAATGGTTTCTATAGGTCGATTTATAGTTATGGAGGCTTGTAAAGGGTGATTTTCAGGACAATTGGGCATTCTCTTATTATATTCATATTGCTGTTCATAAGAATTTTGAGACTCATGGTACAGGTTTTGTCCTTTTAACTCATTGATCTCATGGGAGAGGGTTTTAATTAGTTCTTTCACAGCAGTCATCTCCTCATGATTTGGTAAATCAGCAGGGAGGGTGGGTGGACTAAAATTTGTATGCATTTGGCCACAAGAAAGACCCTAAGATAGGCTATCTGCATGAGGCATTAGCTATTTTAAGGGCAGAGGAGGTAGTTTACCAGACAATCTGAGGCTACTTTTAGCCTTAATGGCAAGATCATATGACTGAGGAAGAGTTTCACCTCCTAGGGATTGTATCATGATAGAGATCTTAGGGTCTAAAGCCTTTAAATAATACAAGAAAGCAAAGATTGGAGGGGGCCTTATGTCTATAGAATTTTTTTTCCATACCTTGTCAAATCTTGAATTGAAATCATGTATGGGCTCCATAGGATGCCTCTTGATTGTAATCAGGTTCTGGGTGAGAGTGCTAACATCTATCCTGTCTCTGAATTGATTGTAGATGAGCCCACCAAGCTGATCCCATCTAGTGATTGAACCAGGTTGCAAGCTTCTATACAATTCTTTTGCTTTTCCCTTGAGGGATGATGCAAGCAACAAGAGAGCATGATTCTCAGTTATAATATTGTGAATAGAGCATAGATTTGCAACATCTTGAATGTGATTTGCAGGGCAAACAGAGCCATCTCCTAGAAAATGAGGCAGTGCCTTCTAGGCTGTGTCAGGAACTTGACCCTATTGCTGAATAACAAGAGGACTTGAATCCCAGGTTACAAAAGGTAGATCTCTTTGAATATTCAGGTGCACATATATACCAGGGGCTACCATGATCTGTAGGAGCAAAGATTCAAGAAAGATTCACCAATAGAGTCACCAGATGGATGATTCATGCTCCTATTAGCAGATACTTTTGTATTTTCCATCAAAACCACAAAATACAGGGCAAAGATTCTCTGAAAACAAAGAGCAAAGTTTTTGAATCTGGTCCCACCGGGCGTGCCAAAAACTATTGATGTATAAATCTGTGGGTGTAATCCAGCAATAACATGGGAAACTCTGAGACGTGGGAATGCTCCTTAGAGTGACTTCCAGATTTTTAAAAAGCTGGCTCTTCCGTTCTTTCAATTGGGTTTAAGAAAAAGGTCAGAAGGAAAACCAAGATTGTAGAAAATAAATGCCTAATCTACGCAGGATTTAAAACTATTATTTGCACAGTGTCTAAACTTTGAAGGATTTAACTGGATTTAAAGAGCAAAATATGAATGATTGAAACCAGTTTGAGAAACACATTAAACAAAGGTAGAGAAAAAGAGAAATTAGAGACAAGAACAGAGTAAACTCATAAATGTACAGGACATCGTCTCATATTTGAATGAAAGAATAAATTTACAAAGGCACAATTGTTGCACAGAACAAACTATTGCAATCATCGTGAAAAGACACTGCAAAGGCAAGAAGAAAACTCTGTATGCTGCTCCAACTCTCTAATCTATAGAATGTAGAACTCTGTATATATGAAGAACTCTGTCTAAACATATTTGAAGAACTCCTGAATGTGACCCAGATCTAGCTATTTTATAGCTTGAAAGACCCAACAAATCCTCAACGGCCTCTCTAAAAATCTGCACCTGACTCTGCAAAATCTGGCATAAAATTTGGCAAAATGCAACTACAACTGAAGTGGCAACTGAAACTTAGAACTAAACTGTGGCTTTCTGTTACCCATGGCTAGAAAAATATCTCTGTGGCATGAAAGAAAACTCCCGCCACTTCCTATAGCTTGCTCATGAAAGTAAAACATTGCTGCTCACATTTAGGGTTTCACTTTTTAACTCCTGTGAGTTAATAGTTTTTATTTCATAAAACATTATTTTACAAGCAGGGACCCAACATTTAAAATGAGGCAATATAAAATATTCTCTGTTAAAACCTACCTCTCCCGTAACTTTATAATATGAGAAACATATATTTAATAAGTGTCACTTATTAAAAGGAAGAGCCCACCACATTTGTCTCATTAATAAAATACTTTCTTATAAAACCCCGTAACTTTTGATGGTGAAATAAAATGAAACGAACTTCATTTCCTATTCTGTGCGCGGATGACTCCACGTGGCGGCTTCCGCTAAATTTTGAGTTTCTTTTAAATTTGTTCGGGTGTTGACAAATGGCATTCTCCGCAAGTTTCTTGATTTCTTTTGAAAATGCTGGAATGGTTCCCTAAATATTCCCGTGAAGATCCTTAATGCAACTTAAATAAAATATTCAGCTTCATAAGAAAAGGGCCCCACCATTTAATATAATAAGAACTTTATATTAAAGTTAAAGCCTCAGCCTCTTAATTTCCCGTGACACATTTGATGCATTTAATTAAATGAAACAAGCATTTAAGTTCCCTGTGCACAGGTTGGACCATGTGGCTCCTTCCGCTTCAATTTCAGCTGCTCTCTAATTGACACGGGTGTTGACATTTGTCAATTTCCGTTGCCTTTGAGTTTTTTCTCATGAAAAATAAAGTGGTTTATTTAACTTGGAGCTTTCACTATTTAGTTCCCATAACATTTACTTTTGAGGGACCCACATCTTATTTTAAGACTCTTTCATTTATATTAACCCGTAATATTGCATTTAATTTAGATAAAATGAAACATTTGCATCTCTGTGTGCGGATGGCTCCATGTGGTGGCTTCCGCTAAATTTTGAACTCCTTTTTCATTATCACGAACACTTACATTTGGCAGCCTCTGCATAACTCTTCAGTTTCTTTTAAATTGATGCGGACACTTACATTTGGCAGCCTCCGCATAACTTATTTTTGCTTTCTTTTAATTCTGCTGTAGTCACGTGCTTTCTTTGGCATAAATTTGAGTTTCTTCAATTTGCTGCGGGTTCCGACAAGTGGTGCATTCCCAATCATTTTTATTTCTGCCTACAAACCATTAATTATTTGCATCTGATGGTTCCATTATGCTGCATTATTTTACTGTGTCTCTGTATGTGAATGGCATGTGCTGTGAGACCTTTTATATGCGCCACTCCTGAGACAACGTTTTTCTTGCAGAGACCGCACCATCCTTTATGCTGAGCCGCAGTAAAACTTATGAAATGAAAGTTTAAAAAAATGGTGTGAAAACTTCATCACCAGTAAACTTATGTATCAAAATAGTACTCATATCCTCTAATTTCCTATTTTCTATATTTCGTGAGAAAGCACTAAGTAGATTAACCTTTAACGAATATATGATACAATAGAAGAAGTTAAGGAGTCATAGTCTCATAAATTTTATCCATATGGAAGAGTTCCCAAATATAGCTCGTAAGCATATCAATTGCATTGCATACAACCAATAAAAACTCAATACCCAATACCTTACAAATAAAGTAATTCAACACTACTTTCTACTGAAATCTAAGTCTAAAGTTGTATTATAAAACTATAATTAAAAGATAAAACTCATACGATACATAGAAGAAGAAGACAATATTAAGTACATCAGGAATCTCTCAAACTGGTGCTATTTTTTTAGCTATTTAAGAGAGTAATTCCTAAGTAAAATGTATGAATTAAAGTCTAAAAACTTAAACCATTTAATTGAGGTTTGGGCGCAGCTTTTTCCCCTACTAGCTGTCATTTTGTGAAGTAGAACAAATTTTATTTTTGTTTAAGAAAAACAGGAAGCATTCAGCCACTCCAATGCCTAGGAAAATGGGAATTTGTTTGGCAAACAATTAAAAAGAAGTTTATCAGGTCTGGCTGCCCTCTTTTATATAGAGAGGAATAAATTTTATGTAGTTTCCAAGCTGAAACGGGCACCTCTTTTTCCCATACGCCCACGACAAGGAATACTGATATTTTAATGGGTCAAATCTGGAAATAGTTCCTCTATTCTAGTCGCCCATGAGAATGGAAGAAAAGAAATGTTTAAATTTTGTTTTCTCAATGTTCAAACAAGCATAATACATACCCAGTCGCCCAGCACAATTCCTATTGAGATAAAAATAAAGAGACAAACTTACAGTTCAATCATATAATTTGCCTAAAACACATGATCTCAGCATTTTGAAGCTGGTTATTTGACAAATTACTAGTCATGAAGGAAAAATACTATAAATTTGATTTATGTGGTTCATGGGTTCACGGGTATTGCCCAAATTTCATCACCACTAAAATCTAATTTTTGGATAACTTTCCAAATACCTAGAACTATATCTAAACGAGTAGAATTGAAAAAAATTATATTAAAGCACCTGCAAGATTGGTTGGGCTTCTGTTTTGCATAATGCACAAGAAGAGACATCTGAAATGTAATATTGGTTCAAGGCATGGAACAAATAACCAGAGACACCCCAAATTCAGAAATCAAACACAAGAGTCTACCAATTTTTTCTTGGCAATTAAGGAAAACAAAATAATCATGATCTTTGCCTCCAGAATGAAGAAATTAATAATTTTCCTCATCCAGAATAACCTCTAGAAAATTTCTCTCTCCCAAGCCAAACTTCTCTCCTTCTTTTTCTTCAGACCCCTGCTTTAAGAAAATGGTTTTCCTTTTTGCCCATAATCCACATGAAATGGACAAATATCACCAAAAAAAGCAATTCCCTCCTTCATATAAGGCAACTGTCTAAAATTTATGCCCTCCTCGTATTCTAATGACAGCAACACACATTTTTTAAATTTTCCTCTAGGTTTGATAAAAAGAAATCTAATAATAGGCCCCAATTCCAAAATAAAATTCAGTTAAATAATAAAGAGAATTATCTTTATTATTTAAACACATAATTTAATAAATAAAATAAAAGGAATAGAATTCTTTTGATAATTTTCTATTAAAGCTAAATTAAAATTCATACTATATATTTTTGTTAAAACAATCTAATTATCAATAAATGGTCAATAAAATAATTACTATTTTTTTTACTCACACAAAGACACTCTTTAAACAAAACCACCATTTTATCTTACGACAATGCAGATCTAACTATATGAATTATGTGGTTTGTGTGCAGGTGTTTTTCATGCACATCACCGTCAGACTAGCCTCTTCTTTCTGATGATACTCTCTCTCCTAATGAGAGTGTCTACTTTTGTTCTATCAGACTCACATTTAACAATAATTTTGTAGTTAGTTTTTCCAATGAAATCTAAAATATAAGATTCAAATCATTTACAATATTAATATCTACAATAATGGTAACATTAAATCTAATTTTACCTCTACACATGATATTAATTGCCTCTTGTGATCAACACATTAACCATATCCTCACTGATGAGCATTGTAATTTATAACCATGTAGAAACTACCAAGATCATAGAAAAACAAACAAACATGAGATGGCAAGTGAAATTGAACAAATGTATTAACACATGAGAATATATAAATAGGAGAAATTACATACCTAATTTTCCACAATATAGGGATAGGTGGTGACTAACTATCCATAAGAATAGTGCAACTACCCATGAGAATAGCGGCGAGGTGTCCATTGAGTTGACAAATCTCCCAAATGACTAACTACTTTAACATAGTCAAAGAGCATGTGTGGAATTCGCCTGACTATGATTAAGTTAGTATAACGTTCGACTTAGGATAAGTGTTTATACACCAACACCCCTCCTTAAGCACAACTTAGGTGAGTTTATGAAAGATGGGTCCCAGCTATGAGCCTGATGAGGTACCCATGTACAAGTGCAAATCTCTCAGAAATGGAGAAAGATAGAAAACCCTGTGGGAAAAACTACCTCCCAAAAGAGAGAAAAGAGAAGGATTTAAGACCTTCTGAAGAGACGTCCCTTGATGATCGAAACATCATGATCAAGAACTCTAAAGCATGTCGAAGTTGTAAACTCTATTGATCATGGACTAGAACTAGAAACTGCTGGAATCAACGAACCTTCAAGAACCGTAGGTCAAGATAAAAGATGCAAGATGCTGCATGAGAGAACATTCGAACACTACTCGACGATGTACATTTGAAGTCAACCAAACTTTGTGAAGTCGATAATACAAATAGTATTGTGGTTAGGAGTACTAGAACCTCAAACTGTGATCCACTAAATTAATCCCCCATATGAGAGATCAAGATTAGAAGGAAGGTTCATGAGGCCTTCCAAAAAGAAGATTCTATTTCATTGAAAGAAGCATTCGCATACCATCATAGTCCCCCCTTAATGCTAAGAGAATATGAGCAAAAAACTGAGATCAAGAGTGTGCAAAGAATGTAGAGATGTACAACGTGTGCTCCAAGAGACACTCACATGAGGTGAGAGTCACAAATCTATGTTGTGATGATATAACCCACAATACACTTTATAATTTAGTATATTTACAATAATTTCTCAAGCTTCCCTCCATGTGGATACAATCATTCATTTTTGTGTGGCACTTTATAATTTAGTGCATTTACAAACTTTTTACTATTGAGTTTTAAAAAGATGCATGAATCTAGAAGCTTCTTGTGTACTGATGCCGATGCTAAACTGTGACTGATGACGCATAGATGTTAGTATCATGAGTATTCAAGAACATTAGTTGAATTTGAGATGTGATCTGATGCAAGATTCGGGTTCATTAACCATAGGCTCTCTATTGTGAGATATGAACCGATGAGAATCTATTGCAAGATTATAGATCATTTACCATAGGCTCTCAAAAAAATGTTTGAAGGATCATTCGATCCACATGTTTCTCAACTAAGGATCACCTTCTTTTAGTTGTAGCCTCATTAAGTTAATTTAGGTGACATAATCCTCTATAGTATTAGACTTATACTTATGAGTTCTTTAGCTCATGACTTCTTTGTTTGATGACCTTCCCTTGGGCGTTTTCAAGGTCAAAATAGAAGTGCTTAGAGTTAGATTCAATCACACTTATTAAACTATCTAGATGAGTTGTAATTGCAAACTTAGAAGTACGGAAGGAGAAAAATAACTCAATGATATCCCCATCAATGATAGCCCCCTTGCTTTGTTCTCCCCCTACTTTGAATATTTTTTATTTTCCCCCATTTTGTTTATGGCACTTTATTTTAGTGCATATATTTGCTTTCAAAAAGAGATGAAAAGAGAACTTTATAACTTAGTGCTAAATCATCACGTACAAATTTATACAAAAAATTGGCATAAATTTGTTGGAAAAAAATATTATTAGAGAGAATATAGACATAGTTAACCTTCCCCCCTATAAAGCATAATTTTAAATGCTAAAAAAATGCCTATTTGAAAGCATACTTTTAAATGCCTATCAAAACAAAATTAGGGCAAAAATAACTGAGGCCCAAATTAGGCAAACTTAGGGCAGAAATCCCCAAATGAAGTAGTGGCGAATTATGGCCGAATGGCAGCCAATTTAGTGCAGGGGCAGCCAAGAAATGGCTACCATGCATGAGGAATGAAGTCGTTAGATGTATTGGTGTCAAATTTGCTCTTCATAGGATGATTATGGTGCCTTTTCTACAGATTTATGGCTCCATTAAAGGCAATTTACAATTAAATGTTGTAGAGATGGCCAGAGAAAGGTAGAAGAATGAGATGCAGGGGTCAATTTGCCTTCACATAGCCTCCCAACCTCTGCACGATAACCATCTTCCACCCTCAATACTCAATCCCTCCTCTACCACTTACAATGGCTTTATGCAGGGGATTGGGTGCTTTGAAGTTGCAATCCCTGCTCAAAATTGATGGCCATCCTTTCTTTGCCCGCACGCCTCTGTCAAAAAAATTAACACTTTTGAATGACAAAAAAAGAAGAGGGGTCTGATGTGTTGGGTTATTCTAGTTCTTGGGTTAGAGTTAGTGGATTAACCATTAGTGGTCTTTAACACATGGTTTTGTGCTAGTTTTATTAGTCCATGATTTTGGTTCTCTTGGTTTTGAGCCCATGGTTTTTCTTGTATGGAAGTCTATATAATGGCTTGGTGACTCCATTGTATGTGTGGCTGGTTGAAGCCTCCAGGCTCAACCCAGTTGGAGATGAGGGTTAATATGAAGATTTTCATTGCTAGCTTTTTTCCGGTTCAGAGTTTTCAAGGGTAAATCACTGTGTTGTGATTGTGTTCCTCCCATGCTTGATTTAAGTTTCTGTTGTGCATTCTAAATTCTTGGCTGTGTGTGGGCATTATTTTTGATCTTTAACAATTGGTATCAGAGCGTGTGGAGATAATGCAACATTTATTTTTGATTTGGTATTCTTGCTGAAACAGAATGTTTGAGTGTCTGCCTCAGTGCTCTGGCTCCCTGAAGAAGGTTGAGTAGGTCTGTGCAAGATTGGTCGTGGTTTCTCCTGTAGGCATGTTGCCTGTAAAAGTCATTGTATGTAGGTACTACAGGTGTCCGCAGCCAAGGCTCACTGTAGCAAGAACAAGATTGTAATGGAGTTGTATGTAAAATTTAATACATGTATTTGGGCTAATGGTTGTAAGACCTGGTATGGCTTGCTCAATCCCTGAAAGGAAGGGCCTGGTAAGAGAGGAGTTCTCCCAGGTGGTAAGGGGGGCTTAGAGTCATGTTGATTCCCAGTTTGATGTTGATCTCAGTGACAAAGAGGGCATTGCACTTGGTGCTTGTGGAAGAGGGGTTTGGTGCTAACCCCAAGACCAAGTTTAAAGGGTGGATTGTTGGGTTAAACTAGTTCTTGTGTTAGAGTTAGTGGATTAACCATAAGTGGTCTGTGACACATAATTTTGTGCTAGTTATATTGGTCCATCGTTTTGGAGCTCTTGGTTTTGAACCCATGGTTTTTCATGTATGGAAGTCTATATAATGGCTTGGTGACTCCATTGTATGTGTGGCTGGTTGAAGCCTCTAGGCTCAGCCCGATTGGAGCTGAGGGTTAATATGAAGATCTTCATTGCTGGTTTTTTCTTGGTTTGGAGTTTTCTAGGGTAAATCATTGTGTTGTGATTGTGTTTGTGTTCCATACTTGATTTGAGTTTCTATTGTGCATTCTATATTCTTGGCTATGTGTGGGTGTTGTTTTTAATCCTTAATATGATGGAAGTTGTGACCCACTGCTGTGAGTGTTTCTCTGCATAGGGCCACCTGTTTGCAGCATTTTATGGTGAAACACCCTTCTTTTAGGCTATTCCACGCCCTCTCCCTACCTGTTTCACTTCCTGAGCATCACGGCTACGATGTGAGGGGTGACTGGAACCACTTCAAAGGTCTATGGCTGTTGACTCCCACACAAAACCTAGCTCTCATCCCCTATCTAGGATGGGCATTTGATGTAGCCCTCTTGGAGCAGGAAAGATTAACACCTCTACTCATAAGAATTCACTAGACCCACACCTGCATAGAGGGATTCATGTTGTCCACGCCTACACAAGGATTCTTGTAGGTGAATCGATTGGCCCGCTGAGGTATATAGGCCAAAATTAAGTAGATCCACACCTAATATGGTGCAGGAGCACCTACCTGACAGCTGGTCATGATAAGGCAGTTAGTAGTTTAGGTCCTGTTTATGTTTCCAAGAAGGTCTGTTAAGACCAGTTGCATGTAATAAGGTCAAGCTGATCATGATAAGATCATGCTGACCGGGCTTTTGCTATTTTTAGCTAGTTAGTTATAACAGCTGTCATGATGTATGTTCGGTGGGATCTCCCAGCCGCCTGGAGAGTTCCCAGCCGCTTGGAGTTGGGTCAGTAGTACTCGAAAGCAAGTCTATTTAAGCATGAGATCGGTTGATTGTAGAGATCATCGATCGGCAGTGTAGTGTTGCATCAAGCAGAGGAGTTGAGTGTTCTGTGTGAGGAACATCATATTGTATTGCATCTTTGAGTCAATAAAGATCCTGTTTCATTTTCTGTTTGATCTCCTTCCTGTAATCGATTGCTGGTTTGAGAGGTTTTCATGGATATACTGATCCATTCCACCGGTTGACTCATCTGATCGGTGGAATGGCAATGTACAGTAGGTTAGTAGGTAGTTTGTTTGTTTGCATGCAGGTGTGCAGGATCGCGGTCAAGAGATGTTGAAGACCCTAGCATCCTCATGTGCTAGGTCAAGTTGAGAAGTTCAAGTTGAGAGAGATCACCCTAAGACTGGATCGGGCCGTCCCTGGAGGATCGGCGAAGTGAGATTTCGCTAAGTGAAGAAGTTCGTGAAGACGGCATCATCAGGATATCTGGGTGAATATCCTGCAGTCGGGTTAGGCATCATCATCCGGATAAGTGAAGATGAACATGATGCAGTTGAGCGCATGAAGTGTGGGTTCGTCGGGGTGATCATCATCTGGAGGAGCCGAGGTGGAGTGCATCGGCATCAGGTAGAAGATCGGTTCATGAAACTGTTGGAGTTTTCATGTTGTGAGTGCATCAGGATGTTCTAAGTCGGACATAGACTAAGTGCATGTATCGGCATCAGGATCATCATATCGGAAGTGCCAAACATCCGCGTATCGCGAGTAGATGCGGGAGAGAAAGTTCGGATTTTTTTTGACTAAGTGTTGAAGAGGTCATCAGGATATTGGGTGACGTCATCGTCATCAGGATATGACGTCATCGTCATCAGGATATTGAGATATCCCCTTGTGCGAGTTCATCCTGCTGTTGTTAAGTGCTTGGGTATCGGCGGAAGTCCGTGGCAGGAAGTTGTGTTAACATCATCATCAGGAGGTTTCGAAGAGAACCGGATAATTTATATCATGATGCTGTTGCTTGTATCATCGGGCAGTGGAGCGTCGAAGGCAAGTTGCTGAAGGTGATCGTCATCAGGATATTTGAGCAACCGGATATTTGGATATCCTGCTGACGAAGGTAGAGTCGGAGATCATGATGATGACGATGGAGTCCGGCACCCGATGAACAGTGCAACCGGAGGATGTGTGCGCCCGCTGAACATCATGATGATGATGTTAGGAGGAAAGCGGAGGAGGTGAATAGTAGTCGGCAGGAGGACAATTGCGAGTGTCCGAAATATGATGATGCTGTTGGTTTTAGGAAACATGATGATGCTGACAGTATAAAGCAGAATATGATGATGATGGCGAAGATGATGATGATGAGGTCGGTCTGCAGACATTCATGCTATATGCGAAGGTTATAGTGTGGATGCCTCTGCATCATAGTGGTATCAGAGCTCAGCAAAAGGTCTGGGCTGTTGTGTGTTGATTCTGTCACCGAAAGGGCAGAGGTAGAGTTGATTGTGTTGTGTGTTGTGAGAGGTTGACAAAATGCCTCCAAAAGGTAATGGTACTGCAAGGGAACTGCAAGAGATGAAGGAGAAACATGCTAGAGAGATGAGGAAGATGAAGGAGCTTGCTGAAGCACTTCAAGCCAGGCTGACAGCCCTGGAAAAGAATAAAAAGAGGGAAGTGGAAGACAGTGAGTCTGAAGAAGATGAAAATACTGTTGAAGAGTATGAAGAGGTAGCTGAAGATCTGGATGCTGAAGACCAGAGATTGGCAAAACTGTTAAAGGCAGTGCAGAGTGAAAAACCTAAGGTAAAGGTTGATGTTTCCAAGTATACTGGAAGCTTGAATGAAGATGAGTTGTTGGACTGGATTGCTGCACTGGATAATCACTTTGAATGTGAAGATGTTGCTGAGGATCAGAAAGTCAAGATTGCAAAGACCAAGTTAGGAGGTCATGCTTTGGTATGGTGGGATTATGTACAATCTGAGAGAAGGAAGCAAGGGAAGTCTAAGATCACTTCTTGGGATAAGATGGTAGCAAGGATAAAGGGTAAATTCTTGCCAAGGGATTATGAAATCCAGATGTTTAAGAAGCTGCAATTTTTAAAGCAGAAAGACAGGGATGTGAAAGCATATACTGAGGAATTTTATCTGTTGAGTATGAGATCTGGTCATCATGAGAATGAGGTAGAAAAGGTGGCTAGGTACTTGGCTGGTTTGAGGTTTAACATACAGGATGAGTTAGTTTTAGCTAACCCTAAGAATGTGGAGGATTGTTATCAAATGGCAATCAGGATTGAAGAAAAGCTGAATAGAGGACATGATAAGTCCATGAGAGGAAGAGGAAACAATAGGGGAAGAGGAGCAGCCCCTGCACAAAAGCAAAACAATGAGGGTCAAGAAGACACTGGTAAAGGACAGGGACAGTCTGATTTCAGAGGTGGATGGAAAGGTAATAGAGGAAGATTTGGAGGTGGTAGAGGTTCTACTACATTTTCAGGAAAGTGTTACACCTGTGGAGAGTTTGGTCATCCATCTTTCAAATGTCCAGAAAACAAAGGTTCATCATCCAGAAATGATAGAACAAGTGATAAGAGAGTACAATTGGTACAAGAAGAGAAGGAAGAAGAAAGTGCACAGAGTTCAAACAAAGGTCCTGAGAATTTTGGATATCCAGAGAGTGGAGAATCACTGCTGTTAAGGAAAACAAGTTTGCAGGCATCAAAGGCTATGATGCAAAGAAGAGCTCTTTTCAAGACCACATGCAAGAGCAAAGGTAAGGTATGTAAAGTTGTCATTGATACTGGTTCAACAGACAACATGGTATCTCAGGAAATGGTGGATAAACTGAAGTTGGAAAGAATTCCACATCCACACCCTTACAAGGCATCTTGGGTGAGTGATAGGCAATCACTTTTTGTCTCTGAACAGGCATATGTGGATTTCCAGATTGGACCATATCAGGATAGAATCTTGTGTGATATATTGCCTATGGAATGTTGTCACCTACTGTTAGGTAGACCATGGCAATTTGACAGAAGGGTACTGTATGATGGGTATGCTAATACCTACACCATCCAGAAAGATGGGAAGATCATTAAGTTGATGCCATTGCAGGCAAAAGCTGCAGTACAGAAGGCAGCTCAACTCATTTTAATGGGGAAGAAGGAGTTTGTGCAGATGCCTAGAGGAGCAGGCATGAAGGCAGTTCAGGACACTGCAGGGAAAGGAGTTGTTACAGACAACAAGCTGAAGAACGTTTCAGTTGTGACTGACAGAGGTCAGCAGCAGGTTCAGAAACAGGGGTGCAACCAACCATCAGTTGCGAAGAATGACAAGGATGTTGTCATAGTTGGGACTATTGCTTGTCCTATGAAGATTGACAGGAAGATACAGTTGAACACCACAGAGGCAGTTCAGCCAGAGGTTCTAGTCAGACAATCTGACAAACACAGGGTATGTGAGAGAAAAGCCTACATCAACCGGCATGAGGATTTACTTGCCAGCAAGCAAGTTACAGTGCAGAAGTCTTGGAGAAGCCAAGAGACAGCAGCAGACAAAGCTGGAGCAGGTCAGCCTATTGACAAGGCAAAGTGTACAGGTGGAGGACTTCCACATACTAAACTCATGGGACATGAGTTCTTTTCTGTTGGGGAGTATGGTGCAGGAGCACCAACCTGACAGCTGGTCATGATAAGGCAGTTAGTAGTTTAGGTCCTGTTTATGTTTCCAAGAAGGTCTGTTAAGACCAGTTGCATGTAATAAGGTCAAGCTGATCATGATAAGATCATGCTGACCAGGCTTTTGCTATTTTTAGCTAGTTAGTTATAACAGCTGTCATGATGTATGTTCGGTGGGATCTCCCAGCCGCCTGGAGAGTTCCCAGCCGCTTGGAGTTGGGTCAGTAGTACTCGAAAGCAAGTCTATTTAAGCATGAGATCGGTTGATTGTAGAGATCATCGATTGGCAGTGTAGTGTTGCATCAAGCAGAGGAGTTGAGTGTTCTGTGTGAGGAACATCATATTGTATTGCATCTTTGAGTCAATAAAGATCCTATTTCATTTTCTGTTTGATCTCCTTCCTGTAATCGATTGCTGGTTTGAGAGGTTTTCATGGATATACTGATCCATTCCACCGGTTGATTCATCTGATCGGTGGAATGGCAATGTACAGTAGGTTAGTAGGTAGTTTGTTTGTTTGCATGCAGGTGTGCAGGATCGCGGTCAAGAGATGTTGAAGACCCTAGCATCCTCATGTGCTAGGTCAAGTTGAGAAGTTCAAGTTGAGAGAGATCACCCTAAGACTGGATCGGGCCGTCCCTGGAGGATTGGCGAAGTGAGATTTCGCTAAGTGAAGAAGTTCGTGAAGACGGCATCATCAGGATATCTGGGTGAATATCCTGCAGTCGGGTTAGGCATCATCATCCGGATAAGTGAAGATGAACATGATGCAGTTGAGCGCATGAAGTGCGGGTTCGTCGGGGTGATCATCATCTGGAGGAGCCGAGGTGGAGTGCATCGGCATCAGGTAGAAGATCGGTTCATGAAACTGTTGGAGTTTTCATGTTGTGAGTGCATCAGGATGTTCTAAGTCGGACATAGACTAAGTGCATGTATCGGCATCCGGATCATCATATCGGAAGTGCCAAACATCCGCGTATCGCGAGTAGATGCGGGAGAGAAAGTTCGGATTTTTTTTGACTAAGTGTTGAAGAGGTCATCAGGATATTGGGTGACGTCATCGTCATCAGGATATGACGTCATCGTCATCAGGATATTGAGATATCCCCTTGTGCGAGTTCATCCTGCTGTTGTTAAGTGCTTGGGTATCGGCGGAAGTCCGTGGCAGGAAGTTGTGTTAACATCATCATCAGGAGGTTTCGAAGAGAACCGGATAATTTATATCATGATGCTGTTGCTTGTATCATCGGGCAGTGGAGCGTCGAAGGCAAGTTGCTGAAGGTGATCGTCATCAGGATATTTGAGCAACCGGATATTTGGATATCCTGCTGACGAAGGTAGAGTCAGAGATCATGATGATGACGATGGAGTCCGGCACCCGATGAACAGTGCAACCGGAGGATGTGTACGCCCGCTGAACATCATGATGATGATGTTAGGAGGAAAGCGGAGGAGGTGAATAGTAGTCGGCAGGAAGACAATTGCGAGTGTCCGAAATATGATGATGCTGTTGGTTTTAGGAAACATGATGATGCTGACAGTATAAAGCGGAATATGATGATGATGGCGAAGATGATGATGATGAGGTCGGTCTGCAGACATTCATGCTATATGCGAAGGTTATAGTGTGGATGCCTCTGCATCATAATAGGGCATGCAACTCGTTTCAATTTGCTCTCCCCTGACATGAGCAGGGCATGAGTGTTGGCTGTGAGATGGCATGGCCTTGATGGCCAAATGCAGGACTTCTCTTTACAAATTTGCCTTCACATTATAGCATAGGCACTTTGTGAAAGAACCTTGGATTAGCCTCTGAAGCAGGGACAACCTTTCCCTTCATTTGAGTGCTCCTTGACCAATGACCATAGCAATGGAGTGCCTCCTGGAGCAGCACTTCAAACAATGAACATCAATTTAACCTCCTCACACCATAGCTAAACAACATGTCACACATTCAAAAGGTTATTTAGCCTTCAAAACAAGTTGCTCAGCCTTTAGTAATAAGGCATTCAACCATCCCAACAGGTCGTTGGCCCTCAAAGCAAGGCATTTGCAAATAGTCCAAAAAACTAGCAACTTTAAACTAGCAATACCATGTGAAACTGTGATGATTGTGGAAAAACAAACAAGCATGAGATTACAAATGAAATCGAACAAATATATTAACAAATGAGAAGATATAAAATGGAGAAGTTGGATACCCGATTCTCCACAATATAGGGATAGGTGGTGACTAACTATCCATAAGAATAGTGTAACTACCCATGAGAATAGTGGTGAGGTGTCCATTGAGTTGACACATCTCCCAAATGACTAACTACGTTGACATAGTCAAAGAGCATGTGTGGAATTCATATAACTATGATTAAGTTAGTATAAACGACTTAGGATAAGTGTTTATACACCAACTAAGCATAATCCGTACATAATGATATTAACACATATACAAGTAGTCGTAATAAAGTACAAAATATAGGATTGTGACATCTATCAGATCTAGTTGACCAAATTTTGACCTGACCAATTCATGATGTAGTTGGCCTCAAATCAAAAATTAAAATTAGCAAACCCCTAATAAATTTTGGTGATATTTTCATAGATATAAAAAAATCTAAAAAGTTCCCTAATTTGTGGCTTGCAGAGTGAATTTATGAAAAATAAATAAAATTACAATTTCTCACTCACAATTGACTCTCAGAACCTAACTTTTGGAATATAGCTTCCTTATATGATCCACCAACATTAATCCAAAATTGAGGAAAATTCTATAGCCATTTGAAGATATAGGTAAATCTTTAAAAAATAGGGTTTTGTCTGCACCTTTGCTTAAATTGAATCTTTGATACCACTTGTTAAGATCCACGCATATAACAATGGAAATGAGGCAATTTGAAAGATAGATCACACAACACACAAGAGATGTGCATGGGCCAAGATGTCTTAATATACAATAAATGCAGAAATAGAATAAACCCCTAAGGTGGGGTAACACCTTACAATACTCCTTATTCAAGAAGCCACTCTAAGCAATACCTCCAAGAGATCCCAAATGAAATATCATACTCAACACATATTCTTACAGTGATAATTATCTCATTTATATAGATGATCTCCTAATAACATAATGGAGGGGTAAAACCAATGAAGGCCTACTCAACACCTAATCTAATTAATTACACAAGTTGTCCATATAACCAAATATAACAAACTTAAGAGATGTGTGCCACATGTCAGCATCTCCATCCACCTAAATACATTATAATATCATATCTCTAGGTACATAAACTTTAGCACTATGAGCATCACTTAGATGTAATGAGTGTTAAGTGGACCATTCATGTTCATGACAGATGGGTTCTTGTGAACCACTACTCATGAAGTGTGAGTCTATAAGATTGACCCATATATGATGCAACTAAATTATGATAAAACATCACATAATTTAACACTACAAAAAACACCACCTACTTGATATTAAATTTACTATTATTCTAAAGTAGAAAGAATAAGTTGGATTATCTATGACCCAAATCTGTTACCGATTTATCATTAATAGATGGGTAGGCTAAATGAGCTCCTAATGAAGTAGGTGAAGTTGTTCTTGCAATTCTAGATGTTGATGTAGATATATATGATGGAATGTCCTTTTGTGCAATATTGATATAAGTAGGCTTATGGGATTTGGTAAGTTGGTCACTGAAGGGTTTGAAAGCATTGGTTATACACTAGTCATTGGTGGGCAAACTAAAGCATCTCCCTGTGTACACAAAAGACCCACATGAATGCATCTCAAAACTTGCTCACTAGAGAAACCTTCTATTATTACTTTATCAATCACACCCACAATGTTTCCTCCCTTGTAAGATCTCCATATCTGCATAAGAATGATGCAAACTCATGTTCATAAGATATATAGATTCAGAAAATAAACTATATAAATATTTCTTATTTTATCTTACCCATTCTATCAAGCTTTGAAATTTGGGGGACAATCTATAATCATAATTCTTTCTTCCGCATATAATTTTGAAAATGACAACTCCAAAGCTATACACATCAGCTTTGCAAGATAGTTGACCTAACATAACATATTCTGGTGCCATATAACCACTGCATAAGCAGTAAAAAATTATCAGACCACAAACTAAAGAAAAATAATAAGGGTGAAAAATTCAAAACCTTAAATTAGATTTATTATTTTTTCTTCGAAGAAATGTTCAAAATATTAAAATCTAAAAATTTAAAACTATCCATAGTTCTTCTTTGTAAATATTTATCCTATTTTTAGTGACCAAAATTAACTTTTGACCATTTAAACAGATGATGTTTAAGAATAGCCCTTACTATGTACCTGCAACCCTTGTCTCAACATGACTCTCATCTTGATGAATCAATCTTGCCAAGCCGAAATCTGATATCTTTGGCTCCATTTTCTCATCAAGCAAAATATTACTTGCCTTGATATCTCGGTGAATGATCTGCAGATGAGAATCTTGGTGCAAATATAGAAGCCCATGGGCTACTCCAAGTATGATGTTCAAACGCTTTGACCAATCAAGCTCCTTGCTCCGCTAGGATCTATAGCCATGCCTCCAAATTGTTAGAGTGGTGTAGATACTAAGAGGGGGGGGTGAATCAGTATCAAGGAAACTTTTTCTGTTCAATACAACCTTAGTTTCTTATTTGTAAAGAATATCTTTAATTGAATCAACTGTATGTTCACAAGACAAAGCAAACTATAATTGAATAGAGAAAATTGAAACATTCAATAGTAGATTAAGAGCATTTCACAGAGACAAAATGACACAATAATTTGTCCTGAGTGGAAAGCCCCTGGCATAAAACCACTCGAAAAAATGCCTCACTGGCTTAGAAAAAATCTCACTGATTTACAGGCCTCACTGGCTAAAGAATATCGCCTCACTGGCATTTATAGTATTGCCTCACTGACATCTTTTATAAACATCAGAAAAATCAAATACAGAGGGGTGCTCTGTGTCACTGCATTTCACACCCAATATAGTATCTATAATGCACATATAAAGATACCTTTATATTCTACATTATGTATACTATATATACAATATCATTTACATAATGCGAGTACAAGAAGATAACTGTATTTCTCTTTGTTTTGTCTCTGTGATCAGGGTAAAAATGATTTTTTGAAGATTCCATAACCGTCTCACTTTATTACACAGTTGCATTCTATCAAGCTTTGAAATTTGGGGGACAATCTATAATCATAATTCTTTCTTCCACATATAATTTCTAAAATGACAACTCCAAAGCTATACACATCAGCTTTGCAAGATAGTTGACCTAACATAACATATTCTGGTGCCATATAACCACTGCATAAGTAGTAAAAAATTATCAGACCACAAACTAAAGAAAAGTAATAAGGGTGAAAAATTCAAAACCTTAAATTAGATTTATTATTTTTTCTTCTAAGAAATGTTCAAAATATTAAAATCTAAAAATTTAAAACTCTCCATAGTTCTTTGTAAATATTTATCCTATTTTTAGTGACCAAAATTAACTTTTGACCATTTAAACAGATGATGTTTAAGAATAGCCCTTACTATGTACCTACAACCCTTGTCTCAACATGACTCTCATCTTGATGAATCAATCTTGCCAAGCCAAAATTTGATATCTTTGGCTCCATTTTCTCATCAAGCAAAATATTACTTGCTTTGATATCCTGGTGAATGATCCACAGATGAGAATCTTGGTGCAAATATAGAAGCCCACGGGCTACTCCAAGTATGATGTTCAAACGCTTTGACCAGTCAAGCTCTTTGCTCCGCTGTGGATCTATAGCCATGACTCCAAATTGTTAGAGTGGTGTAGATACTGAGAGGGGGGGGGTGAATTAGTATCAAGGAAACTTTTTCTTTTCAATAAAACCTCAGTTTCTTATTTGTAAAGAATATCTTTAATTGAATCAACTGTATGTTCACAAGACAAAGCAAACTATAATTGAATAGAGAAAACTGAAACATTCAATAGCAGATCAAGGGCATTTCACAGAGACAAAATGACACAATAATTTGTCCTAAGTGGAAAGCCCCTGGCATAAAACCACTCGAAAAAATGTCTCACTGGCTTAGAAAAAATATCACTGATTTAAAGGCCTCACTGGCTAAAGAATATCGCCTCACTGGCTAAAATGTTGCCTCACTAGCATTTATAGTATTGCCTCACTGACATGTTTTATAAACATCAGAAAAATGAAATACAGAGGGATGCTCTGTGTCACTGCATTTCACACCCAATATAGTATCTATAATGCACATATAAAGATACCTTTATCTTCTAAATAATCTATACTATATATACAATATCATTTACATAATGCGAGTACAAGAAGATAAATGTATTTCTCTTTTTTTTTTTCTCTGTGATCAGGGTAAAAATAATTTTCTGAAGATTCCATAACCGTCTCACTTTATTACACAGTTGCATTGTGGTAAAAACATTTAACTGTCATAACTCAGAATTCGCTGAGAAGTCAGATATACAACATTGTTTAACCGAAACAGAGTAGGTTTGGAATACATTTGATGAAACCCTAACCGGAGTTGAAACAACAAGAAACCATTGTAATAACTGTTAAAACTTTGTTCAAAACATAACCCATTGCACAACAAGATGATGCCGTTATGAAACCCTAACCAAATATATCGGTTGCCTCAATATAAACCATGAATAAAACCTAGTATACCGTATTCAAAGCAATTATAGTATTCAAAAACCAGAAGAAGAAGAAAAAAACATTTTCTTTGTGAAACTGCCAAATGAAATCATAACTGATAGAAACAAAATCGAACAATATCACCTGATTGCCGAAGTCAACTGGAGCTGTTTGACAAAAATAAAACTTCCTTTCTTTTCCATCATTACTGAGCAAGATGTGAGATCCAGAACAAAACAATAGCTGAGTCCAAAAACCTTTCCTTCTCATCATGACGACATAGGGTATGAAACCCTAAACAAAAATACTTCGTTCGAAATGAAAAACACTATGATGTCTTTTGCTCTTTTTACCATTAGTCATGTGACCAGAGCTTCAAGTCACTTCAAGAGAAAATGGTGACATTTACCTAAAAGGATAGCCCTAGCAAACTTGTTCGAGAGGTCAACAAACTACATGTGCCACTGAGAAAACAAAGGATAGAAGATGTTACATGGTGGACCACTTTGCAAGGATAGGCCTTAAATAGAATCGCTGCCATGCCATGTGTAAAAACAATATTAGCATTGTCCAATATCTGAAAAGAGCCCAAGCATAACACCAAGTAAAAACATTAATAACAATGATAATGTTGTGTCTAATGATAATCTTGTTGACCGAAGCTTGAACCAAGGAAGTATCAATAGTAAGAGCAATGACCACCTTTGCAATACAACATAAGAAACTATGAAACAACTGTTCTCAACATTATGTAATGCCACCCCAGTTGACGGTGACGTAAGTGACAAATGCCATGCCTTTGACTTTGTCATAAGGGATAAGAAAAATAATGCCACCAAAAATGGAGAACCTGTACAGTCCACCAATTGCCAACTTATGTATTTGCATATGATCAACTTATTATTGCATTGCCAACATTTGTATTTGCATATGATCAACTTATTATTGCATTGTCGACCATCAGAGATGCATATGATCAGAGAGCCACAAAACAAGAGCCACAAAACAATATCCAACAGGTGTGTTTGAGCATCAGGAACAACAAAACAGCAGAGAGAACAACAATACTCCCCCTTTGGCCATGATGAGAAAAACACACAGCCACAGCACAAAAGAAAACAGCAGCAGCCCATAGCCCACAGTACTATAAGGAATAGCACAGCATGAGAGAGCACAACACATATGGAAACAGCAAAGCCTTCTCCTCCTTTTTATCATCAGGACAAAGGGAAACCAAAACCAGAAAACTAATCAGGGGACAAAGAAGGAAACTCCCCCTGAAACCAAAAGCAGAGAAGTATCAAGATAGAGAAGCAAATCAAAGCACCCCAAGCTGATCCCGGAGACCTTCAAAAACAGATCGGGGAAGTGGCTTAGTAAAGATATCAGCCACTTGAGCAGCAGAACAAAACATAGTCTAGTATGACATCATTGAGGAACACATTATCATGAAGAAAATGATATCGGATATCAATATGCTTGGTACGAGAATGCATCATAGGATTTTTTGAGATGTTAATAGCACTGACATTGTCACATAGAATTCTAATAGGCTTATAGACAGAAACCTGGTAATCATTCAAAGTCTGAACCATCCAGAGAATCTATGTGCAACACAATGTAGCTGCAATATATTCAGCCTTAGCTGTAGATAGAGAAACAGAATCTTGCTTTTTGCTATGCCAAGCAACTAGTCTTCCGCCAAGAAAGAAAGCACCACCAGAAGTACTTTTTCTATCATCAAGACTGCCTACCCAATCAGCATCTGTATATGCTGTCAATGTGAAATCTGAATATCTGGGTACCAAAGGCCATAATCGAGGGTTTCTTGTATATATCTAAAGATTCTCTTAACTACATTAAGATGAGCTTGCTTAGGAGTAGATTGAAAACAAGCAACTAAAAAGACAGCATGCATTATGTCAGGTCTAGAGGTAGTTAAGTATAACAAGCTGCCTATCATAGATCAATAAAAAGTATGATCAATATCAGGTTTATTACCTTCAGTACTTAATTTGCAACCAGTTTCCATAGGAGTACTGACAGGATTACATGCATCCATCTGAAATCTTTTCAACATTTCTTTTGCATATTTGGTTTGAGAAAGAAAGATACCTGCTTTTGAGCTGAGAAACCTGTAGGCCAAGAAAAAATGAGAGTTCACCTAGCATTGACATTTCAAATTTGTAGTCATAACTTGTAGAAAATATAAACTGAGTTCATCATCATCACTGCCAAAAATTATGTCATCAACATATAGAACTACTATCAAGATGTGATCATTTTTAGTCATAAAATACAAATTACTGTCAGCTCCCCCTCTCGTCAAGCCTTGGGATTGTAAGTGTTGATCTAATTTGGCATACCAAGCTCTAGGAGCTTGTTTAAGGCCATAAAGAGCCTTTCTTAACATGTAAACGTGATGTGGCTTGTCCTTGTTAACAAAACCTTCCGGCTGATCCATATAAACTTCCTCTTTTAGGTCTCCATTCAAAAAGGTTATTTTAACATCCATTTGATAGACTTTAAAGTTTTTGTAAACAGAATATGCAAGAAACATTCTGATTGCTTCTAGTCTTGCTACAGGAGCATGGAAAACTTCAGATAATCACATAACTGCAAACACTTCCTTATAGACTCATTATAATGTACTTTGGTGGCATGAAAAGGTTCACATAGAGTTTGAAAATGCTCAATTCCTTCCAAGTGTCATATCTAGCCATGCCCTAGAAGAGGACATTCACCTAGAGATCCTAGCATGTCTTTTATTAGTTGATAGAATAGGACCTGGTACATTGTTGATCTCGTTGTATGGTTTTTGGCCTGCAGCTTCAAGCATCGTCGACCATGAACCATTAATCCATCAAATCATTTGAATTCAGGCCATTGGATTTACCCTAGGAACCAAATCAATGGCTAGCATGCAGGGATAGTAGGTGTATACGCCTAAAAATGACATAAATCATCCTAAATAAATATTCTAAATATTTATTCCATTCTTCTATTAATTAAATAAATATTCTAAATTTATTTAATCAATTCACTATCTCACAATTAAATAAATTCTATTTATTTAATTAAAATTCTTCTAAAGTCCTTCACAATTAAATAATCATAAATTATTTAATTAAGCCTAATTCCTCTATCCTAAAGTTCTAAACTCAAAATTCCACATCACCTTTACACCTCACCTTTTCCACCTCACCTTGTCCACCTCATCAGGTTGCACATGTAATTAAATATATTTAATATTTAATTGCCTTATTTTCCCTCACCCACATGGCCTATTTCTTCTCCAATCAGAGGTCAGTTAACCAATCAATCAAATCTGTTAACTAACCTGTTAGTTGAGTCAAATCCTTAATCAATCCAGTCAGTTCCACAATCCACTCTTCTAACTAATCAATCAATTCTGTTAACAGACCAGTCAAGGGAGTTAACTCTCCAATCAGTTTTGTCACATCCCACCTTTCATGATGGAGCTGGGACACTTGTCACATTTCCACTAGTTGCACATTCCCCAACCATTCTCAGCCATTAATCTTCATATCTCCTCTCAACCGTTGATTCTTATTCTTCTAAGTCTATAAATGAAGCTTCATCCCTCCATTCTATTCATCTAGGCTTTTGACATCGTTACTCTGCAGAAATATCACCAGCGCGCCTTTGGTACCCACTTGTCATCTACAAGCTTGAGATCACCATTGTTGCATTGGAGCTCACCTTCATTGCATATCACACCATAGCCGTTCACCATCGACTTCCTCAAACAGCTTTAAAAGATTGCACTCTCTGAGGGCTCATCTCATCTGCGAAAGGACGATTCGTGATAGGCGAACAACAGAAGTTTCAAAACAGAAGAGGTTTACTGTGTTTGTTCATTGCTTTGTTTACTTGAATCTTCTTTGTTTCACTATTCTGTTGATGTTTGGGTCATTTATTATTCATTTGATTGATTCGACATTTTACCCTCACATTTTTGGCGCCCACCGTGGGGCCGTTGCCCCTTTATTTCACCATTTTTGAGCTTTTTTGAAGGCAGGTTCCGTATAGGTCCCGCAGAGTCACGCACAGATTGGTTCGGCGCATCCGTTCATTTTTACGGTGCTTTTGAAGACTGTTACGGCGCTTTTGTAAATCTTGCGCATCTATGCATTTTTGCGGCGCTTTTGTGGACTGTTGCTGCGCATAGGTTATAACTGCGCATCTATTGACTGTTACGGCGCTTTTACAGACTGTTACTGCGCATCCATTAAAACTGCGCATTTATTCATTTTAACGGCGCATACGTTAAAAACTACGGCGCATTCGTTAATGCTGCGCTTCTGTTGATCATTTCTGCGCATCTGATCACTGAAGTTGCGCATTTGTAATAGACTCAGGTTTTAGTACTTTTCTAGAGGATTTTGCTAACACTAACCCCTTTGCAGGTGTTTGCTGGAGCGATTTTGCAGGATAGGCTCGGGTTTAGTTACATGTAGTTGCATCTAATTAGGTCACCTTTCATTTTCTGGGAAAGAGTAAAATGGTTGTTCATTACAAATCTTCATCTAGTCCTAATTAGGGAGGAAGTAACTAGTTTATTTCATGCTTGCATTACAAACACCTTCAAAGTTATTGCTATCTGAGGTTTAAAATTGAACTCATCACTGATCTTGAAGGTAAAATGAACCATTACTATATCGTGAGACCTGAATTTCAAAGTTAACAATCTCGTGCTTCGCGGTTTTAAAATTGAACTCATCACTGATCTTGAAGTTAAAATGAACCATTGCTATATCGTGAGACCTGAATTTCAAAGTTAACAATCTCGTGCAACGTGGATTTAAAATTGAACTCACAACTGCTTTCTGGGATTTAAAACTGAACCACTGCAATATTGCTGAAATCACTTCAAAGTTCTGTTTGAGTAGATTAGCCCATTTAGTTTTTATCTTTTAACTAGGGTGGATTAATCAGTGTATTCTGTGCTTGCGAATGACAATAGGCTTATGCTCTCCCCTCTTCTAGGTGATCAGAGTGCCAGACTTGTCATTCTATTTGTTTAACCTTTAGGAGGGGCCTGCCCTTGGATGCACGCTTGTCCAAGCGGGAACGACCCTGAGTGGTAACAAGCTAACGCCAAGCCCTACCGAGCCACTTAAAATAAATTGTGCTTGAGGTGAAAACCTCCTGCAACGAGTGTTGTTATGTTACACCGACGGCCAACCTCCCCCAAAACCCTCTCAGGCGTAACCCTTTGAGGCTGGGAGACTCCATAACGGAGAGTAGCGCCGCCGCACGTGTAACCACTTGAACGGTTGCCCGAATCAAATACCTCTTGTTTTAGTGGCCCAAATCCCTTATAATCCATTTCTCGCCTAGGATTTTGTGCTTGCTTTTGTCCAAAATAGAGTCAAAAAACTACAAAAACAATGGAAAACTACAAAATACTCTTTGTGCTTGCTGTGTTTTCTTGCTAAATTAATTCATAATATCAGATCAAGAAGACCTTTTTCCAGCCAAAGAATACCAAAAACAGAGAAAAATCCAAAAAAAATTGCAAAAAATACCAGAACTGCGCATATACACTTCTCTGCTGCGCATACACAGCGACTTGCTGCGCTTTTGCACCGATTGGCTGCGCATACATACCTTTCTGCTGCGCATATACACTTTTTGGCTGCACTTTTACAGCGACTTGCTGCGCTTATACACCGACTTGCTGCGCATTTACTTTTCTGCTGCGCATTTACACACTGTTACTGCGCATACATGCTTCACCAGAGCCGCGCTTTTACAGTGACTTACGGCGCATTTACCTATTCTTGCTGCGCATCTGTTTCTGCGCATGTGTGACAGTGAGCATCTGCCCTATTTTTGAGAAATTTTCGTCAGCTGTTCAGAGTACCCATTTCAACCTAGTTTCATTTTCTGAGGTCAGAATCAACCTTGCAGTCAATTTTCATCCATTTCACCCAATTCTCTCTCTTTCGTCGGTCGTCCCAGTCACCTTCGGTCCAAGTCAGTCTTGTCCCAAAGTCATTCTGTCCCATACCGATTCGACATAGGTCCTTCTTCATTTCATTTATGAATTCACGTAAGCCTAGTAGGTCACAGTACCTTTGCTAGTAGTCTTGTTGAACGACTAAGCCCTACACAGTAAGACTTGTATCGACTACCCTTGGTAGTGGCTAGAGTATTGTGTCAACCGTCTTACCTAAAGTCATTGAGGGAGAGAACCCTTTGTCCAAATCTTGTCCTAGACACCCCATTCATTACAGTCTTAGTCGGCACCTTGCCAAAATTTCTAATCCTAGTCCACTTCATCCCACCCCACCTTGCATGGTTCTTACTCGATCCCAGTACAACAAGCTAATTGAAATGGCCGACTCATCCGATCACATCGCCCCACCACGCGATGATGATGAAGAAATTTCTCGTGAAGAATTAGTGGCACACATGCAAGATAGCAAATTTCAACACCTAGTGGAGAAAGTGCTCCTTGAGGACCCCACCAAATATTTCCATCATCTTGCTAGTCTCGGAATCAAACTCCCCGCAGACTTTGACATTAGCTCCATCATGGAAAATGCAGACAATGAACATGAGAGGGACACAAATGACACGGTCCCACATGCACATGAGAGAGGCACAAATGACACGGTCCCCCATGCCAATGAGAGAAGAAAACAACCCATAGATCAAAATGTTCCTATGGCGGATGTGAGACAACAAATTGAGAGTCTAAAGCTAGAAATATCCAACCTTAAGATCGGCACAAGTTCCAGGAACTACTCCTTGGAAGATATAGCACCATACCCCTTTGACAGAAGTTTGGTCATGAAACCATTCCCCTATCAGTTCGGAATTCTGAAATTTGACAAATACAAAGGGAAGGGGGACCCTAGAGATCATATCAGGGAATTCACTGTAGCATGTTTAGAAGTAGCTCACAACGAGACCTACTTAATGAGACTGTTCCCACGATCTTTAGGAGGTCAAGCTATGGAGTGGTTCTCGCGTCTCCCACCAGGAATCAAAACTTTTGATGAACTTGTCAATAAATTCATAATGCACTTCTCTTACAACATAGAACACGAGGTATCTATGCTAGACCTATGCAACACCAAACAAAAGGGTGGTGAGTCTTTCGCCACCTTCTTACAACGATGGAGACAGCTAGCTAGTAAGTGTTCTTACGACATGCCTGAGAAACAACTATTGGAAATGTTTGTCCACAATTTGAATCCTGATCTTAGCTATCAGATTCAGATACAATGCCCTACCTCATTCGCCAAAGTCATTGAAATGGGGCTATTCATTGAGAAAGCTATGATCGCTAAGGGAACTCTCAAGCTCTACAAGGACACACCTCCTTCCAATTACACAACTGACAAGTCAAAGTTTTGGACCAAGAACAAGAATGTGGTCAACGATGGAGTAGTGGATGCCAAGGTGGCAGCCCCTAAACAACAACCCATATTCACTCTTAAGGAAGAAGCAAATAACGGTGCACTCAACAAGCCACCCCTTCGGGAACCTAGACCTTGGTTCAATTCAAATCCAAGGAGGAAATTCACACTGTTAGGAGAATCTCAAGAATCGGCCCTCAGAAAGTTGTTGGCTAACAATGAAATTTCTCTACCGCCAACAAGTGACTATGAGCCTATAGTCAAACCTCCCTATTGGAAGGACACAGACTATTGCGAGTATCATCGAGGAAGGGGGCACACAACCAATAATTGTATCCGCCTCAAGAATGTCATACAAGATATACTGGATCAGAATCAGGGAGGGACACAATAGCATACCTCCAATGAATCTCATGTGGCCTACCGGGATCCTCTTCTAAACCACAACCGGCTGTATAACAATAATCGCAACAATGGCCACAACAACAACGATGGTCACAACGGCAACAACTCCAATGGCCATAACAATAATGACAACAATCGCAACAGGCCAAACCAGAACAGTGGGTCGAGTAATGCTAACTATGCAAGTGTTCCCTTTGAGTACACCATTAACTGCATTTCTGAGCATGTTCCGCAAGTCAACGTCATATCCCCCATCCAACAACCAGGACCTAACAGAACTGGTTGTAGTATAATTACCCGCAGTGGTAGAGTCGCGATCAACACCACTCCTCCAAGGTCATCACCATCTCCGTCCAACTCTCGCCCGTATAATGTCATCGACCAATTGCAAAAAACTCCGGCTCACATTTCTATATGGGAGCTCTTGCGTCTATCTCCTTCTCATAAGGAGATTCTTGAGAAAGCCTTAGTGGAAACTACTGTCCCCACTAACCTAGCCTAAGAAAAGTTTCAAACCATGGTGGGTAATTTGACATCCTCCACTTCCATCTCGTTTACAGAGCAAGATGACCTTTCCATATCTCAACCCCACAACACTCCTCTACACATTGTCGCATTCGTACACAAGCACCGCATCAAGAGGGTTCTCATTGATGGGGGTGCTGGTTTGAATATTTGCACTTTGAAGCTAGTCCTTGCATTGGGGTTCTCTGAACAGGCAGTAGATCCAAGACAGAAAATTACTATCAAAGCCTATGACAAGGAGGAACGAACCACAAAGGGCACGGTTGTCCTACCCATTCAAGTGGGACCGGTAATTAAAGATGTGGTGTGCCAAGTCCTTGATCGGGAGCTTGCTTACAATATTCTACTAGGGAGACCATGGATCCACGCCATGAAGGTTGTCCCCTCCACCTACCATCAATGCATAAAATTGCCACACGATGGCAAGCAAGTCACCATACAAGGTGACCCCGACCCCTACCAACATTGCAACTCTTTCCAAGCAAAATCTGAATGCGTCATTCCTAACAATAGAGCCTACATTTCCCCTACTTCGCCACAAGACCATTCCGCTGAAGCCTCCTCCTCACAGCCTAAACCAATGAAAATCACCATAAAAGAAAATGGCGTGGGGGAATACCAGATCGAGCACAGCCTCAACCTTGCAAAAATGCCCTTGTCTCCTCGCTCCTTTGGCCAGCCCAAGCATCAACCCAGGCATTTTCCAAAGCCCTCTGCTCCTCCTATAACTCCCACAAACCCCTTTGTAAAATGGGGGACCTTATCCGATGAATCAGAGGAGCGAGATCTCCTGCAATGGCTTTATGCTGAAGAGGAAAACACACCCCAAGAGCCACCTAGACTCCCTACAGAACTCTATGGACGGGGTGAAACCATTTTGCACAGGATGGGGTATGAAGGACAAGGCCCCATAGGCCTCAGAAAAGAAGGAATTATTGAACCTATCCAACCTTCTTCATCCTCTTCGGCTAGAAACACGACTGGCCTAGGGTACAAAAGTAAAGGTAAAGCCAAAGAAAATGCCTGCCTAGTGGAGACAATTCAAACACTCCAAGAGGATAGTAACGCAGATTCAGATGAGTCGAATGAATATGAATGGGACGAGCTGACAGAACACTCCTACGATGACAAGGAGATTGACACCATCCAAACTCTCAACCCCTACCATGAGGGACAGACGCAACGGGACAGACCACTGGAGTCTGATTTGCCCCTCCCTGAGATTATGGCTTTCGAGGAAAGTTTCGATTCCATTGTGATAAACAACCTGGAAGAAAGTACCACCCAGAACACTACTCCCGCCAGTGCCCATAGCATTTCCATTCACAACATTAATGAATCAGATCTCTCATCCAACTCCCTTCCCCTCTTACACCCTGAGCTTATTGACTGGGACCTGCAAGGGACCCCTCAATTAGATATGTTCCAGAACGATGATGCCTACATTGACTATATGGGACTTAGAGATCACTTACCAAAAGGAGATCATAAAGCCGGTTTCGCTATTGAACTCAATACTGTAGCTTACTTCGGGGAGGGTGCCAAGCCTTCTAGTCACAAAAATATAAAGATCAAAAAGGAATCTGACGGTGAAAACCGCCGTGCGACAGTGTCAGATCATAAAACAGTAAAAAGAAAGGACGTATCTGAAGGTGAAAACCCAACTGTGGCACCTGACGATGGAATGCTTGACACCCTCCCAAGTGATATGTATCAAGAAAGGTCACAGATCGTGGTGGAGCCAATAGAGCCAGTGAACATTGGAATCGAAGAGCAGCCTAAGATTATCCACTTTGCAAAATCTCTCACGCCACCTAAGAAAACCAGGTTTGTACCATTCTTTAAAAAGAAGAGAGGCAGCTTTGCTTGGTCATATGCCGACATGCCAGGTTTGGACCCAAACCTGATCCTACATCACTTGCCATTGGATCCAGGGGTGAAGCCCGTAAAGCAAAAACTGAGAAAGATGCATCCTCATATAGCCCTTCTGGTCAAGGAAGAACTCAAGAAATTGCTAGATGTGGGGTTCATCAGAGCCATAGATTACCCTGAATGGATATCTAATATTGTGCCGGTGTCTAAACCAGATGGCAGGGTTTGACTATGCAACGATTTTAGAGAATTAAACAAAGCATGCCGCAAGGATGACTTTCCATTGCCTAACATCGATATCATAGTCGACCTTACAGCAGGACATACAATGCTATCACTCATGGACGGATTCTCCGGATATAACCAAATCAAAATAGCACCTAAGGATCAACACAAAATAGCTTTCACTTGTCCATGGGGTACCTTTTGCTAGAATGTCATGCCATTTGGGCTGAAAAATGCAGGTGCTACATATCAGCGGGCCATGACAACTATATTTCATGACATGATGCATGTGACTATGGAAGACTATGTTGACAATATCTTGGCAAAATCACTCACCAGGGACTCACACCTGGACACATTAGAAAAAGTCTTCCAACGATTGGATCAATTCCAAGTAAAACTGAACCCGAAGAAATGTGTGTTTGGGGTCACATCAGGCAAGCTGCTAGGCTTCATCGTGTCAGCAAACGGCATAGAGGTAGACCCGGCCAAGGTCAAAGCAATCATGGACATGCCTCCGCCCAAAACTCTAACACAGTTGAGATCCTTACAGGGCAAGCTACAGGCCATCCGCAGGTTCATCTCACAGCTGGCAGACAAGTGCCATCCTTTCAGCCATCTCCTACATAAGAACATTCCATTTAAATGGGATGAGAAGTGCGAAGAGGCATTCAACAAGCTCAAGGAGTACCTCATGAATGCTCCTATACTCATGCCTCTGATCCAAGGAAAACCTTTGATTCTCTACATATCTGCTACACCTACTGCTCTTGGGGCTCTCCTAGCGCAGCAAGACTATGAGAACAAGGAAAGAGCTGTGTACTACATCAGTCGAACCTTAGTGGGCTACAAGTTACAGTACTCACAGGTGGAACGTTCATGCCTTGCGGTGGTTTTTGCCTCACAAAAACTCCGACACTACATGTTGGCACATCCTGTCAAACTCATTGCCAAGATCGACCCACTAAAATATCTTCTCAGCAAAGCAGCTCTCACAGGTCGACTAGCCAAATGGGTTATGCTTCTTAGCGAATATGATATAGAGTATGTGGACAGAAAAGCCATCAAGGGGCAAATCATCCCTGACCAACTAGCTGAGGCACCGTTACAGGACACTTCACCAATGCAGTTTGAGTTCCCCGATGAGTCTTTATTCACTCTGTCAACATCTCCTTGGAAACTCTACTTCGACGGGTCTTACACCAACCATGGATCGGGGGCAGGTATCTTGTTTATCACTGCCCAAGGCGACACAATTCCAAAGTCCTACAGGTTGTTATTTCCATGCACTAACAATATAGCGGAGTATGCAGCTTTGGTAATTGGTCTCAAGATGGCCACTGAGTGGAAAATCCAAGCACTATGTGTCTACGGTGATTCTCAGCTTGTCATAAACCAGGTCAACGACGAGTATCAAACCAAAGATGAGAAGCTCATCCCATACAAACGGATGGTCGACGACCTCAAAGCACATTTTGGGACCATCTCGTTTGAGCAAATACCTAGGATAGAGAACAAAGCAAGCGATGCAATGGCGACCATAGCCTCTCTTCTTGAGATACCTGAACATGAGTCACGGTATGAGTTCTTAGTAGAAACAATTCGACAACTGGCTTATGATCTCCTCGAAACCCATTCCATTTGCCACCTAGTAGGATCTGATTCGCCTTGGTATGGTAAGACCTACACTTACCTCAAGGACAATATCCTTCCTTTGGACCTCTCTTCCAATCAAAAATGAACTTTCATCCGACAAGCCTCCCGTTACACCATTCTCACCAATACCCTTTACCGACGTGGTCTGGATGGTACTTTACTCCGTTGTCTAGAACAAGAAGAATCTGTAACTGCCTTGCGAGACGTGCACGAAGGGATCTGCGGAACACACTCCAGCGGTCCTTCCTTAGCTAAGAAACTCATGCGTTTGGGTTATTACTGGCCCAATATGGAAATGGATTCATATCAGTTCGTCAAAAAGTGCAAACAGTGCCAGATACATGGGAACCTGATTCATACACCTACTCAGGAGTTGAGACCTCTAACGACACCCCGGCCCTTTTGCCAGTGGGGACTTGACCTCGTGGGAAAGATTCATCCGCCTTCTTCCAACGGCCATAAATTCATCATAACCGCCACTGAGTACTTTACAAAGTGGATTGAAGCCGTTCCCCTATCAACCGTCACAGGAAAGCAAATTTCCTCTTTCATTCTGAATTACATTATCTGCCGATATGGCATCCCTTCATCCATCATAACGGATAACGGGAGACCCTTCAAAAATTAGGATGTCTAGGAACTTTGTGAGCGTTTTAAAATCCAACATCGTTTCTCCACTCCATACTATCCCCAAGGTAACGGCCAAGCTGAGGCATCGAACAAAACCATTCTGAAAATCCTAAAGAAGACTGTCAATGAAGCTGGTCGCGATTGGCACGTCCAACTCAATCCTGCTCTGTGGGCCTATAGAACCAGCATACGCACTCCCACAGGTGCTACACCCTACGCCCTCGTCTATGGTTCCGAAGCCATCCTTCCCATTGAGGTCGAACTCCCATCCCTTCGGGTGTCGTTGAAAGGTCTCATATCAGATGAAGAGTACAGAGTCTCCAGACTACAAGAGCTAGAACTGCTAGAGGAAAGGTGCCAAAAAGCTTTTGACCATCTCAAAGCCTATCAACAGATGATGTCAAGAAGCTACAACCACAAGGTTAGACCAAGATGCTTCAAGGTTGGGGAACTCGTCCTAAAAGAGAACCCTCGCAATCAACAGGACAGAGAAAAGAAAGGTAAGTTCGAGCCTAACTGGCTTGGACCCTATGTAATTGTAGCGGCTTACGGATCGGGGGCATATCAGTTGGCCACATCAGAAGGTGAGTTGTTTGATGATCCAATCAACAGCATGCACCTTCGCCGGTTCTATACCTAAGAGAACCCCAATGCAAGGGGGCACAATAAAATCAAAAAATCAAAAAAATCAAAAAAGTTACAAAGAGAAAATACAAAAAAAAAAAAAAAAAAAATCAAAAAAAATAGAAAGCATACAAAAAAAAATTGTCCTTTGGTGAAAACCTGGCAAACAAGCACCTTGGATAGGTATCAGGATGAAAACCTGGCAATCAGGCGTCATGTTACTTTCTAGCTTCTCGTGCAAATAAAAGCAAGTGATGAAAACCTGGTAAACAGGCGTTACTTGTGACAAACCGCATTCTCCATCTTTGGGAATCCAATCACCTTGAGCCCATTCTCCCTCTATTTTCCCCATTTGACCCATATCCATCCCACAATAAACACTTGACAGTTACCTATCATGGCTTGATACTCACCTTGTGGCCTTGTCAACCAAGGTTTTGTCCCATACCGTCTCCTCAATGTGAGCCTAGCGTAGTGTCTCTCGTCAGTGTCTGTGGTCCGAATCCGTGAACTACGTTGCCTCTGCGCCGTCACGTAGGCAAGGCCATTATTCTACTGCGCCCCCGAGGCTTCCATCTCTCCCAAGGTCCCATTCGTCTCCTTTCTTGTCTTCATTCTTGTCATCTTTCTTCTAGTCCATCCATGGTCCATTAGGGTTTACCCCGAACTACGTTGCCTCTGCATCGTCACGTAGGCAAGGCCATTTAGCAATGAGCCCCCGAGGCACTAGGTCAGTCCCTTAGGGTCCGTCTTCTCAATAAGGATTGTGCAACCTTCCCATCAAGCAAGCAAACGTGAGCAAACCCCGCGCCCCAAGCCGAAATCTTGACTGTGAGCATCTTAACCTATCCAACGCAAAGCAAATACCCAAGGTCTTCTAAACAATTTTATGCAAATTAAGGCAAGAGCTAAACACATATCAACACAAATATGCTTTGTAGATCAGAAACATAGTTAACAGTTCGAGTCTTGATTTTTGCTATCATACCCTCCTATGCTACTCAAGGATGCCAAAAGCTAGAGATGCTATGATGGGGGCATGATTACTTTCTTTGTTTGTTGTTTGTGGATTAAACTTTAGTAATGCGACGCCTTGTCTAAGGACATGATCAGCAAAAGATCATCGAGGACATCCAAGGCCTTACATGAACGGGGGCAATCCTTGCTTGTTGAAATGCAAGAAGTACTCAGGTCATCTAGATTCAATTTTGACTAGATGCTTGTATTAACTTGCTAAATCACAATCCATGTAAGCAGTACTCAGGTCATCTCGGTTCAATTATACCTAGATGCTTGTATTCACTTACAACATTTCAGAAAAGTACCAAAAACAAAATGCCCAATGATGAAATAAAGCAATCTAAAAGCAAAGCATCCGTCCTATATCCATATACACATCCATGCATCTGTATCCCATACAATCCTCATCATCCAAACTATGCAGAGTAACGATATCAAGACAAGTTCCTAAGTCATTCTTTCGCAACCATTCTTCTACCCATCATGTCATTCTTGTGTCGATAGAGTACATTTGGACTTCACAAAAGCAAAGAATATAGGAGCATATCATATCATTCGTAGGACTAGTCATGCACATGATTAGGTTAGTAGAATGCACCATCCAATGCATTAGGTCACCAATACATTTGCATCACATCTTAATCTTAAAAGCACAGAAAATCAAAAAAAACATATCCACGTGCATCATATATCTATACTGCATCACCACATAGTACTCATGTTACAACTGCATACATTCAAAGCATTACATCATTTAAACATCCAGTAGTATCTCATATATCTATACTGCATCACCACATAGTACTCATGTTACAACTGCATACATTCAAAGCATTACATCATATAAGCATCCAGTAGTGTCCCATATATCTATATAGCATCATCACATAGAAACCATATCACATATGTATACATTTGCATTAGATCATATAGACATCACATATACAGTTACATCATAACATAGAAATCATGTTTCATATACATACATTTGCATCATCACATAAGACATCATATCACATTTTGCATTCATTTGTCACATTAGATCATATAGAAATCATATAGCAGCATATCAAAATGTATCTCATATAGCATCAGATAGACCATCTAACTATGCAATAGAATCACATCATACAATAGAAGTAAAATCATCATCTCATAACGCATGCAATAGATACACAAAGCTGCATCATCATCCATACTATCATATAAAAGAGGTCCAAATGTACAAATATCACCATCTCTCTCAAAATCAAAGTGCCATATACAATATACGTCTAAATAGACGGTGATACATGTCCCAAAAATGCCCAAAATCTGGTCTGTGTCTACCCCTGCTGCTGTGGGCCACCACTGCCAGCTCCTGACTGCTGAGGTCCCATCACGGACGCGCCTGACTGTGAAGGACCTGCTCTGTGAGCCACCCTAGACTGACTCCTGAAACTCCCTGCCCTCTGGCTCGACGCCACGGCACCATGATACAAGCCTCGGTAGTACTGTGCCTGTGACTGTGCTCTGGCTAGGTCTGTCTGCGCCTGTGCCAACTACGTCTGCAACTGGCCTACCTGTGCCTGTGCCTGCTGCACCTGACCAACCAGAAACGAGCTCACTGCATCTGTCCCCATAGCAGCCACTGTAGTATCCCGCTCTACACGAATAAGGCATACCCGAGCATCTGCCATGTCTCTCTCACGAGTCAAACCAGCAATCACCGCTGCGTCTATGTCTCGCCTCCTCTCCACTCTCCTCAGTTGTGCCTGCAGCTCTCGCACCTGTCCCCTCAGGCTGGCTATGGTCCTCTCATGAGCCTCACCCTGCACTGGCCCCTGTGCTGCCTCTGCCTGTCCTAGCACCTGCTGCTGAGACACCTGCTGCTGTGGCACCTGCTGCTGCGGCACCTGCTGCTGTGGTACCTACTGGGGTGGTGGCATCTGTGCCTACTGCAGCACCTGCTGCTGTACCTCTCCCTATCCTGGCACTGCCTGCCCAGCCTGATCTATCCTCCTCCGCTGCCTCAGCCTCTCTGCAGCTCAGCCACCCCGTCGTCCTCGTCCTCCTCTAGCGCCCCTCCGCCCTAGGCCAGCCTCTCCCTCCTCCTCTGAGTCCACCTCATCAATACGAGGCACCAGCATACCGGGTCCTGAATATCTCAGGAAAGGATGTGCAGTGATCCAGTCCTCGTACTCCTATGTGACCCCCGCATCTGCTATCTCTCTCTGCATGTCCCATGCCACATAAGGCAACTGCTGGAACTCTGCCAGAGCCTCCTCGTAAGAAGCCATCGGCCCCCATCTGACCCTCTCTACATGTGTCCGGGCAAACATGGCCTGTCCCTATGGCATGCCCTGTCTCCTGTTGAACTGTCTCAACACTCGGCCCACCATCTGCCTCTCCAGTATGTGCCGTGTCCGGCCTATCAACCACCTGGTTTGGAAGCAATAGGGTAGCTCATCTCCCTCGTCATCCCAGGGCTCGCAATCCAGATATGGTCGCCAGACGACCACATCTACCCCATCCAAAGTGTGTCTCCAATACTCTAGCTTCCCCAGCCTGTGCTGGGAAATCACTCCTGCATAGCCATAGCTGTATGGCTCTCCTCTCTGCCTAGCAAAGACGCACATCGGCCTGGTCACCACTATGTGCTCCCACAGCCAGAACTGTAACAGCAACACCCCAACCGATAGACTCGTGCTGCAGTGGTACACCACCTGATGCATGTCATGATAAAGGTGGGCTAGCACGCAGGGCCCCCACACATATCAGGTGCCCTCAGTCAGCATCTGCTCCATGATCGTGCCCCATCCAATGGGGAACCCGTGCGATCTCCTGTCCGAGCATACAACGCCCCCAATCAGTCCAGCCACAATCCCAGGGAAGTAGTCATAACAGTCATATATATCCTGCCAAGGGATGACCTGTCCCACCAACTCGAGATCATCAAATGCTCGCTGACACTCGGCGAGTCCCGCGTCCCGCTGTGCATCGTACTCCACTAACTCGCCTACCACGGGCAAGTGTAGTATCTTGTAGACATCCTCCAGGGTCACCATCATCTCTCTAGTAGGAAAGTGGAAGGTCCCGTCCTCACTGTGGAATCTCTCCATGGTAGCTGTCAATAGTCCTCGGTTCGCCCGCACCTCGGGCATAAAGCAAACGTAATCTAAACCCATGGCACCAAGTGCCACTCTGTCAACCTCCGTCAGCATATATCTCTGCAATAAAGGCATAGGGAACGTCTCCCTCGACTGCAGAGTCTCTCATATCTCCTCCTGCAAGTACGCAAAGCAAGGCGTCAATCTCAAGCCACATATACCATACTCAACATATCTACTGAACTATATCAACTAAACTTAGCATTTCAAATTGATCAAAATAGCACACTACATCTCTTGACTAGATTCCTGCAATCTCGGAGATAGCTCATCGATTCCTGCGTCAAACAGGACGCTAATCGAATCAATTTGGCTAAGTAATTTGCCATCCCATGCAAATGCACCACTACAGGTGGTAAAAGCGTCGTTTTTGGTATATGCGCCGCAGGAATCGACATATGCACCACAAAAATGCGTATGCACCGCTACAGTGCACGTATGCGTCGTTCTACCAAATGCACCGCAGAACTCCATGCATGCGCCGCGAAATTACACATGCACCGCAAGAATCCACATATGCGCAACTTTCTCAAATGCGCTGCTATATTTCACATGTGCGCGGCAAAAATACAAAAGCGCCGCCAAATTACGCATGCGCAGCTAGAATGCACAAAAGTGCAGTTTTTACGCATGCGCTACCGAAACTGACATATGCGCCGCGAAAATGTAAAAGCGCAGCTTCGCGAGGCATATGCGCCGTTCTGCATTTCGGCGCATTCATTTCACCTATTTTCTACGTGCATTTATGACGCCTAAACTCGACCCTAGGGGAAATTTTTCAAAGCACATACCGGGGGTCCTGCCTCTGCTGGCCGCCCAAATCGTCGGACTCGCTCGAATCGGTGCTCCTCGCGTGGGATATCTGCTGCTCTGGCCGCCATGCTGCTCTAAGTTTGCTCTGAGCTCTCTTCCTCCAATCCAGATCAACCAAGTTGCAAATGACTATTCTTGTGGACCCAGCTCCTATTTATAGCCTCCAAACCCTAATTCTAGCTAGGTGATGACTGTGACTACTTCCCGTGTCTGTTTTTCCTCCTGTTTTCTTCCCGCATCCCTGACCGCATCCCTTTTCCTCCAACCTATCCTCACCCCTTCTTCATCGTGAGATTGTCCGTCTCCAAACCGGTCGCCCTTTTTCCCGTCCAATCTCCCGAGGGGGCATCCTATCGTCATTTAACCTGTACCAGGGGCAAACTGGGGCATGTATCATCATTCAGACTATCGACTTCTTTGAAGCAACGCTGTAAACTGCATTGCATCAAAGAGGGGCAAAATGTATATGCCTAAAAATGACACAAATCATCCTAAATAAATATTCTAAATATTTATTCCATTCTTCTATTAATTAAATAAATATTCTAAATTTATTTAATCAATTCACTATCTCACAATTAAATAAATTCTATTTATTTAATTAAAATTCTTCTAAAGTCCTTCACAATTAAATAATCATAAATTATTTAATTAAGCCTAATTCCTCTATCCTAAAGTTCTAAACTCAAAATTCCACATCACCTTTACACCTCACCTTTTCCACCTCACCTTGTCCACCTCATCAGGTTGCACATGTAATTAAATATATTTAATATTTAATTGCCTTATTTTCCCTCACCCACATGGCCTATTTCTTCTCCAATTAGAGGTCAGTTAACCAATCAATCAAATCTGTTAACTAACCTATCAGTTGAGTCAAATCCTCAATCAATCCAGTCAGTTCCACAATCCACTCTTCTAACTAATCAATCAATTCTGTTAACAGACCAGTCAAGGGAGTTAACTCTCCAATCAGTTTTGTCACATCCCACCTTTCATGATGGAGCTGGGACACTTGTCACATTTCCACTGGTTGCACATTCCCCAACCATTCTCATCCATTGATCTTCATATCTCCTCTCAACCGTTGATTCTTATTCTTCTAAGTCTATAAATGAAGCTTCATCCCTCCATTCTATTCATCCAGGCTTTTGACATCGTTACTCTGTAGAAATATCACCAGCGCACCTTTGGCCCCCACTTGTCATCTACAAGCTTGAGATCACCATTGTTGCATTGGAGCTCACCTTCATTGCATATCACACCATAGCCGTTCACCATCGACTTCCTCGAACAGCTTTAAAAGATTGCACTCTCTGAGGGCTCATCTCATCTGCAAAAGGACGATTCGTGATAGGCGAACAACAGAAGTTTCGAAACAGAAGAGGTTTGCTGTGTTTGTTCATTGCTTTGTTTACTTGAATCTTCTTTGTTTCACTATTCTGTTGATGTTTGGGTCATCTATTATTCATTTGATTGATTCGACATTTTACCCTCATAGTAGGCAAATGATAGTCGTTCTTGAATTTTAAATGTCCACCGTAGATTGTGCTAGATCAATGGTCTCTACTGGAGTTTGAATTTTCTCCAGTATTAGTCATCTAGAATCTTTTATGACTCAGAGTCCCCCTTTTACCGCGATGGTGCCTTCACCACCTCATGCTAAGTTGTTTGAAGACCTGGTGAAGACTTTAGTCACTATGAAATATAGTTTTTATAGACATCGAAGACATGGTGGATACTGTGGACACAAAAGTCCACATCATCACCATTGCAGTACCGTAGAAGACCTTAAAAGGCTTCAATGAAGGAAAGAGTCCTTGCAAAACCCTGACGAGTCACTTGAAAAGTTGCGCTGGCTTTGCTGGCTCGCGTAATCTATCTGGGAACTCCGACGAAGAGATGACCCTCTGTGAAATATATATTACCTAGGCACAAACATGACATGTCGGTCAATTAAAGAGAGTTTGTATTCTCACAAAGACTCAAAGCGAGGCCCAACAAAAGAAGACATTATAGTGAAAAGAAAAGGATATCGATGTGGACAAATGATGCAACACAACTTAAAGGTCATTTAGCACACATACGTTAAAGTTGTTCTTAAAAGAGGGCCCACAACCAACAACCTAGGGAAGGGGCTGGTAACCCAAAATGGGAACGAACACTTAAAACATAACTTAAGTTACTGGGTATTGCTAATTGTTAGTCAACGAAACCTAGAGTTCAAAAGATTACCAAAGTACTAAGGATTAAGTCTTTGAAAGGGTTTTTCTAGGGTTTAACAAGCCTTAAACACATGAAACCAAGGGAAAAAGGGCACAAAAATGCAAGTCCTAATAGTGGCTCTAGTTGAGAATAGTTGACTGCAAGGTCAGCATGAGGATCTAGATCTCCAGGGGCAAAAGACCATGTGCTCAATTTTACCCTGAAACTGCCTAACCACAAATGACCTAATTTCACATATTTTAAACCCTACATGGTAGCCCCAAGCCACCACAAAAGAAGAGAGAACACCTACCCCTGTGAAACATTTTGTTCTCCCATGACTCCTCCAAGCCATAATTAGAAGCACTATCACAATCCATCTGGTTACTGATAGGGATGTGTATCTTTCTCATGAAACTCTTGAATTTTTCATTATCAAATGATCATGCGTTCTTCTAATTTTTACAATCAGGTTTTGATTGAAGCACATCCTCATTACATATATCACATTTTTTAAAAATATCAAAATCATGATCACTGTGATACCTTATATCAATAATATCATCATGCACCATCAAATGTTTACCAAGCTAAACTGGGAACTCAAAATGTTCAAAATTCATTTGATAGATGGCATCATGAACATTAGCCTCATCTATTTCATTTATGTCAAATTTGAAACATTCATAAGCAATATCTTCCTAAAATACCTCAACATGCATAATTTACTCTAACTTATTTAAGTCATAGTTCAACTCCAATTCTAATAAATCAGACTGATCAAAGGTAAATGACTGATATGTACACCAATTGAGAGATCATCTAAATTTTGTCCTTCATATGATAAACAAAAATGCTCATATATAAGCACCCTTCCCATCTGAGTTGACAGAAGTTTGTGTTTCTTCAAATTTGGTAGCTCACCAATTCTAGTGTATACTCTGATGTCTTGCAGAGGAGATTCAACTTTAAATATAACAAGATTCTTTTCAAAGGTAAAGTCATCATCCTCACAAGGTTGAACAGCTCCAATACTACTTGTGTATACATCAGACTCCTTGGGTTGATCATCCTCAAATTCTTGAGGTTCCCCACACTCCTGGTTCTCTACAAAGATGGGATTATCTCTACACCAATAAGGATTATCATTTCTCATATCTATTTTACTGGGAGGTTCATCATAAAGGGGATTATGCCTTATGTTCATCCCTTTCATAAATACTTCTACCTCTTTGGCATGAGGACTCAAATCTATTTCAACATCAACATATTCCAAGTCATCATAGTCCTCAAAGGAACATACAGACCGACTCGCAATATCACTCATACCATCAGCAACTAACCTAGATCAAACTTACATTCTGAGAATTCAACAAGGTAGGTCACCTATTCACCCATAGACAAACATGCCCCTCCATAATCATTCATATCAACACATTATTTAATTGAAGGAATGCATTTTGATTCATCTTCATAAGTGCAATCATAATCATCACATGACTGATTAGATTCACTGTTATCATAACTAACATAGCAAGGAGACTTAACTACAACAAAGTCATGTTTCAACTCTTTAAATAGCATGTTTGCACAACTTTCTTCAACATATCCCACCTTTTGAGATGCTTCATTATGTTGAATACTTATACACTTTTCTATTTCCTGATTAGCAGGAATGCAACAAGGAGTGATCCCATATATCCCTTTGTCCATTATGTTAGGTGTCTGGAATATTATAGCTACAGTCCTCACCCATATAGCCAATGAACTAATCACAAACATCACTTTCTTTATTGGAATACACATCTTTAGATCATGATTTATCCTCATTGCATATATGCATGATGTTATTTCTAGGCTCATCCATAGTAATTAAGCCATTATTTCCTAAATGACAAAATGATGAATTCACTGTGGTACTTGGACTATTGCCATCTTGACAAACATTTCTCTTTTCTGATCTACATGTTTCAATTATATGAGATGTTTTAACAACATCAATACCTATAGGCCTAAGTTCTTTTACCATCAAGTGCTTCAAATTGTTTTCATAATATAATGAATGTCTTCATACTAGAATATCTCATCTGAGAATCCTTCTTGACAACATGGTAAACTTCAGATAATCAGATAACACACCCCTTGTACCATAACTACGATCACTTCCATATAGACTCATTATAATGTACGTTGGTGGCATGAAAAGGTTCACACAGTTTGAAAATGCTTAATTGCCTCCAAGTGTCATATCTAGCCACATCCTAGAAGAGGACATTCACCTAGAGATCCTAACCTGCATTTTATGAGTTGACATAATAGGACCTAGTAGACTGTTGATAGCATTGTATGGTTTTTGGCCTATAGCTTCAAGCATCATCGACCATGAACCATCGATCCATCAAATCATTTGAATTCAGGCCATTGGATTACCCTGGGAGGCAAATCAATGGCTAGCATGCAGGGACAATAGGCAAATAATAGTCGTTCTTGAATTTTAAATGTCCACCATAGATTGTGCTAGATCAACGGTCTCTGCTAGAGTTTGAATTTGCTCCAGTAATGGCCATCTAGAATCATTTATGACTTAGAATCCCCCTGTTACCATGGTGGTGCCTTCACCACCTCATGTTAAGTTGTTTGAAGACTTGGCGAAGACTTTAGTTCCTATGAAATACAGCTGTTGCAGACACCAAAGACATAGTGGATACCTGGACACAAAAGTCCACATCATCACCCTCACAGTTCTGTAGAAGACCTTAAAAGGCTTCAACGAAGGAAAGATTCCCTGCAAAAACCCTGACGAGTCACTTGAAAAGTTGCGCTAGCTTCGTCGGCTCACAAAATCTATTTGGGAACTCTAGCAAAGAGCTGACTCTCCATGAAATACATATTACCTAGGCATGAACATGACACGTTGGTCAATCAAAGAGAGTTTGCATTCTTGCGAAGACTCAAAGCGAGGCCCGATGAAGGAAGACATTACAGTGAAAAGAAAAGGCTATTGACATGGATAGATGATGCAACACAACTTAAAGGTCATTTAGCACACATGTGTTAAAGTTGTTCTTAAAAGAGGGCCCACGACTAACAACCTAGGGAAGGGGTTGGTAACCAAAAATGGTAACGAACACTTAAAACATAACTTAAGTTACTAGGGATTGCCAATTATTAGTCAATGAAAGATTAAAATGCAGAAGAAAAGGTAACCAAAGTACTAAGGTTTAAGTCTTTCAAAGACTTTTTCTAGGGTTTAACAAGCCTTAAACACATGAAACCAAGGGCAAAAGGGCATAGAAATGTAGGTACTAATAGTATGTACACTAATGAAACTCGACCTATAATACTAACTTATCATAGTTGTGATAAACTTCACTAGTTTTATGCAATAATTTGAATATTGAAAATATCTTAGTGATGAATACAAGAGGACCAAGTCCTATACACACAGATCTATGTCATGATCATAAAACACATGTTAATGGTGTAAATATAATGAATGTCTTCATACTAGAATATCTCATCTGAGAATCCTTCTTGACAAACTTGAAGAAGAGAGAATATCATCGGAATGACTTCCACCCTACCACAAAATCATAAACTTCCCCATGCTACCCCACAGGAGAATCACAACCCATGACAAAGACTCTAGATAACCATGGTCGACATGCATGAAACCTGTGCTATCATTATGTTATTGACAATATGCATGCTACCTAATACTTAACAAGCAAACATATAGCTAAGAAATGTATTTTAACACATGATGTGGTAGAGAATAACTTAAACAATCCATTTTCCTAATCATTTCAGTAAATAACTTTGCCCAAAACATTTGTTTATACACATTGGTTTAACTCACTATTCCTACAGGTGACATTAGCACCCTATTAGCACCCTATTTCAAGCATGTCATTTCTACAAAGATAAATTCCTTTATGAAAAGTAATTAAATTCCTTTATGAAAACTAATTCTCAAAAGTAAAAATTATTTTTACATAGTAATACTAAGAGAAACATTAATTATTTCATTAGGCTCAAAACAAAATCATAATCTAATCTTCATGGCAAGAAGGAAAAATGTAATATAACAAATACATTGAGTGAAATTCAATGATATATAGAGACTCAACTCTTTGTAAATGTTGATGCATAAATCTGTGGGTGTAATCCAATAGCAACATGGGAAACGAAAGAAAACTAAGATTGCAGAAAATAAATGCCTGATCTATGGCAATCCGCTGGATTTAAAACTATTATTTGCACAGTGTCTAAACTTTGAAGGATTTAACTGGATTTAAAGAGCAAAATATGCATGATTAAAACTAGTTTGAGAAACACATTAAACAAAGGTAGAGAAACAGAGAAATTAGAGACAAGAACAGAGTAAACTCATAAATGCACAGGACACCGTCTCATATTTGAATGAAAGAATAAATTTACAAAGGCACAATTGTTGCACAGAATAAACTATTACAATCATCATGAAAAGACACTGCAAAGGCAAGAAGAAAACTCTGTATGCTGTTCCAGCTCTCTGATCTGTAGAATGTAGAACTCTATATGTATGAAGAACTCTCTCTGAACATATCTGAAGAAATCTTGAATGTGACCCAGATCTAGCTATTTTATAGCTTGAAAGACCCAACAAATCCTCAACGGCATCTCTAAACATTTGCAACTGACTCCGCAAAATCTGGCATAAAATCTGGCCAAATGCAACTGCAACTGAAGTGGCAACTGAAACTTAGAACTGAACTGTGGCTTTCTGTTACCCATGGCTGGAAAAATATCTCTGTGGCATGAAAGAAAACTCCTGCCGCTTCCTATAGCTTGCTCATGAAAATAAAACATTGCTGCTCACATTTAGGGTTTCACTTTTTAACTCCCATGAGTTAATAGTTTTTATTTCATAAAACATTATTTTACAAGTAGGGACCCAGTATTTAAAATGAGGCAATATAAAATATTCTCTGTTAAAACCTACCTCTCCCGTAACTTTATAATATGAGAAACATATATTTAATAAGTGTCACTTATTAAAAGGAAGGGCCCACCACATTTGTCTCATTAATAAAATACTTTCTTATAAAACCCTATAACTTTTAGTGGTGAAATAAAATGAAACAAACTTCATTTCATGCCCTGTGCACGGATGACTCCACGTGGTGGCTTCCACTGAATTTTGAGTTTCTTTTAAAGTTGTTCGAGTGTTGACAAATGGCATTCTCCGCAAGTTTCTTTTTGATGGTGAAATAAAATGAAAAAAACTTCATTTCCTGTCCTGTGCGCGGACGACTCCACGTGGTGGCTTCCGTTGAATTTTAAGTTTCTTTTAAAGTTGTTCGGGTGTTGACAAATGGCATTCTCCGCAAGTTTCTTGATTTCTTTTAAAAATGTTCGAATGGTTCCCTAAATATTCCCGTGAAGATCCTTAATGCAACTTAAATAAAATATTTAGCTTCATAAGAAAAGGGCCCCACCATTTAATATAATAAGAACTTTATATTAAAGTTAAAGCCTCAGCCTCTTAATTTTCCGTGACACATTTGATGCATTTAATTAAATGAAACAAGCATTTAAGTTCCCTGTGCGCAGGTTGCACCATGTGGCTCCTTCCGCTTCAATTTCAGCTGCTCTCTAATTGACACAGGTGTTGACATTTGTCACTTTCTGTTGCCTTTGAGTTTTTGCTCATGAAAAATAAAGTGGTTTATTTAACTTGGAGCTTTCACCATTTAATTCCCATAACATTTACTTTTGAGGGACTCACATCTTATTATAAGACTCTTTCATTTATATTAACCCATAATATTGCATTTAATTTAGATAAAATGAAACATTTGCATCTCTGTGCGCGGATGGCTCCATGTGGTGGCTTCCGCTAAATTTTGAACTCCTTTTTCATTATCACGAACACTTACATTTGGCAGCCTCTGCATAACTCTTCAGTTTCTTTGAAATTGATGTGGACACTTACATTTGGCAGCCTCCGCATAACTTACTTTTGCTTTTTTTTAATTCTGCTGTAGTCACGTGCTTTCTTCGGCATAAATTTGAGTTTCTTCAATTTGCTGCGGGTTCCGACAAGTGGTGCATTCCCAATCATTTTTATTTCTGCCTGCAAACCATTAATTATTTGCATCTGATGGTTCCATTATGCTGCATTATTTTACTGTGTCTCTGTATGTGAATAGCATGTGCTGTGAGACCTTTTATATGCGCCACTCTTGAGACAACGTTTTTCTTGCAGAGACCGCACCATCCTTTATGCTGAGCCGCAGTAAAACTTATGAAATGAAAGTTTAAAAAAATGGTGTGAAAACTTCATCACCAATAAACTTATGTATCAAAATAGTACTCATATCCTCTAATTTCCTATTCTCTATATTTCGTGAGAAAGCACTAAGTAGATTAACCTTTAACGAATATATGATACAATAGAAGAAGTTAAGGAGTCATAGTCTCATAAATTTTATCCGTATGGAAGAGTTCCCAAAAATAGCTCGTAAGCATATCAATTGCATTGCATACAACCAATAAAAACTCAATACCCAATACCTTAAAAATAAAGTAATTCAACACTACTTTCTACTGAAATCTAAGTCTAAAGTTGTATTATAAAACTATAATTAAAAGATAAAACTCATACGATACATAGAAGAAGAAGACAATATTAAGTACATGAGGAATCTCTCAAACTGGTGCTATTTTTTTAGCTATTTAAGAGAGTAATTCCTAAGTAAAATGTATGAATTAAAGTCTAAAAACTTAAACCATTTAATTGAGGTTTGGGCGCAGCTTTTTCCCCTACTAGCTGTCATTTTGTGAAGTAGAACAAATTTTATTTTTGTTTAAGAAAAACAGGAAGCATTCAGCCACCCCAATGCCTAGGAAAATGGGAATTTGTTTGGCAAACAATTAAAAAGAAGTTTATCAGGTCTGGCTGCCCTCTTTTATATAGAGAGGAATAAATTTTATGTAGTTTCCAAGCTGAAACGGTCACCTCTTTTTCCCATACACCCAGGACAAGGAATACTGATATTTTAATGGGTCAAATCTGGAAATAGTTCCTCTATTCTAGTCGCCCATGAGAATGGAAGAAAAGAAATGTTTAAATTTTGTTTTCTCAATGTTCAAACAAGCATAATACATACCCAGTCGCCCAGCACAATTCCTATTGAGATAAAAATAAAGAGACAAACTTACAGTTCAATCATATAATTTGCCTAAAACACATGATCTCAGCATTTTGAAGCTGGTTATTTGACAAATTACTAGTCATGAAGGAAAAATACTATAAATTTGATTTATGTGGTTCATGGGTTCACGGGTATTGCCCAAATTTCATCACCACTAAAATCTAATTTTTGGATAACTTTCCAAATACCTAGAACCATATCTAAATGAGTAGAATTGAAAAAAATTATATTAAAGCACCTGCAAGATTGGTTGGGCTTCTGTTTTGCATAATGCACAAGAAGAGACATCTGAAATGTAATATTGGTTCAAGGCATGGAACAAATAACCAGAGACACCCCAAATTCAGAAATTAAACATAAGAGTCTACCAATTTATCCTCCGATAAACAGTGTGATTGTTTGTCTAAATTTTTTCTTGGCAATTAACGAAAACAAAATAATCATGATCTTTGCCTCCAGAATGAAGAAATTAATAATTTTCCACATCCAGAATAACCTCTAGAAAATTTCTCTCTCCCAAGCCAAACTTCTCTCCTTCTTTTTCTTCAGACCCCTGCTTTAAGAAAATGGTTTTCCTTTTTGCCCATAATCCACATGAAATGGACAAATATCACCAAAAAAAGCAATTCCCTCCTTCATATAAGGCAACTGTCTAAAATTTATGCCCTCCTCGTATTCTAATGACAGCAACACACATTTTTTAAATTTTCCCCTAGGTTTGATAAAAAGACATCTAATAATAGGCCCCAATTCCAAAATAAAATTCAGTTAAATAATAAAGAGAATTATCTTTATTATTTAAACACATAATTTAATAAATAAAATAAAAGGAATAGAATTCTTTTGATAATTTTCTATTAAAGCTAAATTAAAATTCATACTATATATTTTTGTGAAAACAATCCAATTATCAATAAATGGTCAATAAAATAATTACTATTTTTTTTTACTCATACAAAGACACTCTTTAAACAAAACCACCATTTTATCTTACGACAATGCAGATCTAACTATATGAATTATGTGGTTTGTGTGCAGGTGTTTTTCATGCACATCACCGTCAGACTAGCCTCTTCTTTCTGATGATACTCTCTCTCCTAATGAGAGTGTCTACTTTTGTTCTATCAGACTCACATTTAACAACAATTTTGTAGTTAGTTTTTCCAATGAAATCTAAAATATAAGATTCAAATCATTTACAATATTAATATCTACAATAATGGTAACATTAAATCTAATTTTACCTCTACACATGATATTAATTGCCTCTTGTGATCAACACATTAACCATATCCTAACTAATGAGCATTGTAATTTATAACCATGTAGAAACTACCAAGATCATAGAAAAACAAACAAACATGAGATGGCAAGTGAAATTGAACAAATGTATTAACACATGAGAATATATAAATAGGAGAAATTAGATACCTAATTTTCCACAATATAGGGATAGGTGGCGACTAACTATCCATAAGAATAGTGCAACTACCCATGAGAATAGCGGCGAGGTGTCCATTGAGTTGACACATCTCCCAAATGACTAACTACTTTAACATAGTCAAAGAGCATGTGTGGAATTCGCCTAACTATGATTAAGTTAGTATAACGTTCGACTTAGGATAAGTGTTTATACACCAACACCCCTCCTTAAGCACAACTTAGGTGAGTTTATGAAAGATGGGTCCCAGCTATGAGCCTGATGAGGTACCCATGTACAAGTGCAAATCTCTCAGAAATGGAGAAAGATAGAAAACCCTGTGGGAAAAACTACCTCCCAAAAGAGAGAAAAGAGAAGGATTTAAGACCTTCTGAAGAGATGTCCCTTGATGATCGAAACATCATGATCAAGAACTCTAAAGCATGTCGAAGTTGTAAACTCTATTGATCATGGACTAGAACTAGAAACTGCTGGAATCAACGAACCTTCAAGAACCGTAGATCAAGATAAGAGATGCAAGATGCTGCATGAGCGAACATTCGAACACTACTCGACGATGTACATTTGAAGTCAACCAAACTTTGTGAAGTCGATAATACAAATAGTATTGTGGTTAGGAGTACTAGAACCTCAAACTGTGATCCACTGAATTAATCCCCCATATGAGAGATCAAGATTAGAAGGAAGGTTCATGAGGTCTTCCAAAAAGAAGATTCTATTTCATTGAAAGAAGCATTCGCATACCATCATAGTCCCCCCTTAATGCTAAGAGAATATGAGCAAAAAACTGAGATCAAGAGTGTGCAAAGAATGTAGAGATGTACAACGTGTGCTCCAAGAGACACTCACATGAGGTGAGAGTCACAAATCTATGTTGTGATGATATAACCCACAATACACTTTATAATTTAGTATATTTACAATAATTTCTCAAGCTTCCCTCCATGTGGATACAATCATTCATTTTTGTGCAGCACTTTATAATTTAGTGCATTTACAAACTTTTTACTATTGAGTTTTAAAAAGATGCATGAATCTAGAAGCTTCTTGTGTACTGATGCCGATGCTGAACTTATTATTGCATTGTCGACCATCAGAGATGCATATGATTAGAGAGCCACAAAACAAGAGCCACAAAATAATATCCAACATGTGTGTTTGAGCATCAGGGAGAACAAAATAGCAGAGAGAACAACAATACTCCCCCTTTGGCCATGATGAGAAAAACACATAGCCACAGCACAAAAGAAAACAGCAGCAGCCCACAGTACTATAAGGAATAGCACAGCATGAGAGAGCACAACACATATGGAAACAACAAAGCCTTCTCCTCCTTTTTATCATTAGGACAAAGGGAAACCAAAACCAGAAAACTAATCAGGGGACAAAGAAGGAAACTCCCCCTGAAACTAAGAGCAGAGAAGTATCAAGATAGAGAAGCAAATGAAAGCACCCCAAGCTGATCCCGGAGACCTTCAAAAATAGATCAGGGAAGTGGCTTAGTAAAGATATCAGCCACTTGAGCAGCAGAACAAAACATAGTCTAGTATGACATCATTGAGGAACACATTATCACGAAGAAAATGATATCGGATATCAATATGCTTGGTACAAGAATGCATCATAGGATTTTTTGAGATGTTAATAGCACTGACATTGTCACATAGAATTCTAATAGGCTTACAGACAGAAACCTGGTAATCATTCAAAGTCTGAACCATCCAGAGAATCTGAGTGCAACACAATGTAGCTGCAATATATTCAGCCTTAGCTGTAGATAGAGAAACAAAATCTTGCTTTTTTCTATGCCAAGCAACTAGTCTTCCACCAAAAAAGAAAGCACCACCAGAAGTACTTTTTCTATCATCAAGACTGCCTGCCCAATCAGCATTTGTATATGCTGTCAGTGTGAAATCTAAATATCTAGGGTACCAAAGGCCATAATCAAGGGTTCCTTGTATATATCTAAAGATTCTCTTAACTGCATTAAGATGAGCTTGCTTAGGAGCAGATTGAAAACAAGCAACTAAACAGACAGCATGCATTATGTCAGGTCTAGAGGTAGTTAAGTATAACAAGCTGCCTATCATAGATCGATAAAAAGTATGATCAATATCAGGTTTATCACCTTCAATACTTAATTTGCAACCAGTTTCCATAGGAGTACTGACAGGATTACATGCATCCATCTGAAATCTTTTCAACATTTCTTTTGCATATTTGGTTTGAGAAAGAAAGATACCTGCTTTTGAGCTGAGAAACCTATAGGCCAAGAAAAAATGAGAGTTCACCCAGCATTGACATTTCAAATTTTGTAGTCATAACCTGTGGAAAATATAAACTGAGTTCATCATAATCACTGCCAAAAATTATGTCATCAACATATAGAACTACTATCAAGATGTGATCATTTTTAGTCATAAAATACAAATTACTGTCAGCTCCCCCTCTCGTGAAGCCTTGGGATTGTAAGTGTTGGTCTAATTTGGCATACCAAGCTCTAGGAGCTTGTTTAAGGCCATAAAGAGCCTTTCTTAATCTGTAAACGTGATGTGGCTTGTCCTTGTTAACAAAACCTTCCGGCTGATCCATATAAACTTCCTCTTTTAGGTCTCCATTTAAAAAGGTTGTTTTAACATTCATTTGATAGACTTTAAAGTTTTTGTAAACAGAATATGCAAGAAACATTCTGATTGCTTCTAGTTTTGCTACAGGAGCAAATGTTTCATCAAAATCGATACCTTCTATCTGGGAGTAACCTTTACAAACCAATCTAGCTTTATTTTGAACAACAATTCCATTTGCATCAAGTTTGTTCCTGAAAACCCATTTAGCCCCAATAATATTTTTATCTTTAGGCCTTGGGACAAGTTCCCAAGTGTTATTTTTCTCTATTTGGGCTAACTCATCTAACATAGCCTGAACCCACAAGTCATCTTGACTAGCTTTAGGTTTTAGGTTCTAGTTGAGATACTAAACATATATGAACCTGCTGATTTGCTTGAGCAGTTTTTCTTCTAGTTTGTATGCCAGAGTCTAAATCACCAATGACATGTTCACTAGGATGATTCTTTTGTAACAATCTTTTAGAAGGAGTATAAATAGAGGTTTTAGAAGGAGTATCAACTTGAGGACTTACTGACTGTCCTTGTGAAGTTTCAGGATCTGATTCTTCTTTAGATTTTTCTGACTCTTCTTTTGTATTTGACTCTTCTTGAATGATTTCTTCAACCTGTTGAAAGTGTGGTTGCTATTCTTGCTGTAAATTCTCAACCACTTTAACATTAGAGCTTTCAACTATTCTCTTTAACCTCTTATTATAACATTTATAAGCCTTGCTGTGAGTTGAATATCCTAACAAAATCCCTTCATCACATCTAGATTCAAAACTGCCTAGATGATCTTCTTTCCTTATATAACATTTACTGCCAAATATTTTAAAATATGATACATTAGTAGTATTACCATACCAAAGTTCATAGGATGTGTACTAGTTTTCTTATCTTGATGAATACCTCTACGTATGTCATAGCTGGGTCTTCAATGAGTGCCATCTTCCTGAGGGAGGGGAAGAGGGAGTAATGGGATCTCTTCTCCTCCTGGCTCAGACTGAAGACTCACAACAACATAAATCCATTGGATTCTCCAGACAGACAACCATTTCCCTCACAAGAAAGACACTAAAGGATAGCAGGGAAATGAATGGAGCTTTCCCCCTAATGCTTCGCTCCTTGACTTTTGCCTAAAACCCCCTGTTGGGACCTAAAATTTCATACCAATTTTTGCAAGATTTTAGGTTCCCATATGTGAAATTCAATTTCAACACTCATAGATACACCTACACAATATGCTCAAATGGCCTACTTTGAAGCATTATAATTCGGAGCCAGTTCGTCTTCATAAAAAATTATTTCACAAACATGTTTGTCTGCCATATGTAAGTGAGCACACCTGATTTCAGCTTCCTACGATCAATTTTGACTAGGTTTTGAAGAACCAAGTTGGAGGGTTTTGATAAGGTTTGTTACTTGCACAATGTGAAATCAGCCCGAAAGGCCAACTTTGGAGGTTGATATCTAGCAGCTAAATGATGATCCTGACAAACTAATTAGTGTTCCATATTTTTCTCATGATAATGTACTTTCATGCCAGTTTTTGGGACCCCAACATCTCGTTTGCTATTTTTTCAAAATCAAAAGCAAATGTAAAAAGTTCAGTTGCCATATGCATTTCCAGAAAGTTGCGGAGAGCTCAACTTTGGCCCTTACCATTTCATAACAAAAGATGGATGGTGAAGAATCCTCTTACACATGCACTCATCAAGCCTAAATAAACTCAACTTTCCAGTTACAACTTCCCAGGAAGAGATTTAATGGGTTTTTAAAATTGCAAGTTGGTGAGCTCGAATCAGGTTTTGACAGGGGCAGTTTTCAAGGAGGTTAATTTGGAAGGTAATATCTAGCAATCGGGTCGTGTTCATAAAAAACTAATTGATGTCTCAAATTCTTCCCATGTTAATGTGCCTACATGCCAATTCTCAAGGTCCCGGCACTTCGTTTGATATTTTTTCAAAATCGAATCCAAATGGATTTTACACAGTTCTGTGACTGCAATCCCAGGCAGCTTCAGAAAGGTCAACTTTGACATCTGATATCTTATGAAGGAAGAGGAATAATTAAAAATCCTTTTGCACACATGTTCACGTGGCCTAAATGAACTAATCCCCAGGACGGTAGCTTCTCAATATCAGATTTGATATTTTTCCAAAGAGGCAAAATAATGGGTTTCAGTTGAATTTAAAACAGGTGCAAAACACGCTGAGTGAGCTACTTTAATTGCGAGCAGCTTTTAATCCCAATAACTTCATGCCAATCCATCTGACGACCATACTCCCCTATCACAATTCAACATGTTGGTGTATTTTTGTGGCTCCAGGAGAAGTTTTGATTAGTTTTTCAAGCTAATTCCGAAGGCTAGTTGGCCTATTTTGATCACCATGCAAGGTGTGTGAAATGGAATTAAAAGAACTGGGAATACTTTTTATCCTTTTTCGTGATATAACAATTTGCTACAATGGACACAGTTTCAGCAAAAGTCTCACTGATGAACAAGAGCTATAAAAAAAAATTTCATCGGCAAGACATCATATAGGTCTCACTGATGGAAAACTCATCGGCAAGAGATATACCATCGGAGTGAAAATCTCAAGTCATACCGATCTAACAAGTCTTGCCGATGGAGTCCCGTGAGATGAAAGGTTTATTCAAATGAGAATAAATATTTACAAAAGGTGCAAATAAATGTCCTATTTTCATGGAAGGAGTTATAAGGTGAGAATTTATTCAAAATATTTTCTACTCAGAAGAAAAATACTTTTCTAAAGAAGTTAATCAAATAGGTAATTATTTTACCTAAATAAATTTTTATGTGAAAATGCATAAGGCAATGAGTGAAACAAGTGGGTGGTAATTGTTTTTACCCAAATCAAATATTTGCCAAGTAAAGGTAAAAATACACAATGGAAAATAGAATCCAAAAATTCAACACAAAGATTAAAATAAAGTATTATGAAATACTTTATTTTCACGCGAAAGTATATCTAGTATCCTCTAATTAAAACAAGGAGAGGTAAATATTTTCTCACCTCTTGACAATGAAATTATAACCTATTTTTATCGAGATGTGAAACCAAGGATTATAGAGTGAAGATTATTTCACCCTGATGACATTTTATTAAAGGTGAAATAATTCCAGCAAAGAGTGAATACGTGAAGATTGCCATCAAAGAGAAAGGATACAATTAATTAAGTAAATAATCAAAATACATGTGGAATGAAGGCAAACCCTAACAAGGGTATTATTTTAATATGTCATAATGTTACCCTAACGAGTGAAATATTTCTACTCCGAAGATTGAGTGAGCGTGACCACAAGAGATTAATATTATTCATCACATGAAGGGAAATAATTAAATTTTAAAGGACTGAAGGCTAATGTTTTATATTTTGCATTAATAAAAATTGTTATCCCTCACAGAGATGGAGGTTTCATCGGCAGGAGACGCATATCGATAGGAGATATTTTAAAGCTCCCGATACAGTTATATCCCACCGATAAAAATATATTGGAGTAGCAGATAGAATGGTAATTCATATTTTGAAGACTCCAGATGAAGAAAATTACAAATGAAAAAGAGGTGAAGAAGATCCGGCTGCATCATATACAAATGTGTTCTACACAAGCTTTTCATCCATCTGATACAATTGTTGCTGGAAGGGATGTAAATGGTTGAATATTAAAATGGCGAGGGCATGAAGAACACTCGAAATACTCTGATGGACATGCCTGTAGAATGTAAGCAAAGTGCATAAGCTATTTGTGATCTCACAGAATACTACGATTACGGGTGTAAAGCCAGATCATTGCCAGAATCCTCCCTGCATTCTCGCCGGTAAATACACAGTTGAAAATTTGAAAAAGAAACCCTAATATAACTCATCGGCAAGACCAAATAGATCGGAGCAAACTTTTTAGATCTCTCCGATGATGTGCATTACACCGATGGGGTGGGCCACCAAAATACGTTTGGAAAACATTGTGTAAAAAATATAAAATTATACAAGAAAATAGATGATATTTCAAAGTTATCGGTGAGCAAACTTTGTAAAAAATGGAGGTTTTATCGACAAGAAATAGCATATCGGTATGTAGTATTTTAAAGCCCCGATAAACTTATGTTACACCGATGGACCCTGCAAAGGAAAAGTAATAAAAAATATAAATAAATAAATATTTAGTGGTGCAAGAAATGAATAAAGTAAAACCAAAATAGAACAAAAATAAATATTTGCATCATATTGGTTGAGAACATTTCAAGAAATGAAATATTTTTTTGAGGTTTAAGAAGACATCAAACCTAAAGAATGATTTGCAGCAAAAGTGTTTTCACCGAGGAAGAGAGAACGGGGTAATATTTTTACCCAAATTAATATTTTTAGCAAAATAAAGTGAAGACACACAAAGTAAATGTAATACGAAATATTTTTACTCGAGGAGTTAAAATGGGTGATTAAGTATGGTAAACATATGTACAAGTAAAATTGAGCTTGAAGTTTAATCAAAATATTTAATTTGCCAATGGCAACTAATTAAATATTTTATTTTGCCTAAAACAATTTAATGAAGAATCATACCAAAGGATGCACCGGTATGTGAAGGGTTGTAACCCTAAAAATACAAGATATATATGGAGATGCAAACAGAGATTAGGAGAGACATCAGTAGATTAGGAACAAAAGTAGATTAGGAAAAACATCAGTTAGATAACTGGATGGATTGACCAGTCGCCAAAATAAATATTATGTTGTACATTGTAAAATCTTTCAAAACTGTATAGTGGAGAAAATGCATAAATTAATGATTTAATATTGGTGTCTATTGTTTGTTGAGTTGACCGATTATTTGGTTGTCTCCATACTATTATTTCTTTGTTATTTGAACCTGAGTTTCCAAGTTGATATTTCAGTTTCATCAAAGCACACTTGTTGTTTTCGTGTAATCAAATTAATTGGTTTCTATTACAGATATAAAATCCTTTTGATTGATTACAGTAACTGGAGGTAGCATTTGGATAGGTAAGAGCAGCCCTATAATTGTCAAGATTGCCATACTATCTCCAACTCGATATTGTCTTGTTATTCAAATTGAGCATCAACTCCATTTGTCAATACACATTTGCTGTCATTGTGTGATTCTTTTGATCGGTTCCTTCAAGCAAGGATTAAAAAATCTTTTCAATAAGTCACAGTAACCTGGTAAGATTCGAGTGGATCACTAAGTAGAGTTTGTCAGTCACATTCTTGCACGTTTATACAAGCTATAAACAAACACAAGTGCCAAACAATTAGGATTGTAACCTATAAGTAAATCATATATCATATACACCTTGACTCCATTAGCCCAACAGAAATAGGCACTGGTCATATCAATTCCATTTTAGGATTCCATAAAATCTCATTCAAACAATTACATCTCAGATCTTAGTATTAGGAGTGGGAGTAGTTTAGAAGCTTGCATCTATTACATTTTATGCCATTGTGATAGATTTACTAATCCAATCAAGTCATATAGTGTTAAGTCTACTTTAGTTACAAAGGTACACCCGCCTAGGTTTGCAGGACCTGAAGTGTAGGGAGCTAATAGCTCTGTCAATTGGTCCAAAAACGTTGCAAATCCAAACATAGAGTCTGGCATCCTCTTAGGGTTAGCAACCTGCATTTTTGGGAACCAACAGGATTTAGAGCCACAGATGAGGCCCAATCGAAATGAGTAACTCATAGCCACCGTAGGATTATTTCTAATCAATAGATCTGTAGAGAAAATTAAAAAGCTTTGGAGAGGCCACTCGTCAGCACCCGAGGAAAAGAGAGCAAAAAGCAAGGATGCGGAGGTGATGCACATGGAGCAGCAATAAAAGTTTCTCTAGAGGCTTCAGAGCCAAACACGTGGAGGCACCCAAGAAGTTTAAGAAGCAGCTCAAGACCCTCGGAAGAGGACATGTAGTTGAGCCGAGGAGAGGAAATATGGTTTTATTTCATAAAGGCATCTGTGTCATGTGAATATGAGAAAGCTAAGTCTATTTTAATAAGTGTCTTATTAAAATGCATCCCAGTGGGTCCCTCTCAAAAAAACCAAGGGCTTATGAATTAAATAATATGGTTTCTTTCTTAAAGCTATAGGGGAAGTTTAGAAGTAAAGCTAATTTCAAATGAGAGTATAAAGAGACATGGTAGGTCCCTTGATAATAAATAAAACTTTATTAGTGACTCCCAATTTTGACTTTCACGGGAAGTGAAAAGAGATGAAACCCTAATGAAAGTGCAGCGTCTTTATTTTTTGTGAGAAAGTTACAAGATAGCAAGATGGAGACGGTAGGACATTTTATTTTCTTACGCAGGCTAAAATGGAAGAGATATTTTCTATCCATGGGGAAGTTGAATTTCCCGTTATTGTGCCAAATTTTGTGGCATATTTCATGAGTTTCAGTTGCAGTTTTTTGGGAGGCAATTGAGATATTTTCGTTCGAGGTTTTGGCCATAAAATGCAAATTTGGGTCAGATACAGAGATATAGAGTTCTTCATATACAGTTTTCATAGATTAGAGAGAGTAGCAGCTAGAGATATTCTTTCCTTAGTAGTCTTTCTTTCATGAGGATGTAACATTTTACTTTGTGCAATCTCAAAGCCTCTGTAAATTTGTTTTCTATTCAAGTAATGAGAAATTTTACTCTGTATATGTTGAATCAATCTCTAGTTCTTGTTTCTAATTTCTCTCTTTCTTTTTGCCTCTATTAGATCTATTTATCAAACTGATAATTGATCATGCAGTTATGCTCTTTAATTTCCATTTAAATCTTTCAAGGTTTGACACTATGCTGATTCAGGTTATATTTCACATCTGGCACATCACCTTAGGTTTAAATTTTATTTCATTATATCTGTAATCATGTTTCTTCCTCCACTCTTTTCTTAAACCCCCACTGAAAGATTGGAAGATCATGCTTCCCTAAAACCTGGAGGTCCCTCTAAGAAGCATTCCCATATTTTAGAGTTTCCCATATTGCTACTGGATTAAACCCACATATTTATGCATCAACAGATTTTTGCACTCCTGGTGGGACTGTAATCAAAGACTTGGGTCTTTGTTTTCACTAAGTTTTTGCCCTACATTCTATGATTTTGGTGGAAAGTCATAGAAATATCTGCTCATAAGAGAATGAATCATCCATTTGGTGACTCTATCGGTGGATCTTTCTTGAATCTTTTCTTCTGCAAACCATGGCAGCCCCTAGTATCTATGTACATCTGAATATTTAAAGAGATCTACCTTTTGTGACTTGGGATTCAAGTCCTCTTGTTCTTTAGTAGCAAGGTCAAGTTCCTGACACAGCTTGGAAGACATTGCCTCACTTTCTTGGAGATGGCTCAGTTTCTCCTATGGATCACATTCAAGATGTTGCTAGTCTATGCTCTGTTCATAATGTCATGATTGAGAATCATGCCCTCTTATTGCTTGCATCTTCCCTCAGAGGAAAATCAAAAGAATGGTATAGAAGCTTGCAGCCTGGTTCAATCACTGGATGGGATCAACTGGGAGGACTCATCTACAATTAGTCCAGAGAGAGGACAGATGTTAGAACCCTTACCCAGAAGCTTATCACCATCAAAAGGTATCATATGGAGCCCATACATGATTTCAATTCAAGATTTGACAAGGTATGGAAAAAATTCTCTATTGATATCAGACCATCTCCAGTTTTTGCTTTCTTGTATTATCTAAAGGCCTTAGACCCTAAGATCTCTATCATGATCCAAGCCTTAGGAGGTGAAACTTTACCCCAATCATATGATCTTGCCATTAAGGCTAAAAGTAACCTTATAGTGGCCGACAAGTTGCCTCCTTTGTGTTTAACACCTCTAATACCTCATACATATAACCTGTCTCAAGTCCTTTCTTGTAGCCAGATGCATGCAATTTTTAGTCCACCCACCCTCCCCATTGATTTGCCCAATCATGAGGAGATGAGTGTAGTAAAAGAATTTATAAAAACCCTCTCCCATGAGATCAATGAGTTAAAATGTCAAGCCATGTTTTATGCTGATCCAAATGTCATGCCTCAAAATCTTTATGAACAGTCATACCAGTGTGGTCTTATTACAGAAAAAATCCTTCCTCATACTAAGGCACTACCCTACTATCTTGAAAATTATCCTTTACAAGCCTCCATAGTTGCAAATCAGGTCATAGAAGCCACATATTAAGTTCTTTGCCATTTTGATATCCAAGAGGAATCTAGTCTCAAAAACCAAGATGCAAGTCAAGAAGATGCTTCTATCTATTCAGCATGTCCTTCTGGTTATCGGCATTAGGCATATGTGGCAAGGCGTAATTCAAAGATTCTATCAAATCATGAAGAAGATTCAGAAGATGGTGATGAAGTGACACTTCTAGAAGCTGAAAAGTACTTCAAGAGCAGATTTGAAGCTGAAAAGTACTGGGTCCAGTCTGACATTGTATCTGTATCTCATTTTGAGGAGGAAGTTGCAAATGACATTATATTAGAGTCTATGAAAGGTGAGTGCCTTTATTTCAGCCATGAGGTTTCACACCTAGAAGGAGATAGCATAGATATACATCAGGAGCAACATGATGAGGATTTGTTCTCACTTTTGCAAAAAGGATACCAGCTTTTGGATGAGAAAGATCCTACAATTGAGAAAGTGCAAGGTTCATTTGCAAGATCTCTTGTAGCAGATTATGAGGAAAATTTTGAGATGGAGGTAGATATAAGTGATGATTTGTTTTCCATTCTGGAAAAATGTTATACTCTTCTTTTTGATGAAGATTCTTAGCTTAGAGATGATGAGGTCCAAAGAGACATCTATAAAAGTGCAAGCTCACATGTAATGTCACAAACTGAGTAAGATTCTACACCTTTCTTCTTGCATGAAGGAACCCCAATCAGGTTTAAAGTTGTGATGGGCAGCTTTATCTCTTGCATACTTGGTTTTGGCATTATCATGGGTCATAAACTTGTTGAAGAGTCTACAAAAGAAGTCATTGATAAAATTCAGTCAGTAGAAGTTTTCAAATGCAAGCAAGGATATGAATTTCGACAGTTGATGTTCCCTCCCCGCCCTCCACTGAAGCGGGCACAATATGCAAATCAACATGACTGGTATTTTGAAGCAAAGAAAGACTCTTCAGAGTGCAGAGAAGTAAAAAGGCACAAAATATTGTTATATTTCTTCATACAATTTGTCTGGTTTATTTTTAGTTTGATGAGGTTTCATTGGAGAAGCATCATTAGATGTGGTAGTTACTTTGCTATCCCAGTGAATGGGCATGTCCCTGTGTGTCTCACATATCAGTAATTTTAGTTTCAGTTTTTTGAATAAGCTACAACAATAGCATTAGTTTACAGTTTCAGTTTGTTTCTTTAATAAGTCTCAGTTGCTACTATGAAGATAAGGTTAGTTCCATGTCTTAGTTTAGTATTCAGTGGCGGTCAGTTTTAGTTGTGGGAAGTGTCTAATTTCAGCAGTGTTGTAGTTCAGATTCATGCACCTTCAGATTCAGTTGTATCAATTTTGAATATAGATGTGTTCTCAAGAGGTTGGTTGTTTTCCACCTATATTTGACTCTATGTCTTGGACTAGGCTCAGGTCTTTAAACTAGAGATCATGGATTCTGAGCGAGCAGGCTCACTCTCCTAGCTAGTCACCAAGAAATGTTGAGAAATTCTTCACACCATTTTTGAATTTTTTGGTTTCATGGTTTTATGGTTAAAGGGTAGACTCGGTCCATGTTATGAGATAAATCAAAGGTACCATGGTATGCAGATTTAGAACAGAGTCTATTCTAGGAGTCAGTATTTATGAGTCCAAATAAATAATCAGGCACAACCTATGGGAGAGCAACAGTTGTCGCCATATAATGAAGAAGCTTTATGCATTTTTGTAGCTGATTATACATTTTAGTCTATGCCAACAATGTTAAATTAAGCATCAAATATGGTACAAACTATGTAATGCTCCAGCATAAAGAGTTTCGGTCCTAAAAACCAAATGTATCTAGCTTTAACATCTCAAGTGTGAAGACACAGTCTATTTAAGCATGGCACTTCATGGAAAAGCATTATAGTCTTCACAAAGACAATATATATCAGACATCATTTGAAGCAAAGGATAGCCACATTTGATTCATAACACTGTTAAAAGAGACTCAAATATACAATACAAAGGCTCACATATTAATTAGCACAAGCTTTGAATCAAAAGTAGAGTCTATGCATTCATAAGCTCGGCCAATTAAACAAGTTCAACATAATGGATGAGACTCGACCTCTAAGTTCAAGCACTGCCTATGATATACTTGTGGCACACCATTTAAAAGAGAGAGGGCACTATTTTATTTAAAGAAACTCGTAGCACATCTAAATAAAGACAACCAGTTTGTAAAGTTGGCAAGACATATCAAGACTCTATGTAGCCATCAATAGAGTGTGACCTTACAAGGTGCAAGCATATAATGTATATTGCCCAAAATCAACAAAAGATTCAACACACCAGCTAAGGTAGACATAAAAGAGTTAAAATTGGTAAGACTTGCAATAAATGACCAGGCAATAGAAATTTGATTCAGCCAATCAATGGCATCTCAAAGTTTCTATATGCAACCATAGCTTCAAAAGGCATGATCTATGCTGATAAAATATAAGCAATAGCATTGGTGCAACGATGTCAACATTGCCATCCAAAATAAAGCAAGGTTAGAAACTGTGTAAGCCATGGAGGAAGAAAGGTGTTGCTCCATGCTAATGCAACAAGTGCGCTGCAGCATACATAGTCGCTCAACCACACAAAAGGGCAGCCTTTGATAATAAATATACAAGATTTTATAATTAAGACACAACCATAAAGTTTCAATAGCACATTATAAATATAGCACACCACCTAGAAAAGGCTCATCCTACAGTTTTAAAATTGAAAAGCCTAAATCAAAGGCAGTTCTATATAGAGCAATGGTTCATACATGATGAGATTCAAAGCATCATTAAAGGAGGACTACGAGCTATGAATGGCGTAGGTCAAAAGAAGGATTTCATTTTGTTCGAAAGCTTTGGTCTCGTCGATTCTTTGGAGAAGGCAAGGCCAAATAGGATATTTTGGTTTGGATTGGTAAACTACTTAGGTTTTGGAGAAAATCTAAGTTCAAAGAACTAGAAAATTACGTTTACAAACACTAAATATTCATGAGCCAAAGCAACATGTTCAAAATGCCAAGTATACGAGGGGACCAGCTATACAAAATGGAAATGACATGTGGTTCTCTTCTATACGAGCTGCAGTTGATATGGGATGAAAATGAGGAACTGGATGATGAAAGAGATAAAATGTTGCTTCAGTTTGAACAAGAGTGTTTAGAGGTATACACGCGTAAAGTGGATTAAGAAAACCATTCAGGAGTTCAACTTAATCAGGCAATTGCAGACACTAAAGAAGAGCTCACTTCCATAATTTTAGCACTTGCAGATCGCCATCTTCTCAAGTAGGGAGAAAGAATACTAGCTGTAAAGAAGGTACGATTTCAGTATAAAGGATTGGCTTAAAGGATTCAAAGATACAAATGAGGCCCAATTGAAATGAGTAACTCACAGTCACCATAGGATTAGTTCTAATCAATAGCTCTATAGAGAAAATTAAAAAGCTTTGGAGAGTCCACTTGTCAGCACCTGAGGAAAAGAGAGAAAAAAGTAAGGATGCAAAGGTTATGTACATTAAGCAGTGACAAAAGTTTCTCCAGAGGCTTTAGAGCCAAACACGTGGAGGCACCCAAGAAGTTTAAGAAGCAACTCAAGACCCTCAAAGGAGGACACGTAGTTGAGCTCGAGGAGAGGAAATATGGTTTTATTTCATAAAGGCATCTGTGTCATGTGAATATGAGAAAGCTAAGTCTATTTTAATAAGTGTCTTACTAAAATGCATCCTAGTGTGTCCCTCTCAAATAAGCCAAGGGCTTATGGATTAAATAATATGGTTTCTTTCTCAAAGCTACGGGGGAAGTTTAGAAGTAAAGCTAATTTTAAATGAGAGTATAAAGAGACATGGTAGGTCCCTTGCTAATAAATAAAACTTTATTAGTGAATCCCAATTTTGACTTTCATAGGAAGTGAAAAGAGATGAAACCCTAAATGAAAGTTGCATTTTCAGTTGCATTTGCCATTATTGTACCAGATTTTGTGGTGGATTTCATGAGTTTTAGTTACAGTTTTTTGGGAGGCAGTTGAGATATTTTTGTTTGGGATTTTGACTATAAAATGGAGATCTAGGTCAGATAAAGAGATATAGAGATCTTCATATATAGTTTTCATAGATCAGAGAGAGCAGCAGCCAGAGATATTCTTGCCTTAGTAGTCTTTCTTTCATGAGGATGTAACATTTTACTTTATGCAATCTCAAAGACTTTGTAAATTTGTTTTCTATTCAAGTAATGAGAATTTTTACTCTGTGCATGTTGAATCATTCTATGGTTCTTATTTCTAATTTCTCTCTTTCTTTTTGCCTTTATCAGACCTGTTTATCAAACTGGTAATTGATCATGTAGTTATGCTCTTTAATTTCCATTTAAATCTTTCAAGGTTTGACACTATGCTGATTCGGATTAGATTTCACATATGGTGCATCGCCTTAGGCTTAAATTTTATTTCATTGTATCTGTAATCTTGTTTCTTCCTCCTCTCTTTTCTCAAACCCGCACTAAAAAAATGGAAGAGTTAGCTTCCCTAAAACCTAGAGGTCTTTGAGAAGCATTCCCATATTTTAGAGTTTCGCATGTTGCTGTTGGATTAAACCCATAGATTTATGCATCAACACCACCTTTGGGTAGTTAAGCCTTACACCCTCTTTTGGACTTATTTTCCACCTCTCATAACCATTTGTTTGTCTTATCTAGGTAGGTATAACCATCTAATCTGGCATTTACTAAGTAGGTATAAATCCTACCTATTTTGGGCAATTGGGAGTTATTACCTCTCTTGGCTTTATTTTCCCTGATTTTGCTATATATACAACACTTATCTCTCCCTTTGCCAATGAAGTGCAAGGGAGTGTTGACTTCATTCATATCTGGGTTTCTGTTCTTGCTTTCCCTCAATCATTTTGATCTTGGGTGGCTTCATAGCCAAATCTAACATGGTATTAGAGTTGGTTGTGAGTTGTGGGTTAGTGCTATTTTAGGAAATCTAGGTCCTATTCTTTCATGAAAGAAAAATATGCTCTTCTCTTGCATCTAATGATGACCTAGAGAATCATAAATGCTTGAAAGAGATCTCAATTTTTGGGGGGCTTCCTTTCTCTTGTCTTTCATTACATGTATTTTGGAGCTTCTTGGAGATGTTCTAACCTCACCATTGAGTTTAGAGGAGTTGGAAAAGTCAAACCAAGATTATAATTTCATCCAAATCAGAAACCGGAGGTGAGATCTGTGAAGGGTTGAAGAACATAGGTTTACTATGAAGATCTAGAGGGCTCCTAAAATCAAGACATTTTGAGGCAACATGGACTACGCCATCGCATCCAAAAGGCCCCAAAACCCTAAGATTGATTGTCAAATCATCAATTTTAAAAAAGCTGATTTTGGAGCAAAATTTTTGTAGCAGGTGAACCATATGGCCCCACCTATGCACAATATGACATGTTTTTCAAAAAAAAAATCTATGTTGAAACAAATATATATTGGGTTCTATATATTTCATAGTTTTTTAATAAAAGTTTGCAATTCTAAAAGTTCTTAAAAATAAAAATAAAAATAAAAAATTTTGTACTATGGTACGAACAAGCCTATCAGCCTTGCTAGCTTGTGTACCAGGCTGTACCGCCCCATAGGGACCCCAGTAGGAGTCCACAGGCTCAGGCCCCGCGCCTTGGATAGGGTGCAGACCCTGCCTAAGGGGCCGCGAACCCCCTCTTTTATGGTGTGATTCTCTTTGTTATAACTCTATTTGGCTAGATTTGTAAAGGCTTAGACCTTTTTGTAAGCTATTTAATTAGTTGATGTAATGATTCTTATTTGATTATATTGATGAAAGTATTTTTCATGAGTTGTAATTTTTATGGGAAAATTTTTATTCATACCTTTTTCTGCACTAATTTATTAGAATAATACTATTTTATTAGATTGGTTTTTACAAATACTTGGGTTTGGCCTTCGTGTAAAGACCTTTGTGTTAGGAGAATAAATGTAACTAATGTCTAAACTTGTTGATTTTCAAGTAGTTCTATTATAATAATAATGATTGTCTTGTATTTTAGGTTTCTACTTTTGATTATGAAGTTGTATCATTATTTGAATAATCTTGAGTGTCTCATTTTTTAGAATGACCCTAGATGAAAAGGGTGAATGCCACTCAGGCTCTAAAGGCTTAATTAGAGTTGCACAATAGGAAGCAATAAAGTCCTTGGTGAAGTGGAGGTTGATTGAACTAGATTCTTGTTAATGAAAGGAAGACAAGCATTGAAGGCACCTAGATATTTTAGCCAATGGAGTGACACTAACTAGATTTTAATTTAACTATTATACTTTTGAAATGTTTTGATGTAACCAGAAAATGGTTGCGTTGTTAGTGAATTAATATTAGTAGAAGCAATATTGTATGCTTGTCCTTGGCTAGCCTTGCAATTTATTCAATACTTGTGAATTAAATGTTATCTTTGATGGCTTGTTCATTATATCTAGTTTAATTAGTATTTGTATTGATAATGAGGAATAGAAACTATATTAAGTAATAGATCTATAAGTCTTGAGGGTGTAGAATGAATAGTCAAGTGTAGATTAATACAAGTATTGAGAATGAGGTTAGTGACTTTATTTATGTTAGTATTCATTTTAGATTAGATTATATTGAAAAAGCCAATTTCTTAATGCATGTGGTTTCACAATCAACTTACTGGATAATTAGGTTCTCTAAATTGTTTATTCATGTGTTAAGAAGTAACGATGTAAGCCTCATGAATAAATACTTGAAGAGAAAGAAGTAAGTGAAATTGTCAAACGGAATTTCTTTCAACTTCTAGTCTAAGTTTGGATGATACATGTATGATAGAAGGTTTATTATGGTTCACCACAAACTTCAATGGCCTTGCTTTTACTTTTAATGTTTGTCAGCTATTCTTAAATATCATCCACTTCAACAGTCAAAGGTTAATTTGGGCCAATAAAAATAGGTCAAATATTTACCACTTTTTATTGTGAATGAAGTGTAAAATTTCTATTGAGTGTTTGACCATTAAAGTGGGTGATATTTAAGTAGAGTGATGTTTTGTCTAGCTAGTTCGAGCTAAGGGACTATTTATTCTTGTTTAGGCTTTAGAACTCCCCTTCTAGGAAGTAAATTTATTAGGTATTGCCTTAGATTGATTTCGTTCAAATTCAGTGAGTCCAAGCAAATTCCTAAAATTTTTAGTTATTGAATCATTAGAGCAGTTCCTACGTATAGATCTTTATGAGAGTAAACACTAGTCATCAACTAATCGGAATCAATTATCACCATATATCCATAGAAAATGAGATGCAATGCTCCATAAGTCTAACTTGCAAAGTCTAGAACTGAAACTAAATAAATTAAGTTGGATTCTATAGAATCGTCACGTGCACCGGAGAAAAGGTTTTGGGAGAAAATCTCACTAGTTGCCCCGAGAAGTCTTGGCGGGCTAGACCAATTAGAGCATGCCATATGTTTGCACCAAAATAGTTGAGTGAAATATAGAACCGAAAGACTGAGTAAATGAAGTTAATGAAATTCTAGAGCCTAGGAAAGCAAATCACATTTGGAGAGAATTCCTTAAGAGAGTCTAAGACCCTAAAGAGGTTGGGGAGCACAAGGGCCAAGAGTCCAGACCAACCAAAGTTAGCCATGTGTCCTCTTCACGGAGCTTAAACATTTGAATTCTTCAGAATCCTTGGAGTTTGTTCCCTTAAATTCTCCAAATCAAGAAATTGCTAGAGCAACCCAAGAATGACAAGTGTCGAATCTTGAAGTATCATGAAGTTGCCACATATTACCCTTAGTCATCATTGGACTATGATGTGTCTACAATTCATAGAACTTGAGTCTAGTCATAGAGCCCCCGAATAGCCAAGTGTAAGCCTTCGAACTATTTAGAAAAATTACCTTCATTGAATTGAGACTTACATTAGCTTGGCAAAAGGAATACTTCACATCCGTAGAGTCTTCAATGCAAAACCAATTCTTAAGTTCCTATTCGATTAATTTGAAGTCTTTCGAAACCGAAGTGAAATTTAATTAAGATGATAGTAGCATCGTCACTTCAGGTAAAGTTTAATCAGCTGACACATTCTAAAACAATCAACTCGTCGAAATCAATTGATATAATAGGTTTTTGACAAATCAATTGATAATTGTAGAGGTCGACAATGTGGAGACTGGTCAAATGAAATGGTTTGTGACAGGAGTTGACAATTTCAGAGGTTGAAATTTTTGAAAAACAGTTGACACACAATGTGCCGACTGTGCTTACGGTGGGCACTTCACATCTTAAAGTCCTCGATGTAATAACAATACTAAAAAAATCAGTTAAGATGTTTAATGATTCTTGTGAGGCTGAAACAAAATTAAATCAAGTTAATTTCCTCTTAGATTTGATAAAATCATATCAATAGACAATGATTAAACCCTAAGACAATGAATCATGATTCAACCATAAATCATTTTGAACTGCCAATTAAGAAGAAAATTTTCATTTTAATTTTATATATATATATATTTTTAGGGTGTTACACATTAGCATTAATTCACAATCAATAATTGATCTCATAATTTAATGGGAAAATCTTCTCAAGAGAACCCATAAAATCTTCTTTATTAAATATCTTGCAATATTCAAATCCGACATATTTGAACGTGTGCCAATAAGGTCATTATATGCCGCGCACTATTCTTCTGGATTAACAACTACCTCTACATCCTATACGATATCCAGTCTGGTTCAGTGTTGTAGCGATTTAACTTCTGTTGAGGATTGCAAAACATGCTTAACAAATGCGATTAGTTTTCTGTTAGATGTGACGGACAATGGAACTGCTCAGCTAGCAGTGGCCGGCTCCGGAAGTTGCGTTGCTCAATACCATAGGTACACCTTCTTTATCTTGACAATGGTGACAGGAAATAGGTGGTCCCTTGACGTAGATTTTATCTTTCAGTCTCATTATCCTTTATAAATATTTATAAGCATAATAATATTAATTTCAAAATTTTCGACAAAAGTCTTTCTAATTAAAGCTCGATACAAAATTATGACTTTTTTAACCCTTACATTACTTATCCAGAGAATCAAGCTAGAGAGGTAGATTCAGCGACCGGCCAGGAGCATGAAGTAAGATTTAACTTGGAAAATATCACGGCTGCAACTAGAAATTTCCATGACGATAACAAGCTTTGACAGGGAGGATTTGGCCCTGTATAAAAGGTAGCATAACCCTAACCTATCATGTTTTCTTGTATTGAACAGCAACATTATATATAAGTACTATTATAATAGTTCATTTTAGTACTATTAGATTGAACAAGGTTACTAGTCCATTCTTCACTCGTGATTTAGTATTTTGTTTGGATTTTGATCGCAGATCTGTCTACAGTCCAAGAATTTCACATATAATTACAAAACAATTATCTACAATCATTGTTTTAAATATACTTGTTCAAGTATTTCCTCGGATATGTTATCTAGTAAAATTCACCAAACATTATCTGGTCTGCTGGATAGGCCCTTGTATAACAATTTTGAAGCAGTATTTTGCTCAATTTAGAGCTCTAGGCTTAGTTATAGCTTTGATATAAGCTTTTAACATTTATGTGTTTTCTTTTATGTCAGGGCACAATGCCAGATGGAAAAGAAATAGTAGTAATTAAAGAAACTTTCCGTACAATCTTCGCAAGGGAAAAAATAGTTTTTTAACGAGGTGAAGCTGGTGGCTAAAATTCAACATCGTAATCTTGTGAATCTGCTTGGATGTTGCGCAGAGAAATCAGAACGGTTGCTTGTTTATGAGTTCTTGCCTAACAAAAGCCTTGACAAAATACTATTTCGTGAGTTTATTCCATCTTAATCGAAAATGAAAGTCATAGAGTAAATGTTCTTCTCTAGGCTAATCAAGTGAAAGTCACAAAACATTTATTGTTATTTGTATGTATGGCTGTAGATCCGCAGAGGAGCAAAGAACTTGACTGGGACAGGCGTTGGAACATCATACTCGGAGTAGCCCGTGGGCTTCTATATCTGCATGAAGATTTTCAGCTGCCCATCATTCATCGGGACATTAAAGCATGAGGAAATAGAGCCAAAGATATCAGATTTTGGCTTAGCAAGACTGTTTCGTCGAGATGAGACTCATGTTAGCACAACGGTTGCAGGAACCTTGTAAGAATCTAATCATTGCATTATTCAAGTACTGTCTCATTTTTGTTAGGATAAAAATTAAGATTAGTAATACTGCGATTATGATTCTTGATTCTTTGAAAATTTTAATTGTGGTGAATGTCGAAGCTGTTTATTAAGATAGAAAATTGTCACATTATTTTAATTTTTTTAAAGCAAAAGGGATAAATATATTAACAAAGATTCTAAAAAAAATTTTTAAAAAATGATTTCTAAATAGTAAGAGCCATCGATAAAGTTAAAAGAATGAAAATTTAGCGAGGTTTTCCATTGTTCCACCACATCCAAGAGCAAGAGGAAACCATGAACCCAACAAAGCACACAAACAACAAGCAAGAAGGATCAAGCTAGATCATTATATAGAAGTTCAAGAAATTCCAAAGATTTATTAATAGACAAGGACCCCCATTCCATGACATTCCAATTGCAATTAACATCAGAGGCCCATTTTGCCAAGCAATCTGCAACAACATTCCATTCCTTAGGTATATGAGCAAAAAAGATGGAAAAAAAATTTGGAGTAAGGCGGAGAATATGCTCCATAAGTGAAGACAACCTCCAAGAGGACTCATGAATCTTCTATTATTTCATAAGAGAGACCAAGATCATGGAATCTATTTCACAAATAATATTTTTCCAACCCAATTGACAAGCTTTCTCAAGCACCACAAGGATGGCTTAGGCCTTCATCTGATTATTAGTGCAAAACACCACAACAAAAGAGAAAAAAAAATGAATAGAACCATCACTATCACATTCAACCCCACCAATTCCAATAGCACCTAGATTACCTTAAGGAGAACCATCAATATTAATTTTGAAAAAGCCCTATGGAGGGAGAACCATTTACCAACTCTAGTCACCTTATTAGAAGTTTTAAACCCATAATTTAATCACAACACACATTTACATTAAAAGCACTTTCACAGTTATAATATTAAAATTTTAACATTGGTTTTTAATTTGTATAAAAATAACTTTATTTTGATATTATGTTAAATATTCTTTTATTTATATTATTTATATTATTGATAGGTATAAAAGAATACACGTTAACATGCATATTTAAATAGTAGCCAAAAGCAACCATGATGAATTTTCTTCTCAACTCCAAAATCACTTATAATTACTAGAAATTACTCATAGTACAATATCATTTTCTCCCACGAACATGATTTGAATTGCTGGTATTATCTGGATAAAAGTTAGATTAATTGATTATAGTAAATTCACTACCTTTATTTGATTTTTTAAACTTTTTTAATAATTATTTAATTTTAAAAAAAAAATTAATTACAATTTTTAAAGATTATTTTTAGTAAGATTATTTTTGAGTTGTTTTTTATTTAATAATTCTTCTTGGTTGTGCAGTGGTTATTGTGAAAAATCTATTGCAGCTACTGATTATTAATTCCCTATCTTATAAGATTATTTGGCTGCTGAAAAATTAAATAATTTACAGCAAATATTAAATAATAACACAGCTGCAACTTCACGGAAAAATCACGGAGATAGAAAAATAAAATCAACACAATGTTTTGGACAAATTGTCCCTGGAAAAACCCCGAAGGGAAAACCAGTCAGCAGATATGAATTTTATTCAACTACAGGAAATCAAGAGATACAAAATTGCTTGCCTCTTACTGGCAGAGCTCTGAAAATTTCTTTCCTGTAAATTCCCTTCCCTCAATTGTTCCTGTTGAAATTGCTCCGGCAATATTTTCCTTCTCCGGCAATTCCACTGCTCTCCAACGCTATCACTGCGCCCTTTGCTTTCACTGCAAATCAATTTGCTATCACCGCAAATTTATTTATTTGCTATCGCTGCAAATACTTCTCGGATCTGTGTTTTCCAAATGCCTATTGATCCTCTTTTATAATCCCCTCATTGGAAACCAATGGCCATGATTTAATTTTAATCAATGGCTAGGATTAATTAGACTCTAAACCCTAATATCTAGAAGTCTCTCGAGAAATCAATTATCTAGGTATGGAGATAATTATTCCAGCTGTGTTTCCAGCCTCGTAATCTCCACTCGAGACTAGAACACCTGTCCAAGCTACACAAAAATTAACACTCCCTCTTAGCGAGGAAGGTGTTCTGCATAACACCCAACTTACCTCTGAAGAAGATGAATTTTGCCTTCCCCAATGCCTTTGTCAAAATGTCTGCTACCTGCTGATCTGTAGGTATATACTGTAGCTGAACAACCCTCCGCTGTACACAATCCCTGATGAAATGATATCTGATGTCTATATGTTTAGACCTATCATGAAACACTGGATTCTCAGATAATCTGATGCAACTCTGATTATCACAGTGTATCACTGTAGTCTCAACCCTCTGACCAAACAAGCCTACTAGCAACTTCCGAAGCCATATAGCCTCACACGTTGCCATGCTAGCTGCTATGTATTCTGCTTCTGCAGAACTCAGAGCCACGGACTTTTGCTTCTTGCTGTACCAAGAGACAACTCCTGATCCCAAACTAAAGCAGCACCCTGAAGTGCTTTTCCTGTCCACCGCACTACCTGCCCAATCTGCATCAGTATAGCCTATCAACTTGATACCATCACCTCGAGCATATCTGATCCCATACTCGATTGTACCACGCAAATACCGCAACACATGCTTTGCCGCTATCTAATGCACTCTCTTCGGCTCAACCATGAACTGACTAAGAGAGTTTACTGCAAAGGATATATCTGGCCTAGTGTTGACCAAATACATGAGAGATCCAATCAACATCCTGTATAAGGTGGGGTCTACATCCTTTTCCTTGGATGTGTCTACCTTCTTCCAATTCGTGATCATAGGTGTAGACATGGCTCTGCAATCTTGCATCTCAAACCTCTTCAAGATTTCAATGCAGTATTTCCCTTGTCCAAGGAAAATCTCTCCATCTGTCTGCCACACTTCCATGCCTAGAAAGTAGTGCATAAGCCCTAAATCCTTCATCCCGAACTCTGCTGCAAGGTCCCTCTTGCACTCCTCTATAAGCCCCAGTGAACCTGTTAAAAACAAGTCATCCACATATAGAACAAGAATGAGAATTTCACCCCCAACCACCAAGTAGTAGAGGTTAGCATCTGCCTCACTCTTCACAAAGCCTATTCCCTGCAAGTATCTATCAATGCGCTCATACCATGCCCTGGGAGCCTGCTTGAGTCCATACAAAGCTTTCTTCAATCTGCACACGTGGGTTTCACTGCTGTGTGCTACAGAGCCCTCTGGTTGTTCTATGTATACCTCTTCTAACAATTCACCATTAAGAAATGCCGTCTTGACATCCATTTGATGGATCTGCCATCCCATATGCGCTGCAAGTGAGATTACGGCTCGTATAGAAGTATACCTTGCCACTGGAGCAAATGTCTCCTCATAGTCTATTCCCTCCTTTTGAGAGAACCCCTTGGCCACGAACCTTGCCTTGTATTTTTCGATGCTACCATCTGCACCATGCTTAATCTTATAGATCCAACGTGATCCAACCACTGCCCTATCTGTCGGCCTAGGCACAACCTCCCACACATCATTCTGCATTATTGAGGTATATTCCTCAACCATCACATCTTGCCACACCTGTTGCTGTGCAGCCTCTTGATAGCTAGAAGGCTCACTATCTACCAACTGACTAACCAATGCCACATAGTCATTATACCTAGCTGGTTGTTTCCGCTGTCTATTACTCGTCCTAGGAGCTCCCACAAACTCCTGAGTATCCTTATGTGTCTGTTGAACCTCACGGTTCCTCCTATCAACTATAGAGGATGAAATATCAAACTCCATATCTTCTTGATGCATCTCTTGGATTTGTTGTATCTGTTGCTCCATACTTTGCGAACTCTCAGCACCTGAGCCTGTGCTTGTACTAGTAACTGTACTCGTGCTTCGTTGCCCCTGTTCTGGTTGAACAATCCTTGGAGCTTCTGTTGGTTGCTCATTTTGATCATCTGCTGGCAAATCTCTGGACCTCCTATATGCCTTGTCCTCCATGAATTTGACATCACGCCTGACTATAATCCTCTTGGTCCCTGGAATAAATATCTGATATGCCTTTGACGTCTCACTGTACCCCACAAAGTACCCTCTCTCTGCAGTCTGATCTAACTTGGAACGTGTAGCCCCTGGAATGTGACAAAATGCCAAACTCCCAAATATCCTGAAGTGACTAACATCTGGCTTCTTCCCTGAGAATGCCTCCTCTGGTGTCATCTTGCCCAATACCTTATGTGGAACCCTGTTCTGTATGTATACTGCTGTACTGCATGCCTCAGCCCATAAGTATCGTGGCATATCTTGGTCATACAACATAGCCCTTGCTGCCTCTGATATAGAACGATTCTTCCTCTTAGCAACCCCATTCTGCTACGGGTTGTAAGGAACGGTCCACTCTCTCTTGATTCCTTCCCTGGTACAGAACTCCTGGAACTCTTTCCCTTTGTACTCGCCTCCATTGTCTAACCGAAGAACCTTTACCTTCCTACCTGTCGAATTCTCCACAAGAGCTTTGAACTCTTGGAAGTGACTGAAGACTTCATCCTTGGTCTTCAAGAAGTATATCCAGGTCTTCCTGGAGAAATCATCAATAAAAGTAACAAAGTACTCATATCCTCTGAGAGACTTTGTTGACATTGGTCCACATATATCTGAATGTACTAGATCAAGAACCCCCTTGGATCTGGTGTCACTCCTTGGAAAAGCTGCTTTCACAAACTTCCCCAATACACATCCCTTACATACATCATCATGCTCTGTGCTCACATCTGGAACACCTGTCACTGTCTCATGAAGCAATTTAAGTGGTCCATGATGTATATGGCCCATCCTTCTATGCGACAGCTCTCCTTGATCTCTAGGATTACTGCTGCTCACTAGTGCCTTAGGAGTATCAAACTGCAACCTATAAAGTCGGCCGCTCCTAACTCCAATAGCTATGGGTGATTTCCAATCCTTATACTTGATTAAAACATGCGCCCCTCTAAAGAGTACATTGTAGCCTTTATCCTGAAGGACAGATACAGAAATTAGATTCATGCCCAAGCCTGGCACATACAACACATCATGAATGGAAATAGGCTTGCCATTCTCCCTCTGAAATAGAACAGTCCCTCTCCCAACTGGATTGCACTTGGACTTGTTCCCCATCTGAATCTGGAATCTGATGTCCTCCTCCTTGTAGCTGGAGAAGTACTCCCTAACTCCTGTCATATGAAATGACGCCCCACTGTCTATATACCAAACACCCTGTGAGGTTGAGCTAGTCAGGCAAGCTATGAGTGCAAACTCATCCTCCATTCTACTAGAAAGCTCATCTACACTTGCTGAAGCTGCCGTCTGCTTCTTGCCCTTCTTTTCATTTTTCTTCCTTTGTGGGCAATCGCTGACATAGTGGCCGAACTCGTGACAGCCATAGCATTTGATCTTAGATAAGTCCTTCTTCTTCTCACTTTTTGAATTTGATCCTTTGCCAGACCCCTTCTTCGCTTTCCCTTTTCCTGCTAGGGCAACGTTTTCCTATTCCACCTCACTTTTCTGACTATTACTGCTGGTTCCATTGACAAGACTTAGTCTAAGCTCCTCCTGAGTGAAGTCACTCCATAGTCGATCCCAACTCGGTAAGGTGTCTCGTCCATTAATAACTTGAACAAAGACATCCCACTGCTTAGTAAACCCATTCAGGGCTATTCGTACTAGCTCATCATCCTTTGGTTTGTCTCCAACAGCTGCCAATTCATCCTTGACAAGTCTAAGTCTGGTGAGGTAACTTGTGACGTCTTCTCCCTTATTCATCCAGGTATTCCTTAACTTTTCTCTCAGAATCAGCTTTCGGTTAAGGGTAGCATTCTGGTACAGATTCATAATGGCATCCCACATTGTCTTTGCTGTATCTAACTCTGCAATATGCGGAACAATATAATCCTTAACACCGTCAAGAATCAGCCTCCTTGCCTTGGCATCTTCCTTCTTATATGCTACGAGCTGTGTTGCGTCTGTAGGTACAGGTACAACAGTGGTCACATAATCCTTGATACCATTCTCTTCCAGCAATAAAGAAATTCTGGCTTTCCAGACACCAAAATTTGAGGCTCCATCCAATCTGTCCTGATCTCTTAAACCTGCTGAGGCCATCTCAAAAGAAGATAATAATTTGAAGAGGTCAAACTGGGTTTTATAAACCCTAGATTATTTTTCCTTTCTCCCTGTGCCTGTTCTGCACTCAGATCTGCTCTGATACCATGTGAAAAATCTATTGCAACTACTGATTATTAATTCCCTATCTTATAAGACTATTTGGCTGCCGAAAAATTAAATAATTTACAGCAAATATTAAATAATAACACAGCTGCAACTTCACGGAAAAATCACGGAGATAGAAAAATAAAATCAACACAATGTTTTGGACAAATTGTCCCTGGAAAAACCCCGAAGGGAAAACCAGTCAGCAGATATGAATTTTATTCAACTACAGGAAATCAAGAGATACAAAATTGCTTGCCTCTTACTGGCAGAGCTCTGGAAATTTCTTTCCTGTAAATTCCCTTCCCTCAATTGTTCCTGCTGAAATTGATCTGGCAATATTTTCCTTCTCCGGCAATTCCACTGCTCTCCAACGCTATCACTGCACCCTTTGCTTTCACTGCAAATCAATTTGCTATCACCGCAAATTTATTTATTTGCTATCACTGCAAATACTTCTCGGATCTGTGTTTTCCAAATGCCTATTGATCCTCTTTTATAATCCCCTCATTGGAAACCAATGGCCATGATTTAATTTTAATCAATGGCTAGGATTAATTAGACTCTAAACCCTAATATCTAGAAGTCTCTCGAGAAATCAATTATCTAGGTATGGAGATAATTATTCCAGCTGTGTTTCCAGCCTCGTAATCTCCACTCGAGACTAGAACACCTGTCCAAGCTACACAAAAATTAACAGTTATATGGCACCAGAGTATGTTATGCTAGGTTAGCTATCTATTAAAGTTGATGTGTATAGCTTTGGTATTGTCCTTTTAGAAATAATATGTGGAAGAAAGAATACTATACTGAATTGTCCCTAGAATTTCAAACCCTATTAAAATGGGTAAGATAAAATCAAGATATGTTAATATAATTTATTTTCCAAAGCTATATATCTTATGAAGTTGAGTATGTGTCATTCTTGTACATGGATGGAGATCTTATAGGGGAGGAAATATTGTGGATGTGATTGATAGAACAATAATAGAAAATTTATCTAATGAGAAAGTTTCAAGATGTATTCATGTGGGTCTTTTGTGTACATAGGAAAATGCATCACTTTGCCCATCAGTGACCACTATATATGCAATGCTTTCAAAACTTTATGTGACCAACTTACCAGATCCCACTAGGCCCACTTTGTTGAGTGTTACACAAAAAGATGTTTCATCACATGCATCTACATCAACATCTATAGAGACAATTGCAAGCACAACTCCATCTACTTCATACCCATATGTCAATGATGCATTAGTAACAGATTTGGGTTCTAGATAATCCCACTTACTCTTTCTACTTTATAATAGATGTAGAGATTGTCGTATTTAACCTCACGTATAAACCAAAGTCTTTGTAGTGAACCAAAATACTTTTATTTTTTTGGTGCTAAACAAATTATCCACCATTAAACTTTAAGGATGACCATGATATTTTAAATAATTTTTTTAATTAAAGTGAAAAAGGAATGCATTTAAAATGATGTTTCGAAATCCTATCCTATTTCATTAATTGTTGAAAAGGAAAATAAGGTTTTGTATGGTTAATCTAGGTTAATTTAATCAAATGCATATAAATAAGCACAAATCAACCTTGCTTAAATAATGGTAGCTAGCGATTGATAATTTAGACTAGTGTGCTTGGTATTCTAATGAAGTAAATGAGGAAGACTGGGGTGCTTAGATTAACAACCAAAAAAATATTGCCAGTTGATGAAGATATAGAAATATTCTATTCTCTACCATAAAAGTGAGATCTCTTTGTTAGAAGAATGCCTCATCCTTTGTGTTGTCTTGGGTTTAGTCCAACCACATGGGTTAGATCCACAATTACAAACTTATCCTATACCTTCAAACTTGACCTTTCTTAATGTGGATCACTCCTATATGTTTTTATTGTAGTAAACCTCCATCTTCTTTGCTCTTCCTACTAATTTAAGGGTTTACATCATGCACGAATACCTTGAGAGCATTGTTGTTGCATCACAAGGAGATAAGTGCTACTAGGTTGAACTCCAAAAATGTGTATAAATTTGTAAAAAAACTAGAAAATATTTTAAGATTATGTATGCAAATTTGTTACTCCTTTTAGTGTACCTTGAATCTAAATGTTTCACTATTGATTTCTCCTTTAATGTTGTAGGATGAGAGAGGATGCTTGCAAGATGTGAGGATTAGATGTTGATACAATTATGTCCCCTTAAATACTATCACATACCATCAAATTATGTAAATTTTTGTTAAGTCTACTTAGCATAGTAAAATAAAAGGGGCTATTTAGCCAAATTTGGATTTTGAATTTTGAAAAAAGGAAGGTAAATTTAATGGCTATAGGGTTGACCTTATGATCATAAAAATGACCCCAGATTGGAAAATAATCAAATTTAGCTAGATAATGTCTGAATGGAGGAAGATGCATTGATAATTGTAATAAATATAAAATATAGGTGAATGTATTATAGTATGCATACATAAGGATAAGGTGGGGACTAAGTATGTGGGAATCAATGTGTATAAACATAGGATAAAGCTAGGGTAAGGAGCACAACTTTGTACAAGATTGTAGCAGTATTTGTTGATCAATAAACTCTTACTTTGGAATCTACAAACCAAGAATCAATACACTATGCTACTTGCAATTATAAATGATAGTTGTTGATAATTTAAAGAGAGGGGATTATTGAACAAGTAGAAATTAACATGTTTATCATAAGAATATACACAATTGTTTAACCTAGAAGCTCTGCATGGAGAGAAAACCAAATTGGTTGGTAGTGGCAAATAACTACTAGATTTGTTAAGTAAATAATAATTTACTAAGAATAACTTAATATGCTTGGATGTATGTTGTACCCCTTATTCCTTTTAATAGATAAACTATTGTCTTAGCCTCATTAAAACAACTTTTGAATAGCTAGAACATTCTATTCTTGCTCATACAATGTTATTTATTCCTCCCATGGATTTTTACATCCAATATAGTTGCATATTTATCGATTACTATGCACAAAAATGTTTTTCCAACTGAAGAAGAAGTTTTGTCTTTGCAATAAACTTAAAAAATGCATGTTTGGTTCAGATTTCAAGTTTTGGAATGTGTATTATCAATGGATGTGACAACAAATGTGAAGAAGTCTATACACTTCCACAAATCTTGATGCAATCAAGGATTGGGGACCCATTGAAGGGAAACCAATCCAAGTAGCTCTTCTCACACATAGATTCTTATTTTTAGAAATAAGGCATTTTAACAAAATATCACTAATATTTACCATCAATAGAACTTAACAGACATATATATTACTCCAACAAATGAGATATAGTTCATAATATTCAAAATCTTAACGTGCTTATAGATGTATCTACACCATAATCTTAAGTCCAAGACAACAAAATAATATTCCGATAACCACTTTAAATTCTTGTGCCAACGTTTCACTTCTAAATAAATAGACTCAGATTTTTACTACATGAAACTTCAACCCATCACAATGAAAAAACTAGCAAGAGATTCCACACCCAACATTTTCTAATTTCTAAGACAAAATATTTATACAAAAATATGATGACCATCTACTCACATCTCCCACAAAAATATTTTAAATCCCTTGACTTTATGCTCTATCAAACTTAGAACCACCATATTCCTTGTGCAAATCTCTTCCATTTACACCATAGATTGAAAATACTCAACCACACTGGACTATTTCCTTTCATTCATAATATGAATCTTTTTCTTTTCTTCCATAGTTCACTGCTCAAACAAGTGCCTCAGTTGATGATAAATAAGAGTGAGAAGATCTAATTAAAGAAAACTCTTCAAGGAGACACCATGGGATAGCCTCATGAATTCCCCTCAAGTCGTGGATACTACAATTAGAGAGTTATCTAACAATTCTCTGCCAGAAATTAATTCACCACTAGCCACATGCCTCCACTTGCTGCTAAAGATCTAAAATGTAATGCCACAAATATGAAATGTAACACCTATTATAATGTCTCAACTCCACTATTTGTTATTATGCCATAGTACTTTAATCACCAATTTTGAAAATACGCCTCCTACTAGATGCTCTTGTATCAGACTCACTAGGGAAGAAGTTTGTGAACATAATTCACAAGTTTGAGTCAATAAAATTGCACATCTAGCAACAAGTTCTATTAAATTGAGCCAAAGACTTTAGAAGATTTTCTCCTTTGTTTCTTCTAAAACTTGGTTGGAATAAATCCTACATTCCACCAATTTCATTCAACATTCTTTACACCTCTCATGGACTTGGGTCCACCATAAACCAACATGTTTCTCTTCATTTTCCCCTCCACCAAAATCCTTCTCTCCAATCTTCTCTTACTTCCTTTGCTACACACTCCTCCTCCCTTGCATCTATAGTAAATATTCCCCACAACAACATTCCTTTTCAAGTGTAAGATTTGACTCAATCTTCATGATGAAACTAAGTAAGTCACATATCTCTTTTTCTTCATTCTCCATTTATTCTACCCTCAAATCAGCACTATTGTCATCATAAAAATTTGTCATATCTATTTCCTCATGCCATTCTTCTTTTACATTCACCACCCTTTCCTCACACCTCATTCTTTCTAGATTCAATTGAATGACTCCCATAAACAATCTCCCTACAACACAAGTGTATAAATCAATATAAACAAGATAATAAGAATCTAAAAGTTTGTTATCTTCCTTCACTTCCCTCATCTTCTTTTCTGAGGGCATCTCAGGTATAACCTTCTTATCATCCTTTTTTGTACTTAGCTTGATCACATCTATCAATGCATTTGTGTTTTCTTCTCTACTTTGTTGCTCCATACTACCCAATATCTATATTTTCTGCAAAGGACCTATTACTACTATAATATTTCTCTTCCTGGCTGCAAATTCTTGCTATTTATCAATTTTAGCTTCATCACCACTTTCTTTACTCACTATTACATATCCAACATGCTAGAACTCCATTTTCTTGTACATATTTTCTTTGGTTCCTACTGCAACATTTATTCCTTCAACCAAATTCTTTATCTTCTCCATGCCTTCCAAAAGACATGCTCTTTATGCAACACCATTCTTTATTTCTTCAACTCCTTTAAGGTCAACAACATGCATCCCCATATCTTCCTTCACCACATTGTTCTCTTCTCATTATCTTCTTTCATGAGTATTTCTTCTTCCATCACTTGCACACAATCTCTTGCAACTTGAATATCCATATCTTCTGCCACCACATTTCTCAAAATTTTCACTATCCTCTTGCATGTGGATTTTCTTCTCTCTTGCTTTGATTTATTCTACATTACCTATAAACAAATTAATATTAGACAAAATATGGGTTTCCATGTTACACATTTCCTTTTCATCTTCTACAACTAGCACATTTCTCTCCTTCACCACTAGGACAAAATGCTATGGATATAAAGTGTTGTCATACTAGGTTTAGGTGGGCTACTACTCATGCTAGCCAATTGTTGTTGGATGGAGGTCATATTCTTCAACAATTGGTTTATGATGGGGTCGAAAGTAGAATCGGGTAAAGATTTGTATGAAGGACTAGGTTATGGTGTATGAGTAGCCTTTTGAAGTGTAATAGGAGGTTTGGATGTAGGTGGAGTAACATTAGGTGTGGAATTTATGTAAATATAAGGAACAACACTATAATGATTAACATGATATCATGTGGATAACCCAACACACATGGTAGCTTTATTACTTGATTGTGTAGTATTGGTAAGAATAGTAGAAGAATAAGTAGGCATAGGGAGTGTGGGTATGGGTGCCGACACTTGAGTCCCTATTTGATTAGAAGAAGTCACATTCGTCATGATTTCAGCACAACTAGCTACTGATATAATGTTGTTATGCACTATGTGAGCTAGGCCATGCAAGACTTCCACTCCCTCTTGTCCCTTGAGCAACAACCCTCTAAGACTCTCAATGATAGGGATGACCTTCTTGGCTCTATGCTCCAAGCTTACAAATTGTTGAAATTTTAGTCAACTCCATGTCTAACTTTTGAATTTGGGCTTCAAGATCATGAGTGATAAGGTCATCAATATCAATGGATTCTTGAGCAGTTGATGCTCTAGGAAGGTATGAAGTAGGAATGCTAGGAAAAATTTATGGATATTCTTGTGTGATGAGGCTAGGAATTAGGGGTTCCAATGTATTGGTGTCATCGTTATGCCTAGCATTTGAACCCATAATTCGCCAACTTATTCTCACAAGAAGGTTAGAATTGAGGCACCAAGTCACAAAGCTCATACAAGCTTTATCAACACACAAGATGTACCAATAGAAGACATGAATGATGAAGCAAAAGAGGGACTTAAGTGAAGCAACAATATACCCTTAATTAGATCAATTCCACTCAAATCTATTTCTATAGATCAATAATGCTAAACTCAACACAATTTTCGATGCATTTTTTCAAAAATGCAACAATTCAAAATTTTTCCTATCTTCAGCTTTCAATGCAAGATGACCCTTGTAATGCTATAGAGCAATGTGAAGCTTTCACTCATAAACTCCAGGATGCAATGTTATCTAGGCTTCTTAAAATACAACTTTTCAACACTTTCTAGAAATGAACATGATTCAAATGCAAAATACATCTATATGAAATGACTAAACTAGTATAATTCTAATCATATTTGATGCAAAAATTAGAAAATGGGATGATTCTATGATGATCTATCATTTCCAATTGCAACAAAGTAACAAGTATGCAACTTTTCAAAATCTAGAATGCAATTTTTTTTCTTTTTCAATTTTCAAATACAAAGATGAAAATGTTTTTTAAAAACAATAATGAAAGGGTAGAACAAATGTAAATTATTAAATCAAACTAATCAATGCAACAAGATCTAAACAACTTTCAAATCTAGGGTCAAAACTAGCAAAGTTTTATATAAAAGTCTGGTTTTGAAAAGCCCTAGTTGAAATTATGCAAAATTTAACTATGTAGGTATGCAAGATAATTAATGATGCAATCAAGGTAGGAGGGTCTAGTGAGGGACTGTCCAGCCTTGTAGCCTTATCAACTAACACCTTGATCAAAATAGATATGCAACATAAGCTTATAGCTAATCAACAAAAAGATAAAAGATATTCATGAACACATAGTTCACAAGATGTATCCTGGGAAAACCCTAACAAGGGAAAACCTAGCCTTTAAAGCTCATTCCTCATATATTATAACTTTAAATTGAGTTACACATGCCTCGAGGGCTTTACAGATTCTAGGCCGCAGCCTAGGGATTACAAAAGATTCATATGACAATATTTTTTCATGATTTCTACATCTCAATTCTCTGCTTTGCAACTCTTTCTGCTTCCTACTCTACCTTCTACTCTATTTTTCTACTCATTTCAGATAAAAAAAACTCAAGTTCTTGCTTCGCATCTTCATGCTATCAATCACTGTCTAGAAACAATCCTTTATCTCTTATTTATATCCTTCTCAAGCTTTCTAAACATGAACAAGTCAGCCTAATTGCAACAAGTAGTCAGGTAATGTGTAGAGACGGATATGTCAGAGATAAACACAAGGTATTCCTCCACTGGTACATAAAACTTTGTGCAGATCTCCATGAAAGTCGGCCAGGTCCTATACTTCATTGAATAATGTTCCTTTAGGCTCTTCAAGTCACAGATTTTCTCTGCAAGATGATTAGACTCCCCTAAACACTATTGGCTCTGCTCTGTGAAAATGGGTAATCTTCTGATCAATAGCAATATCTCTCTAGAAATGAACCCAAATGGTATGAATTTTGGATATGACGTAGATGATGATGTCTAGATACTAAGTCCAGCTCTGCGGCCTCTGATATGCAAATGCAGTAAAATGCAGTAGTCTCCAAGGTTGCCCTCTCGATACTCTGCAACTTCACTGTCAACTATCTTAATTGTTTTGAATGCTTCTAGATGCTCCTGCATCAGACTCTTGGGGTTAATTGAAAAGTAAGCCTCTTCACTTTTGTCTGTATTGTGTCAAAAATAAATGTTGTTTCTTTGAATAGGTTCAACGATCTATTCATAGGTACTTGTAACTACCTCAAGGTTGGCAGTATGTTCAAGTCCAGCCTGTAAAATGCCTCAAGCTCTTCTAAGTTTGAAATTCTACTTGTAAGCCTTGCAATGCCTCAATGATCAGTGGTCTAAGAAATTCTTCTCCAAAAGCTGCCTCAAGTTCTTCATCTTGTCATGGTCTAGGTTCAGCGGTCTACTTACAATCGTTGCATTGCCTCAATGATCGGCAGTCTAAGCAAGTTTTCTCTGCAAGATGCCTTGAGATCAATGTCTACTTCAATTAATTAAGAGTCAATCAATAAATACTTGCATCCTCTTGAACAACTAGTTACTTCCTTGATTCTATCAATGCACTTTCTAAATTTCTCTGCAACATATCTAATCTCTGATCCTAGATACCGATTCCTCTATACTCATCAAGATATTACAGTTTCTTCTCTACATACACTTCTCCTATACTCTTCCTTGTTTATTTGTCCATATTTACTTTACTCTGGTACATAAACTTTCTCTTTCGGTAGAATATTTTGTCATTCCCTCTTTTTTTGCAATATAATTTTTTTTCCTTTCCTATACTTCACACTTGTCCACACAAATTCTATCTTACACTGTTTCTCAGATGATTTTATACAAACTTGCTCTAGTTTCTTAGATGTTCAATCTATAACATAATTGTCCTTAAGATCAATGCTTCACCTTCTTCTAGTTTCTCTATCAAATCCAATGTCTCAAAGGTCCCTCTTCCTCTGCATAAACTATCTTTGTATCATCAAGCTCTTCTTCTTCTGCTGAAATTATCTTTGTATTAACAGGCTCTTCTTCCTTTGGACAAACTATCTCTATATTATAATTGATTGCTTCTCCTTCATTAGCTTCTTTGGTAATAGGGTCTTGATGACTTTCATTGTTTGATACTTTTCTCCTCCAAACTTCAAAATAGATTCCTATTCTACCAAATCCTCTTTCATTCTTTTGGTATCCTACACTGTGATAAGAATGATGACTCCTATCATTTCTCCCTCTGTAGTTTAAATTACTGTCCTTGTTCTACTCCACATAAGGCCTTCTTTCTCTATATTCTGATCCATATCTTCTTTTCTCTCCAACATATGAATACCTCCATTTATACAACCTTCTGAGCATACATGTATCATGTTTCCATTTTACACCATTAATCCATCCATAATCCATCTGCATAGAATCTGTCATAGGCTTTCTCTTTCTCATTTTACTCCAACACATCTTCTCAGAATGATTCCTTAATCCACAAAACTTACAATGATGTAGATCCCAACACAATTCCTTTTCATGTCCTTGTCTATTACAATGTGAACAATACATACCTCTTCTTGCCTGATTTGACTTGTTTGAATTCTCAACAATATCCTTAGCTTTGTCATATCCAAGGCCTTCACTTCTTGATCTTATTACTAGTTCAATAGGTTTTGTAATTGGGCTTGCTGATGCTTTCCCAATCCTTGTCCTTCATATCCCATTCTTTGCATGATTTTGAAACCAATAATATCACCAACAACTGCATGTTCAATTACAATGTCATCTTGTACTTCACTTTCTAAAGAAGTTTTTGCAACATCACACAAATCATTAGTATCACATGAAACATCACAAAATTTAGGTTTAGATCTTAGACTTTCATTTTCTTTTTAGCATTCTACTAGTGTCCCTCCAACTAATTAACATGTTCTTTCAACCCTAATATTTCACTCTTCTGCAAGCTATTTTCCTTTTTCAAATCTTCCAAACTTCCTTCTAGATCTCTGTTCCTCTTCTCCACCTTCCCAAACTACTTAAATCCTTCTTCCAATTCTTCAAATCACTTTTCAACATCTTCAAACAATTTCAGCTTTGCCTCTAAATCTTCATTCCTCTTCTTTACACTTTTCAGTTCTTCTTCAAGGGCATCATACTTGTCTTCTCCTAGTTCTTTCATCCTTTCCAACAATTCTGAATTACACTTCTTGATTCCACATAATTCTTCTTTTAGAATATCCTTTTCGCATATTAGGTCTTCATTTTCTTTCTTCATCCTTTTTCCAATCTTCCCCATTGAAACAAATCAAACAAACAAGTTAATTTGAAAAAGCTTACCTAAATCTTTCTTGCCTTGATCTTCTTCAGTGATGACACTTGTTACTCCTAGGGTTTCATACTTCTTTTAACCTTTCTTCCTTCCCAATAGATTTGTAACTAACCCAGCAAATTCACAACTAGCTCTAATACCACTTGATGCAATCAAGGTAGGAGGGTCTAGTGAGGGATTGTCCAGCCTTATAGCCTTATCAACTAACACCCTAATCAAAATACATATGCAATGAAAACTTGTAGCTAATCAACAGAAAGATAAAAGATATTCATGAACACATAACACAAGATGTATCCTGGGAAAATCCTAACAGGGAAAAACTGAGCCTTCAAAGCTCATTCCTCATATATTATAACTTCAAATTGAGTTACACATGCCTCAAGGGCTTTACAGATGCTAGGGCATAGCCAAAGGATTACAAAAGATTCATACAACAATATTCTTTCATGATTCTTTCTTTTGCATCTCAATTCTCTGCTCTGTAACTCCTGCTTTCTGCTCTGCCTTCTACTCTATTCTGCTATTCATTCGAATCAAAACAACTCAAGATATTTCTTTGCATCTTCATTCTATCGATCACTACCTAGAAACAATCCGTTATCTCTTATTTATATCCTCTACAAGCTTTCTAAACATCAACAAGTCGACCTAATTGCAACAGCTAGTCAAGTGACGTGTAGACACAGATGGGTCAGACTAAACACAAGGTATTCCTAAGCTGGTATGTATAACTCATATAGATCTCCATGAAGGTCGGTTGGGTCCTATACTTCAATTAATAATGTTCCTTTAGGCTCTTCAAGTCACAGATTTGCTCCGCAAGCCGATTAGACTCCCTTGAACACTGTCGACTCTGCTCTATGAAAACATGTGAAAATAGGTAATCTTCTGATACTGATATCTCTCCAGAAATGAACCCAAATGATCTGAATTTTGGATATGATGTAGATGATGATGTCTAGATACTAAGTCCAACTCCACAACCTCTGATATGCAAATGCAATAAAATGAGGTATTCTTGAAGGTTGCCCTCTCGATACTCTATAACTTCATTGTCAACTATCTCAATTGTTTTGAATGATTCCAGATGGTCCTGCATGAATTAAAGAACCCACTCTAAATTAGATCTAGAGTGATCAACAACTTAGATCTGAAAGAAGAAGGATTCTAAAGTGCAATTCACATTAGGTTTACCAAAATGTAGTGTAGAAAAAGATCTCTAGCCTAAGGAGTTAAACTAGGTCAAACCCTCTTCTACAAAACATTGGGGCACAAATTGAGCTTGACTTCTACCCAAGAAGAAGAGCCAAACTATAGGGGTTCTACCCTTTTGTTGTAAATAGATGATTTAACCAAGTTCAACCAAAGTCAAGAAAACTAGCTAGGACATATGATTAAACCTAAAGATACAAAGACTAGCTTATAACTAGTAGTCAGAGGCAGATCTGAGTGATCATAAGGTATAGTAGGGATCAAGGAAGAATTTAGAACCTAAAAAATATAGCAAAGATGCCCAGGAGATGGGCGCTAGGGTGCCCTGGTCCTATTTTTGGGTTAGGCAGAACTTCAGGTGTTATCAAACTTGTACTTGTCTGTACCGTTTCTTAGGAACTAACTCCAAAAACCTATTCTTCCCACCTATACACACAAAAAGAGGAAAAGATTGTGTTGTGTTTAAGGTTTTGCCTAAGTCAAACCCCATTTTGGTGTTCCCACCTCTACTACAATGAATGATAAGATCCAAGAGTGCGTACCCTAGGAAGGAAGAGGCCAGATCTATAATAATATGATAGAGAAATGATGAATGATGATAATAATAACCACAAGATATCCAACATTAGTTGATGAAGATGTAACACCAACATAGGAGAGTTTTGAGATGGCTTCAAACTTCCTTCAAAGCTAAAAAAACTTCAATAGCATTCACAAGTAGATAACAATCCAAGCATGAACAATCCTTTAGCATAGAACATCATATGAGGCCAATTTAACATTCATTCTATTAGGTGTAAAATGAACTACAACACACACTTAAATATGCATTCCCACTCACTCACAACAAATAAAACAGCTTTAGGCTAACAAATACTAACTAAATAAGTGTCCTAAGCCAACACCACAAAGTCGGGCCAAAGTTTCCAAGTGGGACCAGGGCGCTTGAGCGCCCTAAACTTTTGGTGCACAAACTCCAAAAAGTGTCTTTTAATGTGGGCTTAGTCCAATCCTAATTTGATTATGCCAGGTTTATTCGTCGGGATCAAGATATTCATCGTTTTAAGCTCAAAGAGGTGTTGAAATACGTCCTGATTAACAAAGGAAATAACATAGGTCCAACCTAGGAGCTAAACTAGGTGTAAATGCTAGTGTACACATTTTACGATGTTACACATTATACTTACAAAATAAGGATTCACAATCCTCTAATTATAGGAGACTCTTCTCCTTTGTCTTGAACTTTAAACCTGTAAATAGAAAGAAATTCTAACTCAAAAGCTAATGCAGGTGCTCACTTCCCAACCTTAGGCTTGCTCACAAGCCACCCCTAAGTTAGGCGGTCATATAAGAAACCTGGGTTCACAACACAACACAAGCATAACCATTCATTTTCATAAACAAGGAACAACATAAAAACCCCAATTCTCCCAAGGCTTGCACATTCACAATGGATCCATGAAAGGAACCAAATAGCAGGAGGAGTAGAGTGGACATCTCACCCTTGGGGAAATAATAAAACAAATCTCTTACAACAATCATATGGGCATATCTCCATTCCTCTCGAAGGTCACCAAAACTTTCCACAACACCATTTTCATCCCATAGTGCATTTCCTTCCAAACAACATCCTTCAATGGCACTCATGCCAACCTTAACATATATGACACTTATGCCTAAACTCTCTCATGAGAGAGTAAATATTTTCACAAGGAGGTTCACACTTCCCTCAACCCCTCACATGGGTTGCTCTCATCTATTTGGGAGAGCCTAACCCAACACAAACACCTTTATTCCAACACAACACCAACAAAATTATAACAATAAAAATAAAACACATCAAATACAAGAACATGTTTTTCAACATACTTCAACACATACAATCATGTTGAAATCAAGGGTTTGCAATCTTCTTGTGATATTAATGTTTTTGTGTTTTTTTTGTTTATTGAATGCATGCAAGCCTATATGATGAAGGGGGTAAATCACAAAACACACAATAACAGATATTGAACACAACAAATAGAACTTTCTTTTATTGAACTGGGCAACTCATTACATTACAGAAGCTCAATTACAATCAGAGGATGAATCCTTCTACTGGTTGTAACACATTACAGCTTTCCCAACCTCAAGACTCTAGAATCTTCAGCCTTCTGTAACCCCAAATCAGCTAGGGTTTCTATTTTCCCCCCTATTCTTGACTCTACACTAGCCCCCCTTAACTCTACCACTGCCCAGGGTTCCCAAAATAGTCATAAATAGCACTTTTTGGCAGCTTCCAGCTAAATTTTGAATATTGCAACTCCCTCCAAAAGTGGGTCAACTTCCGGGAAGCATAACTTTTGATCCGGGTGTCCGATTGACAAACTGTTTTAAGCACCGGAAAGCTCATGATGTGAACTATCACGCTAAAAATTCATAAATGGATTTCTATCAACTTTTTGGGATGTTATGGAAAGTTTTAGTGCCTCATATCTCATTCCAAAAATTTTCAGGGGCTTTTCAGAAAACAAAAATTTTAATATCTTTCAGCTCACAAATGATCTTTGCCTAATTCCTTCACCAAAGGTCTTATATTTCCATTATGTAACTTTCTGAAAGTATTTTCTTCGTTACATGCCTAAATGCAAACTTTCTAAAAATAGCAGGTACACTTTCCTAATTAGGCAGGTCGCTATTTTTAGTAGTTTTAGAAAAACTGAAAATCCTACATTATTATTTTGGATATTATGGAACCAGAAACACTAATTATGGAAAGAAATGAAAACAACTACAATGATTTTGAATTAACTTCTTTTTGGGTGATGCAAGATTACCCTTACACCACTGGATGCTCCTGCATCAGACACCCAGGGTAATTTGAGAAGTGACCCTGTCACGTCTCATGTGTTTGTGTGAGGAAAACCCAAACGGTCAACCTCTGCCTTAGACAACCAAGAAGAATCTTCAACAGGCCTTCCTTTCCATTTTACCAGATATTCTTCATATTTCTTGTTTCGAGTACTTCTTCCCACACAGCTATCCAAGATCTCTTCTATCGCCTCCATTGAAGTAGATGCCGAAATACTCCACTGCACTTCTATTGGTCCATCTTCATGATATTCTGATAAATCAGCAATGTTGAAAATAGGGGAAATATTGATCCCACTCGGCAGCTCTACCTCATATGCATTTCCTGAATCATGCTTCTTCAGGATTCTGTATGGTCCAAATTTCTTCATTTTCAACTTATTGTATGTTCTAATTGGGAACCTTTCTTTTCTCAAGTGAACCATGATTTCATCTCCTACCTGGAATTCCTTATATCTCTTCTTCTGACCAGCCTTAGCCTTGTACTGAATATTCATTTTATTAATGTGCTTTCTCACCTCTTCATGCAAATTCTTCAAATGTTCTGCAAAGTCTTCAGCTTCAACACTTGTCTTTTCGCCATTGTCCAGCTTCCTTAACTCAGAAGCATTTCTTGGGCTATTGCCATATACAATCTGGAATGGTGATTTACTAGTACTCCTATTGACAGAATTGTTGTAAGCAAATTCTGTCTGTGGTAAAATCAAATCCCATCCCTTGGGCTTATCTCCTACTAAGCATCGTAGCAGGTTACCCAAACTCCTATTCACTACTTCAGTTTGTCCATCAGTCTATGGATGGTGTGCAGAACTAAACTTCAAATTTGTCTTCAACTTCTTCCACAATGTCCTCTAGAAATAACCAACAAACTTGGTATCTCGATCTGAAACTATGCTCTTTGGTAGACCATGTAGTCTCACCACTTCCCTGAAAAATAACTCTGTAATATGAACAGCATCATTAGTCTTCTTACATGGAATAAAATGTGCCATCTTTGAGAATCTGTCCACCACCACAAAAATAGAATCATGCCCTCTCTGTGTCCTTGGTAATCCAAGAACAAAATCCATACTAATATCATCCCATGGCTTCTCTGGTACAGGTAATGGTTGATACAATCCTGTATTTTGACTTGTTCCTTTTGCCATCTGACATACTCTGCAACTCTGCACAAACTTCCTCACATCCTGCTGCAGCTGTGGCCAATAATAATTTTCACCAACAATAGAAATGGTCTTATCTCGACCAAAGTGTCTAGCCAATCCTCCACTATGCTTCTCCTTAATCAGGTTCTCTCTCATGGAACTCCTCGAAATGCACAACTGGCTTCCTCTAAACAACATGCCATCTTGGATTATGAAATCTAACCATTTTGTCTTGTCCAAAGTAACAAGCTCCAGACAAGCTTTCCAAGCCTCTGCAAAATCTGGATCTTCAGGATACAAACTTTTGAGCTCATCGAACCCAACAATCTCTATCTTCATTTCTGTCAACAAATTTTGCCTTCTGCTCAAGGCATCTGCAACTCTGTTGGACTTCCCACTCCTATGCTTCAAAACAAAGGTATAACTCTACAAAAACTCAACCCATTTTAAGTGCCTTTGGTTCAACTTCCCTTGACTATTAATATACTGCAAAGCCTGATGATCAGTATACAAAACAAACTCTTTTGGCAACAAATAATGTCTCCATTTCTTCAAAGCCTGAACTATTGCATAAAATTCCTGATCATAAACAGAATACTTTTTCTTGGCATCATTAAGCTTCTCACTAAAATAGGCAATGGGCTTACCTTCTTGGCTCAAAATAGCTCCTATACCACTACCACTAGCATCACAATCTACTTGAAATACCTTATTGAAATTTGGAAGTGCCAAAACAGGTTGTTCTACAACTTTCTGCTTTAATGTATCAAAGCTCTTGTCTGCTCCTTTAGTCCATCTAAACTCTTTTCTATCCCCTCTCATTGTCTCAGTTAGAGGTGCACAAATGCTACTGAAATTCCTGATAAACTTTCCGTAAAAACTTGCCAAACCATGAAAAGATCTTACCTCCATTGCACTCCTTGGCGTAGGCCACTCAATGATAGCCCTTACTTTTTCTGGGTCCATCTTAAGACCTTCCTCTGAGACAACAAATCCCAGGTCTACCAACTCTTTCTTTGCAAAACTATTTCTTCAGATTAATCAGCAACTTCTCCTCCCTCAGCTTCTCTAGAACTCTTCTGATATGCATCAGATGCTCATCCCAAGTCTTACTGAAAATCAAAATATCATCCAAATAAATAATAACAAAACTTCCCAAAAATTCTTTTAGTACCTCATTCATGAGCCGCATGAATGTGCTCGGTGCATTGGTTAGCCCAAATGGCATGACTAACCAATCATACAAACCTTCCTTTGTCTTGAAGGCTGTCTTCCATTCATCCCCTTCTCTAATACGGATCTGGTGATACCCACTCTTCAGGTCAATTTTTGTGAAGTACTTTGCTCCACTCAAACAGTCCATGATGTCATCCATTCTTGGCAATGGAAATCTATACTTGATCGTTATCTTATTGATGGCTTGAGAGTCTGTACACATCCTCCATTCTCCATCTTTCTTTGGTGCTAGTACTGTAGGTACTGCACATGGACTTAGGCTCTCCCTTAGCAGTCCCTTCCTCAACAACTCCTGAACTTGTCTATTCAGCTCTTCATTCTCTGCAGGGGTCATTCTATGGGCTGCCTTGTTTGGCAAACTGGCTCCTGCTATCAAATCCATTTGATGACTTATCTTCCTTACTGGTGGTAAACCTTCTGGTACATTATCAAAGATAATGTCCTAGAACTCTTCCAACATATCTGAAACTTCTGCTGGTACATCTTCACATTTCTCTTGACTAATCTTAGGAATCAATGCAAAGCAATGACACTCATGCTTCATACCCTCCAAAAACTTTCTACCATCTACCAAGCAAATTCTAGCAATACTGCATACCTTTTCTTTCACCTCCTTCAAGGGCTTCAACTTATGACGGATTCCATCCTTTGTTAGGGAGTATGTATTTGCATGGCCATCATGGACAGCACTCTGATCATACTGCCACGACCTCCCCAATAACATATGACATGTATCCATCGGTATGATGTCACACAGCACCTCATCATGGTAGTCACCAATCTTGAACTTCACTAAACACTGTTCATTGACCAAAGCTCTATGGTCCTTCTGCAACCATGCAATCCGGTATGGATGTGGATGCTTTCTTCTTGTCAACTTCAACTTGTCAACCATCTCCTCTAAAACAAGATTATCAGTGCTTCCACTGTCAATAATAATATCACAACACTTACCTTCACATTTGCACCTTGTGCGGAATAAACTCTTCCTCTGATTAGGTTCTTTCTCCTCATTCAACAAAGTTCTTCTGATAACTAGGCTTTCTCCCCTTTCTGCATCTTCAGAGCGCTCAGACTGTGCATCTTCATCCACATGTGCAACTCGTGCATTACCTTCAGGTCTTCTATTCATCCTTCCTTCATGTTACAGACACTCGTATGCTCAATGCCCTTCTTCTCCACATTGGAAATAGGTTCCTCTGAAACCTCCTCTTCCAGGTCCTTGCCCAAGTCTGCCTCTTCCTCTTCCTCTTTGCTCACCATTGTTCTAGTCACGAGGGTGGTAGGTATTATCACCTCTCTGATTTTGATTGGTACCAGCTTCTTTACTTTTCTTTGCATCTTCATTTCGGCCCCCATAGGGTCTTCCACCACTCCTTCCGCCTTGACCTCTTCCCCTTTGCTTTCTATCAAATCTTTTATTCAGCTTCTCTTCCACCTTCAAGGAAAACTAGTATGCATCTTCTATGGTGGTCATTCTGACCACGCTCAACTCCTCTTGAATACTCAGCCTCAACCCATTAATGTAACGAGCTACCTTCTCCTTATTGGGCTCTGCATGGCTTGTCCTGATAGTGATTTTATAAAACTCTTCTGTATACTCCTCAACAGACTTGTTACCTTGCTGTCCTTGCAGTTTCTTCAGCAACTCCATCTCATAGTCCACAGGAATGAACTGCTTCTTCAGTTTCTCCACCATCCAATCCCATCTGGTAATCTTTGCTTTTCCTCTTCTATTTCTCTCTAATTGGACCTCCTTCCACCAAATATTGGCATGGCCTTTCAACTTTGTTTTTGCAAACTTAACCCGATCTGGGTCCTCCACATCTTCATACTCAAAATACTCCTCCATGTCATTGATCCAATCAATAAGCTGTTCTGGATTCAAATCTCCAGAATATGTAGAAACTTTGATCCTGGGCCTCTTTCTGATCTTTGAAATGACCCTCAACAACCTTACTTCTGCAGCATCTTTGGTAGCTTCTTGTTCTTCCTTAGATAGCTCTTCTTCAACTTCATCTTCATTTCTTCTCTTGTCCTCGGCTCAAACCATCTTCGTAGCTCCTCTTGCAATGCATCAATTTGCTTTGTAGGGCTCTAAAACCCTCTTCTGTCAAAGAATTCCTCCCAACACAATTTCTTCGTGGAGGCATCTTGGTCTCCGCAGTAAACCCACAACCTCAGGTCCTGGTGCAAACTGCCTCATGGTCAGCGATCTGTCTACACACTCAGGAACCTGACTCTGATACCACTTGATGAAAGGGGTAAATCACAAAACACACAATAACAGATATTGAACACAGCAAATAGAACTTTCTTTTATTGAACTGGGCAACTCATTACATTACAAAAGCTCAATTACAATCAGAGGATGAATCCTTCTACTGGCTGTAACACATTACATCTTTCCCAACCTCAAGACTCTAGAATCTTCAGCCTTCTGTAACCCCAAATCAGCTAGGGTTTCTATTTTCCCCCCTATTCTTGACTCTACACTGGCCCCCCTTAACTCTACCACTGCCCAGGGTTCCCAAAATAGTCATAAATAGCACTTTTTGGTGGCTTCCAGCTAAACTTTGAATTTTGCAACTCCCTCCAAAAGTAGGTCAACTTCCGGGAAGCATAACTTTTGATCTGGGTGTCCGATTGACGAACAGTTTTAAGCGTCAGAAAGCTTGTGATGTGAACTATCACGCCAGAAATTCATAAACCTGTTTCCATCAACTTTTCAGGACATTATGGAAAGTTTTAGTGCCTCATATCTCGTTCTGAAAATTTTTAGGGGCTTTTTGGGAAACAAAAACTTTAATATCTTTCAGCTCACAAATGATCTTTGCCTAATTCCTTCGTCAAAGGTCTTATATTTCCATTATGTAACTTTCTAGAAGTTTTTGCTTTGTTACGTGCCCAAATGCAAACTTTCTAAAAATAGTAGGTACACTTTCCTAATTAGGCAGGTCGCTATTTTTAGCAGTTTTAGAAAAATTGAAAGTCCTACATTATTATTCTGGATATTATGGAACCAGAAACACTAATTATGGAAAGAAATGAAAACAACTACAATGATTTTGAATTAACTTCTTTTTGGGTGATGCAAGATTGCCCTTACACCACTGGATGCTCCTGCATCACTATATGAATGCAAAACAATATTTTTGTACTTTTTTTGGATCTTTATGAAAGAAAAGTGCTTTTTTAATCTAGGAATTGAAATATGTATGCAATCTAGAATGTATTTAACTAATGCAATATGATCTATGCTTTTGTTGGGCTTTCTAGATATTTGTATTAATTACTCTAAGAAATAAAATTGCTTTGGAATAAACTAAGCTAAAGAACTTTGAAAGAAAACTAATCTAACAATGCAAATCCTATTTAACCTATCAAGGAAATTGTAGCATTCAATTACTATTCCCAAGAGAAATTTTAAGATTTAGTTAATTACTATAAAGAAAAGAACTAAAGAACCTAGAATATTAGACATGTGAGCCTTCACTATGCTCATGAATCCTTGTGTCAACAACCTCTTTTTCCTCTTGTAGCAGTGGGGATATCCTCTTGGCAACAATAGGGAAGGGATGCAAAAGAGTTTTAAAAATATTAAAACGCGAGCTCAATTTGAGCTAATGAGCACTATGTCTTGTAAATGGGTAGTGTATCAACGTGATATGAAGCTTTTAACATCTGAGCTTGGATGAAACAACAATGAAATAAAAGTCTCAAAAGTCCTATATGAGCATATGGATGTTATGTGGAGAGAAAAAACCTACAAAGTCTAGATTCATAAATGAAATTACCTCCCAATAGGAGGATATTTGAATCTATACAATAATTAAAGCTAATTAAATCTTTGAAGCTTTATGATGTAGAGGCTACAGGCAAACTCAACTAGTCCTTTATTGGTTTTTAGCCTACACAAGGCTACAATCCTCAAACTTGGTAGCTGCACTTCGAATACCTTACAAGACCCTTGGAACATCTTAAGACATGCACACATGACATATATAAACCTCCCATGACTCTCAAGAATAGAGGTTTCATCAATTACTATGGTTTCCTTATCTAGGCCACCACAAACTAGTAGGTCTCCAAAACTGATAAAGTGGCTATAACTTGTAAACTAAATCTCATATACAAAATCTGAAACTTGTTTCAAATACCCATTTGCACCTTATTAAACATATATTGAAATGGGTATAAGTTGTTTTGGAAAGTAAGGATCTTTAAAATTGACTATCTCGTTTTGAGACTAGGCCTAATTAGGGCAACAAACAAGGTATTTTTGCCATAACTTGCAGAAGACAACTCAAAATCACAACCTAAAACCATTTTTAGATACCCATTAAGCCCTTTGATAACATATCAAATTTTCAAGGATGGTTTTTTTGGAACCTAATGGTCTAATTTCTGCTGCTATGCTAGAATAGGCCTAATTTAGGCTTGTTTTGATAGGTCACTATGTGGTTTTCACAACCCAGACTCCATATCTTCATAAAAATGGCTCAAACATGTAAAATATGGTCTGTCCAAGCTCACCAAATCAATTCCCACACTTTCCCAATTAATTTTATTCAAACCCTAACTCTTAGCTAACTTCTAATGTCAATCTTAGGTAGGGTTTCAGACCAGTTTTAATAAAATGCCTATAAAATGCTTAAATCTTCATTAAAAATGATGAGACCAAATGCAAATGAAATAAGACTCAATGCTTCAATAATCCTAATGCTTAACTAATCACTTATAGGCCATAAAAAACCCACAACAACAGAAAACACAGTAAAAATCTAGAAAAATAGAGTATATTGGTATTATTTGACCTCCAAAACATCACCCCCTGGATCTCCATGACCATAAAAGGAAACTTTAAACACTTACAACTAATGAAAACCATTTTCTAACCACCCTTTGAGTTTCTAACCATTTAACTCCTCATTTTCCACCTATGACCCTCACATTCCTTGATTTTGCATTCTTGGAATAAAGACAACATTTTTTACATTATGACTTCATAAACCACCTAACAACCTAATATTGACCCAAACACATACATAACATGGTCTCCATGACCCTATTACAATCATTAGAGAAAATTTTAACAAAATTGCCTCATGGGGGCATGAAATCCCAAGGTGCTCCTAGACAAAAATGAACTCAAATCCCCTTGAGTGAGGATATGCAACAATGTACTCAATCATCCAATTAACTCCTTTATAAGGCAGACCCTTCCATTTAGTCAAGTACTAGAAGTAGGCTTTGTCCTTTGAGTCTTTGAGTGCCTTCATGTCCAAGACATGCTCCAACCTTGGTGGGAACTCTTGTACCCTCTCAACATCAGCAAATACTTGAGAATCTGCACGATAACCTGCAACTACAAATACTTGTCAAGAGTATACATCAAAAGGTAAATCTAGAACCTTGATATCAATGGCTCCTTTGTTCATATATGCCCCTTGATTGCACTCAACATGTAACTGGTCCCATTGTTCATCTTGTGTGGGATGATCTTCACCAATCTGCCCAAGCAATGCAAAAGTATAGTGGGTTGCACCCTCATACTCCAGCTGCAAATGTGGAGTGTCTTCAACCACCTCGAAAGTTTTATCTTCCCATTCTAGAAACTTTGCATGAAAACTAACCAAACCAACATGCTCTTACAACAAGTCTTGAACTTATAATGGCAATTGATCAATCCTACATGCTATTATGATAGTCATATGTTTACTCACCATTGTATTATCTGCCTCTTCCTCTTTTATTGGATTTTGCTCTTTCTTCATCAGCAAAGATTCTTCAATGTTTGGTTCTATCATCCCCTCATGCCTTCTCCTCTTAATGGTATTCTTGATAGGCCATTTCACCATTTTCCTTATCTGTAAATGTCAAACACCTTCTTGTTGTTCTCTCTCAAGACGTTGCATCTCCATTTGGAACTCCAGTTCCACTCTTTCCCTCTCTTTTCTTATTTGTTCCAAGGCTTGTTTCAATTTTGCTATCTCTTTCTCAGCATCCATTTTCTTGACCTTCTCATTCTTCTTCTTTGTCTCAGTTTTCTCTTTTCTCATCATACTTGGTACCTCCTTACCCTGCAAGTCTCCATGGACTATTTTCCACAACACATCCATTCTTCTCCCTGAAGCAAGTCTTTTTCACCTTGCTTCTTCTTGTCTTTGTGATACCTCACCCAGGTCTCCTTTCTTTTCCTCACTACCTAGTCTTTTGAAATCTAGGTTCATGCTTCAACCTGCAAAAAGACAACACAAAAACTCCAAAAACTCACTTTCCCAGATCATTTTGGGCTTTGATACCAATTTGATGCAAAGGCTAGAGGCAAACTCAACTAGGCCTTTATTGGTTTTAAGCTTACACAAGGCTACAATCCTCAAACTTGGTAGCTGCACTTCAAATACCTTACTTCACCCTTGGAACATATTAAGACATGTACACGTGACATATATAAACCTCCCATGACTCTCAAGAATAGAGGTTTCATCAATTACTATGGTTTCCTTATCTAGGCCACTAGAAACTAGTAGGTCTCCAAAACTGATAAAGTGGCGATAAAGTACAAACCAGATCTCATATAAAAAATATAAAACCTGTTTCAGATACCCATTTGTGCCTTATTGAACATATGTTGAAATTAGTGTAAGTTGTTTTGGAAAGTAAGGACCTAAAATTGACTGTCACGTTTTGAGACTAGGCCTAATTAGGGCAGCAAACAGGGTATTTTTGCCATAACTTGTAGAAAACAACTCAAACCCACAACCTAGAACCATTTTTAAATACCCATTAATCCCTTTGATAACATATCAAATTTTCAAGGATGGTTGTTTTGGAACCTAATGGTCTAATATTTGTTGCTATGCTGGAATACGCCTAATTTAGGCTTGTTTTGATAGGTCACTATGTGGTTTTCACAACCTAGACTCCAAATATTCATACAAATGGATTAGACATGTCAAATATGGTCTACCCAAGCTCACCAAATCAATTCCCACACTTTGCCAATGAATTTTATTCAAACCCTATTTGCTAGCTAACTGCTAATGCCAATCTTAGGTAGGGTTTCAAACCAATTTTATTAAAATGCATATAAAATGCTCAAATATTGATAAAAAATGATGAGACCAAATGCAAATGAAAGAAGAATCAATTCTTCATCAATCCCAATGCTTAGCAGATCACTTATAGGTTGTCTAGGGTTGTACAATCACCTGGAATGACAGAAAATACAATAAAAATGCAGAAAAACATAGTATATTGGTATTATTTGATCTCCAAAACATCACCACCTAGATCTTCATGACCATCCAAGGCAAATTTAAACATTTACAACTGATGCAATGCTAGGATAGGTTCCTAGAAAGTTTCAAGACCTAACTTGATTGTTTACACTATTAAGGGAAATTATGCATGAATATCCATGATATCAATAATACCCATAACTCAATGAAATATAGAAATAAAGAGGATCTAAAACAAAGAACAATACCTTAACAAAACTCTTTACCTCATGGCTTCCATTAATAGCCTGTCGCAAATGATCTTGTGTATGAATATGCCCTCAGAAGGTGCACTTCCTTGCTATTCGAAGATGTCAAGTGGGAATGGCCGTGATAGTTTATTGCAATGAAGATGAACTTCACAACAATGGTAACAGTCATATGTTAACAAGTTGATCACAAGAAAATGAAATGACATGGGTGCCAAAGGCACACTGTGACTCCTGCAGAGTAACAATACTAAAAGCTTGGATCATAGAAATGGAAGAAGAGGGTTCAATTTATAGACTCATGAGAGAAGAGATCAACGGTACAGAAAGAATGAGAAGATCAATGGTTGAGAAAGAATGAGAGAACGTGCTCAAATAGAAAGAAGACAAGTATCACACAAAAGCTATTTTGAGTTAACTGTTTTTCAATTTATTAAAGATAAGATATGTTGTCATGAAATAGAAAGCTTTTTTTTCTATTTTAGGAGTTTTTTGATAAAAACAAGATAGAATCATTTAAATTACTCATGATTTGCTTTTGCATGATTTGAGAGGAATTAAATAATAAATTATTTAATTCTGTGTGCATGAAGAAGAAGATTTTATTTTTAGAAGATTTGGAAGATTTTAGAAAAATAAGAAGATAACAAAGCAAATTAAATAAATAAATTTATTTAATTGTGTGTGCATGATTTTGAAGAATAAATAAAATATTTGATTATATTTTATTTTTGAGAGATTGAGAGGATTTAAATAAATTTGATTGATTTATTTAAATTTGGAAGAAGAAGAATTGACTTAATTAAATAATTAAGAATTATTTAATTGTAGATAAGAGGATATAGAAGAATTAAATTAAATAAAGGATTTTATTTAATTATGACTTTAGAAGAGCTAATTAAATATTTGGATATTTAATTAATTTAGAAGAATATGAATCAAATAAATAAATTTGTTTATTTATTATTGATAGAGGAAATAGAATGAAATAAATATTAAAAATATTTATTTAGACAGAGTCACGTCATTTTTAGGCATATACATTTTGCCCCTCTTTGATGCAATGTAGTTTACAGTGTTGCTTCAAAGAATAGATTTTCTGATAACGATACATGCCCCAATTTTGCCCTTGGTACAGGTTTAATTGACAGGATGATGCTCCCTTGGGAGATTGGATGGGTAGAAGAGAGAAGGACGTGAGGCGGACAATCTCACGATGAAGGGGAAAATAGGTTGGAATGAAGAAAAACAGGTTACGGTTCAGAGAAATGAGAAGAAATGGCCCTAGAGAGTAGTCACAGTCACCACACAGCCAATTAGGGTACACTTGCTATATATAGGAGTTGGGTCCACAATCCTAGTCATTTGCACACTTGGCTTTTGTTGATAGGTCTTTGAGAGCTTAGGAGAGCACAGGAGCATAGAGTAGTTGAGATAAATATGGATATTCCATGCAAGGAGCACCACTTTGAATGAGTTCGATGGTTCAATTGGCTAGTTGAGGCAGGACCACCGGTATGTAGCTCAAAAAAGCTCACCTAGATTCATTTATTAGCACAATAAATGCCATGGAAAGTTAGCTAGGATAGATGCGCAGGTTTGCAATTCGGTGCATATGCCGTGTGGAACTACGCATATGATATTTTGTGGCGCATTTAGGATATGAAACTACGCATGCATGTTTGTTACGCATATATGGTATGAGTCAGCGCATACACCAAGAAAGTGTGCATACGATATGGGAAACTATGCATACACAGAAGCTGTGCATACAGGATATGTTGTGGCACATGTGTTAAGAAGTTGCACTTTTGATATGGGACTGCGCATGTACTCAAATTGGCTGTGCATTTGCCAGAAGTGGTGCATTTACTCTAAAATGGTGCTTGTGCCTTCTAATTTGGCACATATGCTTTAGGTAGTTGGTTGACTTAAAAAATTTGACTCAATTGGCATCTTGCTCGATGCGTCAATCGATAAGCAATCTCTGAGATTACAGGAATCTAGTCGAGAGATGTATGTTGCTTTAATCAATTTGATATGTTAAGTAAATGATATGATACTTTACATAGTTTTGAGTAGTTATGTAGATTTGGTTGATGCATTGCTTTGTTTGATTACATGAGGACATTTAGGATGTTCTTATGTCACGGGAGAAGTTTCCCTTGCCGTTGTTGCAGCGGTACATACTGACAGAGATAGATTGAGAGGCTCCCAGGACGATGGGACTAGATTATGTGTGCTTCATGCCCGAGGTTCGTGTGAACCTTGGCCTACTGACTACTACTGTGGAGTGATTTCATAGCGAGGATGGGACCTTTCACTTTCCTATTGGTGAGATGGCAATTACCCTAGAGGATGTTTACAAGATTATACACTTGCTGATACAGGGCGAACTGGTAGAGTATGATCCGCAGCGGGATACAGGACTGGTGGAGTGCAAGCGAGTCTTCAATGACGTAGAGCTTGAGGGCTAGGTGATATCATGGCAGAACATTCATGATTACTATGACTACTTCCCAAGGATAGTGGCTAGATTGATCAGGGGTGTTGTCTACCCCAATAGGAGATCGCATGGATTTCTAATTGGTTGGAGTCAGGTCATGGAGAGGATGATTACAGAGGGCACCCAGTTTGCATGGGGTGTCTGTGTTTTTTCACACTTATATCAGGATATGCATCAGGTGGTATACCATGGGGGTGCTAGTCTTTTGGAAGGTGTCTCACTTCTACAGTTCCGGCTATGGGAGCATATTGCTATCACTCGACCAATATGCATGTCTTCTAGGCAGAGGGGTGAGCCTTACAACTATGGATATGTAGGTGTGATTTCTAATCACAAGCTGGGAAAGCTAGTGTACTGGAGACATGCGTTGGATAATGTGGATAGAATTGTCTAGCGCCCCTACTTGGATTGTAAGCCTTGGGACGACGAGGATGACGAGCTACCCTACTACTTTCAGACTCAGTGGCTTATTGACAGGACTCGGTTCATATTAGAGAGGCAGATTGTGAGTAGGGTTTGGCGACAGTTTGGCAAGAGATAGGGCATGCCCTAGGGATAGACTTGTTTTGCGTGCACACATGTAGAGAGATTCAAATGGGGTCCAGTTGCTTCATATGAGGAGGCCCTGGCAGAGTTCTAGCATACGGCTTATGTGGCTTGGCCGATGAGGAGAGAGGTTATAGATGTAAGGATGACTCTTGATTATGAGGAGTGGTTCACAGCTCATCCTTTTCTGAGGTACTCAGGACCTAGAGAGTTGGTTCTACGCATAGATGAGGAGGATTCAGATGACAAGGATGGGGCTGGTGGGAGGGGTAGAGGAGGACGGGGAGATGGAGGTGATGGTGGAGATGGGGGAGGTGGAGGAGGCAGTGGAGGAGGAAGAGGAGGAGAGCTAGGGAGGGACCATCTCAGTAGCAGTAGATAGTGTAGCCACAGGCTGCACCACAGGTGTAGGTGTCAACACAATAGGTTGGTCAGCAAAGAAAGATGCTGCCACCATAGCAGGTGCCCCAGCAGGTAGCCCAGCAGCAGGTTCCTCAAGCTCCTCAGCCTGACTTGTAGCAGCAGGCCATTGAGGGTCAGATCTGACAGCGTAGGGCACATCTCTGAACAACAAAGTCTCAGAGAAAGTCAGATGCATGAGTCTTAGCTGGGATCACCGCAGAGTGAGATGCAGCAGAGGCAAGGGTACATGCCTTGAGACTGGAGAGATGCAGCCTTAGCAACCTTGGGGACAGATGGGGCCACTACATTCTTGGTTACACAGGTACAGTAGGGATACGCCCAGGTTCAGCAGCTGCATACACAGCTGGTACAAGTACAGGGTGAGCTTGCTAGGGCACAGGCTTAGACGCAGTATTATAGAGGATCGTACCATGGGGTGATACCGATAGACTAGGGTGCACTAAGTTACAGGAGCCAGTCTATGGCCTCATAGAGGGCAGGGGGTTCATAGTCAAGAGCTTCAGTGAGGGGTCCCCAGCAATTAGGGGCCAGCAGAGGAGGGGATGGAGAGGGCAGTACTAGGAGCAATGGCTCACGACAGCAAGGCTAGGCCATAGTTGTACTTGTACAAATTTTGGCTTATGCATACACTCTTTGATGGCTCAGATAGCCTGATATGTATAGACTTGTATCATTTTTGTACCAAGACATGTATCATTTATTTATGTGATGTATATAGTGTATATGACTTTGACTTAGAGATGGACTTGGATATTTGTACATTTGGACATGTTTTATTTGATATTTTTATGATGATGCAGCTATTGATGATATATATGTAGTTGTTTATGCTATATGTAATGGACACATTCTATCTTTATGATGTTTTATATGTGATGCACATGTTTATTATGTCTATATGATGCTATGTGATGTTCTACATGATAATGTAGTTTAATGCTTCTACACTATGATGCTTTATGAGATATGATTCTAATGTAGAATTAGATGATTTCATGATGATCTAATGCACTTTTATGTATGTAGATGTGAATGTTATCTATGTGATTATGCAGTTTATGCAATGATATTTATTTATGTTTTTTATTTTTCTGTTGACACTATATCATCATTGCAAAATGTATATGGATGATCTAATGGACTTATTATGTATGCAAATGATTTAATCATGTTTTTTACTATCTCATGTGATATGATATGCAGTTTATGCTATGTTTTTTCTATGTCCAAATGTACTCAATCTACACAGAAATGGCACAATGATGGATAGAAGACTGATTGATGGAAGAATGGCTCGACAGAAGGACTTACAAGCTTTTATTTCTATTGATACTTTGCATAGGAATTTTTTTATTACAGGGGATATGGATGCAAATGGATGTGAAATGGTTTTCCATTTTGATTTTGCAAGTATTTTGAAGTTCTTATGTCATCATTGGGTGTTTTAAAATGTTGTAAGAAAATACAAGCATCTAGGTATAATTGAACCAAGATAGCCTGAGTATTGCTTACATGGATTTTGATTTAGCAAGGTAATAAAAGCATCTAGGTATAATTGAACCAAGATGACCTAAGTATTTCTTGCATATCAATAGACAAGGATTGTCCCCATTCATGTTAGACCTTTGAAGTCCTCAATGATCTTTTGCTGATCATGTCATGAGACAAGGCTTCACATTACTAAAGATTAATCCACAAACAACAAACAAAGAAAATGATTATGCCCCCATCATAGCATCTCTAGTTTTTGACATCCTTGAGTAGCAAAGGAAGACATAATAACAAAAATCAAGACTCTGGAAGTTAACCTGATCACAAACATAAAATATTCTTGCATTAGATGTGCCTTCTTGCCATAGTTTAGATAGAATAAGTTTGAGTGCTTTAGGTTCATGTTTGGTTTACACTTGATAGGTTGATGTCTTGTGTCAAGATTTCTATTTGAAAGTGGGTTTTTGCTTGTGCTTGCATGCATTCCTAGTAAAATAGACCCTAAGGGACTAACCTAGTGCCTTGGGAGCGCATTGCTAAATGACCTTGCCTACATGACGATGCAGAGGCAACGTAGTTCAGGGACTTGGACCATGGATGGACTAGAGTATAAACAACAAGGTACAAGAGGGATGGAAAGCGGAGCCTCAGGGGTGCATTGAAAATGGCCCTACCTACGTGATGACGTAGAGCCAACGTAGTTTGGGGTCAACCCTATGATACTGACGATAGACGTTATGCTAGGTTGGAACTGCGGATAGGATACTGGATAAGACCTTTAGTTGACAAGGCGATAAAAGAGATAAAGTATCAAGCCATGATAGGTTATCATTAGGTTACACAAGGTGCTTTATTATGGAATAGATATGGATCAGATGAAAAATGATGGTAGGAAGAATGGACACAAGGTGATTGGTTTCCCAAAGATGGAGAAGGTGGTTCATCACAAATAGCACCTGTTTACCAGGTTTTCACCACTTGCTTTTATTTACATGAAAGCTAGAAGTATAAATGATGCATGTTTGCTAGGTTTTCATCATGGTACCTATCCAAGGCACATGTTTGCCAGGTTTTCACCAGAGGATGATTTTTTTGTTGTTTTTCTTTTCTTTTTTTAAATTTATTTTTTTTCTTTTTTGAATTTTTTGAATTTTTCTATTTTTTTTCTTTTTTTTGAATTTTTGCCCCCCTTACATTGGGGTTCTCTTAGGTATATAATTGACAAAGATGCATACTGTTGATTGGGTTTTCAAACATCTCACCTTTGGATGTTGCTAACTGATATGCCCTCGATCCATATGCAACAATGATGACATAAGGACCAAGCCAATTGGGCTCAAACTTACCTTTCTTTTCCCAATCCTGTTAATTGTGGGGATTTTCCTTAAGTACTAGATCACCCACATTGAAGACCCTTGGACAGACCCTGTGATTATAAATTTGTGACATCCTTTGTTGATATGCTTTGAGATGGCTAAAGGCCTGTTGCCTTCTCTCTTCCAATAGTTCTAACTCTTGCAGTCTAGAAACTTTGTAGTCTTCATTAGTAATGAGACCTTTTAACAACACCCTTAAGGATGGTAACTCAACCTTGATGGGAAAAATGGCTTCTGATCCATAGACAAAGGCATAAGGGGTAGCACCTATGGGAGTGCGTATACTGGTTTGATAGACCCACATAGCGAGATTCAGTTGTATGTGCCAATCACAACCAGCATCCTTGATAGTCTTCTTAAGGATTTTCAAAATTGTTTTGTTGGATGCCTTTGCTTGGCCGTTGCCTTGTGGATAGTAGGGGGTAGAGAAACGGTGTTGGATTTTGAATTTGTCACAAAGCTCTTGGACATCCTAGTTCTTGAAAGGTCTTTCGTTATCTATGACAATGGATGAGGGAATTTTGTATCTAAAGATGAGGTAATTGAGGATGAATGAGGCAATCTGTTTGCCTATGACATTAGTGAGGGGAACGGCTTCAATCCACTTGGTAAAATATTTAGTTGCAGTTATTATGAACTTGTGGACGTTGGATGATGGAGGGTGAATTTTTCCCACAAGGTCGAGTCCCCATTGACAAAAGGGCCAAGGTGTTGTTAAAGGTCGTAACTCTTGAGTTGGTTCATGTATCAGGTTTCCATGTATCTAGTACTGCTTGCATTTCTTCACAAACTGATATGAATTTGTTTCCATGTTTGGCCAATAATATCCCAAATGCATGAGTTTCTTAGTTAAAGAAGGACTGTTAGAGTGTGTTCTGCAAATTCCTTTGTGTACGTCTCATAAGGTGGTTTGAGATTCTTCCCATTCTAAACATCGAAGTAAAGTACCATCCAGACCTCGATGGTATAGGGTATTAGTGATAATGGTGTAACAAGAGGTTTGGTGAATGAAAGTTCAACGTTGGTTAGAAGACAAGTCAGGCGGTAGGGTGTTATCCTTGAGGTAAGTGTAAATCTTACCATACCAAGGTGAATCAGATCTGACTAATAGGCATATGGAGTGGGTTTCATGAAGATCATAAGCTGGTTGCAGAACCATCTCAACCAAGAACTCATATTGTGACTCATTCTCTGGAATCTCTAGGAGTGAGGCAATGGTTGCCATGGCGTCTACTGCCTTGTTTTTAATGCGAGGTATCTTCTCAAAGGAGATGATCAGAAAATACTCTTTAAAGTCATCGACCATATGCTTTTATGGGATTAACTTGTCATCTTTGCTTTGATAGTCATCGTTGACTTGATTGATTACCAGTTGGGAGTCACCATAGACATGTAGCTCTTTGATTTTCCATTATGTTGCTAGTTTGAGACCAATGACTAAGGATTCATACTCTGTGACATTGTTTATGCATGGGAATAGAAGACAATAAGACTTAGGTATGGTGTCACCATGAGGAGTGACCAACAAGATTCCTGCCCCTGATCCATGGTTTGTATAGGACCCATCAAAGTAGAGTTTTTATGAGTGTGTTGTGATATTGAAGATGGTTTCATTAGGAAACTTGAATGTCATTGGTGTGGTATCCTGTAATGGTGCTTCTGCTAACTGATTGGCATTGATTTGACCTTTGATAGCCTTCCATTCTACATACTCAATGTCATATTCGCTTAGGATCATTACCCACTTAGCTAGGCGACCTGTGAGAACTGCTTTGCTTAATAGGTATTTTAGTGGATCTATCTTTGCAATAAGCTTGACTGAATGTGCTAGCATGTAATGTGGTAGTTTTTGGGAAGAAAAAACCACAGCAAGACATGATCTTTCTATCTGAGAATATTGTAGTTCATAGCCCACCAATGTGTGGCTGATATAGTAGATAGCCCTTTCTTTGCCTTCATAATCCTGTTGTGCTAATAGGGCGCCCAAAGCTGTCTTTGTAGAAGATATATAAAGTAGTAGTGATTTACCTTGGATAGGTAGCATTAGAATAAGAGGGTTCATGAGATATTCCTTCAGTTTGCCAAATGCTTCTTTGTACTTCTCATCCCATCTGAATGGAATGTTTTTATGTAAGAGATGACTAAAAGTTTGGCACTTGTCTACTAGTTGTGATATGAACCGATAGATTGCTTGTAACTTGCCTTGTAGAGACCACAATTGAGTGATGTTCTTAGGTGGTGGCATTTCCATGATAGCCTTGAATTTGGCAAGATCAACTTCTATCCCATTTGTTGATACAATGAAGCCTAAGAGCTTGGCGGAGGTGACTCCAAACACACATTTCTTCAAGTTCAACCTAAATTTGAATTGTTCTAGTCTCTGAAAGACCTTCTCTAGTACATCCAGGTGGGATTCTCTTGTGAGTGACTTTGCAAGGATGTCATCTACATAGTCCTCCATTGTGACGTGCATCATATCATGGAAGATGGTAGTCATAGCACGTTGATATGTTGCTCCTGCATTCTTTAATCCAAATGGCATGACATTCCAACAGAAGGTACCCCATGGACAAGTGAAAGCTATTTTATGTTGGTCTTTTGGTGCTATCCTACTTTGATTATATCCAGAAAAACCATCCATTAGAGAAAGCATGGTGTGTCATGCTGTCAAGTCGACTATGATATCAATATTAGGCAACAGAAAGTCATCCTTGCAGCAAGCTTTGTTTAGATCTCAAAAATCATTGCATAGTCTGACTCTCCCATCAAGTTTGGATACTGGCACTATGTTGGATACTCACTCTGGATAGTCTATTGCCCTAATGAACCCTACATCCAGTAGTTTCTTTAGTTGCTCTTTTACTAGTAATGCAATGTGTGGATACATCTTTTTGAGATTCTGCTTGACTAGTTTGACCCCTGGATCTAGTGGTAGATGATGTAGAATCAAATCTGGATCTAAACTGGGCATATCTGCATATGACCAAGCAAATTTGACTTGCTTTCTCTTGAAGAATGGTATGAAATTGGTCTTCTCTAGTGGAGATAGAGATTTTCCAAAGTTAATGATCTTAGGATTATCCTCTATTCCAATGTTGACAGGTTCTGTAGGTTCCACAACAATCTATGACTTCTCCTGATACATGTCAGTGGGGAGAGTGTCAAGCCTTATATCATCTGGCGCCTTAGAGAGGTTTTCACCATTTGATGCATCCTTTCTTTTTACTATTTTGGGCTCTGATACTGCCGCAAAGCAGTTTTCACCATTAGATCCATTTTTTATTTTTATGTTTTTGCGACTTGAAGGCTTGGCACCCTCTCCAAAGTAAGCCACAGTGTTGAGTTCAATTGCGAAGCCAACTTTATGATCTCCTGCGGGTAGGTGGTCCCTAAGTTCCATGTAGTCAATATATGCATCATCATTTTGGAACATGTCTAGTTGCGGTGTGCCTTGTAAATCCTAGCCGATAAGTTCAATATGCACAAGGAGGAGGGAATCAGAGGATAGATCTGATTCATTGATAGTTTGAATGGATACATGGTTAGGATTTAGATTGGTAGGGATAGGATCCGAGATGGTACTATTACTAATTTTTTGTTCACACTTAAAATTAGTTGGACCTAACAGTAATTGTTCAGAAGGAATTTACAAGAAAGCTTCAAAGTTATAAATTTATTGAATAGGTTTATATCTTGACAAGAGTAGAGAAAGAGATTCAGTTGACAGAATAACCCATCAGTCTAATCAAGACTGATGAGTTATCATGACAAGAGAATAAGATTGTCAAGAAATCAAAGATTCAAGAAATACAGTTGTTCTAACACAGTTTGATATTTCAGGAGTTATAAGTTAGATTGATTATTCAGTTAATCAATTTTGAATAAAAGAAAGAAAGATATTTATATTGAACTATTATTTCATGTCATGTTTTGAACATACATTCAAGTATCTATTACTTTATCTCATGCATTGATTGAAAAGGAAATACATATACATCATATGCATAAGAGAAATTAACTGATCATGTTTAAAAGAAATGTTCAAATGTGTCCCACACAAGCCATGGGAGTAACTAGACTGAGCAATGCAGACATGCAAGCTATGCATCTGTTTAATAAAAGGAAACGAAATGAACACATGATAAATTGAATCATCCATCATTGCCTGAGCAAGGAGATTGTTAGTTGATGCCAGCCTTCAAGTCTTTAGTCTTTAGTCTTCACTTCAAGCTCCATCATCAATTGAACCTAAAAAATTTTGGGGACAGCCCTGTTAGTGCTCTGGATGTTTAAAGTTATCACATGCTTTTATCAAATAGAAACATCTACTTATCACATCATGCATTCACATGAAAGATGAGATCAGATAAATGACAAATTAGGAAGAAACCATGAAGAAGATCATTCAATACTATCAAGTATATTTTTATGCTAACTTGTTTGTTCACTATGCAGGTATAGGACAACTTTTGTTGCTGATTTGAAGATAAATAAACATGTGGATTAAATGAGGCTCCCACAAGGGTTTCAGCCCAGCATGTTTCTTTTCATTTTTGAAAAGAGTATGAGAAAAGACAGGATGCATCATTGCAAGCTATATCATGCATCATCTAATCAACTTACAGAAAAGATATGTCATTATGACATTATTACAGTTGATTGGAGCAAATCAGATTAACATGACTAAGTCTAGTTAACAAAGACAAAGTGCAAAAATTAGATTATAGTCAGAAAATAATATCCAGGCTACAGGAGCCATCTGAAGTATAGTATCATTGCAAATGCATGTATTTATTTAATCACAAGTAATAAGAACAACTGACAGAGTGCATTCATAGTACAAGGATATGCTACAAGTGTTCAGATTAATGTGCCTGATGAAGAAAAAAGAAACAGAATGAAGCTTCCAAGACACAAAGCTTGTGTATCATTTGAGCAAGTTACAAGATAGATCATGTAAAAGTATCATCTCATTATGATAAAAGAGAAAGAAGTAAAATGACATGTTACAGGTATTCAAAGTGATCAGCCAGCTGAGATAAATGATATAGGTTATGCCTTTAAAAAGACAAAATCAAAACAGCAAGGCATCAATAACTCTAGCTGACATATGCCATAATGAGCAAACAGGATGATCAAGAAAATGAAACAGTACATGTGGAACAGCTATGTCATAGCTTTCAAGATGAAACAACCAAGTCAAAATTCCATATCATTAAGACATCAAAGAGAGCCTATATTCCCAGGTAGCTGCGACAGTCCCAATGTAATCAAATGTTCAACATGCAAACATTTAAGTGACACATGGAAATCATAGCACAATCCCAATCTCATCACTATATTATTCAAACAAGCCTTATCTCATATGCCTTGAAACAATGAAAAGACATGCTACAGTCAGCAAAGGCCAGAAGGAGAGATGCCTTGCAAGAACAAAGACATGTGCAGTCACATTGACTATGAATAGTTATGACAGTGATCAATGAAGTGGCTTATGCAAGAAAATATAGTTAGAGTATATCACAGATTCCATGTCCATCAATAGGAGTAGAACATTCTTGAAAGAGAATACCACATCAATGATGAAGAAGAAGCAGAAGAAGGCACATGATATGCCAAATGCTACACTGATGATGATTGACAAAGGCACAAGGACTGAAGCAAAAGAGAAAAACATGATATGTATGCTACTATAAGATCCAAATGAATGAGATAAGCAGTGAGCATGCATAGAGGCAGCTAGAAGGAGTATCTAAAGAATGCCTTAGACAAATGTAAATAAAGAAAACAGTGATTCCACAATCACATACATAAGGCAACATTTCTCATGAAGCTAGCAAAAGCTAAAGAAGTAGATCTGATGGATAGTCAAATAATAATGATTGATAGATACAAACAGAGGAGACTCAACTTTCATAAAATAGTTGAAGATAAAATCTATATGCTACAGAATTTCAGACTTGTTGCCACATTGATCAACCATCCTACAATTAGAAGGCAAAGGAGATACATGACATGCCGACAGGCTATAGGAACCATCTGAGCTCAAGAAAGTGAAATAGAATGAACAAGCTAAAAGAGCATTTGAAAGTTTAGGTTTTTCTCTTTTAATGCATGTATTTATCTCCTATCAAATGATTAAATAGAATGAACAATTTAAAATGTTGAAACAGGAGAACCTTCATTGCTCAGCAATATCAAATAATGATACAAGAGAATGTTTCATTTAAGTTCCTGGAGTAGGACAAGTGAGAATGAACAGTTGACAGAAGTTTTTTTTATAGAAGTGTGTGCTACAAGGGTATCAAAGTTTTAAGTTACAAGATGGAGATAAAGAAACAACAATCATACTTTTTGAATGTCAAAATCTTGTTATCATATGATGCCTTGGAGCTACAGTGGAAGACAGCTAAGGTAAATGCATCATCATCATCTGACTATGATAGTCACAATGAAAAGGAGGAGAAAGTAAAATTTCATTTACTAATACTTTCAAACCCTAGTGCCTTTTTACCTACAGATAAAGTACAGCCAAGGAAGTTTCTATACAGAGAAGGAGGTGTCATAGCCATGAGCAAGAAAGACATTTTCATGTTAAAAAAGTAAACCCATATACAAAAAGATAAATCCCTTGTTTCTTTTCTATATATAGTTGAAATGAGTACCATAAGATAGAGCGAATACCATAGTTGTGCTAGAGAAGGCCTTGTTGTACAAGAAGGAATGAACTCTTATCAGAAATTTACAAACCCTAGTGCCATCTTGCACTTACAGCCAAAGGAAGATGATAAAGTATATTTACTACCATAGCCATGCCAGAAGAAGACATTTTTCATGCTAAAAATAGAATACCCATCTGTATATGAAAAACCCTTGTTTCTTTTCTATATACAGTAAAAAACAGAGCAACAGTGAATATGACAAGAAGATGGTCATGACATTGAGAAGGGTTTTATGCAAAGAAAGTTGAAACCCTTGTTTCATTTTTAGAAACCCCAATAGATTTTCATTTTTCGGTGTCTACATACAGATGGAGCACAATCGTAGTAAAATGGAGGCTTTGTAGGTGCAAGAGAGAACAAACCCTTATCATACAATTTAAAAAAAAAACCTCAAGGTTTCTACACCTACAATCAAATAAAGGATGAAAAGAGATGTATATAGGCACAACTAAAGGAGATATATCATTTTCTGCAAGAAAATGCAATACCCATTTCAAATAAAGACCCTTGTCATTCTTCAGTTACAAAAAGACAAATGAAGCTACAGAACAAACAAGAAAAAAGTGCTTACCTTGTTTCTCTAGCAGGAAGAGACACCTATCCGCGGCCTCTTTTTTGTATCAAACTTTCAAATATAGCTAACAGTTGTAAACAAGAAAGATGCAGAGACGAGGAGTTGTTAAAAAATGAGTAATGTATCAAGATAGCCATGAAATGCGAAATAAGTCATAACCATGAAAGGAGAATGAAACTATGGATACCAACAAAGATGCCAGTATACTCAAAAAAAATGTTACCTTCTTTCTTTCATGTAGAGTTCTGATGATTCAACCAAGATTAGACCAGAGGGAGGGTAAAAGCGAGAGAGTATGCTGGAGTCCTTCAAACCCTAATCGGTAGAATGCAGTTGCAGATCGTTGAGAGAGAATACCAAATGAAGAAATGAAGATAACTTTTAGGGTTCTCTATTGCTTTTTGTTAGAAGATTCTTTCTCTTGAGTTTTTTGACTTCACAAAAGACAGAAATAAATTACCTTATCCAAAACACCCGTGGTCAAGACTTTAGTCTTGAAGATTTCCTAGCCATCATGATATGGAGTGGGTGACCAACATTGCTACATTTGATTTTTTATAAAGTCAAAAGGGTCGGTGTGATGGGAAGGCAAGGCTTCATGTCTTATGATTTATTTAACTGCTTTGTGGTCGACAAAATAGCATGGTCAATGCTACTTCATATGAAACTCATGTTAGTCGAAGTTCCTTGTCATTTTTTTTTGCAAACATTCAAAGGTTAAAAATCCTTCCTGATTATGCATGGTGGCCGACAAGGTCAAAGGGGTATTGTATTAAGACATGATATGCATGAAGACAGAGTAAGTTTACAAGGTAGCAGACAAGGTGAGCATATGTTATGGTGTAATGTTTGATGCATGGAGTCATGGAGTTATAAAATTTTCTTGATATTGAAATGGCACAAGGAGATATAAGGTAACTTCAAAATATAAAGATAAATGTATGCACTAAGGCATCAAAGGGAGTCATAAGGATATTAATGCATACTATTTTGTGCATAGGAGATATTAAAATGCATAGGATGACTTAAGGATTTTATCTTGCAGAGAGAGGATTAATGTTTTCTCCCTGGTGCATCTGGAGTGATAAACGTAAAAATTTTGCCTTAATGTATATGTATCATGCAAACTAGGGGTTTTTTCTCACATGGAGGTATAAGAGGATTTTTATTTTCTTCTAAATCCTATTTGTGCTCAAATCATGCAAATTAGGCAACTATAAATTGGAGTGATAAGGAGTGTTATTTTTTCTCATCTGCATGATTTTACAAAGATGTTAATTCTAAATAAATAATAAAGTAATATTTTCCAAATTACTTTATTATTTTCCACAAATTGTAAAGTCAAAATTAGAACAAATTGTAACTAATAATAAAGTAATTATTTTTATTACTTTATTATTTACTCACAATCAATTTTGCTAATGCAAAATCATGCAAATTGATTAGTTGAGTTAACTAGGCCACCTAGGAGGTTTTTTGTATGATTTTAGGAGTATTTTTAGGGTTCTTGGTCAATGTTTTGGTCAAGCATATGGAGAGGCCCAAATTGGAGTTATTTTTGTTCAATTTGTGGTAGTTTTAGACCCTAAATTTGAGGATTTTGGAGGTCGCTCGTGAGAGATTATTTTTAGAGGCAGTTATCTGCAAGTTTATTTTTTGTATGCCTCTTTAAGAGATTGAACCTATATATTCTAAAGAAAAAGTTTGTTTTTTGCTAGATCTTGATTCTCATTTTGATTCAGACAGATTGGAGAATTCTTGTAACTTATTTTTACAGTTTTATTGAGAGATCGGCAAGTTACAGGTTCTATTTTTGTCATCTTTACAGAGTTTTCCTTTATTTCTTTGAGATCAGTTAAATTACCTTTCCATTTAGTGCTAATTATTGAAGTGATTTTGATGAAATTTTGTTGTGTTTTATCATTAAACCTTTAAAATTATTGTCTCACTTCCTTGCTTGCAGCATTAAGCATATAATCATCACAGGTCTTAGGTTGTGTTAACTAGAAATAGTCTTTTTGTGTTGTAAAAAAATCATTTCCTTCATAGAAACCCTATTTTCAAACCTTCTTTAGAATCACTTTTGTCATATTTATGCCAAGTTTGGATTGTGTGAAAGTCAGATTTCTAAGTAACATTGTGGATCAGATTGCATAGTTTTATCCAAATCAGGTGCATCATCAAATTGTACCTTTTGTATTCACATAGTTTCTTTCTTCCTTTTTCCAAAATAGTAAAAACATACATCTCAATAGAAAATTTGAAGGGAACCAGCTCACAATCTGGAGGTCTAATTTCATTATAGCGCACCCACAACCTGAAATTAGTCCCATGTTACATGGAATTGTAGAGCTTTACCAGCCTTGCATATAGGTGCAAATCCTGGTGATAACAATTTTTGGCATGCCCAGTGGGACTTTGAACTAATTTTTAGTTCAAAAGGATTTATTTCTTTTTGCTATATTTGGTATGAATAGTAGAATTCCATCCTTTTAGAGGTTCATTATCAAGTACCTAGCAAATCTAATACTTTGGTTTTTTCAGATCAGATGTTGCAGCCTATGAAAAAATATCAAACAAGCTCAAGTAAAAATTTTGAGAAGAAGCATAACCAGTTATCTCCACCAAAAAGGAGAATAAAAGTAGATAAAGAATCCAACACAACAGATTTATCAGTTGTTTCAGATCTGCCAAGTACACATCCTGAGTTTGCGTCACACCAGAATCCATTATTTGCAAGTTCATCATCAGAATTTCTTAGTTCTCCACCAGCAAGCCCAAGATAGCAAATTCTTGTTTTCCAATGGCCGTACTAGGAGGAGGTGGAGGTGGAGGACCAATTCCACCTCTTAGAGGAGTAGGAGGAGGAATACCAGCTCTAAGAGGAGGTGGAGGTGGTGGAGGTGGTGGAAGAAATCCACCACCACCTTGAAATCAACCTTTTGTTTCATTTAATGGAAGCATCCCTTTGAATCTGAATCAGCATGATGACATACCGATGGCTGTGTTGAAAAGTTTACCAAGTTTCATAGGAGAAGATGGGACTATACCCATTAAACATATTAGATATGTGGCTTCTTTGTGTTCTATTCACCACATCACCAAAGAAAACATTGCAATCAGGCTATTGGTAACATCACTAAAAGGTAAAGCTCTTCAATGGTTTAGAGGCTTAAGAGTTAATTCAATTAGAACTTGGGATGAATTAGGTGTTGCTTTGAATAAACAATTTCAGGATAAATCTGATCATTTATTATTAGTTGAACAAATGACTACTATTAAGAGAGCTCCATAAAAGTAAATGTCAGATTTTAATTTTAGATTTTAAAAAATATGCAATAGAATCCCTGAAACAGTGAAACCATCACCAGAGCATGTTTTTTTGTATTATTTGAGGGTATTAAATTTTGATATTGCTATTATGATACAATGTATGGGAGGGTAACTTTACCAGTTGTTTTTGATATTGCAATAAGAGTAGAAAATAGTTTAATACAAGCTGGTAAAATAGCACCTAGGCCCCCAATGCCAATTTTTCTAGATATACAACCTTTAATCCCAATTTCAGTCCCACATATTTCATCAATACCATCTTTTGGTTATCAATAAAATGCTAAAAATGATATGGATCCCATTCATTCTGAATTTCAAGAGTTGAAACAAAACAAACAAAGTATAGCAAAAATACTGTGTAGACTATGAGCAATGACCTAGTAAGTCTAAAAATTCAAATAAATCAGAATAACAGACCTTACCAAGTATCCCCTTACCAAGCAAATAGACTTGGTTATCAGGTAGATTATCAGGGCCAAAGGAGAAAATTACAACAACAGGCCAAATCAACAATATAATACAAATGTTGTTAGTACATCAAAAGAAATAGTGCCTATACAAAACAACATGGTTCAAGATTATGCATGGTGTTATCCCTGTAATCAGCCTCATAATCAGGTCACTTGCCCAAATGGGATAGTATATCAAGCTTTGATGGTATAGAATAACTATGCTGCTGCTGAAAATTTAGCAAGTGATGTAAACAACCAGCTCGACATTTAGACTCGGTATGTTAATCCTGATGTAGCTTTAATGAATTGGCAGGCTAATAAATTTTGTGGTGTAAATTAGTTGCCAGGTCAAAAGTAATCCTTTACTAATATTGCAACAAATACAAGATTAAAAAAGAGAGCTGTTGACTTGCAACAACAGGCCGGAACTGCAAATCAACAAGCTGATACTGGTAAACAGCAAGCTGAAAATGTACCACAGCAAATTGATAAAGGTAAAAATATAGTTTCTACAACTCAGAATGAACAGAATTAAGCTTCTACATCAAAAGATTTTCACATTTTGTCAAGGCAACAAACTGCAGAGAATAAATAGCCAGCTAAAGACCAACCAGAGGTTGCTGTCCCAAAAGTACAGTAAAAGGTTAGTGGTTCTGCATTTAATATTTTAGATCATATGAAAAAGACAACAGTAAGCATGTCTATTTTAGATGCTTTATGCATTCCAGGACAAAAGGATTTGTTACAAAATGCATTATCTCAGTTGCCTTTGTCAAATGAAGTACAAAAATCACATCAAACTCAGATTATGATTGCAAATGAGGTAGAAAAAAGAATAGAACAACTAAACCAATAGGCAAAACTCCACCATTTTATGTCACTTTGATTGTAGGTGACTATTTAGTACATAATTGCATGATAGATTCAGGAGCCAGTAGCTCAGTTATGCCAAAATAGCTAGCTAATAAGTTAGGTATAAAATATGAACCTGTTGTTAGAGGTGTTGTACAAATGAATGGAACTGAAGTGAGTACAGTTGGAATGTTAAAAAAATTAGGCCTTACTTTGCGTGCATGTCCAAACTTTGTTATATATCAGGATATTTATGTCATTGATTTGCTACCTACCTTTCTTATTTGCTTATCTTGAGATTTTATAGAAATGTTAGGAGGGTATTTATCATCTGATTGGACACATTTATTCTTTAGAACTAGATATGGAACCAAAGTTACAATCAAATCTGAACCATTAGCCAAAGATCACCTGGAACCTTACATACCTAGTTCCATAAATGCCAATCTATCCATTTTTTATCAAGAAGATCTGATTCCTATCCAAGACCTAAATACACCTTTAGAGGGAATTCCAGATATAGTTTTAGATCAATGGGCAGCAGAGAACCATGAAACAGATCCATTTGAGCAAATGGATGAGTTAGGCCTTGGTGTGTATATGATTCAAGAGAATATTATAGTTATTCCAAATTTGATTAAAGAAGAAAAACAACAAACTGTAGAATCTAGAAATGATGTTTGGGAACTATATTTTGATGGTTCTAGAAGCAAGGTAGGAGTTGGAGGAGGTGCTATTTTAGTTTCTCTCACAGGTGAGAAATATTATTCATCTTTCAGATTTGCTTTCAGCTGTTCTAACAACTCAGCTAAATATGAGGCTTTAGTTCATGGACTAGAATGGGCAAGAAAAAGAAAAATTAAGTATTTAAAAGTTTTTGGAGATAGTGAATTAGTGGTTAAACAAGTCAGAAACCTTGCTGCTACAAAAAATGACTTGCCGAAGTTATATAAGCATAGAGTTTGGGACATGATAGAAGAATTTGATGCATTTAATCCGATATCTGTAGCTAGAACTAATAACAAGCAAGCTGACAAATTAGCTACCATAGGAGCTGAATATGATGTTCCTACTGAAATGAAGAATATTCACTCTCCTTTATATGTCAAAGTTGCTATTAGACCATCAGTCCCAGATAATAATGTCATTTGCCAAGTGTTTGACAGTGATGAACAAATTGTAAATTTCTTAATGGAAGAGACTAAATTTTTTGCAAGTAATCAGTAGAAATCTGTACAACAATATGATGATCAAATACTTCAGTTAAGATCAAACAAACTACCCAAGGGCTTAGTGACCTTGGAATCTATCTTTAATACAAAAGGCCAACTTGTCAATAAAGTAAGAGCATTACGAACCCATTGAGATCTTTAAAGCAAAGTTGCTCAAGCTGGGAAATATATGTACAAAACAAGAACAACAAGCATTCATCTGGGTTTGTCAAGAGTTTAGTGACATTTTTGCATGGGAATATGGAGATCTAAAAGGTTTCAACCCCGAGTTAGCTCAACACACAATAGAGCTGGAACCCAAAGTTAAACCTATCAGACAGAAGCAAAGGCCACTGAATCCTAAGTTGGAAGTGCTTATGAAGATAAAACTCAATAAACTTATTGAAGGTAATATCATTTTTCCTATTAAACATACTTCATGGGTTTCTAACTTGGTTCCTGTCAGAAAAAATAATGGAGAAATCAGATTGTGTTCATTTCTGTGATTTAAACAAGGCATCTTTAAAGGATCATTATCCTTTACCATCTATGGGGCAGATATTGTAGGTTATTTCTAGGTCAGAAAGGTTTTCTTTATTGGATGGTTATTCTGGTTATAACCAAATTCTTGTAAAAGAGGAAGATCAATACAAGACAGCTTTTATTACAAAATGGGACACACTAGAATACAGAAAGATGTCATTTGGCTTATCAAATGCAGGTGCAACATTTCAAAGAGCAATGGACATGACTTTTCAAGGTCTGATTAATAAAATTGTGCTTGTACACTTAGATGATGTGACTATTTTTTTCTAAAAAAGTTGAAGATCATTTTCATTATTTAAACTAATCTTTGAAAGATGCAGAGAATTTGGGGTATCACTAAACCCAAGGAAGAGTATTTTCTTTGTTCATGAAGGCGAACTGTTGGGACACATAGTGTCTAAAGATGGAATATCAATTGATCCTGAAAGAATCACTGCAATATTGGCATTGCCTCTTCCTGCACACAAGAAAGGATTATAGACCTTTCTGGGAAGAATTAACTTTGTAAGAAGGTTTATTCCTAACATAGCACCACTTTTACAACCTCTTACAACAATGCTGAAGAAGAATCTTCCTTTCAACTGGACTAAAGAAGGAAAGCAAAGCTTTGAAGAAATAAAGGAGGCACTTACTATTGTTCCCACTCTGATAAATCCAAACTTTGATAAATACTTCATTTTATATGCATTTGGCAGTGTGGATACTATATCAGCTATGCTTTGTTAGTAGAACAATGAAGGAATGGAACAGCGTGTGGCTTTTTTCAGCCAATTTCTGCATGACTATGAGGTAAGATATTCTTTTGTTGAAAAGCATGTATTAACTATTATCAGGAGCCTAAAGAAATTCAAATATATGATTTCAAATAATAGAATTCAGTTAATGGTTGCTCACCCCACAGTGAAAGAATTTTTGCTCAGTAAGGATTTAAATGATAAGAGAGCAGGGTGGATAACCAAGGTCATGGAATATGACATACAAATTAAGGTCACCAAGCTGGACCGAGGCAAAGGACTGTGTGAATAGCTTGCATAAAATGAAGGAGACAACAAAGAACTTGAAGGAGAGGTTGAGTCAGTGCTTCAAAACAATGAAACAACTACTATCCCAGACCCCCCTACAAGTTGGGTGCATGCTATGATTCATTATTTGCACACTGGTGATTGCCCACAGGGCCTAGAAAGATCTAAAAGAAGATATTACAGATTACAGCCAATTCCTTATGCTATAATTGATGGAATTATGTACAAAAGAGACTTTAACAATGTTTTACTAAGATGTGTACAGCTAGATCAAACTCAAAGGATTCTAGAAGAGTTTCATGATGGACTTGCTGGAGGTCATTTTACAGCTAGAACAATAGCTCTGAAAATTATGAGAGCTGGTTACTATTGGCCTGACATGTTCAAAGATGCTCATGAATGGGTAAAGAAATGTCTAAAGTGTTCATTTTTTGTAGGTAAATGAAGACTGGTAGCAATGCCCTTGCATCCAATTCAAGTTGAATAGCTATTTGGCAAGTCGGGATTGGACTTCATTGGTCCTATTAATCCACCTTCAAGACAAGGACACAAGTGGATTTTGACTGCTACTTGTTGATGTGTTTTTTATGCACATGCAAACTCATAATAAAATACCGAGGTATTCTATCCTCTCTTGAACAAAGTCTCTCAAAGGCTAAGCAATGTGATCCAATGAGACAATGCCAAGGTTCATGATATGTCAGGTCTTGACTTGCAATGGATAAACTCAGTAGTTGATGTGATTTGCTGGTAATCACAAAAGGACTTACGTTGAATTTACTCCTTATTCCAACCAAATATGTTATTCTCCTTGAGAAATGGAACTTCTAAAACCAACTATGAAAAGAAAATGCAAAAAGAACAAGGGTTTAGAAAACTATTCTAAGGACAATGATATAATGGAACATGCTAGGATAGACAAATTCCCCACGAAACCTGACTCCATTTTGCCATGAGAACCAACAACTACATGAAGCAGGTGCAATCTTCTAAGGAAACTCAAGGATTTTCATATTGTAATCCTCCACCAAACACCCACAGCTGGCATAGCTTGAACAAGCATTCACAACCAAACTAAAGTAAATGAAGATTCAGTCTAACTTTGCAAAGTGGGTTGCCTTCGACAATCCATGAAAAGTATGAACAAGAAGAATTCATCAAATATCTTTACATATATTCATTACATCAATGCACTTTTAATTTACTTCTAAGCTACTTGGAAACATTTCTCTATCATATTCAAGAATTTGAAACCATGCTAACATTCCATCACCACACAAATCACCATGAAGCATTCAATAATGAGCTTGTTTTGATTTTGGAAATGTATTTTTTGCAACAATTTCATATGTCTCTTCAATGACTTCGAAAAGTCTCCTCTAATCTACCTCTACTCTAACAGCATCTACTCATACTACTTGATTCTTGTTCTCCCTCTGATAATCTCCCCCCTACAAATGAGAGAAATGAGCCCTTTTATAGGTCCCAAAATTACATGAATGGCTAGGATTGATTTGAGAATCAATGGCCAAGATTCAGATAACAAGGTAGTTTGTTACAAAAATTACTATTTTTAGAATCATTGAATGCAAACGAATGATGTGGCAGACTGTGATTGGATCAATGTTGTGCACGTGCCACCTCAACATCAAAAAAACTAGTTTGATTTTCTTTGTGTTCATATTGCTCAGAATATTTTCCCAAATTTTATCATCTTTTGGAGTAGTCTTCAAATCTTTGAATTTTCACCTCTGGAACTTGGCTGATTTGAACTTGAAACTTGGGAAATTTGATACTTCCTCGTGTTGTCCTTCATGCAATTGTACTTTTGAATGTAATTCATGGATTGCTTGATGAACTTGCTCATTTCTCCTGTGCTCGTGCAAATGGTGATCTTGATGTAGGCATTCCTCCGTGTGGTGATGATGTCTTCTCCATCAAATGTTCTTGAACAAGACTCCTCCATGCATTGAACTTCTCCTATGCAAGCCTTTCGCCACTATCCTTCCATATCACTCTTCATAACCGCTTGCTCGTCCTTCACACTTATTGCTCACCTGCATGAATACCTTGAATTAGCATATTGAAATAATGCTTTAAAAGGTGCAAAAGGACAAAATCCCACTGCTTAACACATGTGGGATTAAAATATGCAATTTAGAATCACCTTATCCTTTTACAAAGAAAGAAACTAACGTAGAATTTGCAAAACCTATCCTGATTTCTCAACAAATCTTTCTCCTAATTCGCCATTCTTCATGATCTGCTCATTAAATCAACATAGAAATGTAAAACCAAAATAAGCGAATGCATCTTGAATACCCATATCATTAGTTTTACAACCATTTCCATTGATATTTAAATAGCTTTATTCTCTGCCTTGGCAAATTTGGAATGTCCCTAATGTTGAATATGCTCATGTACATCTAATCAAGAGGGGTGTCAGACTCTAAATAGATGCGAATGACTCCAAAGCCTATGCAGACTATGAGCTCTGATTGCAAATTTAGAAACCTTAGCTCCAATGCATTGAGTGAAGCTCATGTAGACCAGACTCCTTATTTATGCAATGTGACAGTCCTTGAATTGATTAAATGAGACCGAAATTAAAAACCATGACTTCATAACATAACTCATTACATGTGCTTGAGTTTAATGGAAAGATATGCGCATATTTTGAACCTTTAATTCTTTTTTGCAAATTATTCATAAACAACTGTCTGAAGTGATCCCTTTAATGTTAATGCCTTTTTAGACTCAGCAGACCAAATATAATTTGCATCTAAGTGGTCTTGAGTAATGATCGTGCATATTTGAAATCTTACCACTCGACAGCTCACCTTTCTCTATGCATATTTGAAATTCCAATTTTATCCTTTGAAATGCATTTAAACTGCTTTTATGCATTGCATTGCATAATTCTAATTCTAGAAAATACAAAATGGTCCCCGACGTGCATCTAGGTGACTTAATGAACGTTCCCTGCATAATATTAATGATGCCAGAAGGTGATGAGCATATACTTCGGCATGCTCAAGGGAGACTTTAGACATTCTATGCAATCCTCAAAATTCAAATTACAAAGTCATACAAATGGCGCACTTGAGCAGGCATCTGAGGTTATCATGCATTAAGATGGAGAAATAGATATGTGAAGAGACCATGAAATTCCATGCGAGGTGGACATTTTGGATGTTTGACATATAATACCAAGTAGCATGGAGATGAGATGACGAGTACTCGCTCAATGCATGGTTTGACTTTTAGACCCTGCCAAAGTGAGAGATAGACACCATCGAGTGAACCCCCAATATAACTATGCATGAAGATGGGAATAGCCAGTGGACATTTCAATGGCCCACGCATACCTTAAATCTTATACATTGCAAATAGATCGCCAACCTGTGCCTAGGCGGACTTAATGAATAGCTACGTAAGTTAAAAGAAAAGTGAAATGCAAGATGAATACGAATGTCCGCCTGAAGCAGACATTTTGAGATGTCATGAATGATTGGAAATTGAACATCTTGCAAGGTGACCTTAAATGTCCGCTTAGGTGGAAGTTTGAAAATGCTCAGTATAACTTAAAATTTCACTTGCTAAAGTCCACTAATATTTCATTATGAGCAAACATCCCAAATTACTGAGTAAAGCAGGATAAGAGATCACTGCCAAAATAAGGCAAATCCAATGCCAAACCCAAAAAGAGCTGGTCCCTGTCCGTAATGGGGTGATGTTGCGAATAGGTCACAACATCTAGCGCTAATTCAAATAAATGTTCCTGAACATTTCAAAAATAAAGACCCAATCCAAACCCAAAAATGTCAGACAATACCTTTAAATTCATCAACCCATTAGGAATTGCACTCAAAAGGGAAGAAGAATCCTAGATTGGATCGAGACACTCCATAGTTAAGCATTTTTAGAACAGTGATTAATATGAAATTTCAAGTGTTCCAAAGATAAACAAGAATGACAACTTAAAAATTCCTGAGTACACCCACATATTAGGCCAAATAGTCATGCATACTTGATCAAAGAGTTAAAATCAAAAGCTTAGCACAACCATTCATATGCTGAAGATCCAAGTGTGTGCAATTGTGAGTTCATTCCCATCCATCAGCAACTAAGATCACCTCAGTTCATCCGCATTAAGCTACATGATTAGTACACACCTCATGAACTACCTGGACATGGCCCCGCTGCCAACGAGCGTCTATAGCCCCAACGGGTTTGTCTCATAATTCCACTCGAGCAGAACCCTACTACCGGTCAGGCGACCATAGCCCCGGTAAAGATTACTCGATTGTCCATCTAACTGAATTATAGTGTGTGACTAGTGATTTTCTTTTCATTTCTCTTTTTTCTTTTGATTTTCAACATGCTTTTGCTTGGTAGAGTACAATGCAATACCACTACGTGATAACTTAGTTAGCTAGGTGTGGACTTTTGATGGCGGCAAAGGTGGACCTTTAGATTTTTCACTTAATGCGAGATCATAAAGATTCACTTAGGTACCTCTAGATTTTAGAAGTGTGAAAAGATATAAGATCTCAAAATAATTCAAGTTGTTCTAAATAGCTGATTTATCTTCCAAGAACAAGCAACATGCCATTCAAACACTAACAATGGAATCCACAATAAATCTATCCATCTGATGCAAGTTTCTCAAAGGAAAACAAGAAGTGTTCATAATTAGATTAAGATTTGGCATTTTTACACATAGTAATCACAAGATGTCAGTGTCAAGACACAATATAGGATTCCTTTCCGAGTCAAGTACAAATCTTAGCTAGTTGATAAAGTTAAAGAAAATCATCCTTAGAATCCAAAGAATTTCATAAACATTTATCAAAGAAATGAACCAAACATTCAATAAGAATCAGGTTAAATGTGCTTAAAGGATAACAACAGGAAACCCACAAAACAAACCTAAACTAAAGCAACAACCTAAACTACAAAAAGCAAACTAAACTAAAGACTAACAAAACACAGAAAACTACTCAAAAGCAATAGAAAAGAAAACCTACTTTAAGCAAGCTATGTACAAAGAGAAAACACAACTCAAAAGACCCAGATATATACAAGACCTCAAATGATTTCTCAAAATGAAAAGCAACAATAAGACACATGTGATGGTTTGGATTTTGGCAAATTTGTCCTTAAACTTAGAAATATATTCTCTCACAACACAATCATCAAATCCTGTTAAAATCTTGCACAAAATCAACAGTTGTGGCGACTCATTTGGACCATGATTAATCCATATGCAGGTTGTTTTTCCAAAATTTCCATAATCGAATTCATACTCTTGAAATTCACAATTTGGAAATTCATGATCTTCAAATTTGTAATCTTCATCACTAGGAGAAAGGAAAGATACAACCTGGTGGTCTTCATCCTCAAGTAACAATTCTCATTTGTCACTCATTAATGCATTGGGAGGTCAAAGTTGGTGATGAATCATACCTCTCGCACCCGCAACATGCAAATCAACATTATATTCAATAGTGGGCATATCAAAATGAAAAGGTAAAAATAATGGAAATTTAGAAGCATGGAACATTTCACCTGTTAATTCATTGTAGATTTTCAGCAACGGATCCAGCATCAATTTGAATTTCTTTGTATATTTGGCCTCCATTCCTTCAACTTGTTTAATTTGGCATAGCTTTGACTGTACTTCATCTATGAGAGCATCGAGCGCCCCTTCGAATTGCACTTGATTGTCGAGCTTGTGGACGATGGTTTGCAACACATCTTCTTGATCACTTCCCTTTTCAAGGCTTCTTAATACTTCTTGCAATTCACATGGATGAATATGTAGCAAGGAATTCTTCTTGCAATGAACTCGATTCACTTTCTTCTTTGATGGAGGAATCAATATCTTGTTCAGCACTTATCTTTATTCAAACATCTTCTATTCCTTTTTCAACTTTTTCAGCAAGAGGTTCATTCTTACTTGGAAGAAGGTATGCAAACGGACCTTCCACTTGATTATCAAGTTCACTTGTGCTATCTTCACTTTTGAATAACATGGTAACATCTTCTCCTTTGGGTGGTGAATTAATTTCTTGAAGACATTTCCTCCACAAGTTGTCTAATCTCATTTGTACTTTAGATTCTTCTTCCAACCTTAGTTCTTCCTTCACTTGACAAATAGCTTCCTGACAAGATGAACATGCTAGTTCTGAATGAGTGGTGTTGTGAATCTTGTACCAATCACCTGGAATCAACATTTCTTCTACGGACAGGTCCATCTCACTACTTAGTCTCTTCTTGATCATTTCCTTAAAACTTGTGAAGAACTCTCTTTCATCAAACAAGGTGTTGGGAACCACCTTCATAGAAACAATTGCTTCATGTACTTGTGAGAAAGAAATTTTTTCTTGCAATGCTAATTCCATCCTTGATAAGAAAGTTAGGCAATATAGCTCCTCATGTCCATTGGTTTCGTGAATTCTACATCCATTCCTTGATGCAAAGTCATCCAAACTCTTAGGATAGAGTTGTGCATTCAAAGTCCACCAAAGCTGAAGAATACCATCTTGAGGATGATCATATTTCTACCCAAAACCATGAAACCACTTCACATGTGGTGAGAAATCCATCCTTATTTTGGTATTTTTTAATTTTTTACTTTTTTGGGTTTTTTAAGTTTTATACTTTTTTGGATTTTTGGCATAAAAGAGATCTAACAAATCTCAAATTTGGCTTTGAAAGCTCACAGGGTTCCAATTCCACAATTCAAAGTTTGTCCGCGTGCTCGGAGTGAAAGAAGCAACACAATTCCTTGTTCATGCTCTTTTTATCCGAAGTTGTACTTCATTTTGGCCTCCTCCTTGCTCAATTCTGTCAAGCAGTCTGAATGATAAAACACCAGAATATGCTTGGAACAAATGCAACAATTCACTATTCTCACCCTCCTTCTAGTGTCAATTATGTTGATGTGTTTTTTATGCACATGCAAACTTAGAATAAAATACCGAGCTATTCTATCCTCTCTTGAACAAAGTCTCTCAAAGGCTAAGCAATGTGATCCAATGAGACAACTCCAAGGTTCACGATATGTCAGGTCTTGACTTGCAATGGATAGACTCAGTAGTTGATGTGATTTGCTAGTAATCACAAAGGGACTTACACTGAATTTACTCCTTATTCCAACCAAATATGTTATTCTCCTTACGAAATGGAACTTCTAAAACCAACTATGAAAAGAAAATGTAAAAAGAACAAGGGTTTAGAAAACTATTCTAAGGACAATGATATAATGGAACATGCTAGGATAGACAAATTCCCCATGAAACCTAACTTCATTTTTCCATGAGAACCAACAACTACATGAAGTAGGTGTAATCTTATAAGGAAACTCAAGGATTTTCATATTGTAAACCTCCATCCAAACACCCACAGTTGGCGTAGCTTGAACAAGCATTCACAACTGAACTAAAGGAAATGAAGGTTCAGTCTAACTTTGCAAAGTGGGTTGCCTTCGACAATCCACGAAAAGTATGAACTAGAAGAAATCATCAAATATATTTACATATATTTATTACATCAATGCACTTTTAATCTACTTCTAAGCTACTTGAAAACATTTCTCTATCATATTCAATAATTTGAGACCATGCTAACATTCCATCAACACACAAATCACCATGAAGCATTCAATAATGAGCTTGTATTGATTTTGGAAATGTATTTTTTGCAATAATTTCATATGTCTATTCAATGACTTTGAAAAATCTCCTCTAATCTACCTCTACTCTAACATCATACTCCTACTGCTTGATTCTTGTTCTCACTCTAATAATCTCCCCTCTACAAATGAGAGAAATGAGCCCTTTTATAGGCCCCAAAATTACATGAATGGCTAGGATTGATTCGAGAATCAATGGCCAAGATTGAGACAACAAGGCAGTTTGTTACAAAAATTACTATTTTTAGAATCACTGAATACAAATGGATGATGTGGCAGATTGTGATTGGATCAATGTTCTGCACATGCCACCTCAGCATCGAAAAAACTAGTTTGATTTTCTTTGTGTTCATATTTCTTGGAATATTTTCCCAAATTTTATCATCTTTTGGAGTAGTCTTCAAATCTTTGAATTTTCACCTCTTGAACTTAGCTTCTTCAAACTTGAAACTTGGGAAATTTGATACTTCCTCGCATTGTCCTTCATGCAATTGGACTTTTGAATGTAATTCAAGGATTGCTTGATGAACTTGTTCATTTCTCTCGCTCTCATGCAAATGGTGATCTTGATGTAGGCATTCCTCTGTGTGGTGATGATGTCTTCTCCATCGAATGTTATTGAACAAAACTCCTCCATGCATTGAACTTCTCTTGTGCAAGCCTTTCGCCACTATCCTTCCATATCACTCTTCATAACTGCTTGCTTGTTATTTGCACTCATTTCTCACCTGCACGAATACCTTGAATTAGCATATTGAAATAATGCTTTAAAAGGTGCAAAAGGACAAAATCCCACCGCTTAACACATGCAGGATTAAACTATGCAATTTAGAATCACCTTGTCCTTTTACAAAGAAAGCAACTAATGTAGAATTTACAAAACCTATCCTGATTTCTCAAAAAATATTTCTCCTAATTCATCATTCTTCACGATCTGTTCATTAAATCAACATAGAAATGTAAAACCAAAATAAACAAATGCATCTTGAATACCCGTATCATTAGTTTTACAACCATTTCCATTGATATTTAAACAGCTTTATCCTCTACCTTGGCGAATTTGGAATGTCCCTATTGTTGAATATGCTCATGTACGTCTAATCAAGAGGGGTGTTGGACTCTAAATAGATGAGAATGACTCCAAAGCCTATGCAGACTATGAGCTCTGATTGCAAATTTAGAAACCTCAGCTCCAATGTGTTGAGTGAAGCTCATGTAGACCAGACTCCTTATTTATGCAATGTGACATTCCTTGAATTGATTAAATGAGACCAAAATTAAAAACCATGACTTCATAACATAACTCGTTACATGCACTCGAGTTTAATGGAAAGATATGTGCATATTTTGAACCTTGAATTCTTTTCTGCAAATTATTCATAGACAACTATCTGAAGTGATCCCTTTAACATTAATGCATTTTTAGATTTAGCAGACCAAATATAATTTGTATCTAAGCAGTCTTGAGTAATGATTGTGCGTATTTGAAATCTTACCGCTTTTACCACTCGACAACTCACCTTTCTCTGGGCATATTTGAAATTCCAATTTTATCCTTTGAAATGCATTTAAACTGCTCTTATGCATTGCATTGCATAATTCTAATTCTAGAAAATACAAAATGGTCCCCGACGTGTGTCTAGGTGACTTAAAGAACTTTCCCTGTATAATATTAATGAAGCCAGAAGGTGATGAGCATATACTTCAGCTTGCTCAAGGGAGACTTTAGACGTTCTATGCAATCCTCAAAATTCAAATTACAAAGTCATACAAATGGCATGCTTGAGTGGACATCTAAGGTTGTCATGCATTGAGATGAAGAAATAGATATGTGAAGAGACCATGAAATTCTGCACAAGGTGGACATTTTGGATGTTCAACATATAATACCAAGTAGCGTGGAGATGAGATGATGAGTACTCGCTCAATGCATGGTTTGAATTTTAGAGCCCACCAAAGTGAGAGATAGACACCATCGAGCGGACCCCCAATATAACTATGCATGAAGATGGGAATAGCCAGCGAACATTTCAATGGCCCACGCATACCTTAAATCTTATACATGGCAAATAGATCACCAACCTGCGCCTAGGCAAACTTAATGAGTAGCTACACAAGTTAAAAGAAAAGTGAAATGCAAGATGAATACAAATGTCCGCCTGAAGCAGACATTTTGAGATGTCATGAATGATTAGAAATTGAACATGTTGTAAGGTGACCTTAAATGTCCTCTTAGGCAAAAGTTTGAAAATGCTCAACATAACTTAAAATTTCACTTGCTAAAGTCCACTAATATTGCATTGTGAGTGAACATCCCAAATTACTGAGTAAAGCAAGATAAGAGATCACTGCCAAAATAAGGCAAATTCAAGCCAAAACCAAAAAGAGGGGGTCCCCATCCGTAATGGGGCGATGTTGCGAATAGGTCACAACACTACTGATTATTTCACTAAGTGGACTGAAGCAGTTGCCTTGAAAGATGCTAACAAAATATCAGTCCTGAATTGTTATCAAGATCTAGTGTCCAGGTTTGGAACTCCTGACTCAATTATTTCAGATTATGCTTTAGGATTTATTAGATTAAGAATATCTAATTGGTCTATCAAAACCAACATATTTCTAAATACTTCATCAAATTATTACCCTCAAGGTAATGGACAGGCTGAATCAACTAACAAAAATCTGATTACAATCATAAAGAAAACAATTGATGAGAATCAGAGGTCTTGGCATGATAAGTTAAAATTAGCATTATGGATTGATAGGATTACACCTAAAAGATCAATAGGTAATTCACCCTATGTGCTTACATATGGGAAGGAAGGAAAGTTACCAATAACTATGGAGTTGCCAACACTTAGCTACATAAAAGAGCTAGAGTTTCTTAAAGAACAACCAATGGAAATCGGGCTTACACAGCTGATTGAAATTGAAGAAGTCACGAAAGAGGCCTTGAAAACATTGGAAGCACACCAGACACAGATGAAAAAGACTTTTGATAAAAGGGTCGTACCAAGTGTTTATAAAGAAGGAGATCTAGTTTTCAAATGGAATGAGTTGAAGAGCAGACCACGACAGTATACAATGTTTGATGCAATGTGGGATGGACCATATATCATAACAGAATGCAAGCAACATAATGCATTTCAGCTTGCTAAGTTAGATGGTGAGGTGTTGCCAATCCCAGTTAATGGGATTCACCTCAAGTTATGCTACTAGTAAGGCAGCCTTATGCTACAAATAAGTGTTTTTGCACATTTAGTTTCAGTTATTGTTGTTTTGTTTTGAAGAAGTGCTTTTGCACATGTTGTTGGTTTTGTTTTAGGCAAATCAGCTTAGTTTCAGTCTTTTCAATTAGTTGCTGTTATTATTTTCAGTTAATGTGAGTTGCAGAAATTCTCTAAGTTCAGGGCAGAAATGACTCTATGCCCAATGGAGTTACAAAGGCCACTGGTTCTAAACTGTTTAGTAGGAAATCACCCCTGAGAGGTCACCAGAAATGTTACTAATTTTATCTTCACACTTAAAATTAGTTGGACCTAAGTGTAATTGTTCAGAAGGAATAAAAGAAAACTTCAAAGTTATGCATTTATTGAACAGGTTGATATCTTGACAAGAGCAAAGAAAGAGATTCAATTGACAAGATAACCCATCAGTCTAATCAAGATTGATGAGTTATCATGACAAGAGAATAAGATTGTCAAGAAATCAAAGATTCAATAAATACAATTGTTCTAACATAGTTTGATCTTTCAGGAGTTATAAGTTAGATTGATTATTCAGTTAATCAATTTTGAATAAAAGAAAGAAAGATATTTGTATTGAATTGTTATTTCATGTCATGTTTTGAACATACATTCAAGTATCTGTTACTTTATCTCATGCATTGATTGAAAAGGAAATACATATACATCATATGCATAAGAGAAATTAACTAATCATGTTTAAAAGAAGCCTTCAAATGTATCCCACTAAAGCCATGGGAGTAACTAGACTGAGCAATTGCAGACATGCAAGCTATGCATCTATTTGATAAAAGGAAAATAAATGAACACATGATAAATTGAAACATCCATCATTGCTTGAGCAAGGAGATTGTTTGTTGATGTTGACCTTCAAGTCTTCAGGCTTCAGTCTTCACTTCAAGCTCCATCATCAGTTGAACCTGCAAAATTTTGGGGACAACCCTGTTAGTGGTTTGGATGTTTAAAGTTATCACATGCTTTTATCAAACAGAAACATCTACTTATCACATCATGCATTCATATGAAATATGAGATCAGATAAGTGAGAAATCAGGAAGAAACCATGAAGAAGATCATTCAATACTATTAGGTATATTTTTATGCTAACTTGTTTGTTCACTGTGCAGGTATAGGACAAGTTTTGTTGCTGATTTGAAGACAAATAAACATGTGGATTAAATGAGGCTCCCACAAGGGTTTGAGCCCAACCTATTTCTTTTCATTTTTGAAAAGAGTATCAGAAAAGACATGATGCATCATTCCAAACTATATCATGCATCATCTAATCAACTTACAGAAAAGATATGTCATCATGACATTATTACAGTTGATTGGAGCAAATCAAATTAACATGACTGAGTCAAGTTAACAAAGACAAAGTGCAGAAACCATATTACAGTCACAAAAGAATATCCAGGCTATAGGAGCCATCTAAAGTATAGTATCATTTTGAATGCATGTATTTATTTCATCACAAGTAATAAGAACAACTGACAGAGTGCATTCATAGTATAAGGATATGCTACAAGTGTTCAGATTAATGTGTTGATGAAGAAAAAAGAAACAGAATGAAGCTTCCAAAACACAAAGCTTGTGTATCATTTGAGAAAGTTACAGGATAGATCATGTAAAAGTATCATCTCATTATGATAAAAGAGCAAGAAGTAAAATGACATGTTACAGGTATTCAAAGTAATCAGCTAGCTGAGATAAATGATACAGGTTATGCCTTTAAAAAGATAAAATCAAAACAAGAAGGCATCAATAACTCTAGCTGACATATGCCATAATGAGGAAACATGATGATCAAGAAAATGAAACAGTACATGTGGAACAACTATGTCATAGGTTTCAAGATGAAACAGCCAAGTCAAAATTCCATATCATTAAGACATCAAAGAGAGCCTATATTCCCAAGTAGCTCCCATAGTCCAAATGTAATCAAATGTTCAACATGCAAACATTCAAGTGACACATGGAAATCATAGCACAATCCCAATCTAATCACTATATTATTCAAACAAGCCTTAACTCATATGCCTTGAAAAAGTGAAAAGACATGCTATGGTCAGTAAATGCTAGAAGGAGAGATGCCTTGCAAGAACAAAGACATGTGCAGTCACATTGACTATGAATAGTTATGACAGTGACCAATGAAGTGGCTTATAAAAGCAAATACAGTTAGAGTAGATAACAACTTCCATGTCCATCAACAGGAGTAGAACATTCTTGAAAGAGAATACCACATCAATGATGAAGAAGAAGTAGTAGAAGGCACACAATATGCCAAATGCTATAGTGATGATGATTGACAAAGGCACAAGGACTGAAGGAGAAGAGAAAAGCATGATATGTATGCTACTATAAGATCCAAATGAATGAGATAAGCAATGAGCATGCACAGAGGTAGCTAGAAGGAGTATCTAAAGAATGCCTCAGATAGATGTAAATGAAGAAAACAGTGATTCCACAATCACATACATAAGGCAACATTTTTCATGAAGCTAACCAAAGCTAAAGAAGCAGATGCTGACGGACAATCAAATAATAATGATTGATATATACAAATAGAGGAGCCTCAACTTTTAGAAAATAGTTGAAGATAAAATCTATATGCTACAGAATTTCAGACTTGTTGGCACATAGATCAATCATCCTACAGTTAGCAGGGAAAGGAGATACATGACATGCAAACAGGCTATAGGAGCCATCTAAGCTCAAGAACGTGAAACAGAATGAACAAGCTAAAAGAGTATTTAAAAGTTTAGGTTTTTCTCTTTTAATGCATGTATTTATCTCCTATCAAATGATTAAATAGAATGAACAATTTAAAATGTTGAAATAGGAAAACCTTCATTGCTCACCAATATCAGATAATGATACAAGAGAATGTGCCATTTAAGTTCCTAGAGTAGGACAAGTAAGAATGAACAGTTGGCGGTAGTTTTTTTTTTTTTTACAGAAGTGTGTGCTATAGGAGTATCAAAGTTTTAAGTACAAGATGGAGATAAAGAAACAACAATCATACTTTTTGAATGTCAAAATCTTGTTATCATATGATGCCTTGGAGCTATAGTGGAAGACAGATAAGGTAAATGCATCATCATCATCTGACTATGACATTCACAATGAAAAGGAGGAGAAAGTTCTGTGTAGCAGAAAATAAAATTTCATTTACTGATAATTTCAAACCCTAGTGCCTTTTTACCTACAGATAAAGTACTGTCAAGGAAGTTGCTATACAGAGAAGGAGGTGTCATAGCCATGAGCAGGAAAGACATTTTCATGTTAAAAATGTATACCCATCTGCAAAAAGATAAAGCCCTTGTGTCTTTTCTATATACAGTTGAAATGAGTACCATAAGATAGAGCTAATACAATAGCTATGCTAGAGAAGGCCTTGTTGTACAAAAAGGAATGAACTCTTATCAAAAATTTCCAAGCCCTAGTGCCATGTTGCACTTACAGCCAAAGGAAGATGATAAAGTATATCTATTTCCATAGCCATGCTAGAAGAAGACATTTTTCATGCTAAAAATAGAATACCCATCTGTATTTGAAAAACCCTTGTTTCTTTTCTATATACAGTCAAAAAGAGAACAGTGAATATTACAAGAAGATGGCCGTGACAGTGAGAAGAGTTTTATCTAAAGAAAGTTGAAACCCTTGTTTCATTTTTAGAAATCCTAGCAATTTTTCATTTTTTGGTGTCTACATACAGATGGAGCACAATCGTAATAAAATGGAGGCTTTGTAGGTGCAAGAAAGAACAAACCCTTGTCATAAAATCAAAAAAAAAAAAACTCAAGGTTTCTACACCTACAGTCAAATAAAGGATGAAAAGAGATGTACACAGGCACAACTAAAGGAGATATATCATTTTCTGAAGAAAATGCAATGCCTATTTCAAATAAAGACCCTTGTCATTCTTTAGTTACAAAAAGACAAATGAAGCTACAGAAGAGACAAGAAACAAGTCCTTACCTTGTTTTTCTAGTAGGAAGAGACACTTATCTGTGGCCTCTTTTTGTATCAAAATTTCAAACATAGGTAACAGTTACAAAGAAGAAAGATGCAGAGACAAAAAGGAGTTGTTAAAAAATGAGTAATGTATCAAGATAGCCATAAAAGGAGAAAGAAGTTGCAGCCATGAAAGGAGAATGAAACTACAGGTACCAACAAAGATGCCAGTATACTCAAAAACAAATGTTACCTTCTTTCTTTCATGTAGAGTTCTGATGATTCAACCAAGATTAAACGAGAGGGAGGGTAAAAGACAGAGAGAATGGTGGAGTCCTTCAAACCCTAACTGGCAGAATGTAGTTGCAGAGCATTGAGAGAGAATGTCAAATGAAGAAATGAAGACAACTTTTAGGGTTCTCTATTAATTTTTGTTTGAAGGTTCTTTCTCTTGAGTTTTTTGACTTCACAAAAGACAGAAAACAATTACCTTATGCCCATGGTCAAGTCTTCAGTCTTGAAGATTTCCTAGCCATCATGATATGGAGTAGCTGACCAACATTGTTGCATTTGGTTTTTTATAAAGTCAAAAGGGTCGGTATGATGAGAAGGCAAGGCTTCATGCCTTATGATTTATTTAACTCCTTTGTGGTCGACAAAATAGCATGGTCAATGCTTCTTCATATGAAACTCATGCTAGTCAAAGTTCCTTGTCATTTTTTTTGCAAACATTCAAAGGTCAAAAATCCTTCCTGATTATGCATGGTGGCCAACAAGGTCAAAGGGGTATTGTTTGAAGACATGATATGCATGAAGACAAAGTAAGTTTACAAGGTGGCAGACAAGGTGAGCATATGTTATGGTATAATGTTTGATGCATGGAGTCATGGAGTTATAAGATTTTCTTGATATTGAAATGGCACAAGGAGATATAAGGTGACTTCAAAATATAAAGATAAATGTATGCACTAAGGCATCAAAGGGAGTCATAAGGATATTAATGCGTACTGTTTTGTGTATAGGAGATATTAAAATGCATAGGATGACTTAAGGATTTTATCTTGCAGAGAGAGGATTAATGTTTTCTCCTTGGTGCATGTGGAGTGATAAGAGTAAAAATTTTGCCTTAATGTATATGTATCATGCACACTAGGAGTTTTTTCTCACATGGAGGTATAAGAGGATTTTTATTTTCTTCTAAATCCTATTTGTGCTCAAATCATGCAAATTAGGCAACTGTAAATTGGAGTGATATGGAGTGTTATGTTTTCTCATCATGCATGATTTTATAAAGATATTAATTGTAAATAAATAATAAAGTAATATTTTCCAAATTACTTTATTATTTTCCACAAATTGTAAAGTCAAAATTAGAACAAATTGTAACTAACAATAAAGTAATTATTTTTATTACTTTATTGTTTACTCACAATCAATTTTGCTAATGCAAAATCATGCAAATTGATTAGTTGAGTTAACTAGGCCACCTAGGAGGTTTTTTTCATGACTTTAGGACAATTTTTAGGGTTCTTGGTCAACTTTTTGGTCAAGCATATGGAGAGGCCCAAATTGGAGCTATTTTTGCTCAATTTGTGGCAGTTTTAGACCCTAAATTGGAGGATTTTGGAGGTTGCTTGTGAGAGATTATTTTTAGAGGCAGTTATCTGCAAGTTCATTTTTTCATGCCTCTTTAAGAGAGAAAACCTATATATTGTAAAACAAAAGTTTGTTTTTGCTAGTTCTTGATTGTCATTCTGATTCAGACAGATTGGAGAATTCTTGTAGCTCATTTTTACAGTTTTATTGAGAGATCAGTAGGTTACAGGTTCTATTTATGTCTTCTTTGCAGAGTTTTCCTTTGTTTCTTTGAGATCGGTTAAATTACCTTTCCATTTAGTGCTAATTATTGAAGTGATTTTGATGAAATTTTGTTGTGTTTTATCATTAAGCCTTTAAAATTATTGTCTCACTTCTTTGGTTGTAGCATTAAGCATATAATCATCATAGGTCTTAGGTTGTGTTAACCAGATATAGTCTTTTTGTGTTGTGAAAAAATCATTTCCTTCATAGAAACCCTGTTTTAAAACCTTCCTTAGAATCACTTTTGTCATATTTATGCCAAGTTTGGATTGTGTGAAAGTTAGATTAATTGAGTAACATTGTGGATCAGATTGCATATTTTTATCCAAATCAGGTGCATCACCAAATTTTACCTTTTGCATTCACATAGTTTCTTTCTTCCCTTTTCCAAAATAGTAAAAACATACATCTTAATAGAACATTTGAAGGGAACCAGCCCACAATCTAGAGGTCTAATTTCATTATAGGGCACCCATAACCTGAAATTAGTCCCATGTTACACGAAATTGCAGAACTTTACCATCCTTGCATACAAGTGCAATTCCCAGTGATAACAGGTACTTTCCTCGAAACTATTTATTGCGATGGAACTCCAACCTTCCTTGAAAGTTGTACTCTCAAGAGTTGGCGAATCAGACTCTAATAGTTTATGCATTACCATTTGTCCCTCACAGTAGGGGCTATATGTTTGAATGATGTCAACTTCTTTGTCTTCATAGGAGTGCTCTGTGAGTTCCTCCCACTCATACTCATTGGAATCTATGTCACTGTCTTCTTGTAGGGCATGAATCTATTCCACAAAACAAGCGTTTGCCTTAGCCTTGCCTTTGTCCTTGTATCCTAACCCTTTTGTATTTCTTGCCAGTGAGGATGAAGAGGGTTGGATAGGTTCTATTATTCCTTCTTTTCTTAGGCCAATGGGACCTTGTCCATCATAACCCATTATGTGTAGGCTAGACTCACCACGCCCATAGATTTCCATTGGGAGCTTAGGTGGTTCTTGTTGTGTGTTATCTTCCTCTATGTAGAGCCATTGTAAGACATCTCTTTCTTTTGTTTCATCTGATACGGTCCCCCATTTGACAAAGGGAGTTGTGGGAGCTTTGGGAGGAGCAGATGGCTTTGGAATGCATTTATGTGTAGGTTGGCCAAAGGATCTTGGAGATAGAGGTAGTTTGGCTAAGTTGAGGCTATTCTCGATGGAGTATTCCCCTACTCTAGTTTCTTTGATGGTGATTTTCTGCTCTTTGGGCTTGGATGAGGAAGCTTCGGAGGAAAAATCATGATGTGAGATGGGGGATCTAGAGGCTCTGTTGTTGGGAATGATGCAATCAGGCTTTGTGTGGATAGTGTTGTAGTGTTGGAAGGGATCAGGATATCAAGATCACCTTGGGTGGTGATTTGTTTGCCGTTATAAGGCAATTTGATGCATTAGTGGTAGGTAGAAGGCACAACTTGCATTGCATGAATCCAAGGTCTACCTAGGAGGATATTATAGGGTAGCTCCCTGTCGAGGACTTGGCAAACAACGTCCTTTATCACTGGTCCAACTTGTATTGGTAACACCACTGTCCCTTTGGTAGTTCTTTCCTCTTCATCATAGGCCTTAATGGTGATCCTTTTCCTAGGATCCACTGCAGTTTCAGAGAACCCCAATGTAAGGACTACCTTGAGCATGCAAATATTTAAATTAGCTCCTCCATCATAAGAACCCTTTTGATACAGTGTCTATGAATGAATGCGATGATATGCAAGGGTGTGTTATGAGGCTAAGACACTGAAAGATCATCCTGTTCGGTAAACAAGATGGCACTTTAGGAGGTTAGATTTCCTACCATGGCTTGAAACTTCTCTTAGGCTAGGTTCGTGGGCACAATTGTTTCTACTAGGGCTTTATCAAGAATTTCCTTGTGGGAAGGAGACAGATGTAACAACTCTAAGATAGATATGTGGGCAGGAGTTTTCCAAAGTTGGTCTATGACATTGTACGTATGGGGGGTTAGACGGAGAAGGTGACAACCCAGGAGGAAGTGTGTTTAACATGACTTTACCATTGTGGGTAATGATTCTACAATCAGTTTTGTTGGGTCCTATTTGTTGGTTGGATGTGACCATATTGACTTGTGGGATGTCCTCTAATATGCAATTGATGGTATAATCGAATGGCATGCATGCATAGTTTGCATTGTTGTTTCTGTTGTTTTGATTCTACATGTTACGATTATTGTTGTTGTTATTGTTGTATGGCCTGTTGTGATTGAGGAGTGGATCCTTGTATGCCACATGTGTCTCGTTAGAGGTATTTTGTTGAGTGCCTACCTGATTTTGGTCAAGTATGTCTTGAATGACGTGTTTGAGACAGATACAATTGTTGGTCGTGTGGCCTCTTCCTCTATGATATTTGCAGAAATCTATATCTTTCCAGTAGTGGGGTTTTATTTCAGGTTCATAGTTGCTAGTTGGTGGAAGAGTGATCTCATTTGATGCAGAGGCATCCACACTAAAACCTCGACATACAGCATGTGTGTCTACAACCCTTCATCATCGTCATCATATTTCCCTTAACACTGTCAGCATCATCATATTTTCTCTTGCCAACCGATATCCTCCTGCAGACAAACCTTCGACCCTTCGTCTGTCAGCAGCATCATCATATTCGTCTATCGGCAGCATCATCATATTTGGCAAGCGCAATCATCCTCCTGATGTTCACTATTCATCTTACCGCCAACCTCTATCTGCAGCATCATGATGTTCAACATCATGTTCATCAGCAGGATATAAAATATCCGGTTCCCCCCATATATCCTGATGACGACTCTCTTCACGCACCTTTCCTTCGATGATTACGTCACCCCGATATCCTAATGACGATTATCCTGATGACGATGACGTCACATGCAGTGGCTTCAATATCCTGCTGCCCCGATATCCTGATGACGATTATCCTGATGACGATGACGTCATATGCAGCTCCTCCAATATCCTGCTGTCGGCCAAACATAACATTATCGGCCCGCGATGGTTTTATCAACTTGATCTTCTACCTTATGCCGATACGCTCCTCCTCGGCAACACCTGATGATGATCACCCCAATGCACATTCACTTTATGCAAACGATTGCATCATGCTCACCTCCATCTACTCAGATGACGCTTGAAGTAACTAAAGGATATACACAGAAATATCCTGATGATGCCGTTGCGATGGATTTTCCAACCTTAGCGAATTTTCAATCCGCCGAACCTCCTGAGGTGACCCGATCTGCTTCCTGGACAATTTTCCAGACTCAAACTACCAGCACGACCTAGCACATGCCCATGCTAGGGTTCTCAACACCTCTCGACTGCGATCCTACAAACATACATGTGAACACACAAAAAATGCAAGCTAAATCCTAAACTACTGTACATAGCCATTCCACCGATTCGACGAATCAACCGGTGGAATGGATCAGCGAATCCATGAAACCACCAGAACAGTCACACGATTAAACAATGGAATTCAACAGAGAATGAACACAAACAGGATCTCTTTATTGATTTCAAAAGATGCAAATACAGTACTCTGTCTCACTCTCTGTCTCTCCTCTTCAATGCCATGTCTAAAACCAACCGATCCTAATACATAAATAGGATCTGCTTGCGAGTACTACCACTCGATTCCAAGCGGCTGGGAACTTCCAAGCGGCTGGGAGGATCCAACTGAACTAACAAACTATACAGCTGTCATCAGCTATCATAACAAACTACCTAAAAATAGAAAAGCACGGTCAACTTGGACCTTATTACATGCATTGGTCTTACAAGACCTTCTTGGAAACATTAACCAGACCTATAACAAACTAACTGCCTCATGGAGGCCAGCTGTCAGGTAGGTGCTCCTGCACCATACTCCCCAACAGAAAAGAACTCATGTCCCATGAGTTTGGTTGTGGAAGTCCTCCACCTTTACACTTTGCCTTTGCAGTGTCTTGACCTATTCCAGCTTTGTCCTCTGCTGGCTCTCGGCTGCTCCAAGACTTCTGAACTGTAACTTGTTTTCTTGCAAGTAAATCCTCATGCCTGTCAATGTAGGCCCTTCTCTCACATACCTTGTGTTTGTCAGGTTGTCTGACCAGAACCTCTACCTCTTGAACTTCTGCAATGTTCAACTCTGTCTTTCTTTCAACTTTTATAGGACAAACAATAGTCCCAACTATGACAACATCCTTGTCATTCCTCTCAACTGGTTGCTGTTTGCAAACCTGTTGCTGAACCTGCTGCTGACCTCTGTCAGTCAAAACTGAAACTGTCTTCAAACTGTTGTCCTTAACAACTTCTTTCCCTGCAATGTCCTCAACTGCCTTTATGCCTGCTGCTATAGGCTTCTGCACAAATTCCTTCTTTCCCACTAAAATGATTTTGGCTGCCCCCTGTGCTGCAGCATCTTCCTGCAATGGCATCAACATAATAGTTTTCCCATCTTTCTTGATGGTGTAGGTATTAGCATACCCATCATATAGTACCCTCCTATCAAATTGCCATGGCCTACCCAACAGTAGGTGACAACATTCCATGGGCAAAATGTCACACAAAACTCTATCATGATATGCTCCAATCTGAAAATCAACATATGCCTGTTCATAGACAAAAAGTGATTGACTATCACTCACCCAAGATGCCTTGTAAGGGTGTTGGTGTGGAATCCTTTCCAAATTTAGTTTATCCACCATTTCCTGAGATACCATGTTGTCTGTTGAACCAGTATCAATGACAACCTTACATACCTTACCTTTGCTCTTGCATGTGGTCTTGAAAAGAGCTCTTCTTTGCATCATATCCTTTGATGCCTGCAAACTAGTTCTCCTTAGCATCAATGCTTCTCCCTCCTCAGGATATCCATAACTGTCAGGAACTCTATCTTGATAAGTGTTTAAACTTTGCACACTTTCCTCTACTTTCTCTTCTTGCACAAGTTGTACTCTCTTGTCATTCGTTCTATCATTTCTGGATGATGAACCTTTGCTTTCTGGACATTTGAAAAATGGATGACCAAACTCACCACAGGTGTAACACTTTCCTGAAAATGTAGTAGAACCTCTACCACTTCCAAATCTACCTCTATTACCTTTCCATCCACCTCTGAAATCAGATTGTCCCTGTCCTTTACCAGTGTCTTCTTGACCCTCATTGGTTTGCCTTGTTGTAGGGGCTAATCCTCTTCCCCTCATATTGCTGCCTCTTCCTCTCATGGACTTATCTTGTCTCCTATTCATCTTTTCTTCAATCCTGATTGCCATTTGGTAACAATCCTCCACACTCTTAGGGTTAGCTAAAACTAACTCATCCTGTATGTTCAATCTCAAACCAGCCAAGTACCTAGCCACCTTTTCTACCTCATTCTCATGATGACCAGATCTCATACTCAACTTATAAAACTCCTCAGTATATGCCTTCACATCCATTTCCTTCTGCCTTAAAAATTGCAGCTTCTTAAACATCTAAATTTCATAATCCTTGGGCAAGAATTTACCTTTGATCCTTGCTACCATTTTATCCCATGAAGTGATCTTTGACTTCCCTTGTTTCCTTCTCTCGGATTGTACATAATCCCACCATACCAAAGCATGACCTCCTAACTTGGTCTTTGCAATCTTTACCTTCTGATCCTCAGCAACATCTTCACATTCAAAGTGATTATCAAGTGCAGCAATCCAATCCAGTAACTCCTCTTCATTCAAACTTCCATTATACTTGGAAACATCAACCTTTACCTTAGGTTTATCACTTTGCACTGCCTTTAACAGTTTTGCAAATCTCTGGTCTTCAACATCCAGATCTTCAGCTACCTCTTCATACTCTTCAACAGCATCTTCATCTTCTTCTGATTCACTGTCGTCCACTTCCCTCTTTTTGTTCTTCTCCAAGGCTACAAGCCTGGCTTGAAGTGCTTCAGCAAGCTCCTTCATCTTCCTCATCTCTCTGGCATGTTTTTCCTTCATCTCCTGCAATTCCCTTGCAGTACCATTACCTTTCGGAGGCATTTTGTCAACCTCTCACTTCTCTACCTCTGTCCTTTCCAGTGACAGAATCAACTCTACCTCTGCCCTTTCGGTGACAGAATCAACACACAACAGCCCAGACCTTTTGCTGAGCTCTGATACCACTATGATGTAGAGGCATCCACACTAAAACCTCGACATACAGCATGTGTGTCTACAACCCTTCATCATCATCATCATATTTCCCTTAACACTGTCAGCATCATCATATTTTCTCTTGCCGACCGATATCCTCCTGCAGACAAACCTTCGACCCTTCATCTGTCAGCATCATCATCATATTCGTTTATCGGCAGCATCATCATATTCAGCAAGCGCAATCATCCTCCTGATGTTCACTGTTCATCTTACCGCCAACCTCTATCTGCAGCATCATGATGTTCAACATCATGTTCATCAGCAGGATATAAAATATCCAGTTCCCCCCATATATCCTGATGACGACTCTCTTCACGCACCTTTCCTTCGATGCTTACGTCACCCCGATATCCTGATGACGATTATCCTGATGACGATGACGTCACATGCAGTGGCTTCAATATCCTGCTGCCCCGATATCCTGATGACGATTATCCTGATGACGATGACGTCATATGCAGCTCCTCCAATATCCTGCTGTCGGCCAAACATAACATTATCAGCCCGCGATGGTTTTATCAACCTGATCTTCTACCTTATGCCGATACGCTCCTCCTCGGCAACACCTGATGATGATCACCCCAATGCACATTCACTTTATGCAAACGATTGCATCATGCTCACCTCCATCTACTCGGATGACGCCTGAAGTAACTGCAGGATATACATAGAAATATCCTGATGATGCCGTTGCGATGGATTTTCCAACCTTAGCGAATTTTCAATCTGCCGAACCTCCTGAGGTGACCCGATCTGCTTCCTGGACAATTTTCCAGACTCAAACTACCAGCACGACCTAGCACATGCCCATGCTAGGGTTCTCAACACCTCTCGACTGCAATCCTGCTAACATACATGTGAACACACAAAAAATGCAAGCTAAATCCTAAACTACTGTACATAGCCATTCCACCGATTTGACGAATCAACCGGTGGAATGGATCAGCAAATCCATGAAACCACCAGAACAGTCACACGATTAAACAATGGAATTCAACAGAGAATGAACACAAACAAGATCTCTTTATTGATTTCAAAAGATGCAAATACAGTACTCTGTCTCACTCTCTGTCTCTCCTCTTCAATGCCATGTCTAAAACCAACTGATCCTAATACATAAATAGGATCTGCTTGCGAGTACTACCACTCGATTCCAAGCGGCTGGGAACTTCCAAGCGGCTGGGAGGATCCAACTGAACTAACAAACTATACAGCTGTCATCAGCTGTCATAACAAACTACCCAAAAATAGAAAAGCACGGTCAACTTGGACCTTATTACACGCATTGGTCTTACAAGACCTTCTTGGAAACATTAACCAGACCTATAACAAACTAACTGCCTCATGGAGGCCAGCTGTCAGGTAGGTGCTCCTGCACCATCATTGTTGGCCAATAGCTTTCTTAACGCAGACTCTTGGGACTCCCCTAGTGGTGTGAATTTTCACCTAGGGTTGGAGTTGAACCATGGCTTTGGCTTGCAAGAGAAGTGTTTTTTTTGCATAGCATTGTTTGCTTCTCCTTTGAGAGTGAAGATTGGTTGTTGTTTGGGAGCCACTACTTTAGCATCAACTACTCCATCATTGACGATATTTTTTTTTTCTTTTTCCAAAATTTTGACTTGTCCATTGTGTAATTAGAGTTAGGGGTGTCCTTATACAACTTTATTGTCCCCTTGGTGAGCATAACTTTCTTGATAAATAATCCCATCTCAATGACATTCAAAAATGAGGTAGGGCATTGAATTTGGATTTGGTAACTTAGATCGGGGTTTAGGTTGTGGACAAACATCTCTGTCATTTGCTTCTTAGGTATGTCATATGAGCATTTGATCGCAAGTTGTCTCCACCTTTGTAAGAAAGAGGTGAAGGTTTCCCCACCTTTTTGCTTTGTATTGCATAAATCAAGCATGGAAACTTCGTGTTCAATGTTATATGAGAAGTGTGTGACAAACTTGTTTACTAACTCATCAAAAGTTTTGATACCCAGTGGAAGTCATGAGAACCATTCCATGGCTTGACCATCTAGAGATCTAGGGAATAGTCTCATTATGAAAGTTTCATTGTGAGTTACTTCCATGCACGCGGCATTAAATTCCCTAATGTGATCTCTTGGGTCCCCTTTTCCTTTGTACTTTTCAAACTTAGACACTTCAAACCGAAAGGGAAAGGGTACCATGTTCAAGTTTTTGTCAAAGGGATATGGTGCAATGTCTTCCAAGGAATAAGTTCTAGTGGGCAACCCTACTTTAAGATTTGCCATTTGTTGCGTTAGGTCCTTGATTTTTTCCTCATCTCTTCCATAGGTATGTTTGGGTCTATGACTTTCTTTCCTTTGTCCTCAATGGTGTGATTTTCATGAGTTTGCTCTACAGTCTCTTTCAGTTTGTTGAGATCAAAGTCTAAGGGGAGTTGAAGTCCTAGATTTGCAAGATGAAGAAAGTACTTGTGAGGGTCCTCGTGGAGCACTTTTTCTGGCATGCGTTGAAATTTTTGATCTTGGAGGGTTCCTTGGTATTCTTCATGAGAGATTTCCTCATCACTATTGTGAGGGGTGACAATGCGGTTGGACGATCCAGTCATTTCAAGTTGTTTTTGGTATTGAGATCTAGTTAAAACCATGCGAGGTGATGTAGGAAGAGGTGGAATGAAACAAGAGATTTTGCTAAGGTGTTGTTGGAGATTGTCGATAAGAGGATACTTGTGACAAGATTTGAACAAGGGACTCTTTTGATCAATGATTCCAAGTTGGCCGACACAAGACGATAGCCACAAGTAAGGGTATCTGGTACCCATTTATTGTGTAGAGACTAGTCTTGCACCAAGACCACTAGAGAAGTTCTATGACCTACTAGGTTTACTTGAACCTAAAATGATCCAAAAAGGGTCTTGCACCAATCTAATATGGAACTTTGACTTTTATTTTAGAAAGACCTAGTAGAAGGTGGATGAGATGACCGACGAAAGAGAGGATGTGTTATGGAAACAGAGGAAAAAGGTGACTGCACGGTAGATCTTATCACAGAAACTGGAGTAAGGCTGAAATGGGTATCTGGAAAACTTGAAATTTTTCTCTAAAAAGATGCAGAAATACTCACTATCATGGATGCGTAGAAATAGAAGTACTAAAACAGAGCATAAATGTGCAGAAAGTTAGGACAAAAGTGTAGTTCTAGTAAAATTTAAAGGCACAGTAATAGGTGACAGATGCGCAGCAAGTCAGAATGTATGTGCAATAAGTTGAGGTATATGCATAGCTTTGCAGGACAGATGCACAACTCTGGTTTTCTTGACTATTTTTTGTAATTTTTTTGGCACATTTTTTAATATTTTTTTTGGTTTCTTGGTTGCAAGTTGGCGTTTTTGATCTAATTTTCTCAATTATGGCAAGTAAAAAACAACAAACACAAAGATGTTTTCATGATTTTTTATCTTTTTTTTGTTTTTTGTTTTTGGACTCTTTTTGACACAAAAACAAGTACAATCCTAGGCTAGTAAAGACAATATTTGTTGAGTCCCCTAGCTATACATATTCAAAGTAGATAGCTTCAGGATCTTGGTAGCACTAGCTCCTCTCCATGGCACACACTTCTCATGCATACCAAGTTCTAGGTTTCCTAAGGCTCATACCCCCATCGAACCTTAAGATTGTCGAACCTTAAGATTGCCCCTTCTATCTCTACTAAGAACCACATGAACCAGGGAGGCTTCAAAGGTCCCACCTTTTGCACCAACAAATAGAAGGATTTTGGGCTACTAAAACAAAGGATGACTAGTAAGGGCAACCGTTTGAGTGGTTATATGTGCGGCAATGCTTCTCTCCATTATGGAGTCTCCTAGCCTTCAAGGGTTATGCCTTGAAGGGTTTTAGGGGAGGTTGGTTGTCAGTATAACACAACAACACTCATTTCTTGAAGCTTTTGCTCCAAACACAATTTATTTATAGTGGCTAGGTAGGGCTTGGCTTTAGCTAGTTAACACTTAAGGTCGTTCCCACTTGGACGGAAGGATATCCAAGGGCAGGCCTCTCTAAAGGTTTAACACATACAAAAATGATATGTCTGTCATTTTGATCACCCAAGATAGGGGAGAGCATAGGCCTAGTATCATTACCAAAAACATGAAAGACAGTTGTTCTTTTCCCCTAGTTAGAATGAAAAAGACTATATGAGATATCTACTTGGGCACACACACAAGTTGTTAACTTTGAAAAACAAGATAGCAATGGTTCAATTTTATCCTCCTAGCATTGTGACTAGATTCAATATGTTGATGCAACAAGATTCAAGTTACTCCCTTCCTAGTTAGATCTAGATGTGATTTTGCATGAGCATTTGATTACTATCATTAAAAAAAAGACGATGTGTGTTAACAATTCAACTAGAATGACTAAACTAGCCCCTAATCCTGTAAGTAGATGAGAGAATATCCCTGCCAAAAGTGTCAGCGTTAGCAAAAACAACAAGAAATATCCTAAAAACTACTGTTCAGAATAGATGCACAACTTCATAGCCTGAATGCACAGAAACAAAGCTCAGAAGCACAGAAACTTTAAAAGCACAAGAACAGAGAGCATATGCCCAGGAATATCAGATGCACCATAACAAAAGATGTATGCGCAGCTTCAGAGGTCAGATGCATCAAAAGATCATATGCACCGGAATAGAGCTCAGATGTGTGATAAAATTGCTCAGATGCACCAAATCCTCATGTATACAAAATCTTTGCACCAAAAAACTTAGTTTTTGGGTTAAATCGGGGCAGGGCCCCATGGTTAGCGCTAAATTTTTAAGGGAAATTATGCGTGAATATCCATGATATCAATAATACCCATAACTCAATGAAATAAAGAAATAAAGAGGATCTAAAACAAAGAACAATACCTCAACAAACCTCTTTACCTCATGGCTTCCATTGATGGCCTAGGGCAAATGATCTTGTGTATGAATATGCCCTCAGAAGGTGCACTTCCTTGCTATTCCAAGATGTCAAGTGGGAATGGCTGTGATAGTTTATTGCAATGAAGATGAGCTTCACAACAATGGTAATGGTGATATGGTAACAAGTTGATCGCAAGCAAATGAAATGGCATGGGTGCCAAAGGCGTGTTGTGATTCTTGTAGAGTAACAATACTGAAAGATTGGATCATAGAAATGGAAGAAGAGGGTTCAATTTATAGACTCATGAGAGAAGAGATCAACGGTATAGAAAAAATGAGAAGATCAGTGGTTGAGAAAGAATGAGAGAATGTGCGTGAATAGAAAGAAGACAAGTGTCACACAAATGCTATTTTGAGTTAACTATTTTTCTATTTATTGAAGTTAAGATATGCTACCATGAAATAGAAAGCTTTTTTCTATTTTAGGAGTTTTTGATAAAAACAAGATAGAATCAATTAATTAACTCATGATTGGCTTTTGCATGATTTGAGAGGAATTAAATAATAAATTATTTAATTTTGTGTGCATGAAGAAGAAGATTTATTTTTAGAAGATTTGGAAGATTTTAGAAGAATAAGAAGATAAGAAAGCAAATTAAATAAATAAATTTATTTAATTGTGTGTGCATGATTTGGAAGAATAAATAAAATATTTGATTATATTTTATTTTTTAGAGATTGAGAGGATTTAAATAAATTTGATTGATTTATTTAAATTTGGAAGAAGAAGAATTGACTTAATTAAATAATTAAGAATTATTTAATTGTAGATAATACGATTTAGAAGAATTAAATTAAATAAAGGATTTTATTTAATTATGACTTTAGAAGAGGTAATTAAATATTTAGATATTTAATTAATTTAGAAGAATATGAATCGAATAAATAAATTTGTTTATTTATTTATTGATAGATGAAATAGAATGAAATAAATATTAAAAATATTTATTTAGAGAGAGTCGCATCATTTTTAGACATATACATACACAAACACATCTAATCTTCCCTTTCACACACCATGACTTCAAGGTTGTGGAATGTACTCCAAAGTGGTGTAATGTCATTGACCTCTTGCTGACCTTTTGATACACTTTAAACCACACTAACATGATAGGTTTTTATGAACCAAACTCACCAAGGACCCTGATCAACTCCCCTTCTTATCGTTCCCTTGCAAATAGGTCTATTGGCTTGTAGTCCTTGGAATAGGGTTTTTCTGACATAACTTGTGAAAAATCTTGCAAACCCAGAAACAATTTGGCTTTCCAAAAACCTTTTTGGCTCCCTCACAACACATCAAGAAATCAAGATAGGTTGTTTTGAAACATAAGCCTCAATAATTGATTGTTCTACTCTTGCCTAGGTTTTGACATGAAGTAGCAAATTGGGTAATTTGAACATAATTTTTAGAAGACACTTCAAACCCATGATCTAAAAGTTGATTTGGATACTCTTTTCGCCCTTACATAACATATCCCAAATTCATATAGGGTTACTTTGGAAAGTGTGCTTCAAAAATGGACTGTTACAGAGATCAAAACCCTACTAGATCACAGACCTGCCCTCACCAAAAATTGCACAACTCATTCAATTCTTAATGAAAATTGCCCAAACCAAAAGTCTTCATCTTTTCCCATTGGTTTTAGACCAGTACTTGATCCCTACAATCCATACCATTGCAAACAAGATGATTGTTACAGTGGAAAAAACTAGAAGTGTCAATCACTAAATTCGTCATAACTCTCACAATTTAACCTAACAAATTTTGATCAAACCACATGCATTTGAAATCTAATTCAAAGTGCTATCCAAAAAAATCATTTTGATGGCTTTACAGGGCCGTACTAGCCTCAAGAACACTAAAAAAATAGTTAAAACTATAGAAAACAAGGTATTTTGATGTTATTTCATCTTCTAAAAGTCTTCAACCTTCAAAATTACATTCCCATTCTTCTTCAACGTACACACATGACTTTTAAGGAATTACATATCATAACTAATCAATTCCAACCAAGAACAACTTATTCTTGACCTTCTTTTCCAACGGTGACCCTTCAACTTCCATTATTTGTATATTTGCAACTTTTTACAAAATTGACATTACATGATAACTTGACCAAAAAATCACCTAGAAACCTAGAACTAACTCAAAAACATGTGAAATGGCCTAAATAGAACCTAATTACAAAGATATGTAAGCCATAAACCAAAATTTTCAAAATTGCCTCACGGAGGCATAAAGTATATCAGGTCCTCCTACACCAAACTCCCAAAGAAAAGAAAATTCAAGTCCTCTTGAATGCAAATCAACTCTTTCTTCCTGGTCCTCCAATTCTTCTGCAACCTATCCTTCATCTTTGCAACTATCCTTGGGTCCTTCTTCCTCTTCTTTTTCTTATGACATCTCTTATTCAGCATTCTCTTAGCTTCTAGGCTCCAAAATTCCATTTCTTGTGTATACATTTTAGTAATATCATCTATGTCTTCATTGGTAGCATATTCATCTGAAAAGGAAATAATTTCCTTAAGTGTTTTGGCAACATATTCTTCACCATCATCTTCATACATTGTAGGCACTTCTTGTTCTACACATACATAATCCAATGAAAAGTTATAAATAAAATATTGAGACCTTGAGGTCTACTCCTTGCCTCCTTGCACCATGCACTCCACCTCAACCTTGTCCTCTAAGGGTCTCCTTTAATGAACAACATCTTCCAATTCTTCCATCATAGTTGTTCATTGCTTAGGACTTTCATATACAAAGTAGTATTCCTCTTTGTCCAAACTTGTCATCTCCTTCCAAAGGATTTGATCAATCTCTTGTTGCTGCACTTCAGGTCTGCATTCAATTTGTCCTACTCCTGCAACTTCATCTTTCATAACTATTCTTTGTTTTCTTCTTTGAACTATCTTCTTCATAGGCCATGATACCTTCTTTTTGATTGTCAAGTGCCAACTGAGTGCTCTTTTGAGCAACTGATCCATCTCATCTTTCATCCTTCTTCTCATCTCTTCCATAGCTTGACCCAACTTTTGTACCTCCTGCTTAAGACTTTCTAGTTCTGCCTTGTCATCTTTTTCCTTCTTCACACTTGTCTCTTTTCTCTTCTATTGCTTCTTCTTTTGTGAACCCCCATCCTGTAGGTACCTTCTCAATAAATCCATCTTCTCTTTAAGCAAGTCCCTTTAACCTTGCTTCCTCTTGTCTTTGCCTCGCCTAGGTCTCTTCTCTTCTTCTCTACCTCATCTTTTGGCAACTAGGTTCTCTCTTCAACCTGCACAAACACACAAATACAAACCCCAAATTCTCTTTTTCCCAGACCTTTCTGGGCTCTGATATCAATTTATGCAATGCTAGGATAGGTTCCTAGAAAGATTCAAGACCTAACTTGATTGATTACACAAACGCATCCAATCTTCCCTTTCACACACCATGGCTTCAAGGTTGTGGAATGTACTCCAAAGTGGTGTAATGTCATTGACCTCTTGCTGACCCTTTGATACACTTTAAACCACACTAGTAAGACAGATTTGTACCAAACAAACTCACCAAGAACCCTAATCACTTCCTCTTCTTATCGTTCCCTTGTAAATAGGCCTATTGGCTTGTAGCCCTTGTAATAGGGTTTTTTTGACATAACTTGTGAAAACCCTTGCAAACCCAGAAACAAATTGACTTTCCAAATACCCATTTGGCTCCCTCACAACATATCAAGAAATTAAGGTAGGTTGTTTGGAAACATAAGCCTCAATAATTGACTATTTTACTCTTGCCTAGGTTTTGACATGGAGCATCAAATAGGGTAATTTGGACATAATTTTTAGAAGACACTTCAAACCCATAATCTAAAAATTGTTTTTGGATACTATTTTCACCCTTACATAACATATCCCAAATTTATATAGGGTTACTTTGGAAAGTGTGCTTCAAAAATGGACTGTTACAGAGATGGAAACCCTACTAGATCACAGACCTGCCCTCACCAAAAATGGCATAACTCACTCAATTATTAATGAAAATTGCCCAAACCAAAATAATATGAAACTATACACATATATTCATCTTTTCACATTGTTTTCAGACCATTACTTGATATGTGCAATCCGTACCATTGCAAACAAGATGACTGTTACAGTGGAAAAAACTAGAAGTGACAATCACTAATTTCATCATAACTCTCACAAAACCTAACAAAATTTGATCCAACCACATGCATTTGAAAGATAATTCAAATCCCTATCAAAAAAAATTATTTTCACCTCATTTTTATGGCTGTATAGAGCCATACTAGCCTCAGGAACAGTGAAAAAATAGTTAAAACTGTAGAAAACAGGGTATTTTGATGTTATTTCATCTTCCAAAAGTCTTCAACCTTTAAAATTACATTGCCATTCTTATCCAACGTACACACATGCATTTTAAGGCATTACATATCATAACTAATTAGTTCCAACCAAGAACAACTAATTCTTGACCTTCTTTTCCAACGGTGACCCTTCAACTTCCATTATTTGCATATTTGCAACTTTTCACAAAATTGACATTGCATGATAACTTGACAAAACTCACCTAGAAACCTAGAAATGACTCAAAAACATGTGAAATGGCCCAGATAGAACCTTATTACAAAGATATGTAAGCCATAAACCAAAATTTGTAAAATTGCCTCATGGAGGCATAAAGTCTATCAGGTGCTCCTACACCAACAACCAAGGAAAACTGTTGGCTAACTACACTTTGAGTTTCTAACCATTTATCTTCTCATTTTCCACCTATGACCCTTCACATTCCTTGATTTTGCATTCTTGGAACAAAGACAACATTTTTTACATTATGACTTCATAAACCACCTAACAACCTAATATTGACCCAAACACATACATAACATGGTCTCCATGACCTTATTACAATCATTAGAGAAAAATTTGACAAAATTACCTCATGGGGGCATGGAATCCGAAGGTGCTCCTATACCACTTTAGAAAACTAATGACATAAAAGATTTGAAGCTTTGAAAAACTAAAGAAAGAGATAAAGAGGCTCAAGGACATGTGAAGAAGCTTGAAAAAGCTTGTGAAGAAGAGGAGAGCATTCTCCAACCTAGAAAATAATAAAGAGGGAAGGGGTATTTATAGCTTGCAAGAGGTCATGAAAGGTGGAATTGATTGAGAAGTTAACTCAATTTCATTGAAGAGTTAACAAGGTTGATTGGACAGAGAACTGGATTGATTAGAGAGTGAACAAGCTTTGATAGCTTATTAGAAAAGAAAAAATAGAGTTAGCATGAGTGCATGAGATGAAAAGTATATATTAAATGGAGCTAATTATGCATGCTTGAAGGCTTTGAATAGTTAACAGTGTGTTTAGGTTAAAAACACATGCAAACAAGAAGAAAAATGAGTCAAAACAGAGCATTTTCATGTTCAAAACTTAAGTTTTTCTATAGATAGAAAAGATGACAGGGTCACCTATGGGTCACCCATTTTACCAGTCCAGGTCACCCAGGGGTGACCCATGGGTGACCCTCAGAGGGGAGGTCTTGGTTTGGAAAGCGGGGTTGGAGATGGTCAGTTAGGTAAAAAGGAGGTGAGCTGCCTCCAAAAATAGATGAAAGGTGGTCGAAATCCAAGTCTCCACTTGCAAAAGTCAAATCTCCTAGGGGAGATCCTGAAATAATAGGGGGAGATTTGTACTAGTTGACCATAACTAAAATTGAAAGTTGGATATGGCTTGGGATGTCCTCTAGAGGGTTCCCAGGGGTGGGATTGGATGAAAAATACTAAGGAAAGGTCAAATCACAACAAATAGATGAATACAATGCTTAGGGACGAAGTCACAAGCATAGGAAACAAGAATTGAAAAGTGTCAAAAAGTGTTGAAAGCGGGGAAAAAGTTAGTATGACAAAGGGGAAACAACAAGAGGAGGGAAAACCCAAATGCTACCAGGAGAATCACTGTGAAAAGGATGTTACTTAACACTTACACGTGTGCATGTGACAAGGATTATGAGTCATCATGAGGTCCTCATGGAGGTTGTGTGTGATTTTGGTGCTTACATATTTGTCCCCTTGGGGATGATAGTCTACATGAAGGGTAGGTACCATTCCCTAAATAGGTATTACTTGTTGTTGATTTCCTATAATAATACCTACAATAACTAGCATTAGTTTGATATTTAGAGATATCAAAACAAGTAATGAAAATTGAAATGACTAAACATACCATAGACTTATGAGTTCACCTAGTTGTTTTCTTCTGTTGAGGAGACCTATATGGATGAAAGCATGAAAAATGAGAGTGCAAAAGATGCATAAAATAAATAGAACACAAGCTAAGCTTGAGAGGAGAACAAAATCTCCATTTATTGTAGATTTTGAAGAACATATTTGATTTTTAGGGATTTTTTATGTTTTACAATTTTTTAAGTTTTTTTTATTTTCTAATTTTTATGGTTTTTTCTAGAGATTTTGTAAAGGTTTGATTTGACACTCTTTGAGGTTTTTTGGGTGACCTATGTTGAAGAGATTTACACCCTTGCCCCTTGCATGGGGAGACTTGTGCACTTGATTACATAGTTTTTCTCTTTTTGACTTGTTAGAGGAGTGACTTGTGCTCAGACATTGTTTTACACCTATTGTTACAAGACCTAACTGGATGAGAACTATACATAGCTTTAGTTGACATCTCATACTTCACCTTCCATTTTGTGCATATGGTTAGATAGATATTTTATTTTTTATGAGAATGCATACCTATGATGTTCACATATGGATTCAATGCAATTTATTTTTGTCTTTATATGACATGAATGACATGCAATGTATTTGGGTGTGATTCACAAATATGAAATACAACTTGTACTATGTTCTAAGTGGGCCATGAATGCCATGATGTTATGACATGTTTTATTGCTTTTGATTTTTCATGATAGCATGTATGCAGGTGGAACAAAGAATGTTACTGCTCTTAAGTAGGATTTTTAACCTAGGGGATTATGAGTTAACTTGGTATAGAAAGACTTATTGATCTTTGGGATGGGATTTAGGACTCAAGTGGGAGCGGGTAGGATATGGAATGCTTCTGAATTTTGAGTTTTTCTAAAGGCTAAACATTGATCCTTATCTAGATTAAGACATTTTGATAAGCTTTCAACTTAGGCAAGCAACAACTTTTATTGGCATTCGCTTGACTTAGATCATAGATGTCAAGGAAGATAGACCCTAGATAAATGAAATAGGGGGAAATAAGGGTCCCAAGATAGAAGATGGTCCTAAAGACTATTAGACTATTGGCTTTTCTCAGCTAGTTAGTCTGTGTGTGTGTGCGCGCTTTATACCTTTCTCTTTTATTTCCTCTGCTAGAATACTAGACGCTTCAAGCGTAGATTTATCTCCACCCTAGGCTACAGACACTCAACACAATCTTCTCTATATCACTCTTTTTTTTGTAACTCTCTTTTTTTTGTTTTTTCTCTTTTTTTTGTGTTTTCTGGAATGCCTCACTTGATTTTCTCTTTTTTTTTTGAATTTTTGACTTTTATGAGAATGAATGCTTTTGAATTTTCTAAGTGCTTTGGATATGGAACAACTTTGGTCTCTCTATTCTCACTTTTCTCATCACTCTTTTTTTTACCACTCATATATTTTAGATTGCTTCTTTAAGAGTTTTGATCCTCCTGACATTTTTGGCCAGAAAAGATAAGGGGTTGAGCACCATGAAAAAATTTTATAGTACAGTCAAACTTCCTTTCTACTAAGGAAGAATTGGGAAGGTCTACTTGCAATCTTTCTTTGAACACTGTAGGTTTGAATACTAACTATGCTTAGGCTTAACAACATGAATCATTAATATTGGGATCAGTGTAAAGCTAAGAGATAGGCTTCGATTAGAATCACTGGGAATGAAATGGGGTAATAGTTATAAGTGGTGAAAATGAATTGTTGTGGGATCTCAAAGGCTCAAAGGTTCAACCTATACCTAAGCAACCTTAGACTCCTTACTAGGTCAAAAATTAAACAAGAGCATGACACTCACAAAATGCGTGATGGAACAAAATGAAGAATGCAAAATTTTGACCTTTCATGATTTTCTTCTTTTTTATGGATTTTTTAATTATTTGATTTTTTTATATTTTATAGGCTTTTACAATGTTTTGAGATGAACTCTTTTCCTTCCATAATGCACAAGAAATGCCGTCATTTCTGACATCTTCATTAACTATGTCTAGACCTATCAAATTTGGTTTGAACTTTGCTTAAAAGACTTTGCAAGGACATTTGAAGACTTGGTGTAAAAATGTCTTTGTAGTCATTGAAGATTTTTGTGTACTCACATGTTTCATTGTTTGATGATTTGTCCCCTATCTTTATTGTTTTCTATTCTTGTATCTAGTTTCGATGTTTGTTATGAATTTTTGAGGGGAAAATGAGGTTGGTGTTGACTCCCCTAGTTTCTGTGTGGGTTCTAGTTCTTCTTCTAAATTAGTCATGATTTCAATCATATGAATGTTTATGTTTCGCTCAATTGGAATAGCCACTAAGTTGAATGGAGCATAACACTTTGTTGAGTGGGGATCAAAGGGGAATTCTCATGTTGCCCCCTTTCCTATACAATTTATTGTCTTGGATATGTTTGTAATTTATTTTGATGTCTCTCCTTTTTCAAAAGTGTTGATTATTGGGTTACTAGTGGTTTCAATTGTCTTTTCCTTTTGAATTGTTCAACTCTATAAAGACTAAAAGGATTAGGATCTCCTTTGATGATGTGGTTTTGTCCCATGTGCAAAAAGTGTATTTATTGAAATAGTGTGGAGGGAATGACCCTCATCCTATGGATCCAAGGCCTTCCTAAGATCATGTTATAAGTGGTTTCTTCATTGATGATGTAAAATTTAGTGGGGAGGGTTTTGGGACCCAATTGATTTGAAGATTGACCTTACCCATGGTTTGAATGTTTGGGTTATCATGAATTCTAAGGATGAAAGTTTCTTTTATGATTTGATTCTTTTCATAACCCATTCTTTGCAGAAGAGAGAAAGATACTATGTTGATTGTAGACCCATCATCGATCATTACGCATTTAATGGAATAGTCTTGAATTTGGACTATTAGATGGAGGGGGAGATCACCATGTTTAGCTATGTCATTGTTTGAGGGTAACTTTTCAAAATCAAATGTTGAAAAACACTTTTCACTTGGAGTGTTTTGAACTAGATGGCCTAGATCTAGGGCTTTGAGGAGAGCGTTCTTGTGTGTAGGAGAACTTTTGAGAAGTTCTAACATGTGAGAAATTTTTGAATTGTTGGTGTCATCTGGTCGTTCTGGTCCTCGGGTGACACAAATTTCTTGATCTTTTTCTAATTCCACAAGGCCTTTAAGGTGTTTTAATAAAAGGCATTTCGATGTCTTTTGGGATTATTTCTTTCATCTTGTGAAAATGTGTCCATGAATGCTTTTTTTTGGCATTTTGGAAGGTTTGATATGAATCAATGGTACCCTCGACATGAATTGATCTTATTTCCCTTTCTCTTGTGAAATAAACAATATTTATCATGATTGCGATCTTAAGGTTTATGATGATTGTTGTCTGAATGCTTGCTAATTCTTAGGAGATAGTTGTTGACATTTTGGAGACTATCATTCCTAGATGGTGAAGTGCTTCATGATGTCTTGGTTGTTTGTCAAAGGTTCATCATTTCTATCATGGTTTATCAGCCTTCCATTAACATAATATTCCTTTCTATCTCTATCAATAGCAGCTCGGTCAATTCTAAGGGCACTTTCAAGTGCTTCTTCATATGATTTGTAAGGGATTTTTTGAACTCCTCATATGTCATTGTTGAGAGCATGTAAGAAGAGATTACAAAGTTCGTTGTGATCCATGTTTGCTGTGCTAGTTGAAGAATAGAGAACTTTCCTTCATCATGTGATAAAATGTGCAATCGACTTATTGGCTTCTTGTTTGATTGTTAAAAATTCTTATATTCTTGTAGATTCACTAGTTTTTTTATGCCGGAGGTAGCCATAAATTGATCGATGAGTTGCCTAAAAGAGTAAATTGATTCTTCTGGAAGTTGATAGTACCAATCTAGAGTGATACCCTCCAGAGTCTTTTGAAAAATCTTTGCTACCACCCCATCCCAAGGAAGGAGTTCTCACACTACCATGATGTAAGCCTGGATATGAGAGTTGGGATCACCCTCTCCTTTAAATTTTGGAAGCTCAGGGAGGATGTGGTAGTATGAACCGACGAATGTTGTAGTCAAGAGGATCCCTTAAATACTCAAGATATGTTCCAAAGAGGGAGTTATGTGTAGAGGGTGTTGTTCCTCCAAACATTAACCCTTCAGATAGGGCTTGTTGCACTTGTTGAAAGGGTATGCTAGATTTTTAATATCATGGGAATGTTGAAAGACTAGATGGCATCATGTTTGTGTTTTGAAAATTGGGTGGGAATGTTTGTGGTTGATTTTGTGTTATAGGAATCCCACCTATTTGATTGAGACTTCTCATGTTGGATGGTGAGGGCAAGGGAGGCCTGAATGCTTTGTTATGTGTGTTGTGAGAATGGAACTTTAGATGAGGGGTATTTTGTGTTGCCCCTAGGTTTGATTCAATCTTGTCAATGAAATGATTTCCATGTGCCCTAGGTTTTTCCTTAATTTTTGTTTGGCAATTTTGTTCAACACTCCTAGCCTTAAGGGTCCTGATTTGTTGGACCAAACTTTCTATAAGGTCTATGGGTGAGACTTTGTCTATTCTTTGAGTTTTTCCACCTTGTGATGGATTGCTTTGCATTGGGGTTTGAGTGACCCTATTTGTTCCTTTTGATGGCATTTCACATGTTGTGGACTTTTTATCTTGATGTACTATGTGGAGTGATTTTTGTACCTCTTGAGATTCTTATAACTTCTTCTCTTGAAAACATACTTCATTGTCCATTTTGGTGGCCATTTTTCTATGGCTTGTTATGGGTTGATCATCTTGATGGATCTTATATTGAATGTTCACATGTTGTGTTTTGATTTGGCCTAATTTGTGGGGATTTTATTAGATCCCTTTTGAATTTGTAATTTTACTCGAGGGGACATTCCCTTGGACTTTTTGCATGAAACATCATGAAATGTGCAAAAATGTGAAAGAATCCATCCAAAAAGGATTTTTTTGAAGCAATAGAAACAAAAAGTGACTATCAAAAGTTTTCATTTTTCATGTTAGGCTCACCAAAATATGTGGTGAGTCTAGCGTCTGATGTGAAAGTGATGGTGAAATGGGATCAAAGTAATGAAAATGCCAAAAGCTTTAATTAGGAGGTTGTTTTTTATGTTGGGTTCACCAAAATATGTACACTCAAAAATAAGACTCGATATCGTGAGGTGATTAAGTCATCTTTGGTGAGCACATGGGCCCCCTTCCTTGCCACGAGGTGAACCTCCACATCACTCTCACTCTTGTGGAAGTAGCTAGTCAAGAGGAGGCAAGACACGAGGGTGGTCCTGCTCACTTGAGAGATGGACTTTGTGGATAGTGGTCAGCCGATCCTGTGGCCTTTCTTGTGTATTGATTGTTGTTATATGGACCCCAATCAGACTCAGAGGTTAAATTTCCCCACTTTTGTCAGTGCAGTTTTCCCCCAAAGTATTTAACGGGGGAGTGCAGGGGGTAGAGCCCCTCTTGCGGGTCTAGGGCAATGCCCCCAGTGGGGGTTGCTGGGGGCAACTTCTCTACAGATAACATTGCCTATTATTTAATAAAGGCATTAAAAATTACTTTTCTATTGCGTGACATAAACAAAACACAATTTTGTAACCATCATAAGTCTTGATAAAAATGGATGGAGAAGGTGAAAAGCTTAGGGGTTTTAGTTGATATTGTATTGTAGCATATTGTAGCAGTATTGAGTTGCAATATTGTTAGTTGTAATCAGTTTGATTTTCTAGATAATAATATTGGACTCTCTATTGGTGGATGTAGCCTAAGTTTGGGTGAACCATGTTAATATTGTCTCTCACTGTTATTATTTCTATGTATTTTTAATTCCTCTATTTAATATCAGATTATCTGCATTTAATTGATATTTTCTACCTACTATTCCTAACAAGTGGTGTCAGAGCGGGTTGTGTTTGATTATCCTCTGTAGGAAGGTCTCACAGTTGAGTGGGAGTAATGGAAGACAAGGGTAAATTGAAGGTAGATAAATTCAATGGGTAGAACCATCAGTTATGGAAGATGTAGATGGAGGATTATCTCTATCAAAAGGATTTATGAAGGTCGTTGCAAGGGATAGCCAAGAAACCAACAACAATGACTGGTGAGGATTGGGAACTTCTGGACATAAAGGCACTGGAAAGCATTCATTTGTGCCTGACACCATCAGCGGCATTCAATATTTCAAAAGCGAAGACAACAGATGAGTTGATGCAAACATTGGCAAAGTTATATGAAAAGCCTTCTTCTTCGAATAAGGTATTTCTTATGAAGCATTTATTTAATATGAAAATGCTAGAAGGTGGATTGGTTACTAATCATTTAAATGAGCTTAACATAGTTACCAGTCAATTGAATTCTGTAAATGTAAATTTTGATGAAGTTAGAGCTCTCTTGATATTATAATCTTTGCCTGAAACATGGAATAGTTTGGTAATGGTGGTTACTAACTTTGTTTTTGGTTTGAATATGCTAAAATTTGATGACGTTGTTGGTGTTATTCTGAGTGAGGAAATTTGTAGGAAAAGCTCAGGTGAACTCCACGTCAGGTAGTGTTTTGAATGTAGAAATCAGGGGTAGATAAAAGGAGAGAGGAAAAGGTTCTAGAGGTCATGGGAAGTCATGAGGAAAATCAAAGGACAAGAGGTCCCAATCTATAGGAAAGAAAGATTTTTGGTACTATGGGAAACTGGGTCATCTAAAGAAAGATTGTTGTTCTCGAAAGAATAAAGGAGACAAATAAGAAGGAAATAAGGAGGCAAATGTGGTAAGTAATAAATATGAAGATGATGCTTTGATTCTTTACCTTGATAATGTTGATGATTCATGGGTTTTAGATTTAGGGGACTCATTTCATGCTACGCCCCATAGAAGTTATTTTTCTTGACTATGTCCAAGGGGATTTTAGATTGGTTTATTTGAATGAACCTTGTTAGATTGTTGGAAAGTGAAGAATTAGGATTAAGTTATACAATGAGATTCATTGGCTACTATAAGAGGTCAGGCATGTTCTAAGGCTAAGTAGGAATTTAATTTTAACAGGGCAACTAGGTGATGAAGATTACATAGTTACTTTTAGTGATAAAAATTGGAAGGTTACAAAAGGTACCTTAATAGTAGAAAAAGGTGTGAGAGTAGGCACTTTATATCTTTGTATAGGTCATAATGTTCCTTCTTCTTTAGCTATTCAAGAGAAAAATCAAACAAGAAAGTTGCTAGAAAAAATAGCTATAGTAGTTACCATGGGTTCTATAACAGGTTCAAGAACAATTGTTGCAGGTTCGCAGACAGAGACTGAAATAGTTGCTATAGGTTCTGAGACAACAATGTGGCATAACACACTTGGGCATATGAGAGAAAAAGGTATGAAGGTACTTCATTCTAAGAAAGTTTCACTAGTTTTGAAATGTATTAATATGGATTTCTGTGAATGTTGTGTGTATCAAAAATAAAAGAGAGTTTTATCAAGGATGGGAAGCAAAAGAAAGATGAAAAGATAGAGCTTGTGCATAGGGATGTGTGGGGATCAGGGTAAATGCAAGGAGATGGGGGACCAAAAATTTGCCACCATCTCCAAAATTAAAGAAAAATGCGAGTGCATTATAACGCGCTTGCATTTTGCTTTGCATAAAAGCAAAAAAAAAAACCATTTCTTCTCATACATGCCACGACTATTCTCCTCACAGCAGCTTAGAAAACAGGCAAAAACATGATCGCATTGAAGAAGAGGCCATTGAATCAAGTGTAATAGAGAAAACAAGAAATTTACAATGCCACCTTGCTACCAAAGACATTGTCGTGCAAATTTAGAGGCTCCAGCATAGGAAGAAGGTGGGGTTTGACTGATTTTGTTAGTTTGAGAACAATTTTTGAGTTTTGCAATGTTTGATTTGTTTTTATATTGTATTTATAGTTATTGGAGAAGGAGAAAACCTAAATCCAGCTAAGGAGGGTGAAAACAACCCCCAAAACCCACCTTCACCTCCTTTTCATGTAAGGGATAATCAGGAACACTACCTAGGGATAATAGAAGAAAACAAGAAACATCTTCAAACTATTATTCAAACCCTAAACAATCCAAGTGGAACCACTAATCATAGGAGGGCACTTGCAAAATCACTATAGGAGATTATTTCCCACACAGATTTGGTGACAAAACAAATCACTAAATTCCAAGACTATAGGGAGAGGAGTCAGCAATATTATGCCGACAAGTTGTCATATGAACAAGTCAAGAATGAAAAAATTACAAAATCTCAATTATATGCACACTTTATTAATCCCAAAATCAGCCAAAGATTAGAAGAAAGTTGCAAACAGTTTCCTATACATTGGTGTAGGAATGAAGAAATATCCTAAAACTTTTGGGATAGATAGTACATGGTCTTTGATGAGCACCCATGCAACAATGATGAGGTACCACAATATTTCTTAAGGAAACTCTATTGCGAGTACGTCCTCAACAAGATTCTAAATTATTTTTACATTCATGAGTTCCATGGTAGAGGTGGTGGCTCTGCGCAAGATAGAGCTAGGGCTCAGCGAGATGAAGACCATGTGCCTATACCCCGAGCGAGGCCAAAATGTACAGGTCACTCCCTTTAGCTTTGAAGGAGAGTGTTGAGCTAGAGACTTTATATTCATTGACTACTCTCACCCAAACTCTATCACAGCATGCCGAGGATTTTACCCAGGCTGATGAGGGTGAGAGTAGTAGGCATCATGTGTCCCCACATTTGTGTAGTACATGTGGGAACCTATGTGATTATGGGATGCAGGAGGCATGACAAGATCTACGACACAGAGGCAGCATGCTGCGACATAGGGGCATGACATATTGGATGATCTTGTTCTTAGTGATGATCTCTTACAACATACATTTTGTATTGACTCTTAGGTAATTTGTTACAAGTTTCATCTTGATTTAATATATTGTTAGTTGAAATTTGTAATTAATATTATATGATTATCTATATTATAAGTCAAAAATAATGTATGTAATTGTTTGCGTAATGAAATTCCAAGGTCAGAGTCTTCATCCTGCCTCCGTTAGCCATCCATTGGCAGGTTATAAGAGGAGGTCAAGTTAGCAGGTATGTAATTTATCACATAATTGTAATTATTGTAGATATGTCAATGGTAATATTATTTTGTGACAATTTGATGATTTCAATAGTCACCGACACCTCCACAATTTCCTTGGTCCCCTGGATGCCAAACCACCACTTTTACGGAGGTAAATTTAACCATTTCTAATCATTATGCATTTTTAAAATAATGTTATGTATTTTTTTTGTTTGAATAATCTTGAACTTGATTTTCATATGCTGAATATAGTGGAGACTCCTCCTGATCTTCATGAGTCAGCGCAGATAGGCATTGTTGCAGCCATGATGTCTGCAAATTCTTTGATTGAGGTATGAGCCAATAACCTGAAAATATCATAATTTTGTATTTCTTGTTTTATCTCATGTCATTTGATGTACATAGATGATATTTATTTTTAGTCAATTTTGATTCTTGATGCTTCTCACATGTGGTCACAACTCCAGTCCATCCAACTATAGACGAAGAGAGAGACAAGATGATGGAGAGTGATCATCGGTTGGCGGTAAGTGATCAATTACATATGTGATGTTATATATTTCATACATTTTCTATACTAATGTACATATTGTTTGTTTGTATTAATGGGTGCAACCAGGTGAACTTTATTCTAAGAGGTCTACTCGATGGCAGAGAGAGGATGTGTCGTTGACTGGCTCTCCATCTTCACAATCAAAGAAGGGTCACAAATTATTTCCTAAAAGTCCATAGGAAACTAGTTAAATTGGGATATTTTTTGTATGCATGGATGTCTTTGTATACATACTTTTGTATGTTAATCTGATGTATATTTTTGTATATTTGCCTATATGGCTTTGTTTGGACATGCCTACATGGCTTTTTATATAAACTAGATGTTATGTTCATGACATTATGTATACGATAGTTTCTATTAAATATTTAATATGATAATCAATTATTGTTATAGGAATTTGGTTTTACAAGTGCCTATTGCATTTGCTTGAAAGTTTATAAATCATTTTCAAATAATCCATTTTGTGCATATCTTGCAATCATTGAATTCTATGGGATTGTGCATTTCTTTGAGGCATCATTTCAAATAGTCCCTGTGCCTTATCTATGCTTCCATACTTTCCATACATGTCTACAAGGGCAACTTTGCAAATACAATACATGTGACAAAATTCCTATATCATTTATGCTTTGATGGTTGTCCACACGATGTTCTCTAGATCCCATTATAGCATAGGCACGGAGGAAGTTGGTTAATGTTGTGCAATTTGGTTTTAGATGTGCCAAAATTTGCTTAAATGGTTGAAATTTATTTTTGTACATTTGCTTGAGAGTTTTTAAACTCTTATGAAAAATCCATTTCGTGCACATCTTGCAACCATTGCATTCCATGAGACAACATTTCTTTGAGGCATCGTGTCAAACAGTTCATGTTTGTTGTATATGCTTCCACACAAGTTGTATACATATATTGAAGGATACTTACAACTATGACATTTGACAAAATTCCTATATCCTTTATGCTTTGATGGATGTCTATACTGTGCTCCAAACATACCATTTCTAAGGTTTGGGAATTTGTCTTTACACTTGCCAATTGCATTTTCTTGGAACTTTCTAAAGGCTTATTAGAAAATCCATTTTGTTCATATCTTGCAATCATTGTATTCCATGAGGTGACATTTCTTTGAGGCATCATGCCAAATAGTTCACGTGCCTTGTCTATGCTTCCACACTTTGCATACATGTCTCTGAGGGTAGTTGCAACCACAACATCTAACAAAATTCCCATATGTTTTATCCTTTTGATGGATGTCCATTTTGGCATAGGCAAGGAGGATACTGGCTAAGGTTGTGGAATTTTACTTTACACCCGCCAATCACATTTTCTTGAAAGTTTCTAATGCCTTATCAAAAAATCCATTTTGTTCATATCTTGCAATCATTGCATTCAATGAGGTGATGTTTCTTTGGGGCATCATTCCAAATAGTTCACATGCCTTGTCTATGCTTCCACACTTTGCATACATGTCTCTGAGGGCAGTTGCAACTACAACATCTAACAAAATTCCTGTGTTTTATCCTTTTGATGGATGTCCATTTTAGCATAGGCAAGGAGGATACTGGCTAAGGTTGTGGAATTTTGCTTTACACCGCCAATTGCATTTGTTTGAAAGTTTCTAATGCCTTATCTAAAACTCAATTTTGTTCATATCTTTCAATCATTGCATTCAATGAGGTGATATTTCTTTTGGGCATCATGCCAAACAATTCATGTGCCTTGTCTATGCTTCCACACTTTGCATACATGTCTACAAGGGTAGCTACAATTACAGCATGTGACAAATTTCCTATATCCTTTATGCTTTGATGGATGTCGATAAGTCATTCCAAACATTGTATATTGGTGTACAGATAGGGAGGATGTTGGCAAAGGTTGTGGAATTTGGCTTACACGTGTCAACTGCATTTACTTGAAAGTTTCTAAAGTCTTTTCAACAAATCCATTTCGTGCATATCTTGCAATCATTACATTCCATGAGACAACATTTCTTTGAGGCATCATATCAAACAGTTCATGTTTATCAAGTATATATGCTTCCACACTTTGCATACATGTCTTGTAGGGTACTTACAACTACAACATTTGACAATATTCCTATATGCTTTATGCTTTGATGGATGTTTATACCGTGTTCCAAAGATACCATTTCAAAGGTTTTGGAATTTGTTTTACACCCTCTAATTTCATTTTCTTGAAAGTTTCCAAAGCCTTATCAAAAAATCTATTTTGTTCATATCTTGCAATCATTTCATTCAATGAGGCGACATTTCTTTGGGGCATCATGCCAAACAGTTCACGTGCCTTGTTTATGCTTCCACACTTTGTATACATGTCTACAAGGGCAGCTGCAATTACAAAATTCCTTATAAATGATGATGATGAGCCTCATCATGATTATTCTATTGCTTCACATCCAAATGCACAAATATCATGCACCTCCCCTTGTGGTGAAAGACTAGCTTGATTTATACCCATTTTCTCAACCAAATCTGTAACTTGTTCTTCATGTTCATGGCTATTGTAGGTTTGATAAAAACTCATTTTTATGATGCCCAGATTGTCCTAGACATGCATAAGGTTCATAACTTCTGAAAAATCAATCTCTAGTTCATTTTCTTGACCCATGGAAAAAGTTATAACCACTATCCCAAAGTCTAGAGGAACAATCATGACTTGAATGAAGCCCTTTGCGAGTAGTTTCAAATTGGGCATGGAGAACATTTAAAGACATAAAGACATAAAGAACATAAGAACATATATATGTGAATTAAAATGGACATAAATTGAACATACCTCAGAATTTGATATTGCAGTTGACCAATTTTCTAAAAGATGGCTTCAAAATCCTCAAATTCTTCTTTTTTGCAATTTTGATTATGAATTCTATATAATTCTAGAATAGGATTAGTGAAATTTATGGAAAAAACAAACATATATCATCAAATTTAATCTATATATCAGTGGTAATTAGCTTTGAAACAATATCACACATGAAACATGAAACTTTCAGTTTAAATAATCAAATTTTCTCTAAAAACATGCAAAATTAGTTCTATGTTGAAAAAACAAAAAAAGGTGGTGGATTGATATAAAAATGATTCTCAATTAGTCATAAAACATGAAAAGTGTTTTCATGTCTAATATACTCGTGAAAAGCAGGAATAATAGTCATTTGGGGTCTGAAACACGGATCCCACATGCTTTTTTACCGTTTTCCATGCTTCCCAAAATGTGCTTGCATTATAACACGAGCGCATTCTAGAAAGCATGAAAACATAAAGGTTCATGCATAAAAAAATCATAACCTTCTAAATGTTGGTGCCAAAATCATGGTCTAAGATGTCATGCTCTCACATAAAATATATTGTAACTATGCATGTAGTGCATCAAATAGGTAATCAAGTGACGGTCCAAGAGTATCCCTAGACTCAAATATCCATGTGGTTCATGAAATAGAGATTTTTAAAACAAGGAGGGACAAATGTAACCTTGTATCTACATGGGAGAGTCTCTCTCTCTCTCTCTCTCTCTCTCTCTCTCTCTCTCTCTCTCTCTCTCTCTCTCTCTCTCTCTCTCTCTCTCTCTCTCTCTCTCTCTCTCCTATATATAGAGAGAGGGACATGGAGATAGAGAGGATAGGTGGAGATAGATACAAGGAGAGGGAGAGATGGGGATTGAGATAGAGAAAGGGGTCTCTAGAGGGAGAAAGATACATATACATATATAGAGAGGGGAAATATAGGGAGATAGATCTAGCAAGGGAGCTATAGATAGGGAAATATAGAGAGAGAGGTAGAGAAGGGTATATTAAGAGATGGGGTTATGAGGATAGATATCTCAATAGGGAAAGAGATCAAGGATGTCTAGAGACATAGGGAGAGAGATTTCAAGAAGTAGAGGGATGGGGAGAGAGATAGAGAGGAGGAGAGAGAGGTAGCAAGGGATAGATTAAGAGATAGGGATCCCTATTCTCCTCTCTACCTAAACCATAAACCTAATACTCTAAACCATAAACCCTAAACCCTAAATAATTCCCCTAACCCCTAAACCCTAAACCCTAAAATAGAGCAACCCTAAACCCCTAAACCCCTAACCCCTAAACCATAAAACCTAGAAGAAACCCTAAAGCTCTATCTCCCTATCTCTCCCAATCTCTATTGTTCCCCTCACTCTATCTCTCTCTAAACCCTAAACCCTAACCCCTAAACTCAAGCAACCCTAAACCCCTAAAACCTAAACCCTAAACCCTAAACTAGAGCATCCCTAAACCCCTAAAGCCTAAATAATTCCCCTAAACCCTTACCCTAAACTTGAAACCCTATTTACTTGAGCAACCCTAAACTCATGTAAACCACAAAGAGTGAGGGAGGGAGAGATAGAAAGGTAGAGTTCGAGAGAGGGGATCAAAAGAGATCTAGCAAGATAGAGAGACATGGAGAGAGAGAGATAGAGAGGTAGGTATAGTTAGAGAGAGGGATAGAGGAGAGAGAGATATCTCTCCCAGGCTTGGTCTCCTCTATATCTCCCTATTCACCTCTCTATCTAAACCATAAACCTAAACCTCTAAACCTTAACCCCTAAACCCTAAACCCTAAACCATAAATAATGCCCCTAAACCCTAACCCCTAACCCCTAAACCCTAAAAATGAGCAACCATAAACCTCTAACCCCATAAACCCTAAACCATAAAACCTGGAAGCAACCCTAAACCACTATCTCCCTATCTCTCCCAATCTCTATTGGTCCCCTCGCTCTATCTCTCTCTAAACCCTAACCCCTAACCCCTAAACTCAAGCAACCCTAAACTCCTAAATCCTAAATAATTTCCCTAAACCCTTACCCTAAACCTTAAACCCTATTTACTTGAGCAACCCTAAACTCATGTAAACCTCAAATAAGGGAGGGAGAGATAGAAAGGTAGAGTTAGAGAGAGGGGATCGAAAGAGATCTAGCAAGATAGAGAGAGAGAGAGAGGTATAGTTAGAGAGAGGGATAGAGGAGATAGACATATCTCTCCCAGGCTCGATCTCCTCTATATCTCCCTATTCGCCTCTCTACCTAAACCATAAACATAAACCTCTAAACCTTAACCCCTAAACCATAAATAATGCCCCTAAACCCTAACCCCTAACCCCTAAACCCTAAAAATGAGAAACCCTAAAACCCTAAACCCCTAACCCCTAAACCATAATACCTGGAAGCAAACCTAAACCTTGAAGATATTTGTTTGATTGTCTATGTTTTCTTGGGGACCAAGTGTCTCATCATGGGATATTGATGGATAATGAATAGGACTAGCACAGGATGATGGATAGGGCTAATGGGATGACGGATAGGAGTGATGTGGAAACTTACTTTCTCATGGATAACATCTCAAGATCATAGATACTATCTTGATCACAAGGAGGATAAACATGGATAGCGCGATATTATATATGGATAGGATAAGTGGGGATGCATTGATATTCATTGGATTGGGGAGTAAGAGGTGGTGATGGGGGTTCACTAGGAGATGTTGGAGGATTAATGATGGGATCGATGTATAGAGGGGTTGACCATGAGATGGTAAGGGAACCAAGATGGGATTAGATGGGATGTTTGGATTTAGACTAGGATGGGTGGTTAGTGTTTCCACATTATTTGGACTAGGTTAGATTAAAGTATAGCTATTGGGTTTCTTAGATGGATGTGATGGGTTCTTGGATCCAGGATTAATAATCTTTGGATGTTTGACAACATGGCTACATGATGGGGTTTGACTTGGACTTATGGTAGGAGACTCTTCAATGAAATGGATAGACATAGGAGTGGACAATGGTGTTGCAGTGGTATACATGTTATTAGGAGGTTCTTTGTTGGGCTCAAGGATAGGAATTTGAGTACATGATGTTCTTAGATTCCTTTCTAATATTCCTTGGGTCACATCCTTCATGGCATCATGGGTTGAGTGAATGGATATAGGAGGCCTGGATGGATTAGGATTGGGAGTGTTAGAGGGGGATGAAATTGGATCGGTGGATTTAGATGGCTCCATATCTTTGCTTTTATTTTTGGATTTTGTAAAAGACTCTTCAAGGAGAAAAATTTTCAAGCATTCATGGGTTGATAGATTAGAGCTTAGAATGTTTGATGGTGGATGGATGATAGGGATTGATGGATTAGGATATGGGTGGACTAATGTGTTAGTATTACAAGGATTGGAGGAAAATTATAAAATAATTCCCCTTTAACACTAACCCCTAAAACCTAAACTTGAGCAACCCTAGAAACTCGTAAACCCTAAATAATTTACCCCTAAATGTCTGAGCAACCCTAAACTCATAAACCCTAAATATGCCCCTAAACCTAAGCAACCCTAAACCCCTAAACCATAAATAATTTCACTAAACCCTAAACTTAAGCAACCCTAAACTCATAAACCTGACCAACCCTCTCTCTCTCTCCAAAACAAGAAAACTAGGACTCTCTCTCTCTCCCCCCTTATCACCCTATCTCTCCCTTCTCTCTCCTAGATCCATCTCCATCCTCTCTCCCTCTTCCTCCCTCTCCTCTCAGATGTCGACAAAAAATATGGAAACAAGAAAACTAGGACATGCAAAGAGGGATGAGGATATAAGTTGGGATGATGAAATGGAAACAAGATAATTTATGAAATTTCCTTGGATGGGAAGAATGACGAGGAGAGGTAGAGAGGGGAGGGAAGTAGAGAGTGAGAGAGAGGATAGGAGGTAGAGATAGGAGGGAAGTAGAGAGTGGGAGAGAACCGTAGGAGGTATATAGGGGAAGGAAGAAGAGAGAGAGGGTAGGAGGTAGACAGGGGAGGGAAGTAGAAAGTGAGAGAGAGGGTAAGGGTAGAGAGGGAGGGGGGAGAAGAGAGTGAGAGAGAAGGTAGGAGGTAGAGAGGTGAAGGAAGCAAAGACTCAAAAAGAGGGTAGGAGGTAGATAGGGGAGGGAAGTAAAGAGTGAAAGAGAGGGTAGAAGGTAGATAGGGGAGGGAAGAAGAGAGTGAGAGAGAAGGTAGGAGGTAGAGAGGGGAGGGAAGCAGAGACTCAAAGAAAGGGTAGGACGTAGAGAGGGGAGAGAAGTAGAGAGAGAGAGATGATAGGAAGTGCAACTGCCCTTATAGACATGTATGTAAAGTGTGGAAGCATAGACAAGGCATGTCAATTGTATGACATAACACCTCAAAGAGATGTTCTATAATGGAATGCAATGATTTCAAGATATGTAAAAAATGGATTTTTTGAAAAGGCTTTAGAAACTTTCAAGCAAATGCAATTGGCATGTGTATTGCCAGTTATGCTCATCATAACGCGAGCACATTATAATGCACTCACGTTATGTGAAATCACATAATGTGAGCATGTTATAACACGCTCACATTATGCTCATCTTTATTTGACATGTTTTTATCAGTTTTAAGCAAAATCTAGAGATAATCTAGAGCGTGCTCCCCATCACGATGGCATTTTTTTCAATGAAAACTCAAAAAAATACCACCATAATCTTAAGCTCTCTGTTAGCTATCTAACCATATATTTTTTTTCACATTTTCAGTATGTTTAGTGTTTCATTTTGAATTTCTTTTATTAGTGTGTCCAATTTTTGTTAAAAACCAGTGTCTAGTATTTTTGACTTTTTTTTAACCCTTCATCAAAAATTGAAATAAGTTATATTTTTAGAAACTAGACTCCATTCTACATGAATTCAAAAAAAAATTAGATTTTCGATTAGTTTTCAAACATTTTAGGGGGGAGCACGCACAAATTTCTATTTTTTAGGATGTGTCCACTTTAAAAATTACTAAAAAATTAATTATTCATTAAAAAATTATCAGAAAAATCAGGGATAAACTACATAGTGTTACCTAATTTATCACTAGAGTGATTATTGAAATACTAAAAAAAGTTAACATTTTAGGGGGAGCACACTAGATACTATATTATGTTTTTTGGAGAAAAACATGACCAATTTGTGTGCTCCCCTTTTTTGAACCTCTTAATCTCAACCATTTTTGGAAAAAAATAGTAGTTTAGAAACTAGATTCGGAGCACTATAACTCTTATTTTATTTCCATCTTCAAATTTTGACTGTAGCTATCTTCAATTTCTCATCCAACATCAATGTTTCCTGATTTCAGAAAATAAAAAGATGGCAACTTAAGACCCCATTTTGGTCCCTCATCTTTGTGCACTTACCCACCAACTCAAGTATCTTCTCTCGGTAGCTCTCGGTATTATGTTACATCAATAGATTATGCAACTAGGAAGGTTTGGATTTATTTCCTTAGGTAGAAATCTGATGTATTTGAAACATTTAATAAATGGAGAAGCTTGGTTGAGAATAAGATAGATAAAAGATTAAAATGTATCAAATATAATAATGGTGGTGAGTATTGCAGTAAAGAGTTTGAGGATTATTGTGCCTCTAATGGAATTCGTAGGCAAAAAATGGTTCCAAGGACTCCACAGGAGATGGAGTGGGTGAGAGCATGAATAGGACAATAATGGAGCATGCAAGGAGCATGAGATTGCATGTTGGGCTGCCTTTAAACATGTGGGTATAGGCTGCCAATATTGTTGTATATTTAATTAAAAATGGTCCTTTAGTTCCTTTGGACTATGGTATTCTAGAGGAAGCATAGACATGTAAGAAGGTGAGTTATTCTTTTCTCAAAACCTTTAGATGTGAAGTATTTTCACATGTAGATTTTAAAAATAGAACCAAGATGGATACAAAATCAAAAAAGTGTATCTTTGTTGGATATGTTATTGATGAATTTGGTTATAGGCTATGGGATTTTGAAAATCTAAAAATTGTGAGAAGCAGGGATGTTGTATTCAATGAGAAGGTGTTGTACAAAGATCAGTTGTAGCAGTATGAGAAGAAATAAAAAGATTACGTTGTGCTGGATGGTACTTTGGATAGCAATGTTCTAGTGGTTCCTCATGCTCCACAACAACAACAAATAGCACAAACACCAGTGAATGTTAGATGGTCAACAAGGATAAGTAGACCTCCCAAAAGGTTTTCTCCATCTTTGTATTCTATTTTTTTAATAGATGATGGTGAACTAAAATGGTATGATGAAGTTATGCAAGTGGATATAAAGGTTCAATAGGAGCATGCAATGGAAGAAGAAATAGACTCCTTACTGAAAAATTAGACTTTGGAATTATGCAATTTGCTTGTAGATAAAAAGTCTTTACCAAATAAATGGGTTTATAGGATGAAAAAGGAAGATGGAGGTAAGAAAATATTTAAATCTAATTTAGTTGTAAAAGGATTTGCACATAAAAGGGCATTGATTTTGATGAGATTTTTTCTCCGGTTGTTAAGATGACTTCTATTTGTACTATTTTAAGTATTGTGGCTACTAAAGATTTGCATTTGAAAAAAATAGATGTGAAAACTTCCTTTCTCCATGGTGATTTGGAAGAGGAGATATATATGAAACAACCACAAGGATTTGAGGTCAAAGGTAAGGAGAAAGTGGTGTGCAAATTGAAGAAGAGTTTATATGGCTTGAAACAAGCACCTCGGCAATGGTACTTGAAATTTGATAGTTTTATGGTTGAGCAAGGCAACAACTGATGTAATTCTAACCATTGTGTTTATTTTAAGAGGTTGGATTATTATAGTTACATTATTTTATGTTTATATGTTGATGACATGCTTGTAGCAGGGTCTAACATGGATCACATAAGTGAGTTAGAATAACAGTTAGCAAAATCATTTGTTATGAAGGATTTGGGGACAACAAAACAATTCCTTAGTATGAGAATTTGTAGAGATAGGAAGAACATAAAATTGACTCTATATCAAGTTGATTATATTGAAAAACTATTGTAGAGATTCCATATGGAGAATGCAAAAGTTATCAGCACACCTTTGCCTAGTCATTTCAAATTGACTAAGGAGATGTGTCCAAAGACACAAAAGGAAGACAAATGTCCAAGGTACCATATGCTTCAGATGTAGGAAGTTTAATGTATGCCATGGTATGTACGAGACTAGATATTACACATGTTGTAGGAGTTGTAAGTAGGTTTATGAGTAATCCCATATTGAAGCACTAGAATGTAGTAAAATAGATTCTCAAGTGTTTGAGAGGTACATCCAATAAACATTTTTTTTAGGGCTCTAATACTGATTTAAAAGGCTATGTGGACTCACATTTGGCAAGGGATATTGATACCAGGAGGAGTACTACAAGTTATGTCTTTACTGTAGGTGGGACAACAGTGAGTTGGATCTCAAGGTTGTAAAAGGTGGTTTCTTTATCCATGACAGAGGCAGAGTATGTATCTGCAATAGAGGAAAGAAAGGAGATGATATGGCTACAATTTTTCATGGAAGAATTGGGAAAACAATAGGCTAAAAGTTATTTATTTATAAACAGCTAGAGTGCCATACATCTTGAAAATAATTCTTCCTTGCATTTAAGGACTAAACATGTATAGTTGAGGTATCACTTCATCCGGTAGGTGTTGGAGGATGAACAATTAAGGTTAGAAAAGATACATACAGATGACAATCCAGCATATATTTTTACAAAGGTAGTGACAAGGGAGAAGCTAAGCTCCTCTTCAGCTTCAGTTTGCCTTCAAGATTGAAAATAATAAAATCAGAACAATAGGGTCTAGGGTGCTTATTTTCAGTGGGAACTAGAAGGGCAGTGGTGTTATGATCAGTCTCCAAGTGGGAGATGATATGGTGTGGAGTTTGATCAGTCTCCAAGTGGGAGATTGTTGTTATATGGAACCTAATCAGACTCAGGTTAAATTTCCCCGCTTTTGTCGGTGCAGTTTCCACCCAAAGTATTTAATAGGGGAGTGTAGGGGGTAGATCCTATTATTCAATAAAGGCGTCGGTAGTTATTTTTCTATTGCCCGACATGTAAAAAACCCATCTTTTGTAACCGCCATAAGTCTTGCTAAAAATGGCTAGAGAAGGTGAAAAGCTTAGGGGTTTCAGTTGATATTGTATTGTAGCATATTATAGTGGTATCAAGTTGCAAGATTGCTGGTTGTAATCGGTTTGATTTTCTTGATAATAATATTAGAATCTCTGTTGGTAGATGTAGCCTGGGTTTGGGTGAACCATGTTAAAACTGTCTCTTAGTGTTATTATTTCTGTGTATTTTTTAATTCCTCTATTTAATCTCTAATTATCTGCATTTAATTGACATCTTCTGCTTTCTATTCCTAACATTGATTCTGATATGGTGCTCTATGAACGTTGTGGTTGAAATAACTATATGACCTGAAGGGTCACTAGTCAGTATTCTCCTATTTGGATTCTGAAGATTCCAACATTGCGTGGGCTGACAATTGCTCTTATTTATGCTTCTATATTAAGTTGGAGCTCTTCAAATTGATGGATCATGACTTGTGTTTGGAGTAGCCTCAACTTGTATTGTTGTTCCTGAACTGTTAGTTGATCATGTTGTAGTTTAGGGTGAATTTCCTCAATCTCTTTGATGGTTGCCCTCACTCACTGGCCTCTAAGCCCAGGGCACATTCATGATCCCAAATCAAGAGAGAGTTGGAGTTAACCTCGATTTGACATAGGGTTTGACTTAGGGTTTATGACTTAAGGTTTAACTTGCTTTGCGTTGCGTTGGTTGACTAGTATTGACTAGTGTTCACCTTGTGTTGGAATCAAAGGTTTGACTAATGTTGACCTTATGATGAATTTGAGGGTTTGCAATCTTCTTGTGATACTAATGTTTTTTTGTGTTTTTTTTTTTTTTGAATGCATGCAAGCCTAATAATGGAAAATCTTTAAATATGTAATATGAATGTAAAGGAACGGATTTTTGATCTTTTTCTACTCTAGAAAATTGAGAGCTTTGTAAAGGGGAATAACTAGAGACTTTGTGTTCCTGTTCATTTAAATATTTATGAAGAATGGTTGTTCTTATGTCATCATTTCTTCCTGAAGGTTGGTTATTCTTACATTTGATCAGTTCTCTTTTTGCTTATTTCCTCATTCCTTCCTCTTGGCTTATAGATGATTTTGAGACTTTGTGCTCATGCTTTTAGTTTAATTTGATCTTCCCTTTTCTTCTTGTCCTTCAAGAAATCTCTGCTATGATTCTTATGTTTGTAGTTAGATTTCTTTTTCTTTTCTCTCGTTTTTCCAATTACAGCCTTTTGTACTTTTTAGTTAAAAGTACTCAAAAATTATAAAGCCCCATCATATGAGGGAGCTGTCCTTCTCAAACGTATAGGAAAATCATTGACCTCATAATGATTTCTCCATTTATTGGTGAATTTTGTTGCTGCCAGTTGAACGATTACCTTTGTATGAATAAACTATTTACCAACACTATATTATTTTACAATTCTATTATAGAAATTAAGAAAAACAATTAAAAAAAGACCGGAGTGTAACTTATAAGTGATGCAATCAATTTGAGTTTTTATAATTGTATGCATGCTAAAATTCAGGTATAAGAATTGTCATCTTTTTACGTATGAGATTTTTTAAAGCCTACGCTTATGACAATTAAGGATTTTCTTAGTATAACTGGTGGCGTATGATGAGCCATGAGCAGCTGTGTCCAACACCAATCACCTTTTTATATGGATTGGAGAAGCAGCTATCGCTAGTGTTCACGTAGTATTGTTAGTGACGAGGTTGATAAGGGATATCAAAGACTACGTATGAACCGTCAATTACGCCGAAGATCATGGAATTTGACACAGACGTGATTTTCTCCCCCTACTCTGTTTGGCTCTTTTGATTAGTAAAAGTTTATAAATTTATTATAAAAAAAACACAAATGACACCCTGATGACACCGTTAACCGTAGTACACACGACAACACGTCATGTCTATTTCCAACCTGGACAGATAATGATTGCAACTTGAACTTATAATTTGTCCTCAGCGTAAAGAGTTGTGTTTGATTACAAAGTGCCCGCTGTTTACGGTTGAAACCATCTTTATATAAAAGGCCGGCATATAATCATTCAACTTCAATGTATAATTTGTATATTGTGTAAATGTTTAAATGTTTTTATTTTTTTTAATTTAACTTTATATTTTGTTTTTGTTAAAAATAAAGTAAACAATAGATAAATAATTCAGAAGCGTTCTACACTCACAGTAAGGGTTGAAAGATTCAGATTCCTATAACTAGTAAACAAAAATTAAAAAATAGAAAATAAATCAAATCAAATCAAATTCAATGCATGGCATGGTGGCATGGAAGAATAAATAAAATAAAATTCAATGCATGGATGTAATGGCATAGGAGTTACAAATAAAATAAAATAAAATAAATTCAATGCATGACGGAAATGGCATGAGAATTACAAAAAAATTAGCTATACATAGATGGAAATAGGTACTTCTAGAAAGATATCTCTGAAGGTACTTTAGATATATTTTTTAAATATAGGTATACTAATACTTTACAAATAAAACCATCTTTAACATAAAAACCAACATAATGACTACAACGAACCAGCTCATATAAGTTCAAGATGTCTAATATCTTGTTATCTGTGGGTTTGACAAACAAAGCTCCGCGTGTTGTTCTAACATCTAAACGAATCTTACAAAGCTAAAAACGACATGCAGACAAAATTTCAGCAGGCGCTCTGTGTTTTTCTTCTATTATGCATCCCTATGTTGTTCATTGTTCCCAACGTGCAAATATGCTACGCAGCATATCCTGACAACTATACAAGCGATGAATTCCAGAACAATTTGGAGACAGTTCTAGATAATCTTGTGAAGCATACATCATCCTCAAAGGGTTTCAATACTTCTGTCTCCAGCCAAAAACCGCATAAAGCTTATGGACTTGTGCAATGTAGGGGAGACTCAACGGAGAATGAATGCCGGAAATGTGCAAGAAAAGCAATCTCCGTCGTTCGCCAGGATTGTGCAAATGCCACAGGGGTGAAAGTTTGGCTGGACAAGTGCTTCTTACTGTACGAGAATTCTACCAGAAAACTAGATATGTGCAATCTAGTAAATTTCACCGATGACCCTAATAGGTTTAGGGTGGCAGTTAAGGCACTTTTCACAAATCTGTCAGATGAAGCCGTTCGATCTCCTCTTGGATATTCTGCCTCTTCGTTTTTTCTTCAGTGCTGGGGAGATATAACTTGTGTTGGCTGCAAAGTATGCTTAAAATTGGCAATTCAAAAACTGTTAGATGCAACAGGCAATGGAACACAAATTGGAGGCCGATTTTATGGGAGAAGTCACAATGCTCGTTACCAAACTTCTCGACTCTCTACACCTGCGCCTCCACCCCAACTGCCTTCTCCAGCACCGAGTAATATGCATATCAATTTTATCTTAAGCTAAAAAAAAATTTATCTTGCTACTCTCGCGAATTCCATATAAGAGGAATGTGATGACAAAGGATCTATCCGCAAATTGAACTATGACATAGAAACCCAAATCAACCATAGGCTATGCCGATAGATCCCATTAATATTATGGGGGCTCTAGGTGCCGTTACTGGTTCATTTAACTTATTCCTTCATGTCCTTTAAATAACCAGAATAATTATTATTATTTTTAATGGTGTTTTTAGCACTAAGCACTCAAAATGATCTTCATGCAGAAAAGTGCTCAAACAAAATAGGTATGGTTTTGGGTATTGTGAGTGGCTTGTTGGTGATGTTACTGTTTATGTCATGCCTGTTTGCAATCCGAAGAAAATTCAAGTCTGCGGTAGTACGGAACCCAACAGAAGGTATTTTCTGGCCCTAAATTTTATTGAATTTGTCCTCCTATATTTGTCCTTCTATATTTTTATTCACAAAGTTGTAAAGGTTATTTTTAAATATCATCTATTTCAATAGCTAAAGGTTAATTTTGGCCAATAAAGATAGGAGAAATATTTACCACTTTTTATTGTGGGATGAAGTGTAAAATTGCTATTCACTTTTTCACCATAGAAATGGATGATATTTAAGTAGAGTGCAAAATTCCTTTTTAGAGATCTCTCTTCTTTCTCCACAAATTATCGTCCCACTAATATCTTTCTAATTGAAACTAGATACAAATTTCTGATTTTGTTTTCCTTTTGCATTACTTATCAGAGAATCCAGATACAGAGGTAGACACAGCGATTCGCCAGGAGCTTGAAATAATCTCTCCAGAGAATCGAGATACAGACGTAGACTCGGGGATCTGCCTGGAGCAGGAAATAATCTTTAACTTGGAAAATATCAAAACTGCAACTAGAAATTTCCATGATGATAACAAGCTTGGAGAGGGAGGATTTGGCCCTGTCTACAAGGTAACATAGACCACTCTACTTAAATATCATTCAGTTCAATGGTCAAACAGTCAATAACAATTTTACACCTCATCCACAATAAAAATTATTAAATATTTGTTCTATAACATAAAACTAATCCACTTGGCTTTTAAACAGCAACCCTAAATATATTATTGAATTGAATTGAACAAGGTTGTTTATTCGTGACTGTTTAAGCAATCTATGTTGCTCTTGATCACAGATCTGTCTAGTAAAATTCCCTAAAAGCTATTATTGCATAGCGCGAATTTCCAATTTAATGTTCAAACGTAATTTAGATCGATCTAGCTTGTACCATTCTACATATAATTTGTTTCTTCTAATATTTCTTCCAAATAAAAAAAACAGTCAGCATTCTCATGTTGGCAAGTGTGATATAAGCATCAGGGCACAATGGTTGATGGACAACAAATAGCAGTAAAGAAGCTTTCCTTGCGATCTTTGCAAGGGAAAAATGAGTTTTTAAATGAGGTTAAGTTGGTGGCAAAAATTCAACATCGAAATCTTGTGAATCTACTTGGGTGTTGCACGAGGGATCAGAACGACTGCTTATTTACGAGTTGTTGGCTAACAAGAGCCTTGACAAGATACTATTTCGTAAGTTTATTCCATTTTAAATCTAAAAAGGAATGTCATTTAATACTTGTTCTTCTCAAGTGAAAGTAATAAAACATTTGTTCTTATTTGCATGCATGGCTATAGATCCGCAGAGGAGCAATGAACTTGACTGGCAAAGGCGTTTGAACATCATACTCGGAGTAGCCCGTGGGCTTCTATATCTACATGAAGATTCTCAGCTTCCCATCATTCATCGAGACATTAAAGCAAGCAATATTTTGCTTGATGAGAAAATGGAGCCAAAAATATCAGATTTTGGCTTAGCAAGACTATTTCGTCGAGATGAGAGTCATGTTAACACAAGGGTTGTAGGAACATAGTAAGAATTTACACAAGTACTTTCTCATTTTGTAGGTAAAAATTAAGATTAGCAATATTCTTTGAAAAATGTTCAGCAAAAGTTAAGCATAATCACAACATATTTTACATTTAAATGTAGAATAGTTGTATAACATCAATTTTTAATCTATATAAAAATTTTCTTATTTTTCTATTATCTTATTTATTATATTAATATTTTTTTATGAGTTATGATGATTTACCTTCTCAATTCTTAAATTAGTACAACTCTTAGAATTTACTTCACCATATATAAGTTGTTTCTCTAAGGAACATGATTTGAAATATTGGAATTATGCATAAAATTTATATTAGTTGATTACAATGAATTTACTAGTTTTATTTGATTTTGGTTACTCACAACTAAATATTTTTCGTTTCTTTTTTACATGATTCTTGTTTAAGTTGTGTTTTGGTCTAATAATTTTTTGATTATGCAGTGGTTATATGGCACCGGAGTATGCTATGCTAGGCCAACTATCTGTGAAAGTTGATGTCTATAGCTTTGGTGTTGTCATTTTGGAAATTATATGTGGAAGAAAGAACACTGATATCAATCTGTCCCCAAAATTTCAAACCCTAGTAGAATGGGTAAGATAATAATATATATTTATTTAGTTTGTTTTCTAAAGCTATATATTTTATGAAGACAAGTATACATCATGTTATGTAGGTATGGAGATCTTATAAGGGAGGAAATATTGTGGATCTGATTGATAGAGCAATAATAGAAAGTTTCCCTAGTGAGCAAGTTTCAAGATGCATTCATGTGGGTCTTTTGTGTACACAAGCAGATGCATCGCTTCGCCCACCAATGAGTAGTGTATATGCAATGTTTTCAAACTCTTTTATGACCAACTTACCAGATCTTGAAATGCCCGCGTATTTGAGGATTACACAAAAAGATGTTCCATTAACATCAACATTAGCATCTACAAGTAAAACTTCATTTGCTTCACCTACCACTCATTTGGTGAACCCATATATCAATGATGCATTAGTAACAGATTTGGAATTATAATTGATTTACTAAATTTGAACTATATGTTAAGGAGGACATAAAAGTTAATTGTAATTGAATAGGGATATTAATGGATGCATATATTTTTAGGTTAATATTAATTAATCAATTGAGAGACAAGGAAAGTGGGTGAAATTAAAAAACTCTATTTCATAAAGTGATAATTAGTAGTACATGATGTTTTAATAGAAGAAATAGGTATTATATTCAGAATTTCATATATAGTTTTAATTTTCCAATTTTATATTTCTTGGAAGTCATGACACTTGGTATACTATTCTATGACATAGCATTATTTCATGACAGGTACTTAGTTAGGAGTTGCAAATAGATTTATGACAAGTAATTTTGGACAAGTAGAGCCATTTAAGAGGGAATCTTATTATAAATATCTATTATTATTTTTTTAAAGGAAGGAATTTATGGCCAAGTTGTCCTCTTACTTCTATAAATTGAGGGTGTTTGTATGCATTTGGAAGGTTGTTGTGTTTGGTCTTTTTTAACTTTTAACTTGCAGATTGTGGGAAGGAAGAACTCTAAGTTTTCCTAAGGGTGGCTTCACGTGAAGGATCCCATCATTACTCTGAGTTTGAAGGAATCAAGTCTTATATCATGCATTGAGTAGCTCTATAACCAAATTTATTACAATTGAAACAATTTCCATTGAAAGATGGATACCTTTGAGCATTGGGTTGTCTTACTGGAGGTCTTCTAGGATTTCTTCTTTGATTTCTTGCATCAGGATTTCTTTGACTGGATCTATAGCTTTCGCCTTTCTCAAATCCCAGACCATGCTTATCATTTTCCTTCTTCTGACTGTCAAGCAACACCTCAAGTTTAGCTGAGCTTATCTTGAATTTCTCTTTATATTCATTTGCAACTTCTAGGTCATGTTTGAGAATGACAATTTGTCTTTCAAGTTCTTCCTCATTGTCCCTATTTTCATGTAGATCAAACTCTAGATTGCCATCTATTCTGTCCAATCTGCAACATTCTTCTATTCTTTCTTTCAGAGATTGATTCATTTTTTCTTTAGTCTTCTTCCTTTCTTCAATTTCCTTAGTTATCCTCATCACCCTAGATTCCATCTCATGTTTTAGGACAACAACTTCTTTAGCTAACTTCTCACATTCCTTTGTCTTCTCTTTTAGGGCCTCATCCATGTAATTGTCTTCATTCTGATTTCCTAGTTGAAGAAGTAGCTCCTTCCTCTTTTCATTAGATTTGCTCAATTTTTATTTTAAGGTCTCAATGAAATCTTCAGCATCTTTAAGGTTATCTTGCAGTTCTTTGACTTGTGCTCTGGACTAATCAAGATCTTCTAAAGCAAGTTTAAGTTGTTCTTCGATGCCATCAGAATACTTGAATGAACCCATTAAAAACACCTTCCCAGATCTTCCTCAAGTTGTTAAACTTCTTCTAAGGAACCATGTTCTAATACCAATTGTTGGAATTAAGGAACACTGAGAGGGGGGGTGAATCAGTGTTCTAGAAAACTTCTTAGTTTATTCCTTAATTAATTCTTCACACAAATTCAAAAGAAAGAAGCAAGTACATAAGAACAAAAACAACAAGATAATAACACATGAACACCAAGATTTTTGCGTGGAAACCTGGTTAAGGGAGAAACCACGGTGGGGGTTAACCCACAAGAAATTATACTCTATTAAAAGTATTACAAATGGGGAAGGCACGTGCCTTCAAGGTGCACTGCCTAGAGCTCACTATTCCAAGAGGCTCACTACCTATAGAAATGATTACAAGAAGATTATAGAATGTTTGAACTGATGAATAGCATCTACCAATGCAAAAATTTAGTTCCGGTTAAGCACAGAATACTGATCTTACACACTTCATCCTTACTCTACCCTATTTCACTCTTTGGCCTTAATTTGAGCTTGGATCTTCACCTTCGCACTTCTTCCTATCTTTTTTACACTTAATCCATCATCACATACCCATCATACATCAAAAAACCTGAATCCATTGGCTAGATATATCCGCATCAAGAAATTTAATCAACTATAGTTGGCTTCAAGAAAACTCAGAACATTTATTAAGAACTCTTCTCTGTCGGCTAAACCATGCACAATCAACAATGCGAACCAAAAACTTGTGTTCTCAAATCATTAATCATGTCAACCAATACCACTGATTATCACAAATTACTTAACCAATAGCTTTTCTTCATCTGGACCAAGATCAAATGCCAAGTCGGCTTGTTCTTCTTCTGACTGTACTGACTAACTGGAACTTGATACTCATATGCTTATAACTTTTGAATCCTTCATCACCGGAGGCTAAATTTTTGGATTTAGATAGTCCTGACAATCCTTATCACTCCCTCACATCCACAACACACTGTGATTTACCATCAGAGAGATCTGGACCTAGATACTAGACCCTATCACATGCTCTATTTCTGACTACCCAAACTCAGACAAATCTTCACTCTGACTTGCAGTATGAACAAATTATGTAATGCGGATGTGTAGGATAGACTTAGTTGCCATCAATGACAACACATGTCATGCATAAAAGTGTCTCTTTCCAACATAAACCATATGGATAATGTAAATAATTTTCCTTTTCAAGATAATCATGCAATAAAGTAGTTTTAACATCCATTTTCTCTACTTCAAAATTACAAACAGTAGCAATAGAAAGTGGGAATCTAATGGAAGACAATTTAGCAACATGAGAGAAAATTTCACCGAAATCAACTCCCTCTCTAGGAGTATCCCTTATCCATTATCTTGTCTTTGTACCTCTCTTACTTACAATTTGCTCTAAATTTCTTCTTAATCACCCACTTACAACCAATGGGCTTCCTACTTTGGGGCAAACTCACAACTGATCCTAGGTGTCACATTTATCCAATGCCATTGTCTCCTCCTACATGGCCTCCATCCAAGAATCATGCTCATCTAAATAGAGATCTTCCTTGGAAGATCTCAGTTCATCATTAGTACATGACAAAGAAAATACGCAATGAAAATCTAATGGGCTACTCTTTTCAACTGGGTTTGATTATCTCTTGGATCATCTCAAGGGTGGAGTAAGGATTTTTCCTATTCATCTACATATTAAACCTACTCAAATATCTCACCTATATCTTCTTCTTCCTCTCCATCCTCTAATCTAACATTTTATTCTTCAACATGTGCATATTCTTACTTCTTAATCTTAGTCTCAAAATACATTTTTTATTTCCTTCTTTTTTCTTTGGCTGCACAAGATCTAAAAATACTCTAAGTTCCTTAAAAATCACATCCTTAGAATAAATCATTTTCAAGGTTAGAGTATTTTAAAGCTTATAATCTTTTACATTCTCACTATAACCAATAAAGATGCATTTATGTGCTTTCAAATTCAACTACAGAGGTGACATGGAAGCTAGGTCAATTGGCCCTTGTAGCAACTCAAGTGTATCCAAAAACTGAGCTTCTTGTTGCTTCTCCAGAAATTCTTTGATTGAATCAACTGGATCTTGTGTGACTGTAACAGTGTCTCTCACCATGTCATGAGACACTTCTTCCTCTATAGTCTTCTCCAGAGGTTCTTGGTCCATAGCTTCTTGCTCATCAGTTTTATGTTTTAGAGAAGGGCTAGCCTTGCTCTGTTCATCATCCTAATTTCCCTTATTATCAGTTTCATTTTGCTCCAGAGGGGCTTTAGTATTCTCAAGAGTTTTGTCCTCTTCTTGCTCCTTCATCTCTTCATTTTTCCTTGGGATTACCAAAGGAGTTGTCTTTGTTTGGTTCAAGCCATGATCTAAGCTAACTTCCAGTAGAGAAGTATCACCAACATTTGGTTCTTCCTTGTCATGAATTGTTGGGATATTGAGATCTCTTAAGACATTGAGAGTTACTTTTTCTGTGTCCTCTACCAATTTTTCTATGTCCCCAGACATCAAAATGTTGGTCCTTGTCTTTATGTCAAATACTTTTCCAAGTATCTTGGTGACTTTTTTTCTCCTCAGTAGTTATATCTAGACACAACTTTATTACTGCATGTTCTCTTAATTCTAAGTCTTTTTCCATTATTGCCTCCCTTCTAGAAAACATGATACTACCCAAGCTATCTAGTAGATCTATAATTACTTCAAGGAGGGCTTTGTTAAACATATCCAAAAATTTGATCACTGCAATTTCAATGATGTTTTTATCTGCATCATTATACTCATCATATAGTTGTGCTATTGGCTTAAGATTTCCATGAGCTACCATAGCATTCAAGGTATCCTCCAAGGTTATTGTGGCCTCTACTTCCTTAGACTCTATTTGCCTTGGCTTTTTCTTTCTTTTTCCCTTATCAGAGGGCTTCTCTTGTTTACTCCTAAAAAATTATCTATCCTTAGTCTTCATTTTCTTTACTTCTTCATCTGATTCAGTCTCCTCTTAATCTACTCCAACACTTACATACATCCTTTTACCTTTAGTTTTCTTCCTTTTGTTCTCTTTTTCAGTGGGTTTCTTTGTAGGTGCTTCCACACTCACTGAAGGAGTGGGATTAGAGGATTTGGATATAGTTTTGGTGGAGGTTGAGCCTTTTGTTCTCCTCTTTGTTACTGTAGACTTTTTTTATTTCTTCTCTGGCTCTTCCAGAGCCTTTTTCGTCTCATCTTGCTTCTTTTCTCTAGAGATGCTCTTGTTGCTTCTACCTTTGCTCTTGTTTCTACAACTTTTTCTTTAGTGAATCCCTTGCTTTGGGCATATTCCTCTGTCATTTTTCTAGCCTTCTTTATAGATTCAGGCTTTCTCAATTCAACATGCACCTTGACTGAGATTTCCTCATAAGTGCCAAATCTTTCCTCAGTAGGGTCTCTAGGCTTGCTCAACATGAGCTCAGCTAAGCCAATCAGTACCTCTTCTGTTGCTTCATACCCCATAGGAGGAACCCACACTATCCTTGGCTCTACAACTACCATTATACATTGATCTTTATTTACGTTAAAGCATATATCATTCTTGTATTTTTCCACTAGAGATTTAGGTATTCTTTCCCTGGATTGCATGGCCTTCTGAAAGTTTTTGAAGTAGTGCCACAGGGCTTCATTTTGTGCATCATGACTTCCTAAACTATTCAAATGATTCCTAATTTGGATGGCAACTAGTTTTCTATCATACTAGATCAAATTCTTCATTCTGGGCAATTCTTTCATAAAGTAGAAGAATAGGCAAATGATCAACGTACCATATTTAAAGGGACATTTTGACTCTTTGGTCTTCTTCAAGTTTTCCATCAACTGTTGTCGGAGCAACTCACAGAGGTCATAGTCAACATTCTTCTTAACCATCTCATATGTAATGTGGATGGCAATACTAGAGATAGAGTTCTCCTTATTTGTAAAGTATATCTTATATCTGACCACCATAGATGCAAATCTCACTGCATGGTCTGCAATGGAATTCACTGTCAATGCCCTTTTGTCGAATTGAACACTAGTTTCCTCAATTACAGTACTATTCTTCACAGATTTTAGCACTGGCACATTTCCAGTGGAGTTCATTCCTATTATAGCTGTAATTGCTTCCTTTGTGATCATGAAGGGTTCTTCAAGCCACATAAATTCATCATGAATTTTGTTGAGCACATTCCGGACCCATTCGTCCTCTACAAATGTTGGGAAGTCTATATATTATATGAATTTCTTCTTCTCCAATGCCTTGTATTCTTCCTTCAAATCAAAATCATCACTGCTCAGATGTTGCAGGTATAGGTCTATAATTTGGGTACCACAATGTTCTGCTAGGGCAATACAAATGTATGGCCTAGTGTCTTCCTCATGCATTAAGTCATACGACACTTCTGAGAATGTGCCATTAGGTTCAACTTTCATTGATTTGAAAGGGTGTTTCTTAAATTTTGGTTGGGGCCTTTCTTTGATGTCTATCACTTGTAGGGTCAACATGATTTCACAATAATTCAAACAATTTCATAGAGAAGTTTCAATTGTAAATACCTCTTTTTGATGGATTAGGGTTTCTCCACTCGGAGTCACCGGAAATCACTAGAGTTGCTTAGGGTTTCACTTCTGATCTCCTTGGACACTTGAAAACTTGAATGCAAAGTGATAATTCCATCATATGCAAGCCTTTTAACCTTCCTTTACCAAAACCTAATCACTATAAATACCAATTTCCAAAAAGTTATCAAACACTTCACTATTAACCATAGTCAATCAAGATTGCTCCATAATGCACCACATTAGATCTTATTCTGCCAGTAACTTCTTTAAAAGATTCATCCAATACTTCTTTTACTCATACCTTAGTGTTGGATCTCAGCACCAACTATCTAGCTAGGGGATCAAGATTTTCAATAAAATCTCCCCCTGAGCCAGAGCTCCCAATTTACTTCCTGGAGAAAGTATCTGCACCAGAGGCTAGTGCAGATCCATCGTTGACCTCATTTACATCCTTCTTAATCTAGATTTTTCTCATTTACTTCTTGTTTTCTTCCAGATCAACCTTTCTTTTTCTTTTATCTTCCCTCTGCTCTATTTTCCTCTTTTCTACAGGATTATTTCTTTTCACATTCTTGCTTCTGCAGAATTTTGCAATGTGTCCAGGTTTATTGCAATTGTAGAAAATAATATTCCTCTATCCTTGGTTCCTTCCATTGATTGGATTAATTCTTGATCTACATTGGTTAGCCATATGCCCAAATCTATTGCATGTAAAGCATTTTCCATTGAAAGATTGAGTATTCCTTCCATTGTTGAGACCATTCCTTATCTAACTTCTACATTCATTTGCTCTATGACTAACTATCTTGCAATTGAAACACTAACCAAAGACTGATGGAAGATTTTGATTCATTCTACTTCTACACTGAGTAGCTTTATGACTAAACTTATTGCAATTAAAACAATAGCCATTGAAAGATCGGTACCTTTGAGCATTTGGTTGCCTGACAAGAGGTCTTCTAGGTCTATTTCTTTGATTCTGGACCTGGTTGCCTTTCTCTTTCTTCATCTCATTGTTAACTTGTCCTAATTTAGAACTTTCTCCTCTTTCAAATCCCAAACCTTTCTTATCATCTGGACTTTTCTAATTGTCAATCAACTCTTCAATCTTTGCAAAGCTTATTTTGAACTTTTCTTTGTAACCATTAGCTATTTCTAGATCATGTTTCAAAATCACAACATCTTTTACTAGCTTTTCACATTCCTCAGACTTGTCTTTCACAACTTGACATAAATGCTCTTCAACCTTTTCTTTTTCTTCAATTAGCATACATAAACTATTTAGGGTTTCATTTGCTTCTTTCAATTGTTCACTTAGCTCTTTCCTCCTATCTTTGGATTTCTTGACTTGTTCCCTTAGCTTCAGGATGCATTCATCAGCTTCCTTGGCATTCCCCTTCAAATCCTAAATATCTGCTTCATACTTATCAAGATCTTCAAGATCAACTTTTAGTTCTTCATTGCTGACATACATGCAATCATCTATTGTAACATTGCTTGGATGAATTGCTTCTGGAGGAGTAGGATATCTTCTACCTACTATGTGTACACTTTCCTCGATCTTCCTCAAGCTATTAGACTTCTTTCAAGGAACCTTGCTCTAATACCAATCTTTGAACACAAGGAATACTGAGAGTGGGGGTGAATTAGTATTCTATAAAACCATTCCTTCGCATGCTCTTTAACCCATTTACTAAATTCAATAACATGAAAGCAGAATAAACACAAGAAAAGCAACCATAAAGTCATAACACATAGACACCAAGATTTTTACGTGGAAAACCCAAAAAGGGAAAAACCTGTTGCAAGTACGGGCCTAACTGGTGTTGTCATTGATGTCAACATAATCCTGTTGCATTAATGATAAGGATTGGATGAGTTGTGTGCTAAGGATATTGAGAAAATTAATCCTAATTAGGAACAGAGAAGAACAGTGAAGACAATGAGGTAAAGATTCCTGCTAAGATGAAGATAAGAGGATACGCTTCAAACTGTTTATAGATATATGTCTTAAGATGATCTAGTAAAGATTTTAGAGGTCTGCATGAAGATCTAAAGAAGTTATGGCTACTTAAGTAAAATTGGTTCTGGCAGATGTTCAGAGGTGACAAAGTGATACAGATAGGTCCAGTGAGATCCAGAAATGAAATATCATGTTCTACGAATTTGGTGGAGTGTTTAGGAAGTCAATCTGAAGTGACAACTCAATTGGTTCATGGTGTGGAGGTCCACAAGCATCTATTCCAATATGATAGTGATGACAGACTGTGTTCTTGAGGTTCCAGATGAAGGAGAGAATGATTTCAATAAGAAGAAGTAGTGTGGATGTTTTTGATGTCTCAAGCAAGCTTGTGGAGGTCTTTGGATTGTGTCCAGTTCGTGTTGATGGTCTGCATTGAAGATTGAGCTCATAATTAAAGATTTACTTCTCGATGATGATGTTCTTCTTAATTCTGGCCGACCGGATGAGTTACACATCCTGCGGATGATCTGGAAGGTGTCCTGTGAAGAATGGTGTGTTCCCAAAGAAATATTGAAGTCTCAGATCTCTGTAGCCTACAGTGTGTTGATCCATGTGAAGTCTTTTTGTAATAAGTCATGTTGTATTTATGTACTTGCTCTGTAATGTATGCTAACTTGGATGATAATTCCTAATTTGATGTCTTGTATAAATAAGGAGTTGTAAAGTCATTTCAAAGTGGTTGTGTGGCGATGAGAGTGTGGTAGAGAGTAGCAGAGCGAAAGGCAGAGTAGAAGTATTGAGCTTAAATGGAACTAACTCAAGCATGGTGAAGATGCTATTCTCCAGTTCAAGTATGTGATACTTATTATTCTGTAGACAGTGTGTCTCTTGTAGCTAGTGAGCCTCTGTGAGCAGTGTGCTCAGGCAGTCAGCCCTAATTGGCATGTGCCATTTTGTTCTTTCTATTCTTCTAATAGAGAATACAATCTTGGGTTAATCACCCCGTGGTTTTTCCCTTAACCAGGTTTTCCACGTCAAAATCTTGGTGTCTTGTGTGTTAATGTGTTTCTGCTCTTGATTTAATACATTATGTTTGCATGATTGATTTATTATTATGCTGTTGAATTACAAAGTGGATTTAAGTGTTTAATTGGAAGAAAGTTTTGGACAACTGATTCACCCCCCCTCTCAGTTGTCTGCTCAAAATCTAACAATTGGTATCAGAGCTAAGTTCCTCTAAAAGAGCTTATTCACTTGAGGAGATCCAGGATGTCATCCTACAAGAAGGATAGTCTGAAGTTTGATGGAACCAATTTTACTCTTTGGAAAAGCTGCATGCAATGTCACTTGCAATGTATGGGAATGCAATATTGGACCATGGCTTCAAAGAAGTATACTCCTCCACAAAATGGTCTGAAATTCGTAGATGCAATCACAGATGCTGAAAATAATCTACAGACTAAAGAAGCTCTTCTAAGTGCCTTGTCTGATTCAGAGCTGACAAATGTTGTTGGCCTACAAACTGCTTTTGAGATTTGGGAAAAATTGGAACTTCTGCATGAAGGAAACAAGTATGTTAAATGTGCCAAGCTATAGAGTCTGAAAGGAAAATTCAAAAATCTGAAGATGAGAGAAGATGAAAATATCACTACATTTATGCCAAGAGTAAATAATCCTGTTTGTGTCATTAGATGTGCTAGTGGAGTCTTGGATGAAGATGAGATCGTTGGAAAAGTTCTCAGATCCATTCCTGATTCTTACAAGTACAAGGTTGCTACTATTGAGGAATTTAGATCTATTTTAGGTATCACAAGAGATCAATTGGTTGGTAAATTGGCTTCTTTTGAGTTGACTAAGTTTGGAGATGTCCCCCCAAGACTAAATCTGCATTCAAAGCTAGTGCCTCTGTTAAAGGAAAACAAAAGTCTGATCTGAGAGAAAACTCTTCAAGGAAATTATCATGGTATGAAAAATCTAGAAGAGACCTGGAAGAAGATGAAGTAGAAGCTGCTCAACTTGAAGCCCTTATTGCAAAAAGACTACCAAGAGGATCCGGTAAGTATGAGGGAAAATTGCCTTTTAAGTGTTTTAACTGCAATAAGATTGGTCATTTTGCCTGAAGGTGTCTGAAAAGATTTTCAAGTCCAAATCCTAACAGATCAAGGTTCCAAAAGAATTGTTACTATGTTCATAAAGATGATGATAATAAAGGAGTAATAGATGATGAATCAGAGACAGGAAACAAATCCGAAAGTGACTGGGTGTTTATTGCCATCAAGGAAGAAGATCTAACGCCCTCTCAATCTGTCAATCATAAAATTATGGAAAGAGCTATGGCTACCCAAGTTGAAGAAAAGGATGATTGGGTCATTGACAGTGGATGCTCTCACCATATGATAGGTGACAAATATAAGTTCATAGATTTGGAAAGGTATGAAGGAGGAGTGGTAAAGTTTGGTGATAATTCTGCTGGTAGAATCAGAGGAAGAGGAACTATTTATTTTGATGGAAATAACAAAACCAGTAATGTACTATATGTTGAAGGTCTAAAGCACAATCTTCTCAGTGTTGAACAGTTGGTGAACAAAGGCTATGATCTCTGATTCAAGAATGGAAAATGCAAGATCTTTGAAAGTTCTAGAACAGAGATTGCATCCAGTACTCAAACTAAAGGTAATATCTTCCACTTGGTTTGTACTGGTAAAATTTCCTTATTTGTTCAAACTGATCAGAGTTGGTTGTGGCATAGCAGAATGTGTCATGTGAATTTTGATAATATCATAAGATAAGCAACACTCAGGCTGTAAGAGATCTTCCAAGACTTGTGAAACCTACTAATAGCTTGTGCAAAGAATGTCAAATGGGTAAGTAGAGAAGAGTCACATTCAAAAGTAAGGAACAGTCCTCTACCAGATTATTGGACTTAGTTCATACTGACCTATGTGGTCTGGCAAGAATCAGAAGTGTGCAAGGTGATAGATACTTCATGTTATTAATTGATGACCATTCCCAGATGATGTGGGTTACTTTTCTGAAAGAGAAATCAAAAACTCTTGAGACATTCAAAATATTCAAAGCTATGGTAGAGAATGAAACTGGATTGAAATTTAAATTTCTGAGGTCTGATAGAGGTGGAGAATTCACATTCGGTGATTTCATAGAATTCTGTGAGAAACATGGAATAAAAAGATAGTTGTCTGCTCCTAGAACTCCACAGCAGAATGGAGTAGTGGAGAGAAAAAACTAGACCATCTAGGAAGCATCTAGAACCATGATGATGGAAGAAAATGTTCCTCAAATCTATTGGAGAGAAGTTGTACGCACTACAGTCTATACTCTCAATCAAGTGCAAATCAGAAGCAATACCGGTAAGACTCCTTATGAACTTTGGTTTGGCATCACTCCCACTGTGAGGTATTTTAGAGTCTTTGGTAGCAAATGTTATATTAAAAGAGATGAAGATCTAGGAAAATTTGATGCTAGAAGTGATGAAAGAATATTCTTGGGTTATTCTACTCAAGGCAAAGCATACTGGTGTTATAAAAAGAGATTGAGGAAGATTATAGAAAGTACAAATGTGAAGGTTGATGAAGGGATTGAAAACCCTCAAGGTTTTATGAATGTGATGAAGATGATCAGAATGATGTTTTGATCCAAGGAGTCCAAGCTCCTTCTGAGATTCAGATCCAAACTGATCTGGTAAATCAGGAAGAGATAAGTTTGAATGAACCTGTTCAAGAATCAGGAGTGCAAGAAACTCCCAAAGTTCCCACGTATGTAAGACTGAATCACTCTAAAGATCAGATCATAGGTGATAAAAGCAAAGGTGTACAAACTAGAAGAAAGATTGCTCAAGATTCAAAACAGTATTGTCTGATTTCAAAGATTGAACCTAAGACAGTGAATGAAGCTTGCAATGATGAAAACTGGACTAAAGCAATGGAGGAAGAGCTGATGCAAATTGAGAAAAATCACACTTGGGATCTTGTTTCCAGACCTAAAAACAAGAATGTGATTGGAACCAAATAGGTCTTCCAAAACAAACTAAATGAAGATGGTGAAGTAGTCAGAAACAAAGCCAGATTGGTCTGCAAGGGTTACTCCCAAGTAGGAGTTTATTTTGAAGAAACTTTTGCTCCAGTGGCAAAAATTGAAGCAGTCAGATTATTTCTTGCTTTTTCTGCCTTCAAGGATTTCAAATTATATCAGATGGATGTCAAATCTGCCTTCTTGAATGGTGACTTAGAAGCAGAAGTATACATTGAGAAACCGAATGGATTTCAATTGTCTGATCATGGTGATATGGTCTACAAGTTGAAGAAAGCATTGTATGGACTGAAGCCTGGTATGAAAGATTGGATAAGCATCTTTTGAAGATTGGTTTCAACAAAGGTACTGCTGGCAGTAATTTGTATTTCAAAATTGATCATGAAAATATCTTGATAGTTGAAGTGTTTGTTGATGATATCATTTTTGGAGGAAGAGATAGTACGTGCAAAACCTTTGCAAATCAAATGAAAAGTGAATTTGAGATGTCCATGTTTGGGGAAATGAATTTCTTCTTGGGTCTGCAAATCACTCAAACAAAGAAAGGAATCTCCATTTCTCAGACCAAATATGTGAAAGAATTGTTGAAGAAATTTGGAATGGAAGACTCAAAACCAATGAATACTCCCATGGCAACTGGATGTAAATTGAGAAAAGATGATGACTCTCCTAAGACTAATCAAAAAAAGTACAGGTTAATGATTGGAGGACTATTGTATCTCACTCAAACTAGACCTGACATTATGAATGTTGTTGGTCTTGTTGCCAGATTCCAAGCTGATCCTAGAGAATCTCATGTCATGGCAACCAAGAGGATTTTTAGCTATCTAAAAGGGACAATTGAGTATGGATTATGGTATCCCAGAGATTATGATTTTTCTCTTTATTCATATACAGATGCAGATTGGGCAGGAGATGTGGATGACCGGAAGAGTACTAGCGGTGGAGCATTCTTTTTAGGGAAGAAATTGGTTTCTTGGCTAAGAAAGAAACAAGAGGCAATATCTCTGTCCATAGCTGAAGCAGAATATATTACACCAACAGGTAGTTGCACTCAAGTTTTGTGGATGAAGCAAATGCTAAGAGACATCAGAGTGGATTATGAGGAACCTATCACAATCTTCTGTGATAATTCAAGTGCAATAAATATATTTAAGAATTTGGTATTGCATTCAAAGACTAAACATATATCCATCAAGTTTCACTTTTTGAGAGAGCAAGTAAACAAGAATGAAGTCAGATTGGAGTTTGTGCCTTCCAAAGATTAGATTGCAGATATCTTTGCTAAACCTCTACCTAAGGACTCTTTTGAGTATCTCAGGGAGAAGTTAGGGGTTATTACCCCTCCAATTCTAAATTAAGGTGCACTAATGTGCATCAGTTCGGTGGATCTCACAGTCATATCATGTGATCCAGATTGATGTTTGGGAAGCTACCACTCAAGGGGAGCAGGTGGTATGATTCTGAAATGATACAAGTATGTGCCCTTTGCCATTGATGTCAAAGGGGGAGAGAAGACATGTGAAAAACAAGTGATTACTGATCAAAGGGGGGATAGGAAAGGAAGAGAAGACATGTGAATGGTTGTTCTTGATAGGGGGAGTTGTGTTAGCAAGAAGAAGTTCTTGTCTTGATGGTTAAAATAGTTTTTCACATCATATGTTGCCATCAATGACAAAGGGGGAGATTGTTGCAAGTATGGGCCTAACCAGTGTTTTCATTGATGTCAACATACTCCTCTTGCATTAATGATAAAGATTGGATGAGTTGTGTGCTAAGGATATTGAGAAAATTAGTCCTAATCAAGAACAGGTAAGAACAATGACGACAGTGAGGTAAAGATTCCTGCTAAGATGAAGATAAGAGGATGTGCTTCAAAGGGTTTGTAGATATATGTCTTAAGATGATCCGGTAAATATTTCAGAGGTCTGCATGAAGATCTAAAGAAGTTATGGCCACTTAAGTAAAACTGGTTCTGGTAGATGTTTAGAGGTGACAGAGTGATATAGATAGGTCTGGTGAGATCCAGAAATGAAATATCCTATTCTACAGATTTGGTGGAGTGTTTAGGAAGTCAATGTGAAGTCACAACTCAATTGGTTCATGGTCTAGAGGTCTGCAAGCATCTATTCCACTATGACAATGATGACAGACTGTGTTCTTGAGGTTCCAGATGAAGGAGAGAATGATTTCAGTAAGAAGTAGTGTGGATGTTCTTGATGTCTCAGGAAAGCTTGTGGAGGTCTTTGGATTGTGTCCAGTTCCTGTTGATGGTCCGCATTGAATATTAAGCTCATAATTAAAGATTTACTTCCTGATGATGATGTTCTTCTTAAGTCTGGCCGACCGGATGAGTTACACATCCTACAGATGATCTGGAAGGTGTCCTATGAAGAATGGCATGTTCCCAAAGAAATATTGAAGTCTCAGATCTGTGTAGCTGATAGTGTGTTGATCCGCATGAAGTCTTTTTGTAATAAGTCATATTGTATTTATGTACTTTCTCTATAATGTATGCTGACTTGGATGATAATTCCCAAGTCGATGTCTTGTATAAATAAGGAGTTGTAAAATCATTTCAAAGTGGTTGTGTGGTGATGAGAGTGTGGTAGAGAGAAGCAGAGAGAAAGGCAGAGCAGAAGTATTGACCTTAGATGGAACTGACTCAAGCATGGTGAAGATGCTATTCTCCAGTTCAAGTATGTGATACTTATTATTCTATAGACAGTGTGTCTCTTGTAGGCAATGAGCCTCTTGTGAGCAGTGTGCTTGGATAGTGAGCCCTAATTGGCATGTGCCATTTTGTTCTTTCTATTCTTCTAACAGAGAATACAATCTTGGGTTAATCACCCCATGGTTTTTCCCTTAACTAGGTTTTCCATGTCAAAATCTTGGTGTCTTGTGTGTTAATGTGTTTCTGCTCTTGATTTAGTGCATTATGTTTCCATGATTGATTTATTATTATGCTACTGAATTACAAAGTGGATTTAAGTGTTTAATTGGAAGAAAGTTTTGGACAACTGATTCACCCCCCCTCTTAGTTGTCTACTCGAAATCTAACAAAACCACGATGAGTGTTAGCTCATAATATATTATAATATCAAAACCAGATTATAGAAAGTCTCACTACCTTAGGGCACACTGTCCAAGGATTCACTGTCGAAAGAAGTGCTCACTGCAAAAGGCTCACTATCATAAAGAAAAGAAGATAGAGAAAGGGTGGCTCACTTCCAAGAAAGAACTGTTACAAATGCATCTATTGAATGTTGGAATATAGTTCCAATTCTAGCTCAAAATATAGATTCAAATCTCTTCATCATGACCACTCTGTTGTTCTACTCTGCTCACATATACTCTATTTTGTTGTCCTCTGCACTCTTACTGCACTTTTTGCATCACAAAAAAGGTGTTAGATCACACACATACAAATTCAATAATCTGTCGCATCCATTAACATTGAAATCCATCGAGTATATATATCTACAACAAGATCTAACTCAAAACTGGGTCAGCTTGCCAGAGTGAAACGTGTACACAAAATGTTATACTATGTCGGCTTGAATTATTTTTATAGGAAGTTATGTGGACCAATGCAATCTTTCAATAACCTTCATATAGGTGTGGACCTATGATAGAACCACTTAGAATTGTGATCCAAATAATATATCTTTATCAGACATCGATCCAACTTGCCAGTTGACTTCATTCTTAAGTATACGCTTAACCAAATCTACTATCATAGGTCACAACTTCTAATGCGAACCACATGAGACTATTAAATTCATATCAAATATTCATTACACATCACCCAACATACCTTCAAAACCGCAAGTCATGATATTCATATGTGGCAAGATGCGGATCTTTGAACTACTGACTCTGTCACTGTGAAACACTGTCAACCTAAATGCCAATACTAAGGAGCTTGTAGATGATCATTTGACGAACCTCAGACTCTACACATCTAGAATTAGATACTCCTAATATGTGTTTACAACACCTTCAAACCACAAATTGAAACAACCAATTGTGGAGGAATGCAGACTGAAATACTCAGGTTGTTTCCACTGTTCATGACTGAACTCTATTCACTCAGACTTAAGCAATTCATGGTGTCGCTTCCGGAGATTACTAGGACATGAAACTTAGAGTGTAACAACATCAAAAAACTATATGAAACATACCAAAATCACATACCAAAGTCTACATCTGTGGAGAAGTACCAACTAGATCTATGTCACCAACTCAGTAAGCTACAAACACTTAGTCATTTTGACTAAGTCATTCTTACCGGACCACAAATACTATTTGCAATTTGTCTCAAGAATTGTTCTCAATCATAACTGCCTGTTGCCATCAATGACAACATAATATCAGTAGTGTCTCTTGACCATGTTGCCAACAAGATAAACCATAAATATTTAAATCATATCACAACAAGAAACAAGGTCGAGAGAGATTACTCAAGAAATTACAAATGAAAGGCAAAAGACCCTGAAGTTGTCAACCTCCATAAAGCTCCACAAATGGAGATTTTATCCTAGAATGTGAGAGGTATCAATAGCCCTCATAAGTATTTTTTGGTTAAAAGCTACATTCTTGATAACAAGATCGGCATTATTCTCATCCAAGAAGTCAAAATGTTAGAATCAAGTTTTAAGGAGATTGCTAATTGTATTTGGCCTAATGCATAATTTATGCATAATTTTGCATAAATGCTACTCAAGGGGCCTCGTGATGTATTATTACTATGTGGAACACTTATTGAGTTAATGGTAAGCTAATTAATTCCTCGAGAAACATCTTGGAAGTCCATTTTTCTTCTCCTTAATCCAATTGGAAGTTGATTCTTTCAAATATTTATGCTCCTAACACAAAATTGGCAAGAAAGGATTTGTGATTGGATATCACTACTCTTATCCAAAACTATAAAGATTTTTGTTGGATGTTGGCTTGGAATTTTGATACTCCCCTTTACCCTTCTAAAAAACTTGGGGGTCTTATGGAGTATTATGATAGCATGGCAAATTTTGCTAAGTTTATCACTATTGTGGATCTTATGGATGTGGACCTCAATGGAATAGCCTTCACTTGGTCAAACTAGCATAATGGTAAGCATATCATCTAGGTGAAATTAGATAGATTTCTTATCTCCTGCTCTTGGGATATCATTGGGAATATTTCTCTTTCTACTTTAGCTAGAGTGGATTCTTATCATAACCCTCTTCTCCTAAATTGGGTGGATCAAACTTTGAAAGGTCCCTACCCTTTCTATTATGAGATAATGTGGGCTTCACAACTAAATTTTAGTGACTATATCATTGAATGGTGGAACATCTATATTCCTGGTTATGTTATGTTTTGCTTGTCTCAAAAGTTGAATAAAATAAATAATAAGGTGAAATCTTGGAACAAATTCTCCTTTGGTCATATTTTTGAACAAAAAAAGGAGAATTCTAGAAAACTTTTGCAGGTTCAAGAGAGAATGTCTATAGGAAGAAAAGATGAGGAATCTTGTTCTTTGGAAAAATCTTTGACTAAAGAGTGGCACAAAATAATTAAAAGAGAGGAATTCTTCTGGAAGAAAAAAATCTAGAGTTCAATGGTTGATAGAAGGGGACAAGAACACTTCCTTTTTTTTATCAATTTATGCTTTTCCACAAGAAGTGAAGTACTATTAGTAGGTTGTTGGATCACAATGGTACTAAAGCTTCTATTGAAGAGGAATTAGGGTATCTGGGATCTTGATTTTTCAAATCTCTTCTAACCAAACATCCTCCATGCTCTAAAGATTCTTTTGACAGTTGCTTGAGGTCATCCCTAAGATTCTTTCTAATGAAGATAATTTATATATGTTTAAGGATGCATAAAAGGATGACATTTGGGCTATGGTCTCCTCCTTTGGGGTGTTTAAGTGTTGGGAATTAAGGTGTATCAACCTTGGTAATTCTTGTATTATTTCATTGTATTTATTTATTTATTGTCTATTATTGTAATTAGGATGCAAATCCTTATTGTCATCTTGTGAGAGTTGGCATGGTGATGTGTCATCCTATGTGGAAGGTGACAACATGTAAATTTTTCCTCACATGAGGAGATAGGCATCCCACTTAGTGGTAGGAATATTTTTCCATGTGTCAGCATCTTGGATAGTGTGTAAGGGAATATTGACTGAAACAGTTATGACAGATTCCTATGACAAATCTATGATGCGTAAGAATCATAAATGGAAGATTCTATGACAAGTGAAGACATGTGTCACAGGCCATCTTGGAAGAAGGCATATTTGGGTGCCCCAAGGAGGGTTATGACATGTTGTAAGAGAATATGCTATTTTTAGCCTGTGTATGACAAATTCTCTTACAACTATAAGATATGACAGCTATGACAGATTCTATGATAGTCATAAGTGTCGTAAGAGTATCTGTCATTGCCCAACTTGGGAATAGGTGACCTCTTTGGGATGGGGTGATATGACAAGTGTCATGAACACCCTGCAATGTTGGACAAGTGTCCATAGATGTGGGTTTTGGGCCATGAGGCCATGTTGAACGCCAATCTCAAGATAGAGCCATTTTTGCCTTGTATCTTCTATATAAAAAGATGCTTTGGAGAGGAGATGTATTATGTGATTGACAATTACTGTTATGCTGCTAGATTATCTCCAAATACGAGTGTCGAAGACTCCTGCAAGAGCATTGGCTCTGAAATTGTATTGTAACTTTCATTGTTTATTGGAATACATTTGAGCTGTGTTTTGGAGTGTGGGGTTTTTCACCCATAAGGGTTTTCCCCATGTACATCTCGTCTCTCTCTCTCTTCTATCTTCTTTCTTTGTGTGTGTATTTCTACAATATCTCCATTGTTGTGTTAAACATTCTATAATTGTAAAGGTTAAAAATAATTTGCTCTCATCTCTCCTCATTAGATTAGTGTAGGAAGCAATTTCTACACACCTAGCTTCCTTTCAGTTGGTATTAGAGCTTGATCACCTTTGGTCCTAGTTGTTGGGTAGGGGTTTTTTGACCTAATCTTAGGTTGAGTGGGAGCTTTGTGCAGAGTATTTTGTAATCTTGTTGCAGGAAGGAGATGGCAGGCACATCTGGAAGATTAGAGGTGGAGAAATTCAATGGCACAAATTTTGAGTTATGGAAACTTAAGATGGAAGACATGCTTGTTGATCATGACCTATGGGAAACCGTATCTAGTGTAAAACCAACGACAATGGCACAAGCTGGTTGGGATCTCAAAGATCGGAAGGCTGAGGGTCTCATAAGACTCAATCTAGCTAATTCTGTCATGTTAAATGTCCATGAGGAGAAGACCACAAAAGACCTTTGGAAGAAGCTGGGTGATGTTTATTGGGCCAAATCCCTAGTGAACAAGCTTTTTCTGAGAAAGGAGTTGTATTCTCTAAGGATGGAGGATGGAGGATCTGTTGCAGATCACTTGAATGCTTTCAACATGTTAGTTGCACAATTGACATTAGTTGGTGTGAAGATAGAGGAGGATCGTTGTATGACCTTGCTTTGTTCTTTGCCAGACTTGTGGGATCATCTTGTTATGGCAATTGGGAGTACCACATCCACATTCTAAATGGATGAAGTGGTATCTTCACTATTATCTGAACAGATGCAGAGAAAGTCTTTTGAGGTAGCCAAAGAGGCTCTTGCGGTTCGTGGAAGACCCAAGGAGAAAGGGAAAAAGAAGGACAAGAAAGTTAAGAAGGGTAGATCCAAATCCCGTGGGAGATCCAAATCTCCTGGAAAGTCCAAGGCTCTTTGTTGGAACTATGGAAAAACTAGGCATTTCTGAAAGGAATGCAAAGAGGAAAAGAAAAAGAAGAAGAAGAATGCCCCAGATTCAGATTCTGACAAGTCACAAGATGATGGTGATGCCATCATTACAGTCCTAGCCACCCATGCATCTGATGATGTGTGGTTGATAGATTCTGGTGCATCATTCCACATGACCTCGCATCAAAGCTAATTCACAAAGTATGAAGAGTTTGATGGTGGAAGAGTGTACCTGGGTGATGATTCTCATTTGAAGATTGTTGGTCATGGAAGAGTCTCAATCTAATTCCCTAATGGATGAGTGAAGGGGATCACTGGGGTTATGCACATCCCAGGCTTGGCACGGAACCTTCTTTCTGTAAGTATGTTGAATGATGCAGGTGTGCATGATGTCTTTTCGAAGGATGGATGCAAGATGACTAGAGGATCTATGGTGCTTGCGAAGGTTACTCAGAGAGGTACTTTGTTTCAGCTGGAAGCATGCACTTCATAGTGCAATAGTTCTTTTGACTCGAAGAAAAGAGTTGTAGTCACTTCATCCCCACCATCTGAACAAGCAGTGAAGAAATCTATTGTAACAAATTCTAATGGTAGTGCATCTTGTGTACCCAAGGGTGCTCATGCTTTGGAAGTTAAGCTTCCTACTGAAAAGACTATGTTATGGCATATGAGATTTGGCCACATTAGCGAGAAGGGTCATAGAACCCTGAAAAATAAAAACCTTGCTGAGGGGTTAAATGATTGTAATCTCGAGTTTGACTTTTGTGAACATTGTATATATGGAAAGCAAAATCGTATTTAGTTTTACTCTAGTTCTCACAAGTCTTCTGGTGTGTTGGACCTTGTTCATTCTGATGTGTTTGGTCTTGTTAGTGTTCCTTCAATTTCCAAATCTATATATTTTGTATCTTTTATAGATGATTACAGTAGAAGGACATGGATTTATTTTCTCAGAAGCAAGACTGAAGTCTTTAGTTGGTTCAAAGAGTTTAAAGCTTTTGTTGAGAATCAAACTAGTAAAAAGATTAAGTGTTTGAGAACTGATAATGGTGGTGATTTTTGTTTGGCAGAGTTTGATAAGTTCTGTAAAGAGCAAGGGATTGAAAGACAAAAGACAACTCCATACACCCCGCAGCAAAATGGAGTTACAGAGAGGATGAATAGGACACTAATGGAGAGGGCTAGGAGTATGCTTAGTGGAGCAAGCCTCAAACAAAAGTTTTGGGTTAAAGCTATAGCTACTACTTGCTACCTAGTAAACAGGTCTCCTACATCAGCTCTTGTTGGAAAGACACCTATGGAGGTGTGGTCTAGTAAGAAACCTTTAGTTAGACATCTTCATGTTTTTGGTTGTGAGGCATATGCACATGTGCGCACATGTGCCTAGGGAGAAACAATCTAAATTGGAGAAAAAGGCTGTTAAGTGTATTTTCATTGGCTATGGAGTCGGTGTGAAAAGATACTAGCTTTGGGATCCTGTGGCTGAAAAAGTGTTATATAGTAGAAGTGTTATCTTCAGAGAGCTAACACCTTCTTCCGTTGTTCTATAGCAAGAAGAAATAGAAAAGAAAGAGGATGTAGTTCAATTTCCTTCTACCCCTGAGAAGACTGAACCGATAAACCCTATGAGACCTAATGATGAGGAGAGCTCTAGCACCTATGAAAGCTCAGAAGAAGAAGCAGAACCTCAACCTTAGCCATTGAGGAGGTCTACATGAACAAGGAAGCAACCTGATAGGTTTGGTTATTTATTACTTGATTCTAGTTGTGCCTTTTCCTTTCTTACTAACACTGATGAGCCTAGAACTGTGATAGAGGCTATGGGCATGAAAGATGCAGGTTCCTGGAAGGAGGCCATGGAAGATGACATGGCTTCTTTGGAAAGAATAAAACATGGGACTTAGTGCCTTTGCCTGAAGGATGGAAACCTGTTGGATGCAAATGGGTGTTTAAGAAGAAATTCGGTGTACATGGTAGTGTTGAAAAGTACAAGGCCAGACTAGTTGCGAAGGGGTATTCACAAGTGGAGGGAATTGATTATGGTGAAATTTTCTCTCCCATTGCAAAGTTGACATCTATTCAGTTCTTGTTATCTCTTGCAATAGCTTATGATTTAGAGGTGGAGAAAATGGATGTGAAGACAACATTCCTTCATGGTGATTTGGAGGAAGAGATTTACATGTCACAGCCAGAGCATTACATAGAGACAGATAAATAAAATTTGGTTGGCAAGTTGAAAAAGTCTTTGTATGGTTTAAAGCAGTCTCCTAGGATGTGGTACTTGAAGCTTGATGACTTTGTGTTGTCAGTTAGATTTCTGAGATCAAAATCAGATCATTGTGTTTATTACAAAATTGACAATGATCGCATTCTCATTATTGCATTGTATGTTGATGATATGTTGTTATTTTGGAATGGTAAGAATATGATTTTTGATTTGAAGTCTCAATTGTCAGCATAGTTTAAGATGAAAAATCTAAGGGCAGCCAGGTACATTCTAGGAATGCAAATTAGAAGAGACAGAGCTAACAGAAAACTTTGGTTAAGCTAGAGTAAGTATGTGAAGACCATGTTGGATAGGTTCAGCATGGTAGAATGTAGACCATTGTGTGTTCCTATTTCATTGGGGATAAAGTTGTCTATTAATGATTGTCCAAATTCTCCTAGTGAGGTGCAGGACATGAGCAGAGTACCTTATGCTAGTGTTGTTGGCAGTTTGATGTATGCTATGGTCTGCACAAGACCAGACATTGCCCAAGCAGTGGGAGTCCTTAGTCAATTTATGGATAATCCTGGATGGGTACACTGCGATGCAGTTAAGAGAGTGTTTAGATATTTGAGGGGTTCTTCTGAGTATTCTATATGTTATCATGGTAATGTTACAGGACCTCCACATTCTGTTTGTATTCATGGATTCGTGGATTCTAATTGGGCAGGTGACATTGACAGCAGGAGATCCACCAGTGCTTATGTGTTCACTATGTTCGATGGTGCAAGTAGTTGGATGAGTAAGAAACAACATGTGGTTGCTTTGTCTATGAAAGAAGCTGAGTATATGGCAAAAACTCATGCTTGCAAGGAAGCCATTTAGCTTAAGAGATTGTGTTCAAATATTGGTGTTGATGCAGGACAGATTACAATTTGTTGTGACTGTCAGAGTGCGATTTGCCTAGCAAAGAATCAAACTTTCCATGCCAGAACAAAGCATATTGATGTACAGTTTCACTTCGTGTGACACATGGTAGAGGATGGGAAGACGAATTTGGAGAAGGTAGACACTTTGAAGAATGGTGTGGATGCATTGACGAAACTAGTGGGCACAGAGAAGTTTAGATGGTGTGCGGAGTCTATGGGCCTCTTGACCTATAGCAGTTAAATCCTATTATTTCCAATGGCTCTTACAAGGTGTTCGATAAGTGGGAGAATGTTGGGAATTAAGGTGTCTCAACCTTGGTAATTCCTTGTATTATTTCATTGTATTTATTTATTTATTGCCTATTATTGTAATTAGGATGCAAATCCTTATTGTCATCTTGTGGGAGTTGGCATGGTGATGTGTCATCCTACGTGGAAGGTGACAACATGTAAATTTTTCCTCACATGAGGAGATAGGCATCCCACTTACTGGTAGGAATATTTTTCCATGTGTCGGCATCTTGGATAGTGTGTAAGGGAATATTGACCAAAACGGTTATGACAAATTCTTATGACAAATCTATGATGTGTAAGAGTCGTAAATGGAAGATTCTATAACAAGTGAAGACATGTGTCATAGGGCATCTTGGAAGAAGGCATCTTTGGGTGCCCCAAGGAGGGTTATGACATGTTGTAAGAGAATATATTATTTTTAGCCTATGTATGACAGATTCTCTTACAGCTGTAAGATATGATAGCTATGATAAATTCTATGACAGTCGTAATGTCATAAGAGTACCTGTCATTGTCCAAATTGGGAATAGGTGACCTCTTTGGGATGGGGTGATATGACAAGTGTCATGAACACCCTGCAGTGTTGGACAAGTGTCCATAGATGTGGGTTTTGGGCCATGAGGCCATGTTGGACACCCATCTCAAGATAGAGCCATTTTTTCCTTGTATCTTCTATACAAAAAGATGCTTTGGAGAGATGTATTATGTGATTGACAAGTACTGTTATGCTGCTGGATTGTCTCTAGATACAAGTGTCAAAGACTCCTGCAAGAGCATTGGCTCTAAAACTGTATTGTAACCTTCATTGTTTACTGGAATACATTTGAGTTGTGTTTTTGAGTGTGGGGTTTTTCACCAATAAGGGTTTTCCCCACGTATCTCTCTCTCTCTCTCTCTCTCTCTCTCTCTCTCTCTCTCTCTCTCTCTCTCTCTCTCTCTCTCTCTCTCTCTCTCTCTCTCTCTCTCTCTCCTATCTTATTTATGTGTGTATGTGTATTGTTGCAATATCTCCATTGTTGTGTTAAAATTCTATAATTGTAAAGGTTAAAAATAATTTGCACTCATCTCTCCTCATTAGATTAGTGTAGGAAGCGATTTCCGCACACCTAGCTTCCTTTCATTAAGGAACCTAGATTAGATAGTTTTCCCCTTACTTTTTTCAAGATTTTTAGGAAATAGTTGGCAAAGATGTCAATGTTATTGTGCTTGAATTTTTTAGATTAGTGAATATTTTAAAGTAGTTAAACAACACTTTCATTGCTTTAATTTTTAAGAAGCATGAGACTGTCACCATGGTTGATTTCCATCCTATTAATCTATGCAATACCATTTATAAGGTGTTTGCTAAAATCTTGGTCTTCAAAATTGAACCTTTCTTATCCAAGATGATCTCAAATAATCAAAAAAGTTTTGTCCTTGGTAGTCAAATCCTCGATGCTACTATCACCACTCATGAGATTTTACACTCTATGGAGAGAAGTCAAAAGGGAGGCATCATTCTTAAATTAGATATTATTAAATCTTACAATAGGGATTCCTGGGATTTTCTATTTCAGGTGCTAAAGAAATTTGGGTTTCAAGATAAAATTCTAGGAATGATTTAGGAGTGTGTTACTACACCCAAATTTTCTATTTTAATTAATGGTATCCCTAGGGGATTTTTTAGTAGTGGAATAGGCTTAAGGTAGGGAGACCCCTTCTCCCCATATCTCTTCATTTTAGTGATTTAAGTGTTGGGAAAAAGCATCTCCAAAATGACCATGAACAACTCCCTCTAAGGAATCAAAGTTGCCTCCTCATTGAACCCCTCCTCTAGCCATTAGTTTGTGGATGACACAATCCTATTTGGTAAGTCTTCTATCATTTCTTGGCTAAAAACTAGAAGCACATATTGGATGAGTATGCTATTGTTTTTATACAACACATAGATTATGAAAAAAGTTATTTATATTTATTTAACACCAAGATGCCCTTATCATAAAGATTTCCTTGATACTAGGATGTTCTTGTGCCCAACTTCTAGCTACTTATTAAGGATTGCCTCTAACAATAAAAAAAATCAACCTTTGTGTTGGAATAATATTCTGGAATGTATGCAGAGAAAGATAGCTAGTTGGAAAGGGAAAATCCTTAGCCAAGCTAGGACATTCTAGCTCCTCAAAGCCTCTCTTTATGGGATCCCTATTTACTTCCTCTCCTTGCTCAAAATACCTAAATACCTAGCTAAAAAATTGGAGCAAATTTTAAAAAGACTCCTTTGGACAAGGGTGGAAGAGAAAAAAAGGATTTCCTTAGTTAGCTAGGATAAGGTTTGCAAACCCAAAGTTCATGGTGGATTAGGACTCAAAAAAATTCCCCTAACCAATAAATCCTTGATGGAAAAAAGTGGGTGGGGCTTTATGAACAAAGGAAATTATTGGTATAGTATCATGAAAGCCAAATATTTGAGTGGGGAAGATGTAAATCTTTTCCTAACTTTTGTTGATGTTCCTGAAGGCTTAGTTATCTAGAATAATGTTCTCAAGACAAGAAGTATTCTTCAGAAGGGAAGTCAATGGAGAATAGGAAATGGTTTGAGAACATAGTTTTGGTAAGATTGTTGGTTGAAACAACAACCTCTGAATTGTTACCCACATTTCAATTAGTTGTAAGTTTCTCTTACTAACCTTTTTGGCCCTATTTGTTGCAAGTATGTGCTAATCGGTGTTGTCATTGATGTCAACAAGCTTGTGTTGTCATTGGTGTCAACTGTGTCTTCTGATGAGGTTGTTTTTGTTTGATTCGGTTGCTTTGCTAAAGGTGGTTTGGTTGCTCTATAGAGAAGCTAAAGATGTTGAGGATATTCTTCTATTGTTGGGTTTCCAGGTGCTTTTGAGAAAATTTGATTAATATTGGAAGCAGTGTGTTGAAGAAGTCTTCTGGCTTACAGAGTTGTGATTGAGTCTTTTGCTCTGCATTTCTTTTGTTAAGTGTGCAGTTTGGATATGTTGTTTAGAAGTGTTTGAAGATGCTAAATCTAGAATTTGGTGCTCTAGATTGTTGTGCAGTGAAAGTTGTCTTCACCAGTTTGAGAATAGTGTTTGACAATGTTTGCAGTGTGTCTAGGAGAAAGTGTTTTGCTCCGCATTTCTCCGTAGAGTGGTTTCAGGTGTTGCAGTTCTAGATATGTGCTTATAAGATCCTTATCTATCTTCATTCAAGAAGGTTTGTGATTTCATAATCCAGAAAGTGATTTCTTGTGCAGCATAGTTTGACAGTGTTGTTTGTAAGCATATTGTGAACTTTCTTCAGGTGAAAGTTCTTGTGGTTGAATTTGTTGGTTTTTAGGTGACTTCAAGATGTTCGTGGATGTTTCTAGATTGTGTTAAATCTTTGGGTAAGCTTCATCAGGTGTGTTTACTTTTGAGGAAGCATGTGCTTAATAGTTCATAGTGTTTACACAAGTTTGGCCTACTTGGTTGTTTACACTAATTGCGGTTGTGCTTAGTTGATTGTGGAAGTGTGGAATAACATGTAAGAGTGGATTTAGGTCTATATTAAGATGTGGTGTGCTCTACATTCATTCCCTTCCTCCATGGGAATGTTTAGGTCCAAATCTAATTTGAATTTTATGGGTTAAGTTGTGTTGCCAACCTTGGAGATTGTTTTCAAGGTTGATGATGGTATAAATAAGTGTCAAGGATTTGTGAGTGAATGTATGTGCAAGGGATGTGATGTTTATGATGCAAAATCGATCAATGCAATGAGATATTTCATGTGTTAGGCTATTAGATGCAGTGAGCAAAAGGTGTCTACTATTTTCAGTGTTGCTACGAAGATGTTGTTTGAGTTGTGATGGATATTGAGCTTCATTGGAACTGAACTCCATACATAGGTTAGATGCAATTATATCAATTCAAATCCTGGCAGTGAGCCACTCTTCTTTCTTTCTTTCTTTATTTCTTTCTTAGTGGGTAGTGAGTCTAGTTAGATGCAATTATATCAGTTCAAAGCCTGGCAGTGAGCTACTCTTCTCTTCTTTCTTTCTTTCTTTCTTAGCAGGCAATGAGTCTACTTGGACAGTGATTCCACCTACAGTGAGCATTCTCTCTTTTGGGTAGTGAGCCCTCCGACAGTGAGCCTTTGTAATTAGGTATTGCTACTACATTATATTGTGAGCTAATCCTCACCATGGTTTTTCCCTTTTAGGGTTTTCAACATAAAATCTAGTGTTCTCTTGTGTGTGATGTTGTTATGATTCAGTTTTAGTTGATTTAGTTTTCATGCTTAATCATCATAACATGATTGAAGGTTAATGTGGATCTGAATGTTTGTAAGGGTTTGAAGTTTTGTTACAACTGATTCACCCCCCTCCTCGCAGTTGTCTTGTACATTCAACACTCTTGTGGTAGGTTATATCATAATACATGGCTTAATCACCCATTGGATAAACATTCAATACTTTAGTCAGGATCAAGGAAGGTTAGCCAATATCATTTTTGAATTGCAACTCTATTTGGTTTCTTTCAGGCTTTTGATTTTCCATAGAGAAAATGAATCCTTCTAGGCCTGGGACTCTATGAAAAATTTCACTATTACTTCTATCTACTATTTTCTACTAGACCTCCCACTATACCTAGTTTCTACAACAAAATTTGGAACTATAGATTGTTGCCCAAAATTAACTTTTTTGGTGGACTATTTATAACAATAGAATTCTAACCTAGGATAATCTTCAAAAAAGAGGGTTCCTAATCCATAATAGATGTGTTCTATGTTTCAATGGGTGAGAGACAGTTGACCATCTTTTCTTTCATTGTAATTTTTTAGAAATATTTGGGAAGAGACTTTCCAAAAAGTTTTAGATTTCTTGGGTAATGCAAAGCTTTATGGTTGGGTTTGTGGACAACTAGTTTTTTCCTTCTTGTCATCTGGTTATCAGGGAATTATGATCTCAGACACCCCTCATTTAGTGTGGGGTATTTGGAAGGAAACAAATAACAAATATTTTAGGGATTCACACTAAAGTGTTGGAGATGTTTTTAAATCTATTTCTAGAACTCTTGTGGAGAATGTGAATAATGCTAAAATTAAGAAACCCAGCACATTTCATTCAATCCATGAAGTTAGAATTTTAAGAGGCTATGGAATTAACAAGGACCTTCAAGACGTGGACCTTCACAAGAAGACACTCAGAAATAATACTCACTGGTATCCACCTCCCTCTAGTTTGGCTAAATTACATTTTGATGGAGCCTCAAAGGGAAACTTGGGCATGGCAAGTGTAGGGGGTTATCAAATCTTATACTGGTGAGTTTATTGTAGCCTATTCTAGAGGTCTTGGTATTAAATCCAATAATGAATCTAAAGCTATTGTCACCTTTTGGGGAGTGAAATTTGCTCATTTTTTAGGAATTTCCAAATTTCTGATTGAGGGGGATTCCAAACTCATCATTAATGCTATAAATAAATATTCTAACTATGGTTGGAACATCCAAGACCTCATAAACAACATTCATGAGCATGTTAGAAAATTTACTCAGTTTAATGGTGTCCATATTTACCATGAAGGAAACTGAGTTGTTGATGCCATGGAAAATGTTGGTATTTGTCTCAAAGGTTGGTGTTATTGGCAAAGTGGTTTGAATCTTCCTAAGATTATCCCCTTGTTTAAACCATGGTTTGGAAAAACTATCTTATATCTAACCTCTTATTGAGGGAAACTTTACTTCCTCCATGAAAGTTGGTGATAGGCTTTGTACCCTAGTGTTCATTGATTTCCTCTGATACCAAGTTATGTGTGCTTCTACTATCAATAATACCTTTACAACACTTTCCTTTAGCTTTGCATCTAGTTGTAAATAGGTTCTTTCTTTGCACCGACCCTTTTTTCACATGGTGCTTCGACAAATCCCTTCTCATCATTAGTGATTCTCCATGTTCAAGGTCATCATCTAACTCATAAGATCTCTAGGATTCTTCTTTCCCAAACATAGCTCTAGAGATACCTCCTGGCCGCACCTTGAAAAATTTAAATGCTTTATTCCCTTCTTCTCTACACTCAAAACATGTCCCCTGAAGTGGTGCAGTCACGGTTAGGAGGGTCCACAAAGTGAACAGTCTAGGTCATGTAGCAAGAGTAAACACAATATGAATAACTCAAAGATATAAGGCAAGTGTAGATTTAGTCATTCAGTATATCATTGGTTCAAAATACAAACTAGTCAACATCATGTGGGCTTACAATTAGGGCTCACAGGCCTGATTATAGAATTACAGAGTATGCACAAGATATAGCTTTGAAGCTCCTTGACAAAGAATTCAACTCTCAAAATATCTCTCTGTGATTCCTATCAAATTACTACTTTCCTAGGCATCTATTACATGCTTATATATCATCTCTAAAACATAAGATTCCTCTACGCTGGCCAAGGAAGATGACAAACTCCAATGAAGAGTTGTAACGTGTGTACACAAATAGGTCAGACCTAATCATATAGAACTCCTCCACAAATGAATGGAATGGCATGTAGATCTCAGGGAAGGTTAGCCACAATCCAAACAACATTGAATGATGTATCATTTAGCTCCACAAATCATGAAATGTGCCACAAGTCTTCTCCTTTAGTTGATTGTGTTGGATAGTCAAGATGCTCTGTTTTGAGAAAACAATCAATCTTCTGATAGTGATATCTTTCTGGTATCTAATCCAAATGATCTAAGATTTGGATATGATGTGCATGAATGTGTCTAAATGCTAAGTTCATCTCTACAAGGTCTGAAATAAAACTATAGTAGAATGCGGACAAAAATACAGAAACTACTATTGACTGAACTGATTGTACTGAACTGGAAAATGAAAAGAAACAAATTGAAATACAAATATTTGTGGTTGATGCAAGATTGCTCTTGAACTAGGGATGCTCCTACATTAGACATCCGGGGTTGTTGAAAAAGTGAGTCCCTCACTTTGTTGGGGCTAGAGGAAAACCAAGATAGCCCACCTCAACCTGAGAAATCCAAGATGAGTCTTCTTCCAATCTGCCTTTCCACTTCACAAGATATTCTTTGTATTGTCTTCCTCTAGTGTTGTGTCCAATTCTGCTATCCAAGATGTCCTCAATCTGCTCCAGTGCTTGTTGTGGTAACTGCTTCTTGAAGTCTTCTTCCATGTTGTCACTGAACTCTTCTTTACGATACTGATATAGGTCTGTAATGTTCAAAATAGGTGATATACCCAATGTCTTCAGTAACTCCACTTCATATGCATTTCCTAAATCAAATTTCATGAGTATCCTACATGGTCCAAACTTCTTCATCTTCAACTTATTATATGTCCCAACTAGAAATATTTCTTTTCTCAAATACACCATCACTTCATCTCCAATTGCAAATTCTTTGTCTTCTCTTCTTATCTGCTTACTCTTTATACTTACTATTTATCTCCTCCAATCGCTTCTTCACCTGGTTATGCACTATCTCCATGTGTCCTGCAAATTCTTCTACTTCTACACTCCTCTTTATTTCCATACTGGTGTCTCTCAACTCTGCTACTCCTCTAGGGTTAGTTCCTATCACAATCTCAAATGGTGTTCTTCTAGTACTCCTATTTATTGAATTATTGTATGCAAACTCTACTTGTGATAGAACCAAATCCTAATTTCATGCCTTCTCTCCAACCAAACATCTCAATAAGTTTCCCAAACTCCTATTCACTACCTTTGTCTATCCATTAGTCTGTGGATGAAATGTTGAACTACAATTCAAATTTTTCTTCATCTTCTTACAAAGTGTCTTCCAAAAGTATCCAAGAAATCTTGTATCTCTATCTAAAATTATACTCTTAGGCAATCCATCCAATCTCACAATCTCCTTGAAAAATAGGTCAGCCACACAAACTGAATTAGTTTTCTTCATACAAGGTATGAAATGTGCCATCTTTGAAAATATTTCCACCACTACAAATATTGAATCATGTCCTCTTTGTGTCTTTGGCAATCCCATTATGAAATCCATGCTTATGTCTTCCCAAGGTCTCTCTAATACTGTCAAAGATTTGTACAATCCAGTATTTTGACTACTCCCTTTTGCAACTTGACAAACTCTACAACTCTACACAAATTTCCTAACATCCTTATGTGTCTGAGGCCAAAAGTAACTTTCACTTACTAAAGCCACTATCTTATCAATACCAAAATGTCCTGCTAATCCACCACTGTGTTTCTCCTTGATCAAATTATCTCTCATTGAACTCCTAGGTATTCATAACTGGTTTCCTTTGAACAACATATCTTCCTAAATGAAATAGTCCAACCACTTACTCCTATCTGTCACAACAAGTTCCTTACATGCTTTCCAAGGTTCTATAAAATCAAGATCTTCCTCATACTTGTTCTTCAATTCTTCAAATCCTAATACTTCAACTCTCATCTCTGTCGGTAATTTCCTTCTCCTACTCAATGCATCTACAACTTTGTTTGATTTTCCACTCCTATGCTTCAATACAAAAGTGTAACTCTGCATGAACTCTACCCATCTCATATGTCTCTAATTCAACTTTTCTTGACTGTTCAAATACTACAAAGCTTGATGATCTATATACAACACAAACTCCTTAGGCCTCAAGTAATGTTTCCACTTCTTCAAGGCTTGAATTATGGCATAGAACTCTTGATCATAAACTGAATATCTTCTCTTTGCATCATTCAACTTCTCATTGAAATATGCTATATGTCTACCTTCTTGACTTAACACTACTCCTATTGCATTTCCACTTGCATCACAATCTACTTGAAATACCTTATTGAAATTCGGTAATGCCAACATAGGTTTCTCTGTCACTTTCTACTTCAACAACTCAAAACTTTTATCAGCTCCTGATGTCCACCTAAAATCTTTTATGTCACCTCTCATTGTCTCTATCATAGGGTTACATACTAAACAGAAATTTCTGATGAACTTTCGGTAGAAACTAGCTAATCCCTGAAATGATCTAGCTTCTCCAATACTCTCTGGTGTAGGCCATTCAACAATTGATTTTACTTTCTCAGGTTCCATCTTCAATCCTTCCACAAAAATCACAAATCCCAAGTATACCAATTCTTCTTTCATGAAACTACACTTCTTGATGTTTATCAACAATTTCTCTTCTCTCAGTCTCTGCAATACTTGTCTCAAGTGCCATAAATGTTCTTCTTTTGTCTTATTAAAAATCAAAATATCATCCAAATATACAATAACAAACTTACCCAAGCATTTCTTCAAAACCTCATTCATCAATCTCATGAAAGTACTCGATGCATTTGTCAATCCAAAAGACATCACTAACCATTCATACAACCCTTCATTTGTCTTGAAAGCAAGCTTCCATTCATCTCCTTCTCTGATTCTGATCTGATGATGTCCACTCTTCAAATCTATCTTTGTAAAATATTTTGCTCCACTCAAACAATCCATGATGTCATCCATCCTATGCAAAGGGAATCTATACTTAACTCTGATCTTGTTGATTTCTCTAGAGTCTATACACATTCTCCATTCTCCATCCTTCTTCGGTGCTAACACTGCAGGTACTGCACAAGGACTCAAACTTTCTCTGATCAAACCTTTCCTCAACAACTCATGTATCTATCTATCCAATTGTTCATTCTCTGTTGCTGTCATTTTGTGCATTGCTTTGTTAGGCAAACTAGCTCCAAGTATAAGATCCATGTGATGACTGATACTCTTGATTGGTGGCAATCCTTTAGGTACATTGTCTGATATGATGTCTTCATACTCTGTCAGCAACTCAGTTATCTCCTCCCATTGTGATTCTTCAGTCTCTATCTCCAGGTTTTCGGGCTTCTTAGGAATCAAAGCATAACACATATTCTCATGTCTCAAACCATCCAAAAAATTTCTTCCATCTACCAAACAAATTCTAGCATTCCTACATACTTCACTCTTAGGATCATCTTCCAAAGGAATCAAAGTAATTCTCTTTCCATTTGATGTTATATTGTATGTATTCTTTCTCCCATCATGTATAGCTTTTCTATCATATTGCCATGGTCTACCCAACAAAATATGACAAACATCCATAGGCATAATATCACACAATACTTCATCCTGATAAGATCCAATATGAAATTTCACCAAACATTGTTCACTCACCAGTACCTTATGATCATCCTGAATCCATACTATCTGATATGGCTTAGGGTATTTTGATCTTTCCAACTTCAGCTTAGTCACCATCTCCTCTAAAACTAAATTATCTAAACTAGCACTATCAATTACAACTTTGCAACATTTACCTCCTGATTTGCATATGGTTCTGGACAAGATTTTCCTCTGCGATGGTTCCTCTTTTGTCTTACTTGAAATAGTGCTTGAGCCTCATGAGAATTGATTCTCCTTTCTCAAGTTTACCAACTAAACTAGGTGATCCAATAGGTTCTCTACATAGGCTACTCTTCCACTATTTTCTGTCCTTTTGCTTGTACTTCCTATATTACATTTAAATGCTCATGTCCACCTCCACACTTAAAATAGGTTCCTCTGAATATTCTCCTATTAAGTCCTCTTCTCTTTTGTTTCCTTCACTCTATTATGGACTAGGGTTGTTGAGTAATAGTGACTCAGATTACAGGTCAACTGATATGTGATGACTATTGGCATAAGGTTGGCCATCGGTGAGAGTTCGGAGTCTTACATCGATATGCTAGGTTACACCGATGAAGAGAAGTTGTCGGGTTGACATTCTCTATCGGGCTTGCCTAAAGATGTTGCTCCAATGTTATGTCTCACTATGATGAACTATGGAGGTTTTGGATTGGTGGGACTTACCTTTGTCAGAGTAGTTTGAGAGACTTCTTCCGATGTACAGGGTCTTACCGATGACGGGCTAGTGTATACTCTATTGGGAAGACTTTACTATCAGGATGGTTTAGAGTGCTTTCTCCGATATGCTGTGTTACTCTAATGAAGGCCTAGTCATCGGTATGAAGTTTACTATCAGCGCAGATGAAAGTAGTGTCACCAATGATCTGTGTCTTGACGATGATGTGGTTGGTGTGAAGACCATTGGCGTAAGAACAATTGTTGGCCCAATGAAGAGAAGTCTTTCCGATCTTGTCGGTCATGCCGAAGGATGAAGGTTTGGGCATCGGCAGGAGGAACATTATCAGTGAAGACGGAAGAAGTCACGTCGAAGGTTTCGGTCACTCCGATGAAGACGTCGGCTAAGGTCTTTTCGATGTTCGGTGAGCTGCTTGGTCTTGTCAGCAAAAGTGCCGACGATAAACTTACCGTGTGTTCATGCATATATGTAGTTGATGTGTTTGTCAACGGATGCATGTGGGACTAATCTCACGAATGTGAACAATTAGAAACAGTAGTTTGGACGGTTGGTGAGTGTAACTGAAACGGTTGGTTGCTCAGACGGTTGATTCGATTAGATTGCTAAAAGTAATTTGAAATCGACAAAGTTGTTGTTGGAGAGTTTAATCCTGTGAGCTCTATTTTTCTACTTCGGTGAGTCCTATGCTATATGTTGTACGCTGCATGTGAAGGGACTAAGGAGAGATGAAAAAGAGCAGAGTTCAGATGAAGGGGATTCTGACTGAGAAGGATTATACTGGCAGCTATCTTCACAAGGAACAAGATGTTAATCTCCTGTAAAGGCTATGAGCCTGTAAATGTATTGTAACTATTTGGTTGCTGAATAATACAATGGCTCTATGATTTGGAGTGTGGGGTTTTTTACCTGTAAAGGTTTTCCCCACGTAAAACTGTGTTCTTGTTTTGTCTTTCATGTTTAATGTCTCTGCTGTTTAAACTGGTTAATGTTCGCTTGTGCTTTCCTCTAAGGGTCAATGTTGGAAATGTTCTATGTCAGTTTCCGCTTTAATGGCATAGTTGTGTGTGTTTTTGAAGCAATTGAAAAGAATTTTAAATCTGTCGAAGACACCACTGTTCTTAGAAATACGTTTTGAGATGCTCACATTTCCTTACAAGGGTTTCCTCTGTGGTAGAAAGTTCTATCATCTCTCCAGTATACATTTTTATCTCTGTCCTCCTTCTTGAATGTGTTCTCTTGTCTATTATGCTCTACATATGATCTCTCTCCTCTAGAAAATGTTCTACCTCTCTAATATTTACTTCCTCTACTTCTCTGTCTCTGATCATGCCTCTTGTTCAACTTTTCTTCAACTTTCAGGGCAAACTGATATGCTTCTTCCAATGTTGTCATCCTCACCAAACTTAGTTCTTCTTGAATGTTCAATCTCATTCCATTGATGTATCTAGCCACTTTCTCTTTGCTTGCTTCACTATGTCTTGTCCTTATGATCATCTTATGAAATTCTTCAGTGTACTCCTTCATAGATTTATCCTTTTGTCTTAGGTTTTGTAATCTCTTCAATAGTTCCAACTCATAATTAGCAGGTATAAATTTATTCTTCCATAAGGTTTTTCCAACCCCAAAATTTCTCCTATTTGGAAAAATTATATTAAAATTTTAAATAAGTTAAAAAAATATACATTTCATTAAAATGTGCACATGTTCTCTCTAAAAATTTTTTAAAAAAATTAAAAATTTGAAAAGCTAACCCAAGTTAATTTGTTTTTTTAAGTTGAGTTTTATAAAATAAAAGTTTCTATTGTTTTTTTGTTTTTTTAAATTGAGTTATCTATTTTTTTGTTTTTTAAGTTGATTTATGGAAATAAATGTTTCTATTTTTTTTTTTTTTATGAATTGGATTTTTTTGAAGTTACTTATAGAAATAAGGATTTCTAAAAGTTTCTGGTTTTATTTTGAACTCAGTTTTTACATGCAATTCTGAATCAATACTTCAATTTATTTTTTAAATTGCAGCTTATAAGGTATATTTTTTTTTATTTTTTTCTTAGTTTTTATTTATTTTGTTCATTGATCTGATTGTAGGATGATGTTCAAATCTGAGAGAATTTTTTTTTGTATTAACATGGTTATGGAGTTTTCTAAAATTTTGTGTTTTTATTTTGAACTCAGTTTTTTAAACACAAAATTGATGCAACTCTGAATCAATACTTCAATTTTTAAAAAAAATTTGCAGCTTATAAGGTATATATTTTTTTATTTTTTTCTTAGTTTTTATTTATTTTGTTCATTGATCTGATTGTAGGATGATGTTCAAATCTGAGAGAATTTTTTTTTGTATTAACATGGTTATGGAGTTTTATCCAAAAAAACCTATACTCAAAAATTTGCATAATGTGAATCTCAATTTTTTTAAAAAAAATTGCAGCTACAAGATTAAGGTTTTTTTTAAAAATCTATTCTTAATTTTTCTTTATTTGGTTTATTCAAAATTAAAACAAATCATGCATTTGCACCTGGAGTTTTTTCAAGCAAAACCCATATTAAAAAATATTACAAATGTTGTTGGGTTTGAATAATCTATGCATCATGCAAAATAAAAGAGGGCATAATGCGGCTGCTCTTTGTAGATCGTTGGTTTTTGCATTTTTTTTATTGAATTAATTAGAAAGAAAAAAGTTACGCTGCTCTTTGCAGATTTTTTTATTGAATTAATTAGAAAAAAAAAATTACCATTTGAAAACTTTGATTGACTCATTTGATATAATTATATATTTGTTATTTTACAATTTTGTTTCTTTCAAAAAGTTTGCATATATTATTCAAACATTTAATCTATTTTATTTTATGCCTGTAGGAGTCATCATTTCATCAATGGATAGCCAAAAATTCCAACAAGTAAAACCTAAACACAAGAATTTACCATTGGATATTCAATGGCCTAGCCCATTGCCTCGACCATTGCCAGTAGAGATTTGGGAAGAAGTAATGCGACTTACAGATAAAAATTTGACTGAGTCACAAAGGCACAAAAGAATATGGTACCTCAGAAACAGCCTAAGAAACCAAAATCAACAAGAGCAATTGCAAAAGAATACATAAATGAGAATGTAACAACTTGTGGGGTTGTATTTGAAACTACTTCTAATGACAAACCTATGTGTTACCAACTTCGAAACCGGTCAACTACACAGCATGTTAGTGGTAAAGTTCCATCATTTGATACTGTTGCAATGGTTAAAGAAGATAATAGTTCTAAAAATATAGTTTTGTGCAGAGTTATTGATGAGTCACACACAGGAGACATAGAGTTGTCTTTCTTAGACCCTTGTGATGATGATCTTAATTTTTATACTCTTGGTTCCAATGTTACATTGACAAATAGGTATGAAAATACTCTTCCTGTGTATATGGTGCATGCAGATGAAGATGGAAAGATTATGTTGCACCATCCTTCATTAAATGTAATAAAATCACATTTTTTTGATGGTATTGGTTGTGATTACCATCATAAAATAGCTACCACTGGAGTCATCAAGAGAGGGTATTATTTGGGATCTAATTCAGATGTTCCTCCCTTGTCAAAAATAGGCCCTTTTGTGAAGATTAATGGAAAGAAATTCATTCATTTGGATTGTTTATTGGTACATAGCTCATATCCATTTGATTTTATAATCAAACCAGGTATGTATGTACGGATTTATTATGATAACCTTCCTGGTATGGATAAAGATGAGTCACTAAGAGTCCCATATCCAGTGGAAGTGTTGGAATGTTTAGTAGATGTAGATACTGCTGAAACATTTTGTTGGGTACGAATCTTTGAAAGTCATGTGGATGTTGTTGGTAGAGGTTATCAAATTCTCCAAGGTGTTAATTTGCATCCACGTGAGGTCTTTTATACACAACAAGCTTTGTTGATTCCATCTAGAATTATTGATGGTAAAAAAATTCTATTAATTTATTATTTAAAGTAATATATAAAATTTATGTTTTGTTTCTAAATGTTTGTTTATGATTGTTGTTGTTGCAGGTGTTGTGGATGTTCTTTTTATGGAGAAGTCTATAAAAAGATGGGCTTCTCATACTTGATATGGGGAGTCATTTTTTTGTCGTTTCATTAGTATGAATAATGGAAACTGCACTAGTTTTCAACTTCTTGCAATACAAGGTGAGGAGGAAGTGGTTACAGCTAGATTGGCTGCATCTACAGAATATGGTTCACACAATGCATTGCCTTCGTATCTCCGTATTTTGCAACCTCATCGTATGCATCGCCACAACATTCAACTCATATCAAATAAAGTTTATAATCATCTTATGTGTAGGAACATCATACGTTCTAAAACATATGTAGAAATTCCATGTTCAGATGAAAGCTTTATGGTCACTTTTGAAGTAATTGCAATGCATTCTATTCTGCCTGGGATTGTTAGTAGGAATAACTCATTAGAGTTTTCTATTCATGGCTATGAGAATTTGAAAGAAGCTATTTTTTACACATGGGAAACATTTCCAGATAGATTTCAACCAATTTCAGGTTCAATTCACCAGACTCAACCTCCTGGCAAATGGCGTGTGGGACCAACATTCAAATTTTGCTACATGCACAAAAGCTTGCAACCTCAAGTTTTTGTTTCTTTTTCATGGGATGTGCACCTATGGGATCCTATGCATGATTATTATGGAAAAGGCATAAGAACTAGTGCCCCACATTTGTTAATATAAGTCTTTTTAAAAAATAATAGTGGATACTCATTTTAGACTAGTTTACAGCTAGATTGGTCCTATGCAATATACTACATTATTAATACATAAGACTTTTTCTATTTGCAAAATGTTATATAAACTTGACTTAAGTTAACCCAAATGGTAGTACTAGTTGCTCATACAATTCTTCCTTGTTATGAATGTTGCTTTCTTATGTTCACTTTCACACAAACATGAGGGTAGCCCAATTTCACCTGTCCAACTTGGTGAGGTTTTGGCATGTTGAAGTTTTGGTTGTTATGTGGGTTGTCTCTAGATACTCAAATTTCTACAAGTTTACCTAGCATTGAGAAACAGGACTTCAAAATTAAGACTGTTACAATAGTATAACAGCAATAAATCTATCATGATAGTAGTATAAAATCAGTGTATCAGCAACATCAGTGTGTGTATGTGCATGTATATATAGAGAGTCATAGAGAGAGATATAGTCAAATTTGTACAATTTTAATTGATATTGAGTAACATGACATCAAAATTAAGATAAGGACAGCAATATAACAACAATAAATATATCATGACAACAATATAACATCAGTGTAACAGTAATAAAATTAATTATGACAACAATGATAGCAGCAACAATAGTATAACAGCAATAAATATTAAATCTATGTATACAAGGTGGACAATGTATAAATTGACTTTAATTTGGATCGAATATTCAAGAATGTGGTATGTTGTTTTGCATTTTTGTTCAACCACAGTTCCCCTCTTTTGTGCTATTTAATACGTAATTTTGGTTAAATCTACCATATTCTACCTATTTTTCAAAATTGGTAAATTCCCCTCACTGGGTGTCCTCTAGATTAGCTATGGTTACTTAGGGGTATCTTTTCCTTCATAGTCTTGAATAAGCAATCACTCGAGAGATTAGGATTTTAACAAAGAACCTACCATTCCAACCTTGTCATGGAGACTATTAGGGTAGTAAACCTATTTATAAACTTCATTCCCTGAGTCAATATAGTCCATCATTGCTCATATACCCCTGAGCAAGGGGTGGGCAGATTTAGCACCCTAAAGGGACTGCCCACCAGCATTGTGAAGATCATGATGAATTGTCATGTGGAAAAGGGTAAGGAAGATAAGGATGAGTAACCTTCATGATGCAATAGGTTGGGCATGGTTTTGCATGGTTTGACTATGAAACCCTCGTGTCTCTTCCATATCATCATTTACCTTAGACTATCAAATACATAAGGCTGACTGTCCTAACAATTATACTGCCTATTCTAGACTAGTTCTTACTTTCAAACAGTCCACAGGGCCATTAATTATGAGATCATCTGACTAAGAACTATGATCAACAAGTAAATTTTAAGATCAACAAGTGCTAACAAGTACACATAAAGAGCACATCTAAAATTTATTGCAAGATCATTCAGTCCTAGTCTGATGTAGAGCAGGGGTTCAACTCAACACAATGGAGGCATATTTCACAACAATGGGCTTGTACAACTTTATGACACTTCAAACTCTTCAACAAACACTAGAAACTCTTTATGCTTTGTGGAAATGACATAGGTAAAACAACAATGACTCACAAGGTCTCAGATTCCTCAAAATACAGGGTCTTCCTATAGACTGTCCCAAGTTACCTTCTTGACCATTCAAGGGTCACAAACACCCAAATTGGTTCTAAGGCTTAAAAGTCTTACCCAACAATTGGAGAGTCTTTCATAGGGTAAACATGACATGTTCAACTCAACTAAGCCACTCAAGAAGTCATGGGTCTCTAGCTATGAACTCTATCCTCACAAGTTGCCTTATTCACTAGTAACCTTCCAATTAGGAACCGTCCTTTGTAACTTTTGGAGCAGACCTTCAATCAAGACTGTGAGAATGGATTTAGATACCCTTTTGGAAGTTACAAAACATATCTTGAAATGGGTATAGGTTACTTTGTAACAAATGGTTCAGACTTAGATTGTCTCACCTAGACTTTAGGCTTAATTAGGCTTGGGACAACAATGTAGCAATAAAATCTTCAATCCCAAACTCCAAATCTTCTTACCAATGGCTCAGACCAGTCAAAAATGGTCTATTACAACCTTTCAAATCAACTCCAACCCTTCACCAAAAGCTTCTCCTCAAATCCCAACTTCTATGCAAGTTCCTATGCCAAATCCCTGATGAAATGAGGCTAGGGCATCATCACAAATGCATCAAACTATCTCCCCAGCTCCTACCACTTTGTGGGAACCTATAATACCTTCAAAATATCCATTCCACTAAGTTTCATTAGTTTCCACCAGGTAGAATGGATTCTATGTAATTTTCTTTCTTGCAAATCCTCACACCTAGGGTTACAACAATTTTCAGAAAAAACTAATGTATCTCACTCAAATCTTAACCAAATTACATGAAATCACCACCACAAGAAAGAAGACTTAGAGTACTATCAATCCCAATTAGTTAGAGTTCAATTTTTGTTTGTACAAAACTGTACAATTGACTGAAACAACAAAGTAATGTTCAGATTTTACAAAATTAGTTTACTTTATTGCTTCGAATTATCACCAAACAGTCTCCCCACCTTTTGATTGACCTTACACAAGCATATTTAAGCATGAAATCTTGTTTCCCAACTTCCCTTTGGGATTCAACTGTCCAACTACCTCCATTACAACCGGTGACCTTTCACATTCTTGATTTTTTTGCATTTTGCAACTATGACAACTTTTTGCAATTTTAACAATTTTTGCAAATTGAACTCACAAACCACCTAACAACCTCTAAATGGACTCAAACACACCTAAAATGGTCTTAATTGACCATATTACATCAAAATCACAAAACTAAATAAAAAATGAACAATTTGCCTCATGGAGGCATGAAGTCAACTAGGTGCTCCTGCACCACAGTCTCAGTCTCAATTGCATTAGAATTGTATTCTTGCTTAGCATATTTTCTAGATTTACACGACTGAGTTTGACTACTATCAAGGCAATTCAAGAGTCATATCTCCATCTAGCAAGAGTCTTATCTCCAGATGTACATAGCTTAATCTTTCAGTTGAAGACAAGAAAGATATATAATTCCCAATTCTAACTTTTTATTGATGCTTCATCACATCAATATTAGTGATATGCACACTACACTTAGCTCTTATGAGCCCTAGAGATCTTCATGTGCTCCCTTGTCCTCTAGAATCTAGCATTCTTTTTGAAATCCACCTACTAATTATTTTTGAAAAGTAACTTTTCTAAAATCTAGTATCAATCTATTAGTCAACAATGTCTTTGCAATGTCTTTTACCATATTTTCATGCACAATTGTAACAAATCTTTGACCAAAATTTTTTGTAGAGCATGAACAAAGCAACGTAATACATGGATAGCAACTAGACCAATACAGTAACAATAGGTGTATATGCTCAACTTTCCTTTGTAAATCATTACAAACAGCACTTCATACATCAACTTCAATGATCATTTGGCCTAACTCTAATTTGTTGTGGGCGGGACAAATTCTCCATACATAATACCATGCATTCTCATAGCTCATTAACACTAACTTTTGACTAGTGATCCAATTGTATAAATGCTTTAATTTCAAGTATTTGAACGATGCAATCAAATATTATTTCGCACAATGACTATAGTTGAGTCAAATTGAAGTTATCAAACTTTAAATATCAGAGAAAACATAAGTTTTTGTGAGAACAAGAAAAAACATCTATGCACCTTTTACATACAACTTCAAGCATAATTATCATTGGAATTCACTTCTTATTTTGGATTACTATGATGAAAAAAACTTGTCAAATAATCAATATTCTTTTCCACTACAATGATCTCTTCTAATACAAGTGCTTACAAATGTAGGTTTATAATAATACAATTTGTCATGTATCATGATTATGAACTAAATCACAATATGAGAAAATGGAAAGCATAGTGCCTAGTACATATATGATGGAAGCTTAAAATTATTGTCATCCACCCATGTTTAGTTAGTAGGATTATAAAGGGAAGCTTTATTTTTCATAGCTAGTTCCTATTCACCCCACCATTATCTATAATCACAAGACACTACAACCTAATTTTTATGATGACCAACATTGCAAAAAGAATATGACCCAAAATAGTAAGAGCATGGAAAAGGAATTGCAATAATAACTCTCTCTAAAAGAAAATGAATTGCAATGTTATGTCTTATCTCCATCTAGCAAGCCCCACTCTGCACTCTGTGTAACTAAAAGATTAAGCTATGTACATTTGACTGTCACTTTACCTTTGACAGTGTATAACAGTCATCTAGGACTGTTATAAGGCTGACTAACAGTCATCTAGGACTGTTCTAATAGTCATGTAACAGTCATCTAGGACTGCTCTAGATTGCTGCTATCAAAATCAAGCTTATTGCTCTGTTATGACAGTTTTTATAGTCATGAAGAAAATGTGATCAAAACCATTTAAAAACCCTCAAATCCATGACAGTTTTTACTTAATGTGTTTTTGGGATCCAAGGTAATAATAGTCAAAGGATTGAAGGATATAAAGAGGACAGCCATATAGGTATGAAGGCAATCTATGTTCATGACAAGAAAGAGGAAGAATACATTAATGATGTTATTGGTGTATACACGCATGGGGTTTTCTCTGTCATAAACCTTAGCAAGAAGGCAAAGTGAAGACCTATTACCGAGGCTATGAAAGATGGTGTAGACAACATAGAAGGGAAAGAGGCACCTCATGGTGCTAAAGGAAACAAAAAAGAGGTATAGAGGTTCACTCCTTGCTACAGTGAAGATAATTGCAGCAAAAAAACCGTCATAAATTGCAGCAAAAAAAGTCATAAATTGCAGCAAATAACAGTCATAAAGTGCAGCAAACAATATTGTCAGAGGAACAACAGTAGCAGCTACAAAGGAACAGCAACAAATAGTTAAAAAGATCAGTCTAATAGGTATAGTAACAGCAGCAAAAAAGGTCTTTAAAGCAGCAACAAAAAGGGTCTTTAAAGGAGCAGTAAAACAGTCTTAATGACTGTCAAATGGTGAATAGTAATAGAGGAAATGGAGGTAGGCCTGCAACTTTTCATGACAAATCTACCTTGGACTCTCTTTGTTTTATGATGTTGTGGTGAAGAAGATAAGAGTGCAGAGGAGCCTATTGTATTGGATGATGATGAAGCTGCTGTTGTTTTTCAACTTGCATGACTACATACCCTTGGAAGGTACATCTCTATACAAACCATGAAGTTTCATAGGAGTCACTGTCAAACAATTTGAAGGCTATGCATTTAGGATAGTATTTTCAACTTGTATGTCAGTCATATGAGGACTTGTATGAGAATTTTAATAGTGAAGAGACAAAGTAAAATATGACTGTGTGACAGTCTTGAACAGTTAGAGAGAAAAATAGGAGGCAGCCAAGCACAAGAAGGGAAAGATATTCAAGAAGGATGCATCTAATATAAGTGAAGATGAAGAGGATGATAAATACTCTTATAATTTCTCCACTATCAATGGAACTCTTACTTATGAGGATGGAGAGACAACTACAAGTTGCAAAGACCTAGTAAAGTGAGTGAAGGAAAAAAAAGAGAGAAAACAGTGATAAGACCTATAGAGATTTGACAAGAAATGTTTATCAAGATGTGAGAAGGTCTAAAAACTTCTTCATTGTACTCTGGCTAGTATTGAGCCATCAGGGTTTGACAGAGATCACAATAATGATCATGAAGCAGTTTGACAATTAGTATGCAATGTCAAATAAAAGGATTGCCAAGAGCGAAGATGACAATTTATTTATTTTTTATTGTCATTCCTCATGGATGATAGTATATAAAGGACACATGGATAGTCACAGTGAGTGTGCTTAGAAGGTAATAATCAAAGTAGGTAGGGTCTACAATCAACAATTGAGCAGTGCATTGCTAACTTACTGAAGGACTGTCAAAGGTTTTGTGGCCTATTTAGTCTCTTATAATCTCTATCATTTGTATAAATTCATAAAGAGTCATGACAACCACAGATATATATCATAGAAGACAAACAAGCAATGGAGATAAGTGGATAGGTCACAGACCCCTAACGAGTAAGGAAGCCAAATATTGTTTGACAATGAGCAAGGGGTATACAAGATGACAGTCAACATGTATTTGTACATTGCTCTTCATGATCTCTGTTACTCTTAAGGTTTGAGAAGTTTCAAATGATCCTAAGGAATGTATAAGCACAAAGACTCCAAAACAGTCCGAAAAACTATCACACAAGGAACAGTCCTAGATGACTGTAAATGAAGGGAAATAATAGTCAACCAAGGGTAGAATTTAAAGAATAAAGTTTCCAGTCACATCAAAGACTACAAAACTCAGTCCTAAGACATCTACAACAGTTTTGAGCCCTCACAAAGACCCTACAGGGGTACTTATGACAGCAAGAAGTGTTTTGAAGATATTATGAGGCAGTTTTGGGTAGTTTAAGGACTCCAAAAATACAATAACTTTTTCCATACGCCCCTTTTTACATCTAGGTCACGTTCACATGAATAAAGAAGGCTGTAGCATTGGGGTAGTGCCTTTATCATGAAATTCCCTTACAACAACATTCTTGAATTTGAATGTTTAAGTCTGCTATCAATATCTCTACTCTCTTATTGACAATCAAGTCTAGAAATTTATCCTATTGTCTTATGAGATGCACAAATTCCATTTCAAAACTCCTCAAGGCCTCTTATCTTCTAATGTTTCAATTCCCACTTTCATTTTAGCTGCTCAATTACCTATTGAGAATTCTCTTGGATGAAAATCACTTTTAAACTTGTAGTTGTTACAAACTCCATTAAAGCCCATATAAGCTTGTAGTCTTTCCATTGTCTAATTAAACATTGTAATATAATTATGAAATCAAGCTATAGGTACATAGAATATCATGGAATCTCTCAGAAGTATCACTGCCAACTAAATATATATAACCATAAAATACACAAGGGTTATAGAGTCATATAAATAATAATACAGAGCAATTGTCCATGTGTGTGTATGTATGTATATATAGAGTCATAGCGAGATACTCAAATTTCTACAAGTTTAACTAACATTGAGTAACATGACATCAACATTAAGACTATGATAGCACTATAGCAGCAATAAATATATCATGACAGTAGTATAACATTAGTGTAACAACACAATTAATCACAACAGTGATAGCAACACCAATAGTATAATAGGAATACATATGAAGTTACAATATCTCAATATACTAATGATATTAAGGGCTACCTTAACACTATTCTCAACTTCATGCATCCCAATTTGAATAAAGTCTGGAATCTTCTACTTTATGAAAATTCTTCTTCTTTGTATTTCTCTTTCTTATTTGAGAATTGGATGTCCCTTTTGTTGTTTCAATAATATCTTTTGAAGGTTGGACACAACGAGCTCTCTTGCATGAATTTTGAGCACTACTGCCCATTTGCATATCTAATTCTATTTCCATATTTGTAACAAGATCATGTTGTATATCAAGTTCTTTGTGAACTTTCAACAATGGATCCAATGGACGCTTTTCCTTGCCACGAGATTTGCCAAAACGGTGTGAACTTAAATAAGCATCTTTTGCATATTCACTCATCGGTCTAATTTTGGATAAATATTGATTCTGTAAAATATAACAAAACAACTTCAGAAAAATTATATTAGTTATTTCATTTAAAAATTTAAGATAATCATGGAACATCTTTACCATAGGAGGATATGCTATTGTCCTATTTCTTTTGTGCCATGAAGTGAATATTTGCTTGACTTGCTTAGGAGTGAAATCCTCATAATAAGAAGCCAACTCTCTTGTTTTTTGCAAATCAACATTTTGTGGTGCCTTCTCATACTCCACACGAAGATCTCTTCGAACATGAGCGGGTAGAACTTTATTTCTCTTTTCTTTATCGAAGTGTCCTTGAGATCTTATAATAAGCTTGAAAAATTGCGCCCTCATCTCATTAACAAGACACATTCTATCTTTTTCAAATGCATTTTTCTCAACCAAACTTTGACCTTCAATCATTGGAGGCTTTATGCCATCTCCTTGGTTTGTATTCAAGTTTTTCATTTCCCTATGCTTACGTTCCATAACCTCATTCCTTAACCATCCTATAGTCCATGGAAATATAGCTTTTGTCATTTCTAGAGCATGGGCTCCTTGAACATGCATATATGGAACCATCTCATCTCCAAAGCAACTTGAACACAACCAATGCCACTCTGTAGAAAGAAGGCCAATCCTACATTGACAATAAGATAAGATTTAAACATTATTACTATATTACCCAAAATTGTCTAAGATAAAAAAAATGGATCATAAATGTAATTAAGCATTACATATATGCATATTTTAATAGAGTTTTACCTTTCCTCATATTGATATGGATCATGTCCTCGAGAGGCTTGCAACTGTAACTTGTGCAATTCTTTGTAAGTCTTCCACATTCTTACAAACATATTGTAAGACTCTTCATTTGGGATACCTTCAATAACCTGTAATGAAAATCAATATAAAAATTAAGAGGATTGTTATATAGATTCAAAATAAGTGTTCAATAAATAAGGTAGTTTTTAATTGTAAATTGACTTCATGGATTTTATTAAAACTAGAATAAAGACAAAACAATTTAGGTGTTACCAATATATAAATGTTAAAAAAACTCACCTGTAAAATTCCTTCATGGTGGAAGAGGATCTTGTTAGATATTGAACCATCTGATTGTCCATAGTTGAGATCTTGATACTTTAGGCCTTTATGAGTCACTACATTCCCAAGCTTACAAGAAATGCCAATTTTTTCAAGCTCTTCCCATATTTGAGAGAACTTTGATTTATCATTAGGACTAGGTGGATGTTTCTTATCATGTTCTTGTGCCACTCTTTGTATTTCTCGCAACATCTTTAGTACAGTACGAATTCCAGCATGATGAGCACAATATACGAGCTTTGACATTGACCCAGGTGTAAGCTGCAATGGTTTCAAATGAATTTAGTATATTTTAAATAATACCTTTAATTAGAAAACAAATCAAAAAATAATTAATTACAATAAAATGTACCTTGAACTCATTCTTTCTATCCATTGACCACGTCTTCACAACTTTTAGATCAACACCACATAATTTTGCATCAATTTCTGTAAGGTATAAATCCATTTTCTCTTCCCATAGTGTGTTGTAATCAAATGCCTCATAAATGTTCATTTCCTAAAATTAACACACAAGATTAGATTGACAAATAATGTTAAACAACTAACATATCAATTATTGACTCAATTTAAAAATGACTTACAAGTAATAATTTGGGAGGCATTGAGTATAGCTTTGAAATACTAAGGATTGTATCACCTTCCTTAATACAATGCTTTGTGGAAACCATGTGTATGTCTCTCTTTTGACAAGTGCACCAAGGACAAAAATTATTCCCCATCACTGAGACTTCATTATTACATATCAAACTACAAATTGCCACCAAATCATGACACTCATAAAAATTAACCTTAACTCGTCTACCATCTAATGTGAGAATGCCTTCATTGGAAAGAACAATTATTTGCTTCATTAAATTATCTTCAAATTTAGGATCTGCTGCATGTGACAAAACTTGTTTGTATTCTTCTTTTCCATCAAATTTTCCAAGGCTAATACAAGACATCAACCCGCTATCTTCTAGCAACTCAAATAAAATCTCACATACCTAACCACCTCGATCATAATGCACACGAGAATCAATTCCTAATTTGAAAGAAACTTCAGATACCAATATTCCATTTTTCTTCTCATATGTTTCAACCATAAATGTAGCATATGGTGCTACATTCATAATTCTTACCCCAAAGTTCAAACCATCTGTTCTAACCCAATGCATATTCAATGCTTTAGCTTCTTCAGCCCATAACTTCATCTCATTACAAACAACATTCAGGGTCACACCTTTAAGTAAACCATATCTATCTATATTTTTTAGGCATCGCAATGTCTTATGAGTCATACTTGATTCGACAAAAATAGAAGCAATGTTCCTCGGTAAAAAGTCCTTTCAAATTTCTGTGACAATAATGGAACGAATTTTATCAATAACTCCATTCAAATGAACAAGTACATCCTCAACCTGAGACTCTTCCTTATAATTCTTGCTAATAAAGTGCCCAATTCCAACAAGAATATCATCATCATTCACTTCCTTAATTTCTTTTCCACTATACCATTTTCCAACTTCTTTAAATTTATTTCTTCCCTCTTTCAATCTCTCATAATACCATCCTGACCCTTTTTTCACCTCTAATAAGTGTTTCCTTTTTTTATTGTGAACCTTGTCTTATACAATCCACTTGATTTGTATTATAGTTTCTAATTTTCTCTTCATCAACATTACTATCAGCTTCCAAGCTTCTAGAATTTTCTTGCATCTCTATAAATATTGTGTCTCTATAAATATTGTGTCTTTATCTATATTGAAATTTTCTTGGGATGAATTACTTGCTGGTACATTTGTATTAATGATTGGGTGATTTTCTACTACATTTGTATTATCCATGTTACTATGTTGCTGAAAAATTGAAGAAAAGGTGAAGGGATGAGAAGAAACACACCCAAATGTGCTTAGTCTTTCTTGCATTTGAGCTATGAGCAAATCCTTTTCTATAATTGAATCCTTCAATATTGTTATTTCATCTGAAAGAGCCTTGTTATCAATTTCTAATCTTCTCAATTTTTCTTGCATCTCTATTTGATTTTGTAGAAAATCTTGTTGAGGAGATGGTTGCGTTGAAGTATTATTACCTTTCAAAATAGGTGATAAAGGTTTCCTACCAATTACAATAGCACATTCATTTGTAGATCTTGAAAGAACATCATTGGTAGATGATTGTAGCTGGGATCCATTATTTTCTAAAATATTTTCATCTACAAAGATTTGACGTTGAGCACGTTTAGCTCTCATTGCAGCTCTCTTACCTCCAGGTTGAGTAAATTGTAAGACAATTTCTTTTGGTGGTAGAACAGCAATATCAACATATTCATTTGCTCTACGTCGCCCTCTACAACATGGAACATTTTCAGCAACACTTGTATTTGAATTATTCATTGTAGAAAATCTGCAAAAAGAAACATAATACTCAATATTAATTCATAATTTGGCAAGTGATTGCTGGAGGTATAAAAAATTCAAAAATCTCTTATGTGCACAAGCAGATCATTAAATAAATCACCTGTAATTATTTTACTGCAGAAGTTCTTAAAATCAATAATTTTCTGCAAATAACTTAGGGAGCCTTTTCTTGTTTTAGATTCATTTTTTTTAAAATAAAAATTTTCCTACCAAATTTGAGTCTTTTTTTGTTTTAGATTCAAAATCTTTTAAAATATAAACTTTAACTAGCTAAATTTTATTCTTTTTCTTGTTTAGATTCAAAAAATTTAAAATAAAAACTTTTACCCGCCAAATTTTTGTATTATATTGGAGATGAAGATGAATTTTTTTTATTTTTTCAATTTTTGTATTATATATAAAATCAAAACAGTTGGCACAAATAATAAATAAAAATTAAAAAATTAAGCAAATTGGCTACATATAAAAATAAATAAATTTGCAATTGATACTTTTTAAATTTTTTTTGTGTGCAGCAATATTGACTATAAATAAATAAAATATTTTTTTAAAATAAAATTTTTCCTACCAAATTTGAGTCTTTTAGATTCAAAATCTTTTAAAATATAAAGTCTTTTTCTTGTTTTAGAGTCAAAAAAAAACTTTTACCCGCCAAATTTTTGTATTATATTGGAGATGAAGATAAATTTTCAATTTTTTCACTTTTTGTATTATATATACACAAATAATAAATAAAAATTAAAAAATTAAGCAAGATTGGCTACATATAAAAATAAATAAATTTGCAATTGATACTTCTTTATTTTTTGTGTGCAGCAATATTGACTAAAAATAAATAAAAATTAAAAAGTTGCGAAATAAATGAGCATAAATAAAATTTAGAAAGTCACAATTACTCTATCTTAATATTTTTATATTAATATATACACACCTAAATTAATACATATTATTTATTTTATTTTATAATAAACTTATTTATTTTATTTTATAATAAACAAATGGACTTTCTTTTATTTTCTTAAATTCTACTTGAGTCCTTTGTTTGTTGTTTACATTTCTATATTTGTTTCTATTATAATTATTATAAATTAATTAATAAAAAAAGGACTCAAGTAAAAAAACAAAAAAAAAAACAAAACAAAAAAACAAAAAAAGGACTCAAGTAAAGTTTAAGAAAATAAAAGAAAGTTCATTCTCCAATTCTAACTTGTTATAAAAAATTTAAATATTTTTAATATATTTTAATAATATGTAACTCACGTTTAACCCAACTTTTCTAATAAACTTGCAAGGTTTTTAAAATGTATTATTTTTTAGAAAGTAAAAGAGAGCATCTTTTGACAAAAAGAAAGCATCTTTTGACAAAATAAAGAATCTTTTATTTTTTTAAATTGATATAATATTTATTCATTAGGAGAGCTAAATGAAGGGGATATAATCTTATGTCAATTTTGTCACCATTCTGTCCCACTTTGTAATCTTCTATTTTCTTCTTATGTTTCTATCCAACTGAACTTCTTTCCACCATATAGCAGTATTGCAAATTTCACCTTCTCTAGATCTTCAACTTCTTCATACTCAAAGTATTCTCCTAGGTCATTTATACAATCAATCAGCTCCTCAGGATTCAAATTGCCATGTACATCAACTCTAGGTCTTTTCCCAATCTTTGAAATAGCTCGCAACATCTTGACTTGGTCTGATTCTTCTTCTTCATCACCTAGGGTTACTTCATTTTGATTAGCAGATTGAAATTCTTCATCATCATCACTTTCAACATTAGGTCGAGGTGTTAGTCCTATTCTCCAATCTTCTTCAAAAGCATCCAAGTAAAATGGCATTATTTCCATCATCTCCATCATCTTATCCATTCTTCCATCCATAGTACCAACAACAGGTATTCTCCTCGGTGGCATCTCTTCCTCGGATCAAGTGTAACTGCCTCAAATTTTTGCTATCAGGCTACAAGGTGACAACTGCCTCACAATCAACGATCGATTGACAACACAAGTAGTATGCCTTGGATCTGGTGATTTGTTCATAGTAAGATCTTAAAGAATTACTTCACCAACTTCACTCAATTTGCTCCCAAAGATTCAAAACTTTGCTCTGATACCACTTGGCAGTCACGGTTAGGAGGGTCCACAAAGTGAACAATCCAGGTCATGCAGCAAGAGAAAACACAACAGAAACAACTCAAAGATATAATGCAATTGCAGATTCAATCATTCAGTATATCATTGGTTCAAAATACAAATTGGTCAACATCATATGGGCTTACAATTAGGGCTCACAGGCATGATTATAGAATTACAGAGTATGCACAAGATATATCTTTGAAGCTCCTTCGCAAAGAATTCAACTCTCAAACTATCTCTTTGTGACTCCTATCAAATGAATACTTTTATAGGCATCTATTACATGATTATATATCATCTCCAGAACATAATATTCCTTCATGTCAGCCAAGGAAGATCACAAACTCCAATGAAGAGTTGTAATGTGTGTACATGGATAGGTCAGACCTAATCATATAAAACTCCTCTGCAAATGAATGGAATAGCATACGGATCTCAGGGAAGGTTGGCCATGATCCAAACAACATTGAATGGTGTGTCATTTAGCTCTGCAAGTCATGAAATGCTCCGCAGGTCTTCTCCTTTAACTGATTGTTTGAGACTGTCAGGATGCTCTGTTCTAAGAAAATAGTCGATCTTTTGATAGCGATATCTTTTTGATATCTGATCCAAATGATCTGATTTTTGGATATGATGTGCATGAATGTGTCTAGATACTAAGTTCATCTCTGTAAGGTCTAAAATGAAACTGCAGTAGAATGCAAACTAAAATACAGAAATTGCTACTGACTGAACTAATTATACTGAACTGGGAAATGAAAAGAAACAAACTGAAATGCAAATGTTTCTGGTTGATGTAAGATTGCTCTTCAACTAGGGATCTCCTGCATCATGAAGGGTCTTTTCTAATTCCTCCCATATCCTCCTCTTCCTTTACAGTATCCATCTCTGCAGTAAGTATCACCTTCTCTTTTGTCTTTATAGTAGTAATTGCTATCTTCTTAGCCCTTGCAGTAAGTGTCATGACTCCTCTCTTCATTCTAGTAGGTGCTACCATCTCTATGATAGAAATTGTCAGTTCTCCTATCTTCTTGGTATGGCATTATGTAATGCCCCACAATGAACACCTTAGCGGACAACACTTCTATACTATGTAATGCAGAATATTTTTTTTTGTATAAGATAACAAGGTAATTTATAACAAATCAATACACATCATTAACTAACAACTTGTCCTCTAAGGTTCCATGGTTGCATTACTGGACAAATTAATTAACATAATTTAACATACATTACTAACTAACATCAGCAAATCATTCTAAATCTATTGCACTAGTGATTATTCATATACATCTCCATTTCATGACATCGGTTAGATAATCAACTTGATCAAGATTACATGTACATATTCAAAAGACTATACATATGAGTACATCATTATGTAATTACATTATCACTATCTTGAATTACATCTGAATACATACATTATGAATCAACTGATATACAGGCTAGTACATGAGCATAATAACTGTCTTCAAAAATAAGTACAAGATCTGATGTCTGATACACAAGATATATCCTCCTCGCTCATGAGCAACGGAAAGGGAAAAAACCAATGAATAAAACTCTTCCACCCGACCATGTGGAACCCTAAGGTCCACCCCCCGAGCTAGGAGATAACATAAGGTCCCCACTACAACATACAGTTAGGTAGATAGTAGACTATAAGACAACACATGACTCCAACATAACAAGTCTATGTCACAAACAACACAACAGTACTTCCAAAGGCAAACACTTAACAAATGGGAAAGAGAGAACAACTAGGGAATGCTAGGTTGTAGTAAGGAGAGTGTCATCGTATGGTCCTAACATGGGTTACCCAAGCAGTCTCCCTCTAGACACCAGCCCCCATCTATGGTTACCCTGGTAGTCTCTCTCTAGACACCGGCCCCATAGGGTGACACATGCGAAATCAACCTTCCTTTTGTGAGGACAAGGAAGTTGATCTTGCCAACCAGACCTTCTCATCTCATCCTTAGTCTGTACTAGCACTACAGGCATGAGTGAGGAATCTAATTATCTTGTTTGGTGAAAACTACCCGACCCCTAGATTTATTATTAGGTTATCACTTGATTACCAACACCCAATGGGTTACCTTGGCTAGCCACTTTGGGCACCAGCCCCACATTGGAAGCCACTCCCCTACCTACAACTAGAAGCCCCTACTCAACAAGCATAGCAAACATCACCATGACAACAAGGATACATGAACCATGCAAGGCATTAACCATCTTGCATAACAATTACCCTTATATCAACATGTATATATAACGATGCAAGGCATTAACCCCCCCAGACAAGATCATAAGGGCAAGTCTCCTAAACCATTTCCCATAACAACACATATTCATTACAACTCTATGATTTCCATGTCTCCCTGTTCCATAACTCACCACAAAACTGGATACAAGACAAATACAACCAATTGGATAACAATACATCCTCAAGAAGTGCATTTATCATTCACCTTGTCTTTTAATCCATACATAACTAGAGAGGACATACTTCTTAGAACATCATGATCTCAAGACATCCCATTCTAAGCCTCTGGGAAAACTAACCATACATGTAGATACAGATCAAAAAGGCTATATGAACTAGTTCATGACCCAAAGATTGTATTTACTAAACATATAATGAGCAATTTATTATCAATTACACTTATAATTAAATTATGCCTTATTTACAACTAAACCACTATAGTATCTTACAATTGACTAAGTTATTACAATAGACTATTAACATTAAAGTATAACTTATCATTTGATTGTATTCTTACTAAGGAATAATTCTAAAATTACAATGAAAGTTAACTACAATTAAATATTTATTAAAATAATTATTTAATTGATTTGTAAGGATACAACATATTTATATACATCGTTAACATAACTAAAGTAACCCACTATTTGTCATTTTCATACATTGAGTTAATTAAATAATTGCAATGTAATTCGAATTCAACTCTTGAGGATAAGCTTGAGGGTTCCCATTTATTTTATGAACCTATAAAAATCCTAAATCTCGTAACAACATATTAACCTAAAAGTAAAATGAATGACTTTAATTACTCTACATAACCATCATTCCATCTATGGTCAATTTACCTCTCGTTCACAACAAAAGTGCTAATGTTTACTCTAAAACAAGACCTAAATCCCATCTTAACCTAATTACCCATACACATGTTCCATACAACACAAGAGGAGTCAAAATCCAACTTAGTCACTAACACATTGCATAGGATCATAAATACCACTAGGCCTCTGGAAAAAGCAAATCAAATATATAAAAATAAACTACTGGGGAAAAGGGTTATTCATACTGTGATAACATCAAAACTTAATTACACATCCTAAGCATTAATTTAGATTTATACTATAAACATACATGATCAAGTGACTATTAATCACAACTACAATAAAACAACCATTAAGGTAATAAGACATATCACCTAAAACTAACTATATCACTAGTTTTAAGAGACCCGACAACTCCATTCCCACAACTACTATTCTCATAGTTATGTTTTAACATTAAATCAATTTGGACTAGTACTATAAAAGGCTCAATAAGATCATGTTAATCTATTAACCTTATTATAACTATTTTGATAATTATTATACCAAAATATAAATTATTAGCTATATTTAAATCTGCTATCCTAATTTCCAATAATGAAATTTAACAACACATCAATGATGAGCTATCATAAAAAAAGAAATCTTACATTTGACAAGTCATGAGAATGATACTATAAGATACGATTGCTAATAATTATCTATTCTAAACTGCTCCAAGGAAGGCGTCGCTTTCTTCTCCTATGGTTAAGGAAGCACCCCTAAACTATAGTCGATGCCCTACTAAACAGAAGTACCAAATTAGCATCGAACATAATATAGCAATTTCTGTTATTCAAAAACCTATCTCTCTCATCATTCGACAATGATCACGATGGATGTGGAGGTTTCTATTCGCAGAGACAAGCTATAAGGTTCTAAAATCAATATACAAGGGATTCATCTAAGTCGAAGTCTGATCTAGTCCACATAATGAGAAGATAATATCAGCGCGGCTCGCACCATGGATAATGAGAGGGTGGCAGAATAAAGTGTGGCATAATCGACGATGGTAACAAGAACTCAAGTCTCATAAAATTGCACGATGGCACAAGAACACAGGCGCGTGCTGGGTACGGACTGCCCAAACAAGAGGTTTGGATCCCCTCTGTCGAGCTATCAACGACAGGATTTACTTAAAGCAACATGGGTGGAGCGACATTAAGATGGGAATCGACTCAGATTCAAGGTGACGTTTATCCTCCAATGTATAATTTTCTTTTTGCTTGGAATGATGCAGGAATCCTGGAGGCGTCAGAAATTATTGATACAATTAATCACTCACTAAGAGTGCCAAGGGTATCGCTCGACGACTTGTTTCCATAATGCAATACGACGATGGTTAGGAAGATTGCAGTATTAAAGAAAATGCCATAGGTTATCGACAGGGTCGAAGATGATCAATTATTTCGTTGTTTGCACAGGAGGGTAAAGGTTATTGCTCAGGAAAATAAAGATAAGTATTTCATATATTAGAATCTGGAAAAGGATGGTCACTTAGACTGATAGGATAATGAGGTCAATAGTGTCATCTGCCAGCAACACAGTCTCCATCAGAATCTCAAAGGTGACAAAGCAAATGGTCGCTTAGTCTGATGGGATAATGAGGTCGACGGTGTTATCTGCCATCAACACAGTCTCCATCAGAATCTCAAAGGTGACAAGGCAAATTGGTGGATAACGGTGGTTTAGGGTGACTATCCATCGCAATTCAAGTTTATGGGGAGAAAACTTAAGGGTTTAATGCAATAACTCTGGCATGAATCTCATCCACAAACTATTACAGTCGATGGCTCACAGGTGCAAGGTTGCACTCAAAAGTTAGACAAGCACACCAAGAGTGAAGAGTATGGAGTGAGCAGAGATGGATAATAGAAAGGTCTCAAACTAGCAGATTAACTTCGCAAGAGAAGGGATGACCCACATTAAATGATTTAGACAAGCCTATCCAAACACAAAATTTAGGGAGAATGCCAATGGTTCAAAAGGAAATATCATCGGTGAGCTTAACAAATCTGGTGTTGACATCATCAAATCACTCTACAGACTTTGAGAAGACAGAGTTATAGTGTGAATAGAGAGAAAAGAGATCACCATAGATGATGAAATGTATTCAGGCAAACATATTAAAAATCATTACAATTTACCAAGCAAAACATAATTTCCACACCATTATTAATCTAATTACATACTCAGAGTTTCCAAGCTTCAGAAATCTCCTTTGATCCGATTCCTACTGCACAAACTTTTTTCCAAAAAAATCTCTCCAACTCCTGCCACCAATTCCTCTATTCTCCCCTCAAGCAAGGATTCAACTCCTCGATTAAATGCAAAAGGCCTGCCTCTCTTCTCAACAACCCACTTTCTCAAAACAAGGATCCACTCCTCGGATAAATGCAAGAGACATGCGTCTCTCTCCCCAACAACCCACATTCTCGTGAGATTCAACAATTTCACTTTACCAAGGGATTCCCAAACCTCAAATTTGCAATTGACGGCACATGACATTAAATTTTCACATCCCCAAATACTGAATACATGAAACCAGGCGACAACCCCATTTTTTACCTTAAAATATTATCTTTATTACTATCAATTTATTTTATCAGAATTATAATTGTTTATTCATCTTTACTTATGTATTTTGTTTTCTTTTTAATTTTATCCGCTAACAACTTGTAATTTATTATTTCATTTAATCATTTATCTAATTTATTTATTTATTTACTATTTTCATATTAGTTTTACCAATTATCAAACAATTAAATCATTTATAATTAATAAACAACACATAGTTTCCCTAGCAAATGTTTATTTAACTTAAGCTTAAATTTAACCTTATTTTAATTAAGTACTAACCAAGCTTAAATCAACACTTTAAATTGGATAAACCCAACTTATAGGATGATACCTGACCCCATGTGAAGCCGCAGGACATGACGACAAGATAACGACAAACAGTCCAACTGATGGTGACGATAGGATACAATACTGAGAATGACAGTGATGACAGGATACAATACTGAGAACTCATCCTCTTGAGGATGTTGACTGAGTAGGGAACCTTATGCTAACTCCAATCCACAACTCCATTGGCTAGGGCACGCTCAGACCTGGTAGTTCAGGTGGATTCAATGCCCGGTACCTGCATCCTGCAACAAACAACAAGGTTGTACACACATATATATATATAAACATGTAGTCATAGACACAATGAACGGAAGTCGCAGTGTAGCAGGGTACTCAGATACGAGTAATGCGACACTGTTCCGTTCATGTAAACACATAATTAAATAACTACATCCATTACCAGTAATGCATCATAATCATGATCGAATAACACATTAACTCATAATAACATTAATCTATAATCATTAGATATGTCCATCAAGATCAAGGAGAACATAAACCATAACATACAAGTCCAAATGTCTCAAAACTGTAAATGTGCAATATAAAACTATCAACTATACCTGAACTGTCATAGGAAATATGAAAATAACATCTATCTCAAGCCAAAAGTGAGGGGCATTACATCCTCCCCCCTGGAACTAGGCTTACTCCTGGAAGCCTACAAATAAGTGAGGATATAATTCCCTCATCCTAGTAGCATCCTCCCAGGTAGCGGAGGTCTCATCATTAGGGTCCCACTGGACCCTGACCTGCTCCACGTCTCTGCCCCTGAGAGCAAGTCTCCTGTGCTGAAGAATGCCTACGGGCTTCAAAGCCAGCTGCCCGTCCTCTACCTGTAGAGCAGTCCAATCAAGAACATGAGCAATATCTAGATAGTAAGGTCTAAGTACAGAAACATGAAACACATCATGGATGCGTGAAAGGCTAGGCGACAAAGCAAGACGATAAGCAACTGGACCGATCCTCTCCAACACCTCAAAAGGTCCAACAAAGCGCGGTGCTAGCTTAGAGCTCTTTCCATAGAGGATTGGACTCTTTCACGGTCGCACACGCAAGAACACTCGATCCCTAATGGAGAACTGACGATCAATCCTATGAGCATCTGCATACTTCTTCTGCCTATCCTGAGCTACCACCAAATGCTCTCTAATCCTCTCAACCTGCTGCTCCATATCTCTAAGCATATCCGAACCCAGGAGAACTCTATCCTCCAAACGATCCCAACTCAAAGGGGTCCTACAAGGACGACCATACAAGGCCTGAAAGGGAGACATGCCAATAGAACTATGATAACCATTATTATAGGCAAACTCCACTAGGTAAAGGTAGTCCTCCCAATGGCTCTGTTGATCCATAACATACATCCTCAACATATCCTCGAGAACCTGATTAACCCTCTCAGTCTGACCATCAGTCTCAGGATGATAAGTTGAACTAAAGTTTAGCTGTGTCCCCAAGGCATGCTACAAGGACATCCAAAGGGCGGAAGTGAACACTAGATCCCTGTCAGAGATGATCCTACGAGGAATCCCATGAAGTCTGACGATGTCCTCCATGAACACTCTAGCCACCGTAGAGGCATTGTAAGAAGCACGGACAGGAGAAAAGTGAGCTACCTTCGTCAACCTATCCACAGTGACCATAATAGCATCGTGTCGTCGAGAGGACATCGGCAAACCAACAATGAAGTCTATCGAAATGATATCCCACTTCCACTCAAGAATCAAATGAGGCTACAAAAGACCTGTTGGGTGCCAGTGCTCCGCCTTCACCCTCTGACACTCAAGACATCTCGACACAAAATCAGCAATATCCCACTTCATACCACTCCAAAAGTACAGTTGACATAGATCTGCATGCATCTTCTTGACACCCGAATGAGCAGAATAGGGTGCCCGATGTGCCTCCAACAAAACTAGGGTGCGAAGAGCCTTAGAATTAGGAACATAGATATGACCCAAATGTCGTAAAAGACCATCTGACCTAAAGGAGTAACCAGAGAACCTACCTTCTAAAGGTCTACCAGACTCAATCTCAGATCTCACCTCCTGGCACCAACTATCAATGGGAAGAGCAGCGAGAATCTGACCTCTCAAATCAACTGTAAGAGAAACTGCTGAGATCTCATGCCTCCGATAACTAAGAGCATCTGCTACCACATTCTCCTTGCCCTGAATATATCTGACCTCAAAGTCATACTCGCACAAGAACTCCATCCAACGCCTTTGCCTTGCATTTAAGTTGGGCTGCGTGAAAATATACTGCAAACTACGATGATCACTGTGTAGCTCAAACCGTTGCCCTAATAGAAAATGTCTCCATCTCACCAAGGCATGCACCACAGCTGCTAACTCCAGGTCATGAGTGGGATAGTTCAATTTGTGATCCTTGAGTTTGTGAGACTCATAGGCAATCACGTGACCATCCTACATTAGAACTGTTCCCAAACCCTCCAAGGAAGCATCGGTACAAATGACAAAGTCCCCACCAGGATCAGGAACTGCTAATATAGGTGCACTGGTCAGCTATTCCTTAAGGGTCTGAAAGGCTTTCTGACACTACTCTGACCAAACAAACTTCTTCCCTTTCCTCTGAAGAGAAGTAATGGGGTGAGCAATTCTCAAAAACCCCATGACAAAGTGACGATAGTAACCTACCAACCCCATAAAACTACAGACCTCAGAAATATTAGTGGGTGTAGGCCAGTCCATAATAGCTTGGATCTTTGAGGGATCCACCGCAATACCCTCTCCAGAGATGACATGACCCAAATACTTAACCTCTGTCTGGAAGAATGCACATTTTGACAAATTCGCATAAAGCTGATTTTCTCTCAGACACTGCAACACCTGACGCAAATGCTCCTCATGTTCCTCCATAGTCCTCGAATAGATCAATATATCATCTAGAAATACAAGGACAAATCGGTCAATATAAGTGCGAAACACACCATTCATTAAGCTCATGAAAACCAAAGGTGCATTCGTCAACCCGTATGGTACCACTGTGAACTCATAATGTCCATATCGGGTGTGAAATGTTGTTTTGTGAATTACTGCCTCAAATATCCATAACTGGTGATATCCTGACTTAAGGTCAATTTTAGAGAATACCCCTGCTCCTTTAATCTGATCAAACAAATCGTCGATCCGAGGCAAGGGATACCTATTTCTCACTGTTACCTTATTGAGCTATCAATAGTCGATACATAGCCGTAGAGATCCATCCTTCTTCTTCACAAAGATCACACGCGCTCCCCAAGGGGAAACACTGGGTCATATGAACCCTTTGGCTAATAGTTCCTCCAACTACAGTCGAAGCTCCTTGAGCTCCTGAGTGGTCATCCTGTATGGAGCTCGTGAGATAGGCTCTGCACCAAGAATCAGATCAATCCTAAAATTGATGTCACGCTTAGGTGGCATCCCTGGAATCTCAGAAGGAAAAACATCTGCATACTCCCTCAATAGAGGATGATCGTCAAGAGATGCCTCTCGACTCTCCTCCATCTACAAATCACTAACAGTCACTACAAAAAGCTGACATCCCTAATGCATGCATCTCTTGAGTTGCATAGCAGAGATCATACGTAGGGATATAGGTCTCTAAACTCCTACAACCTCAACCTCAGCACCAGAATCATCCACACATCTAATAGACTTTTGCCGACAATCAATCACTGCCTGATGGGCGGCCTCCAACCAATCCATCCCCAACACCATGTCATATGAACCCAGGGGCAGGATGCGAAGGTCCACAGAAGTGGATAGAGAGCCAATCATCAAATTACACTCTGAAACTAGAGACTCAATTGCTATCTTAGCCCTGGAAGCTAACTCAACTGCTATCTTAGCCCCGGAAGCTAACTCAACCTGCCAAGACCGGTCTTTCTTATTTTGAAACCTATTACCTTGCTGATGCTGAGAATTCCTCAATTTGGACTGCGAATACTGCTGTTGCTGACCACCCTTTGAGGGTGCATGAGAACCTGATGCCTAAGTGTGACCACCTCGAGAACCATATCCTGACGAAGGTGCACTGCCAGTGCGCACACTTGTATGCCCACCGAGGACCATAGCCAAATTCTCCTCCACTAGCCGGGCTTTTTCCACGGCAACCTCCATAGTCTTAGGTTCAAATACATGAACCCCTCCACTAATCTAGGCATTCAAGCCCCTGATAAAATACTGCACCAACATGGACTCGTCATCCCCGATACCTGCATACTATTTGAGCTCATAAAATCTGCGCTCATACTGCTCAACTGTCATGGCCAACTACCTCAGCTCATGAAACTCGTCTTCTCAATGCTGCCTCCAATGGTCAGAAAGGAAGCGGGCTCTGAATCTATCTTTAAACAACTCCCAAGACACAGTGCTAATGTCCAAATGTAGCTTCTACTCCTCTAGCCTCCACCAAGTCGAAGCAAACCATCGAAGATGCAAAATAGCACATCTGGCTTTTGTATTGCTGCCATACGGATGCATGGCAAAACACCTACCTAAGTCCAATAACCAAGTCTCTGCCTCAAGTCCTCTACCAGCTCCATCAAAGATGGGAGGGCGTACTCTCAGTAAATCCCTCATATGGCTGGCTAGTGTGGCCTCCTGCTCAGCTATCAACTCCCTACGCCGGGGAGATCTCTCTCTCTAGGACCTGACTGGTCTACCTCCTGACCGCCTCTGGGTTGCTCACCCTCCTGACTAGGGCCTAAACGGGCAAGGGCCTCCTCAAGAATCTGTCTCAACTGGGCTCCATTAGGCTAACCCTGACCCTCCATGTTCTGATCCCCGCCTTCATGGCCACTTGCATGAGGAGAACTGGGGGGAGGAATACCACCACCCCCTCTCCTACGACCCCTACCTCTACCCTGACCTCGGCCCCTACCTCTAGGCATCTACCCTACACACAAAAAGGCAAATTATTATTTTACGAAAAGAGGGTCACAACAAGGGTTAAATCATTCTACAGAGTATAAGCACTAGGTTACATAATGGGCTCAAATACAACCAAGGTACCTAGTGTTTAACTTTGCTCTGATACCAAAATGTAATGCCCCGCAATGAACACCTTAGAGGACAACACATCTATACTATGCAATGTAGAATATTTTTTTTTGTATAAGATAACAAAGTAATTTATAACAAATCAATACACATCATTAACTAACAACTTGTCCTCTAAGGTTCCATGGTTGCATTACTGGACAAATTATTTAACATAATTTAACATACATTACTAACTAACATCAGCAAATCATTCTAAATCTATTGCACTAGTGATTATTCATATACATCTCCATTTCATGACATCGGTTAGATAATCAACTTGATCAAGATTACATGTACATATTCAAAAGACTATACGAATGAGTACATCATTATGTAATTACATTATCACTATCCTGAATTACATATGAATACATACATTATGAATCAACTGATATACAGGCTAGTACATGAGCATAATAACTATCTTCATAAACAAGTACAAGATCTGATGTCTGATACACAAGATATATCCTCCTCGCTCACGAGCAATGGCAAGGGAAAAAACTAATGGATAAAGCTCTTCCACCCGACCATGTGGAACCCTGAGGTCCACCCCCTGAGCTAGGAGATAACATAAGGCCCACTACAACATACAGTCAGGTAGACAGTAGACTATAAGACAACACATGACTCCAACATAACAAGTCTATGTCACAAACAACACAACAGTACTTCCAAAGGCAAACACTTAACAAAAGGGGGAGAGAGAACAACTAGGGAATGCTAGGTTGTAGTAAGGAGAGTGTCATCGCATGGTCCTAACATGGGTTACCCAGGCAGTCTCCCTCTAGACACAGGTCCCCATCTATGGTTACCCTGGTAGTCTCTCTCTAGACATCGGCCCCATAGGGTGACACATGCGGAATCAACCTTCCTTTCATGAGGACAAGGAAGTTGATCTTGCAAACTAGGCCTTCTCATCTCATCCTTAGTTTGTACTAGCACTACAGGCATGAGTGAGGAATCTAATTATCTTGTTTAGTGAAAACTACCCGACCCCTAGATTTATTATTAGGTTATCACTTGATTACCAACTCCCAATGGGTTACCCTGGCTAGCCACTTTGGGCACCGGCCCCACATTGGAAGCCACTCCTCTACCTACAACTAGAAGCCCCTACTCAACAAGCATAGCAAACATCACCATGACAACGAGGATACATGAACCATGCAAGGCATTAACCATCTTGCATAACAATTACCCTTATATCAACATGTATATATAACGATGCAAGGCATTAACCCCCCCAAGCCATGATCATAAGGGCAGGTCTCCTAAACCATTGCCCATAACAACACATATTCATTACAACTCTATGATTTTCATGTCTCCCTATTCCATAACTCACCACAAAACTGGATACAAGACAAATACAACCAATTGGATAGCAATACATCCACAAGAAGTGCATTTATCATTCACCTTGTCTTTTAATCCATACATAACTAGAGACGACATACTTCTTAGAACATCATGATCTCAAGACATCCCATTCTAAGCCTCTGGGAAAACTAACCATACATGTAGATACAGATAAAAAAGGCTATATGAACTAGTTCATGACCCAAAGATTGTATTTACTAAACATATAATGAGCAATTTATTATCAATTACACTTATAATTAAATTATGCCTTCTTTACAACTAAACCACTATAGTATCTTACAATTGACTAAGTTATTACAATAGACTATTAACATTAAAGTATAACTTATCATTTGATTGTATTCTTACTAAGGAATAATTCTAAAATTACAATGAAAGTTAACTACAAGTAAATGTTTATTAAAATAATTATTTAATTGATTTGTAAGGATACAACATATTTATATACATCGTTAACATAACTAAAGTAACCCACTATTTGTCATTTTCATACATTGAGTTAATTAAATAATTGCAATGTAATTTGAATTCAACTCTTGAGGATAAGCTTGAGGGTTCCCATTTATTTTATGAACCTATAAAAACCCTAAATCTCGTAACAACATATTAACCTAAAAGTAAAATGAACGAATTTAATTACTCTACATAACCATCATTCCATCTATGGTCAATTTACCTCTCGTTCACAATAAAAGTGCTAATGTTTACTCTAAAACAAGACCTAAATCCCATCTTAACCTAATTACCCATACACAGGTTTCCATACAACACAAGAGGAGTCAAAATCCAACTTAGTCACTAACACATTGCATAGGATCATAAATACCACTAGGCCTCTAGAAAAAGCAAATCAAATGTTTAAAAATAAACTACTAGGGAAAAGGGTTATTCATACTGTGATAATATCAAAACTTAATTACACATCCTAAGCATTAATTTAGATTTATACTATAAACATACATGATCAAGTGACTATTAATCACAACTACAATAAAACGACCATTAAGGTAATAAGACATATCACCTAAAACTAACTATATCACTAGTTTTAAGAGACCCGACAACTCCATTCCCACAACTACTATTCTCATAGTTATGTTTTAACATTAAATCAATTTGGACTAGTACTATAAAAGGCTCAATAAGATCATGTTAATCTATTAACCTTATTATAACTATTTTGATAATTATTATAGCAAAATATAAATTATTAGCTATATTTAAATCTGCTATCCTAATTTCCAATAATGAAATTTAACAACACATTAACTCAGAATAACATTCATCTATAATCATCAGATATGTCCATCAAGATCAAGGAGAACATAAACCATAACATACAAGTCCAAATGTCTTGAAACTGTAAATGTGCAATATAAAACTATCAACTATACCCGAACTGTTATAGGAAATATGAAAATAACATCTAGCTCAAGCCAAAAGTGAGGGGCATTACACATTATACCATGATCTATCCATCTAAGGTTTCTCCTCTCTTCCTCTTTATCATTTTTTCTAGTTCTCAAACCTCTTGTTCAAATTATCTTCTACCTTGATCACAAACTGGTATGCTTCCTCTATGATGGTCAACCTAACTAGACTTGGTTTTTCTTGGATACTTTCTCTTAAGCCATTGATGTATCTTGCAACTTTTTCTTTGCTTGTCTCACTATGTCTTATCCCAATAATCATCTTATGAAACTTGTTAGTGTACTCCATCATAGTCCTATCCCTTTTCCTTAGGCTCTATAACTTCTTAAGTAATTATAGCTCATAGTTCATTGGTATGAAATGCCTTTTTAATTTTGCAACCATCCTATCCCATTTGTTATTCTTTCCTTTCCCCTCCTATTTCTATCCAATTGCATTTCCTTTTACCAAATAGCACCATGGCCCTTTAAATTAGTCTTTGCAAACCTAACCCTCTCAATGTATTCAATTTTCTCATACTCAAAATTCTAATCCAACTCATTTATCCAATCAATCAATTCTACATGGTTCAAATCACCATAGTAGTTATAAATCTCCATCCTAGGTCTCTTATTGAGTTTAGAAATGGCCTTTAGGACCTTCACCTATTCTAATTCTCTAGGTCTCTCCTATCTTCTCTAGCATCTTCCTTCTCATCACTCTCATCATCATCCCTTAGGATTTAGCCCCTTTTTCTATATTCCTCCAAAGCTTCCATGTTGGAAACATAGTCAAGAGACATTGTTGATATGATGTTGTCATTGATGGCAACAACCTGACATGTCTAGAGACAATTCTTTTGACAAAATTGTGCATAGCCTTTTGGTCCAGAAAGACTAACTTAGCCAAACTTGACTAAGTATTGACAAGATACTAAGACAGTGATAGGAATGGTATGCCTTTACAATTGAAGATCACAGTGTGTACTTTAGGTATGTTTTTTGTAGTTATTTGATGGTGTTATATTCAAGTTTGCAAGTTTTGAAGATCTCTGGAAGAAATACTATGACTTAGCTAAGTTTGGGTGAGAAAACCTACGTTAGGAATAGTGTACAGCACTAGACCAAAAGGGTCCTCATTCCTCTGTTGTTGTATATTTTATCTTGTGATTCTGAGGCAGTGAAGATACCTATTATTACTACCTAAATCCATAGTTATAGCTTCTAAAGTTCTTTGATCACATTCTACAAGGTGTTCTTTATCATCTTACAGTCTGACAGTATTTCACAGTGACTGAGTGATAGTTCTGAGATCTGCATTTGTCTGTAGTTGAATATTATGTTTTTTAGTTCTAAAGGTATGATAAGGATTAGTAATGAATCATTAACAAGGATTTTAGAGTTTCATAATGATCGCATTTGAGGCTATGGGCCGACATATAAATCAATTATGTTCTTAAGATTAAAGCTGACACATAAGGTAAATTGGTATGAGGTTGAAATCTATTGATTTGATCAACTTCTTAAGTGGTTCTATAATGTGTTCCCATCTAAATGAAGATACTTAAGAGTTTATATAGGTCCTCATTGTTGTTTGGGCATAATAACAGGTCTACAAGGTATAACTTGAATATACAAGCTTTATCTTTTGTATGCCTAGTTTGAGAAAATTATTGATGTGAATATAAATACTCAATAGATTTTGGCATTGGATGTATGGAAATGTGCAAACATGGTGTGAATTCAATGTGTGTGTGATCTAAGGTAGTTTTGTGACCAGAAAAGGATAGTGAGGGCAGAAGAGCAGAGTATATGTGAAGCAGAGCAGAAAAAGTAGGGCAGACATTTGAGTCTGTATAATGAGATATTAATGGAATTGTATTTTAGCATTCTATAGATGCATTTACAGTTGTCACCTCTTGGCAATGAGCCAATCCTTCTTCTATCTTCTCTTCTATTTTCTTGGCAGTGAGCCTATTGCAGTGAGCACTTCTTTGGACAGTGAGTCCTTGGGTAGTGAGCCCTAAGGAAATGAGCCTTCATGTAATTCAGTATTGTTATCATAATATATTGTGAGCTAACACTCACTGTGGTTTTTCCCTTTTTGGGTTTTCCATGTAAAAATCTTGGTGTCCATGTGTTATGTCTTTATGGTTGTTATTCTTATGTTTATTCTACTTTCATGTTATTGGATTTGGAAATTGGATTAATGGAAATGTAAATAAGTGGTTTTGTGGAATACTGATTTACCCCCCTCTCAGTATTCCTTGTATTCAACAATTGGTATCAGAGCAAGGTTCCTTGGAAGAAGTTTAACATCTTGAGGAAGATCTAGGAAAGAGTACTCATGGCAGCCATAAGGTATCCTGCTCTAGGCAGTTGTGACAATTGATCAAGAATTAAAATTAAAACAGCCCTTGAAGATCTTGATAAGTATGAAGTAGATATCTAGGATTTGAAGGAAAATGTCAAAGAAGCAAATGAATGCATCTTGAAGATAAGAGAGAAAGTTAATAGATCAAAGGAGAGAAATAGAGAACTAAGTGAATAGCTAATTGAAGCAAATGAAACCCTAAATAATTTATCAAGGTTGGTTGAAGAGAAAAAAAGATGAGGAACATTTGAACCAAATGTTGAAAGACAAATTTGAAGAATCTGAAAAGTTTGAAAAAGATATTATACTTCTAAAGTTTGATTTGCGGGTGGAAAACAGTTACAAAGAAAAGTTCAAAATAAGCTCTGCAAGGCTTGATGAGTTGCTTGGTAGTCAGAAAAACTCAGATGACAAGCAAGGCTTGGGATTTGAAAAAGGAGAAAGTTCTAAATTAGGAAAAGAAAACATTGAGATGAGGAAAAATAAAAGCAACCAATTCCAGAATCATAGAAGAAGACCTAGAAGAGCTCCGGTTAGGCAACCAAATGCTCAAAGGTACCCATCATTCAATGGCTATTGTTTTAATTGCAATAAGTTTAGTCATAAGGCTACTCAGTGTAGGAGTAGAATGAATCAGAATGTTCCAACATTCTCTGGTAAATGTTTCAATTACAATAAAATTGGTCATAGATCAAATCAATGCAGAAGTCTAGTAAGGAATGGTTTTAACAATACAAGAAATACTCAATCTTTCAATGGAAAGTGCTTTGCATTCAATAGATTTAGGCATATGGCTAACCAATGTAGATTAAGAATGAATCCAATCAATAGAAGGAATCAAGGACAAAGGAATGTGGTATGCTACAATTGCAATAAGTTTAGACATGTTGCAAGATTCTGCAGAAGCAAGAATGACAAAAGAGACTATCCTACAGAGAAGAGGAAAACATAGAAGAGAGAAGATAAAGGTAAAAACAAGGCTGATCCTATGGAAATCAAGAAGGAAATGAGCAAGGTCTTGATTAAGAAGGAGGTTAATGAGGTTAGGAATGGATCCGCACCAGCCTTTGGTGCAGATACTTCCTCCAGGAAGTAAATTGGGAGCTCTAGCTTAGGGGGAGATGTATTGAAAATCCTAATCCCCTAGCTAGATAGTTAGTGCTGGGATCTAGCATGAAGATATGATGAAAAGCTTTATAGAACAGATCTTTTGAAAGAAATTCTGGTAAAAAATGTTCAAATGCAGAGCATTACGGAGCAATTCTAATCGACTATATTCTACAATGAAGAGTTTGACAGCTTTTGGAGAACAAGCATTTATGATGACTAGGTTATCATAACAAGAGTTAAAAAGGAGCTCATTTGACAAACAATTCACTTTGTATTCAAGCTATCAAGAATCCAAGGAGAGTTCTGTTGAAATTAGGGCAAACAACTGAGAGGGGGGGTGAATCAGTTATCACCAAACTTTAACTTTTGCTGCATTTAATCTTATGTACCACTTATTAACAAATTAATGATATAACCATGAAAGCATGAATCAACAACACATGAGCAAAAACATAATCAACACACATAACACCGGGATTTTTACGTGGAAACTCGGTTAAGGGAAAACCCATGGTGGGGGTTAACCCACAAGATTTATTCTCTGTTAAAATAATAGAAAAATGGGAAGGCACCTGCCTTCAAGCACACTGCCTAGAGCTCACTGCTCCAAGAGACTCACTATCTACAAAACATTCATATAATTAACACTAAAAAGTTGAACTAAGAAACAACATCTTCTCCATGCTAAGGTTCAGTTCCATTGAAGCTCACAACACCTCTACTCTGCCCCCAAATGCTTCTTTGCTACCTTCGCATCTTCACACACATATTCACACAACCATATCTCAAAATGCTTGAACCTATCAATCATATAGAGCCGCAACATGAGATTTCATCAACTGCAGTCATCCTCAAGAAACTTAGAAACTTTTTCAAGATCACTGTTATGTCAGCTGAATCCATGCACAAATATCAATGCAGACCAAAACCTATGTATTCAAGTCACCACACATGTTGTCCAATACCACTAGATCTCATAAATTACTCAACCAATCACTTCTCTTAATCTGCACAAGGATCAAACACCAAGTCGACATGTTCTTCACCAGATTGAACTGTCTAACCAAAACCTGATACTCAGATGCTTGTAACTTTCAATCCCTTCATCACTAGAGGTTAAAACTTTGGATTTAGGTAGCCCTGACATCCCTTAACATTCCCTCAGATCTACAGCACAATATGATTACCTGTAGAGAAATGCAGACCAAAATGTTGAACCCTATCATATGCTCTGTTCCTGTCTATCCAGACTTAGACAAATCTATAATCTAACTTTTGTTGTGATCAAGTGATACAATGTAGATGTGTAAGATAGATTTAGTTGCCATCAATGACAACACCTAACATGCCTAGTAGTGTCTCTTGCCAACAATCTCCCTCTTTGGCATTGATGGCAACACTCAGTGAAAAATGACTAAGTGTTAGAACAGCTCCCCCTTACTATGTACACTTGTGATTTCCAATGCTCCCCTTAGATGAATTCCTCATTTTTCACTTCTTTCCACTCCCCCTTTGACATTAATGGAAAAGGCTGAGATCCGCATACCAAAATTCATGCAAAAAACTCTATGTACATGGGCACATATATACAAATAATCCTTATGTCTTGTCTACATGAACTTAAACACATCACCAAAAATATTTTTCAACAGTGCCAATTCACTGTCCCATCTTTTCTTCATGCTATCCAAAACTAAAATATGACCATTGAATAAAAATACCTGTGACTCTACATTCTGTAGACCAGTGGGATCACTTGTCAGAGTAGCAGCTTGAGCTTCTATCAATGCATTGAACATTGTTTCTAACTTAGGGGAAATCAGTCCCTGGAGTTCATCCAATCTACCCAAAACTTTAACCTTTTCCTTCTCCAAATTACTCAATTCATCAAGCAAACTCACTACTTGACATCTTTTAGTTATTACAAACTTAGTTAAAGGACCATAGGACTGAGAGATGTTAGACAATTTAAGCTCTAAGTCCTTAATCTTCTTCTCAATATCCTCAACAACTCTAGACTGAGCTAGGCAAAACTTATAAATTTTTGCACCTTCAGAGAGAGCATTTTGAATGCTCTTTACACTAGCATCAAGAATTGACCTATCATAACTAATTATTCTCTTTCATTCAGCAAACCTCTTCTCATTAAATTCATTTCAGACTTTAACTTTTGTTGACTTCTCAAAAGATTCAAAATGAGTACTTACAAAGTTTATCAGACTCTTCAACTAATCGGAGGGGCATGCTGATGAATCTTTTTGAAATGTAAGCATGATTTTCTCCAAAATGCCATATGCAAGACCAAGCAACTCACTACCTTCTATATGGGACTTCAAGATTTCCTCTCTTGCCTTAGCTTGTGTAAAAGAGGCCAACTTCAGCTTCTGTACTAGTGATAGAGTATCCAAATTTATTGGACCTTGTATTATACCTGGATCTTCTGCAACTTGTTTATCTTTCTCCAAAATTTCTTTCACTACTTCTGCAGTGTCTCTTGCCCAATATGATATTTCAATTTTATGCTCTTTAGGGCTTGCATCTTCTCCCTTTCCAGAGTCAACCACATTGTCTTGCTTATCATTTTCATTCTTTTTCTTTGCTTCTGCTTTCTCTGTATCATCAGCAAAGGCATCCTTCTTTTTATCTTTATCATAAATGTCTTCTGCATTCTTTTCCAAAGGATTTTGTGTATCCTGAGTAGTAGCATTATCATCATTTTTATCAAATTCCTCAACATCCGAAATGGAGGAATCAATTCGATCATTAGTTTCTTCTTCAACAGTGGGAAGATTATGCCTTTTCAATGCATTCAGAAGAATCTCATGAGTATCTTCAACTACCTTATCAATTTCACCCATCATGAGCTTATTCATTCTGATCTTACTCCTAAAGTCCTCTTTCACTTCTTTGAATATCAGGTTCTTTTGATCTAGAGTAATTTGAGGACACAATTTTATTAGCAAATGCTCCTAGAGCTCAATATCTTTAACTTTTACATTCTATTTTCTTATTTCTAGAATATTTGCAAGGCTTTCCAGAATTTTAGAAGTTATTTCAAATAAAGTCTTATTATAGATACTCAAGTATTTGACTGTTGCTTCCTCCAAAACTCTCTTATCATCATCACTGTAGTGATCATAAAATTCAGTCATTGGCTTTAAGTTTCCATCTACAGTGATTGACTTTGTGATGTCTTCCATAGAAAGTGTAGGCTTCTCAACATAAGCTTCTAACTTATGCCTTTTACTTGACTTTTTGCTTCCGAAGGGATTCTCCTTAGACACTTCAGTAGCCTTAGTGCCTGAGGCCTTCAATTCTTTAGCATCACCATCTGAATCAGTCTCTTCTTCATCCTTCTTCTCCACACTGACATATGACCTTTTATGCTCCACAAAACCTAATTCACAATTGTAATAAATGTTTTTCCCTAATTCATCTGGTTACACTATTTCTGAATACAATCAATCTTTAATTACTCTGCAATCAATCGCATTAGCTTCTTTTCTTCCAGAATTTGCTTCAACAGATCTGCAATAGGCTTCTTTATCTTCATTCATTATGCCAAATTCAAGAACACAAACTTTTTCAGGGGATTTATGATTTCCTTGCCTGCTCCCCCTAAGCCAGAACCTCTACCTCAGTTTCCAAAGAAGGTACCAGCACTAGATGTTGGTGTGGATCCTTCCTTTGACTCAGAATCATCCTTTTTAATCCATATCTTGCTCATATCCTTCTGTGTTTCCACTAGATCTACCTTTTTCTTGCCTTTGTCCATCTTTTTCTCTATTCTTCCTTTACATGCCTGTGAGTTCTCTTTTCCCTTTTTGCTTCTACAAAATTTAGTAATATGTCTGAATTTGTTGCAATTGAAACACACAATCTTATTCCTTTGACAATTACATGTTGGAGTAGGCTTAGATCTGTATTGCATTGCAATATGCCCAAACTTGTTGCAAGTAAAGCATCTTCCATTGAAAACTTGTTTGTTCTTAGGAGGATTCCTTGATCCACTTCTGCAATCCTCAACCTTATGACCTATCTGTTTGCAATCAAAGCATTGACCAGAGAAAGATAATGCATTTTGATTCACTTTACTTCTACATTGATTAGCCCTATGACCATACTCATTGCATTTGAAACAATTACTATTGAAGGATGGATACCTTTGAGCATTAGGTTGTCTGACCGGAGGTCTTCTAGGTCTATTTCTCTAATTCCTTGATTCAGAATTTCGTTGACTAGATCTAGAGCTTTCGCCTTTCTCATATCCCAAACCATGCTTATCATCTATCTTCTTCTAACTATCAAGAAGAACCTCAAGTTTAGTTGAGCTTATCTTGAACATCTCTTTGTATTCATTTGTAGCTTCTAGGTCATGTTTGAGAATGACAATTTGCCTTTCAAGTTGTTCCTCATTATACCTGGTTTCTTGTAGATCAGACTCTAGAGGGCCAATTATTCTGTCCAATCTACAACACTCTTTTGTTCTTTCTTTCAAAGACTGATTCAGGTTTTCCTCAGTCTTCTTCCTTTCCTTGATTTCCTTGGTTAGCCTCATCACCCCAGATTCCTTCTCATGTTTTAGGACAACAACTTCTTTTGCCAGCTTCTCACATTCCTTTGTCTTCTCCTTCAGATCCTGATCCATGCCATTGTCTTCCTTCTGATTTGCTAACTGTTGAAGTAGCTCCTTCCTCTTTTCCATAGATTTGCTCAGTTGCTCTTTTAAAGTCTAAATGAAATCCTTAGCATCTTTAAGGTTCTCTTGCAGTTCTTTGACTTCTACTCTGGACTAATCAAGATCTTCTAAAGCAACTTGAAGTTATTCATTGATGCCATCAAAATACCTGAATGAACCCATTGAAACACTTTCCCAGATATTCCTCAAGCTGTTAAACTTCTTCCAAGGAACCTTGCTCTGATACCAATTGTTGAAATTAGGGCAAACAACTGAGAGGGGGGGTGAATCAGTTATCACCAAATTTTAACTTTTGCTACATTTAATCTTCTTTACCACTTATTAATAGATTAATGATATAACCATGAAAGCATGAATCAACAACACATGAGCAAAAACATAATCAACACACATAACACCAGGAGTTTTACGTGGAAACCCAGTTAAGGGAAAAACCACGGTGGGGGTTAACCCACGAGATTTATTCTCTATTAAAAGAATAGAAAAATGGGAAGGCACCTACCTTCGGGCACACTACCCAAATCTCACTACTCCAAGAGACTCACTATCGACAAAACATTCATATGATTAACACTGAAAGGTTGAACTAAGAAACAACATCTTCTCCATGCTAAGGTTCAATTCCATTAAAGCTCACAACACCTCTACTCTGCCCCCGAACACTTCTTCGCTACCTCCACATCTTCACACACATATTTGCACAACCATATCTCAAAATGCTTGAACCCATCAATCATATATATCCACAACATGTGATTTCATCAACTGCAATCGGCCTCAAGAAAACTTAGAAACTTTTTCAAGATTACTGTTCTGGCGGTTGAATCCATGTACAAATATCAATGTAGACCAAAACCTGTGTATTCAAGTCACCACACATGTCATCCAATACCACTGGATCTCATAAATTACTCAACCAACCACTTCTCTTAATCCGCACAAGGATCAAACACCAAGTCAGTCTATTCTTCACTGGACTGAACTGTCTAACCAAAACCCAATACTCAGATGCTTGTAACTTTCAATCCCTTCATCACCGGAGGCTAAAAATTTGGATTTAGGTATCCATGACATCCCTTAACATTCCCTCATATCCATAGCACAATATGATTACCTATGGAGAAATGTGGATGAAAATGTTGAACCCTGTCATATGCTCTTTTCCTGTCTATCTGGACTTAGACAAATCTGCAATCTGACTTCCATTGTGATCAAATGATACAATGTGGATGTGTAAGATAGATTCAATTGCCATCAATGACAACAGCTGACATGCCTAGCAGTGTCTCTTTCCAACAAGTTGAAGCAAGATTCTAAATGACTACGATAATTTCCAAAGCATATCAAAGTAAATCAAGTGAACCCTAATTCGGCAAAAGAGGTATTTTTCAGTTTGAAACCCTACTACAAACTTATTTGAATTCCTACAGAAATGGCTACACCACATGTTATTGATATCACTGAGAGACCATGACCTAATTCAAGAAACATCCACACAAATCCACGGAACTTGATCTTGATGGTGATTTTTTGGAAGTGCCCTATGGTGTGATGCACGAAGAAGACATTAGGGCTTACATCCATGTTGCCCTAGATGAACATATTGATAGCAAACTTGGAGAACTATATATGAATCATCTATGTGGTGGGGATTATGAATTGAAGGAGGAATTCAAAGCCCTTTGGAAAGAAGAAAGGAGGAAAGAAGGAGTAGAAAGTAGAGCATGAGAAAGGAGAGGCCACAATTAATCTAGACGATGTCCTAAAGGCTATAACAGTTAATGGAAATCTAAAACCTATAGCCCAACTGTATGGTGAATATAATGATGCAGACAAAGGCATCATTGAGACTACAGTAATCAGATATTTAGAGATCTATAATAAAGCTCTCATTGAAATAATAACTTATCTCCCTAACACTCTTGCCAGCATTATGACTATCGGAAAGGAAGCAGCTATGGCAAAGGACATTGAGCTTAGAGAATATAGATTGATAAAGCTATGTCTTGAGATCTCTCTGGAAGAAAAGGCAAGGGTCTCCAAAGCACTTGGAAAGAGGTTTAGAACAAAGAAAAGGACAAATACTCTTATGTCAGGAGACACTGAGAAGCTAGCCAAGGACACTAGAGATATCACTCTAGAAATACTAAAGGAACTTCATCTCCCAACTATATATGACAAAGAAGAACAAAATATTTGTGATGACAGTTCTATACCTGAAGGCAGCATGCATCAAGGCTTGGAACAAACTAATACAAATCCTCTGGTAAAAGACAAAGCAATGGAAGAGCAAAAGGAAGAGAAAAGTCTTGAGAAAATTAAGGAAGACCTTGAGGAAGTAGCCTTAGGAAAGGAAGAATCTGATCAAGCTCCTGTTGCTAATGATCAAGACAAAGTTGACAAGGGCCAAACAAGGACAAGCCCTTCTCCTAATCAGCAAATTGATGATCAAGAAAACAAGGAGAAAATTGCAAAACAAGATAAAGGTGATGATCAAGAACTTGAACAAGCCAAGAAGAGCCCTGCACTAGAACAAAATATTGATGAACATGAGGCTATGGATCTGGAACCACTTGACCAAAACCAAGTATCTAAAGAAATGACAAGAGACACTGCTACCTTACAGGATCTAGTTGATTATGTCACAAAAAATTTGGAGAAATAATAGGGAACACAAAGTTTAGATGAGTCTGAGTTTTTGCAAGGACCAATAAATTTGGCTTCAATGTCTCCTGTGTAGAAATTCAAACTGGTATCAATTGTTCAAGCTAAGGCACAGGAAGAAATGCTAAAGTCACACATACAAGACAATGAACTCATTGGTGAAGCATCTGGTATCCTGGAGAAGTTGATGCCTTCACACCAAAAAGATACATCATTGCCACCAACAAATAAACTCAAGGGACTAATAAACTCAGTAAGTACACATTTTGAGTCATTTGAAAAGTCTACAAAAATAAAGGTTAGAAAAGAATATAATGAGAAAAGGTTAGCTAAATTAAAGACCATGATGGATAATGATAAAAGTCTAGTAGACAATAGAATCAAAGGTATAGAGAAGGCCATTAACAAATCATATGATATATATAAATTTTTCTTATCATAGCCAGATGTTACTAAGGAGTTAGAAGAAAAAATCAAGGATCTAGAACTTCAATTGTTAAATATCTCTATCATATGATCTGATAGTTGAATCAATAAATAGTAGACACACAAGTTGTAAATATCCACAATAACTTAAGCAATCTGATGAATAAGAGAGAAGAAATTAAAAATAGGTTGTGCCAATTAAGAGGGTTGATAAGTCCTAAATTAGATTCAATGACTAATCTTGTAGAAGAAGCTTTGAAGGTAAAAGCAATAATTGATACACCCTCAGATGTGCAGAAGGCAGAAAAATTAGTCTTTTTGATAAATGGTCACATTCAAATTTTGAAGAGTGCAAAGAATAGATGGGATGGAGAGTCAGCTCTGATAAAGACCATTTATAATGATAATCTACCTCCTAAAACTAACTAGTCAAGCTAAAGATTGTACCTGTACATTGTTAGTTGCCGTTGCACCAAAAGATCGACCTATTAATGCCTGATACAACCACTTGACTTGACAAGCACGGGAGGTGGTTAAGCCCTTGTCACAAACCACCGCAGTGCAGTGCTGAACAAGAAGACCAAGGGTCACACCTTGCAACAATCCCCCCCAGCGCAAGCACGGGGTTTGAACCCGTGACCTCAGCTCTAATACCAACTGTTAGTTGTCGTTGCACCAAAAGATCGACCTGTTAATGCCCGATACAAACACTTGACTTAACAAGCACGGGAGGCGGTTAAGCCCTTGTCACTAACCACCGCAGCGCAGTGTTGAACAAGAAGACCAAGGGTCACACCTTGCAACAGTATTATGGTAAGCAACAAAAGGATTGGTGGGATGAGGAAGAATGGACATTTTGGTTGGTGTTTTGGATGACATGAGGATTGGTAGACATCATGTGTTGGGTGACAATAGGTAAGCCTTGGGTTGCATAAGACAGATTAACAGTTTGTGAAGGATTATATGGAGGTGGAGAGGGTGATGTAAGTTGATCAACATAGGAGACAACGGTGGTAGGAGTGACGTGTGATATAATAAGTGGATCAGTCATGTTAATAAGACTAACATTGGGATTATATGTTGTGTGGGATGTATTCATGGAAATCGTGGAGACCATATTAGAGGTGATAGGAATATGAGTTTGAGGTGTGGTTTCCACATGTGATGCAATAGAGGTAGGAGTTTGCAACGATTGCAAGACTTGTGTGGCTTGTGGTGTTTGGATAGCTTGTGAAACTTGCAGAGTTTACGATATACGAATGGCTTGTGAAACTTGAGGAGTTTGGACTTGTGAAACATGGACAACTTGTGATACTTGAGGCACAAATATAGTCATGGTAGCTGCAGGGGTGTGTTGTGAAACATGGAAAGGTGGAATGCTCAAATTTTGTGAAAGAAAAGGAAGTACATTGGTTGGAGTTATCAAAGGTTCTAAAGTGTACTCCAAGTGTGGTGGGTTTGATGGTGTAGCGGTAGATAATGAGGGAGATGGATTGGAAGGTGGATGCGAAGGTGTGGCTATAGTGGTTGGTCCCTTTGCAACAATAGCGGGTGTGTTGGGATCATGTTCTCAAATAGTGGATATGTCAAAGTCACTTGGTAATTTGGCTCCCATGCAAGCAAGTTGAAAGAAGTAGCGATTAGGATCAGATAAAACAAGCTTCTCAACTTGGTCCCATACATGTGTGTCTCAAAATTTAGATAAGTCCTCTTGGAATCGCTCTTCATACATCATTGTAAATGGGTGAGGTTGCACTTGGTGTGAAGATGATGGTCCAATGGTGTATCCTTTAGGTACAAACATGTAAGAAGACATACCAGTTGTGAATTGAGTTGTATCTTTAAGGGGCGTTGATTGAGATTGTTACATTTTGGCTTCCATATTAGCTCACAATTTTGCTTCCATTTCAGCTCTATATTGGCTCCTAGTTTGAGGCATGATGGTTGATGTTGAAAGTTGGACTTGGCTTGTCAAGGTTGAGACCCAAAAGGTGATGGTTGGATGATTGTTTGGTGTTGATTTGTTTTGCTAGTTTACTGGTTGTTTGGTTTGCTAATGGGTTGCTTGGTTGTTGTTGTTGTTGTTCGGTTGCTTGGTTGTTGTTGTTGGATAATTTTACCTAGAGGATAGCTCACACACTCAAGGGAAAATTTGGTTGCTGATGTTATTTGCTGGTATTGCTAGGGCTAGGTAAAGCCAAAAGGATGATGTTTAGTTGCTAGTTTTGCTGGTTGGTTGTTGTTTTGGGGTCTCAACAGGATGGAAAGCTCACAAAGTCTAATGGTTTGATATGCTCAAGATAGGAGATAATGCTCAGGTGACTATGGATGCTCAAAAGACTACCTAAAAGATAATGACAAAGATGAGAATCTCTGAAAGTGCTACTGATTAGGCTGGATGGGTATTGATTGCTGATATTTGACCAAAAGTGATGGGTAATAGCTCAGAAGCGACTCAGACGAGGCCAAAAGTGACGGATCATAGCTCAAAAGCAATCTAGTTTTGTTTCAGATGACAAACTATAGTGTTGACCAGAGGCGACTAGTTTTACCGGAGGCGATCTGTTACAGGTCAAAAGCGATTTACTATTTTTTAAAAGCGACACGGTTTTGCCAGAAGCGAGCAGCTGTTAATTAATAGAGATCCATTTTTTGCAAAAAGTGAACAACTACTATTTAAAAGTGATCTGGATGTCTAAAGGTGAGCAATTAAGGTTTAAAGGCGATCTGTGTCTGATAGAGGATATGCTTGAATGATGTTTTTGACAAGAAAACAATGATTTTAGTCACTCACACTCACAACATACACAAGCTTGTACAACCTAGGCTAGGAAAGGACTGTATTTGTTAAGTCTCCTTGCCGTGCTTATTCAAAGTAGATAGCTTTAGGATCTTGGTAGCACCGGCTCCCCTCCATGGCACTTCTCACACATACCAAGATCTAGGCTTCCCAAGGCTTGTCCCCCCACCAAACCTTAGGATTGTCCCTGCTATCTCTTCTAAGAACCACGAGAATCGAGGCAGCTTCAAAGGTCCCATCTTTTGCATCAACAAATAGAGGGTTTTTAGCTACTACATAAGGTTTCTAGTAAGGGCATCCATTTAGGTGGCTATACGTTTGACAACACTACTCTCCGTTATGGAGTCTCCTAGCCTTCAAGGGTTATGCTTTGGAGGGTTTTGGGGGAGGTTGGCTGTCAGTATAACACAACACCCATTGTTTGTGGCTTTCGACAAAAACACTTTTCTTATATAGCGGTTCAGAAGGACTTGGCTTTAGCCTGTTACCGCTTGGGTCATACCCCTTCTCACATCGAGAAGGTAGGCCCACTAAAGATAATAACAAGTCCTCATACACCCAAGATCCATTTGATAGGCAAGGGGAGAGGATACTTTTGCTATTAAATTTGGGTTACAAACATGCATAACAAGCAGTCCAAAAAAGATAAATCAAGCATGAAGCAAACAATGATTATTTTTAAGCACCAAGCCCAAATGTTCCTAAATTAGTGATAAAATGTAATGTCTTGGACCGATTGGAGCTACAACAGATATGTCAGTAGTTTCACAACCTCCTTTTCTTGGACAATCAATAAGATGTTGCACAAATAACTGATTAGTAGCCAAGAAAACTGAACTGTAAATAATAAAACTGAAAGTGACATAGTTACCAGAGGCGATCAACTATTGATCAAAAATAATCTATATTCGGCTAAAGGTGAAATGTTACCGATCAGAAGCGACACAAACTAACCCAGGTGCGAACTGTTAAGACTCACAAGTGATGTAAAACATCAAGATGTGAATTGTTAAGGCTCGCAAGTGACCTAAATATGCCAAATGCGTAAAAATCCCTACAAAAAGTCAAATGTAAACAAAAAACCCTAATCTATAGGAAATGATCCAGATAGCCAGAAGCAATCAGTTTCAGCTTAAAAGTGATGCAAATTATGATAGACACGACCACTATTTTCTCAGAAGCGACGTGAAAAAGACTGAAGTGACCACTGTTGGCTTAAAAGCAATCTGAAAAATGCTGAAAGCAGTAGATTTTGGCTTAAAAGTGATGTGTATGTTCTGAAAGCGACTAGTTTTTGCTTAGAAGTGACTGAAACTTTCCATAAGTGCTCAGAAAATCTAATCTTCACAAAAAACAACTTTAAACAACAAAGTTAATCAAGGACATGAGTCCCACCAGGCGTGCCAAAATGTGATAGGTAAAAATTAGGTCAATAAGATCAAGCATTACAAATGAAAACCTAATCTTACCACCATCAAATAATCGAATCCAAGTGAAATCAAAAGCATGCAATTCAAAAACAATATCACCTAGATTGTATGATTCCTTGTTTGTGATGTGGATTGCTTCTTCAACAATGAACAATTATGAAGATCAAAGCTGCCATGATGGATGGATGATAATAATAATAAGCTAGATGAATGCTAAAGTGCTTAAATGCTCAAGATGATAATGTAGATGCTATATGAAAATGATGGATAGATGTAGTATGGAATGAGAGGGTCTTTATATAGAACTCAACCAAAATCAATCAACAATAGAGATTTGGTGGCTATGTGAATGGCTGAGATGAAATGATAGTCATAGGTGAATGTGTAAATGACAAGTGGAGGGAAGATAAGGCTTATGTGTGATTGTGTACATAAAAAGGACTACATGTGAAAGATACTAAATAAAAGATGTAGTACCACACGTGTTTTTAAATAAAAGATGCACACATGTCGGCTCATTAAAGTAAATGATAAGAGAAATTTTTTTTTTTTTAAAGATAATGCGCCTAGTAAACTTTTTAACGTGACCATTGATGCTGGCGCGACACGCCCTCCGGCTCCACACTAACGCTTTTGTCCAGAGCGATGAACCGGTGAGGCCACAACACGGGGGACCTCATCCCCAAGAAGGAACACTTCAAACCCGCGAGCTCGTTGGCCCAGCGAAGGCGTAAAGCCTGCGAGCTCATTGGCCCAACAAGGGTTTGAACTCTGGTGGCCGCCACTACAACCGAGCAACTTAACCACCGAACCATGCCGTCATTGGCAAATGATAAGAGAAATTAATTAAATTAAATAAAATTTATTTAATTAATTGGAAAATGGGTTTATGAATGAAATTTTAATTAAATAAATAAGATTCATTTAATTACAATAGATAGAATGAAGGTAATTAAACAATTATAGATTAGAGAAAATAGAAGAAATAGATAATGAATTAATTAAATAAATATAAATTTATTTAATTAATAGAAGAAATAGGGTGCTCTTGATAAATAGAGAAATTGCTCAAATGTGTTAGACAAATGCAAATGATAAATAATGCAATACTTGATACTAATGATAATTAGGTCAATTTTGGGTGTCTACAACTTCCTTCTCCTCCCAACAGTTGCCAATTCTTGCTATTTTAAGGGTACCTTCTAGTGCTATATTTTCTTCTTTAATCTTGAGGGGTTGATAGAAATACTAGGATTTATTTGCATTCTATACTACTAACTATCTTTCCCCTTCTTTTACTTTTACCTCCAAGCTTTTAAGATCTTCATCATATTCTATTTCTTCCCTTTTATTAACTTTATAACATACCTTTTGGGGTACCACATCTACTTTCTCCATCCATTCAATTAACTTCCAAATACCCTACTCATTTTGTGGGGCTAATATTATCCTTTTCTTTCCAAAATTTTGTCTAACATCTTTCATAGGTAATGTGATATCATTTTTTGTAATAGATTATTAAGTTATTTATAAGGATCAAAGAACTAGAAAGTTTTGGAAAAGTTATTTTGTACCATTGTCTAGTTTCTTATTTCTACTCTTTTTCTCGGTTAATATACCATGCATTTTTTTTCTATTGGGGCTAATGTCCAATAAAACAACTGCATGTTGAGTCCTTTATCATACTCTCTCATGGCATCCCAACTTTGAATGTATTTTTCTAGGTGTGTATATGGGTTAGTTATACCATAATATTCTTCTATGATTCACCAATTCCTTTTTTTATGCAAGTATCTAATTTTAATCAACATTGTCAATTCCTTCCATGTTAGGATGTTTGGCTTGTGAGTATTGTTGGTTTTTTCTTCTGAATCAGCATTAGGGTTTGCCAGTTCTAATGTACAGGCAGATTCAGCCAACTAAATACAAGAGGTTACGTGAGCTCCTCCCCTTCACTTCTGGTTCTGCCGCACCAAGGGGGGTGTCCCTATTTGATAAAGATATGACCTTAACTAGCTCAATGACATAAGGATTTAACTTGATAGCAACAGGCAGAATACTCTCATGTATGGACCAAGATTTGTGTAACAAATCACAAGGTTGGCAACATTCTTGGACACATATGTCTGGTTAGGTATGAGAGCATGTAGGGGTTTCCTACTCCTACTCCTACAACTAACAGGTGGAAGGATGAAATGGTTTGAATTGATGTTTAGAGTTATGGGACTTTCCTAGACCCATTGAACAGACAGATTCCCAAACCAATGCCTTATCTGGGCAGCAGAGTCAAATCTACGAATGTAAATGTTCCCCTATGACAACATGAATTCATATCCAGAGGACTTGAGAAGAATGCGACTGCCTAACAGAAACATGTCCAAGAAAGAGTATTATTTATGATCATACTTAACAGATCCTATAATGCAATCTATTTTCCTTTGTATCTGATCAAAAGCCTATTTAACCACTCCTTGAGTAGATGCAATAAATCAGACACACAGTACGCATACACTAAAAAACTTGGAAGTCCTTGACAACCTTATTTGAAAGGAAAATAAATGACATACAGGAGACAATCAGAAACAATACACACACCAGGTGTTTTTCATTTAAAATCAATCTGCATAGAAAATCATCATACAGAAAATTATCATTTACAAGCCAAGATAGACTGGTACACCAAACCAAGGACCGAATCTGTAGCAAAAAATGCCTTTCAAAATGTGAATACCTTGTGTTTAGAGTCAGAGCAAAAAGCCCAAGAACATCCAACCTCAGAAAAAGTAACATAGTCTGCTTAAAACAGCCAGAAAGTGTACCCTCAGCAATTAATTACAAGGTCAGATTTCAAAATTTGCTAGATACAATCATGAGAAGAATGGTGCTCAAAAGTCATCAATGCAATAGGGGATAAAACATGGAGAAGCAAGAGAAGGACAGGAAGCAGATGAGCTCGAGCCCTGTGCCACTGTTGGAAAATTCTCCATCACAAATCTGGTACATGGTTGTTCGACTGTTTGCCCATAACTCTGCATACTGCCACTAATGGCTCAACCACCCACAGCCACTGGGGAATGCAGTAACAGTGCATTTTTCCACTCAAAATATGCTTGAGCACGCCAGAAAAAGAAACACTGCAACTTTGAAACTTAGTTGTCGATCCTTCCATCGCTTGAAAATCGATGGCACCAAATTCATGTTGAAAAGTCACCGTCCTGTGAAAATGTGCCACGTAGGCACCCTAAAAATGCACGTTCTGCCCTGCATATCACACCATTGGCGTGACCAAGACTATCGAGAAGACCTCCATGTCTGTAAGATTTAAAATCCCACATTGGTCCTGTAGAGACCATTCCAACACTTTATAAGCAGGGCTGCGAGCAAACTAAGTGTTGAGCGTTTTTGCCCTGCTCGACCCACGAACTTTCCACCAATAGCTCATCGGCCTAACTCCTACCGATAGCCCACTTCCTTCGGTGAGACCAACCCCATCAGCCAAATAAAAAGCTTCCCCGCCGATATGCACTATCTTGCCGAAGGGTACCTTCATACCATAGTCTATCGGCCAGACCAAAACCATCGGGATGACCAAAAACTCCCTTGCCGACCACACATGTTACACCGATGACTACACAGCATAAATCGCATATGATCCACCATTGGCCAGACTAGCCTCATCGGCGAACTCAAAATTTCCTCAACCGACACCTTCGGTCATGTCGATGAAAACACCACACTCCCTTGTCAGCCAGACAACCACCATTGGCCCAGCTAAAAAATCCTCTTGCCGACATGCCGATCACACCGATGCTTACTTCACGTCCCCCCGTTGGCCAAACATGGACTATCAGAGCAACTGAAAACCCTCCTGCCGACATCACAAGTTACGCCGATGGCAACCTCTAGCTACATTCCGTTGGCAAGACCAACCTCATCAGCGAACTTGAAAACTCTTTTGCCGATGACCACACACACGCCGATGACACCATCGGCCAGACCAAACGCATCGGCAGAGCCTAGAAATCCTCTGTCGATAACAAAATTCACGCCGATGCGCATCTCCATCAGCCAGACACCCAACATCAGTAGACAACCAAAACACTTTTGCCGATACACCAAGCCACTCCGATGGTCTACTCCAAATCACCTCCGTCGATAAGACCCACACTGTCGACATAACCAAAAACTCCCACGCCGATCACACATGTTACGCCGATGACCACATAAAACACACCCCGTTGGTGTGACCAAACACATCGGCGGAGCTAAAAATTCTTCTGCTGACAACAAAATTCACACCGATGAACACTTATGAAAGCTTCAAACCACAATCCATCGGTTGGACACCAACCATCGGCGGACATCTCGCCAGCTCACTCAATAAGTAAAGTCACACCGATGGCACATCATGATGACCCCCTCCTAAAGAAATATGATGCTGATGCTGAAAAACACTGAGGGGCCCCAAAACTTAGAAATTTTTTGGATTTTTTGGGAAGGTGCCTGCATGAAAAATTGCTCGAAAACTGACAGTCAATTCAGGGACCAACAGGTATACCACCACCTTTCCACACTACATACTAAAGTATCACGTAGTGCTTCTCTCCTAAGATCTTCTCTTTTGAATATGCTTTCCAAGTATCCTAGAAGATTGCCTACCCCTAAGTAACATGGTAGTTTAATATGTGAAATTCCTTTAATAATGCGTAGGATATGTGTCCTTGTGGTGTATTCTCTTATTCTATGGTCCTTCTTCCATGTATTTTCTCTTACTAATTTCTCAAACTATACACTCTTATGGCCCTCAAAACTCTTCTTGATCCTTTTCCTAGTTCATTTAGCAACCAAACCTCCACCACATCTTTAGTATTAGTGTTGTAACTGCTACTATCCATGAGTATCTCACCTTTAGAGTTTGGCTCTTTGCTAGTTTCTATTTTTAGAATCTTTCCTAATGAGTATATTCTCTTATTTCCATCTTCTTCATATGTATCTTCTTCTTATGCTAATTTCTTAAAATATGTGGCACTCATCAGTATATAATGGTACATGTACAATTATTTCCTCACCATGGAATGTGAGTCCTTCTCTTCTTTGTGAATCAAAACTCCATCATAATTGGAAAACCACTCCAAATTCAACAAGGTTTTGAATGCATCAAATGTTCCTTAATATCTATTACTTCAAAAAAAAAAATTTCTTTTTATTCCTAAAAGGTTTACCTCTAAATTCCTCTATGTTACTATGGTACTCATGGAGGTTCCATTTGCTAATGTGATGTTATAGGTGTATCATGTAGTGTTGGTTTAACTAATCTTTCCCAAGTTCTTCTAGGCATTATACTCACATCCGTGCCCAAGTCTATTAGAAGATTTTTCATCTATTTATTATGGACTCTTAGTGTAATAGAAAAATTAAGGTATGTTGAAATTTACATTACAATTATTGAGCTAGGAAATGAAAAGGGGAAATATTGGAAACAAAAAGATAAATTACGAAAAATATTTTCAGAACAATGAAATTGAAGAAATAAGGAACCTAGAAAATGATTTAGATAGCTCTTTCAAATGGATGATAGCACAACTATTTACGTGCTATTGTTTAAGTCACACATTTTCATCCTAAAATAACAAAAAACTCAAGTTTCCATCCTGGACCCACTCTATCTCTACACAAGGAAGCAAAGACACAAAATAGAAAGTCTACAAAGTGTCTAGAAATGTACAAAAAAACTAATATAAACTACTTTAAATCAAATGAAATGAAAAAATAGAAAAACTAAATATAATCTTTTGTGTGATGATAGCCTCCAAGATACTTGTAGCTAGAACAAGAAAAATGTTTGGGACTTATTGGGAGCTTTCCTTTAGGTCAAGCCCTTATTTTGGTCTTTCAATCTCCATGAGTACTTAATGGAATGAAGAAAATAGAAATTGTGTGTGCACTTAGTCTTAAGTGCATCTAAGATCTAAGAATAACAAATTAAAATAAATCTATAACAATTAAACTTTAGGTATACAAAATCTTAATACCCTATTGTGTATGGAGAAGAGCTAGGAGATGGTAACTCCAATGGTGCCAAAGGAAACAATAAAAATATGATAAGATGAGAAAAAAAGAGGTGAGAGTTTATAAAACTAATTTTTGTGATGACAATGGAGGACGCTCACAAGGCCAAAGAAGTTGTTGTAGAGTTCTTAGATGTTGCAAAGTGTTGTAGATAGCCAAGAGAGTTTGAAAGCTTGCACCAAAAAATTAAAGAGTTGTATGAGAGAGAAGCAATCTTGGAAGAATGAGATGGAAGCCCAATAGTCATTCAAAATGCATAGGTGACTTTTGGACTTCCAAAAACTAGGTGTACTATGGTTAGAAAGGAAATTTTGGAAGATAAAGAGTTTCTAGTAGGTTAGAAAATGGGTATTATATGATTCTATAGTTAGAGGATGGATGCACCACAAAGATGTTTGCACACCGCACTAACGTCCAAGTACAATGTGCTTAGAGATTTCACATGATGAGAATAAAATGTAATACAAACACATGGGAGACATGTCAACACATAAAACTAGACTAAACACACAAAGACACAACACAAGTATAGCACTAGGAGTAGGTAAAAGGCCAAGGCTAGGCTAAAATCATCCTAAAACATGATAGGGGGTGGACACTAAATTAAGAACAATTTATAGTGTCAAAATTGTAGGGTATGCAATTTTTGACCTTACATGATGTAGGTGCATCCTTCAGGGAATACAACAATCTTGCATTTCCAAAAATATTTTCTTTCACTTTGTTTGTTTGTTTCCAGGTTTTCATTCAATAATCAGTTGTAGAAGAAGTCACTGCACTTTGTTGTAGTTTGCATTTTAGTCTTGTGGATTTGACATAATATTTTACAAAGGTATTCATATGTCATATCCATGTTTGAGGACAAATGGATGCATAGAGTGACATAAATTAATTTGAAGACTTACACTAGACTAGAAGACTATCATAGTTATAAATTTACCATTGGTGTTAGGGCATTTGAGATTTGTGGTAATCAAGGAGCACATCTGAAGATTCATTTGGAGATAGGAGAGCATCCATCAATAACCACACAAATTTATTTTTGTTACTATTATTTTGTTTGAGGAATTGATTTTCACTAGTTGATCACATGTTTCATGGAGTATTAAACTTTGCACCACCTTGTAGCTGATATAGATCATTTTGGAGGTTTGATATTTCTATATATATTTTATTCTCAATAATTTGAGATCATCAAGAAGAATTATAAGGAATTCAACAAGAGGTTGGAGGTTCAAGCCCAAACAAGAGGATGAAGTTTCAGAATGGAGTTTGAGGATGAGGATATAGATGTCATTGAATGTATTACGTTTTAATTGCATGTAGTAATTTCCATATTAGTAAATAAATGGCTATGACCTCACTTTGCTATAGTTTGCATTTTAGTCTTGTGGCTTTGACATAATGTTTTACAAAGGTATTCAGACGTCATATTCATGTTTGAGGATAATTGGATGCATAGAGTGACATAAATTAGTTTGAAGACTTACACTAGACTAATAGACTATCATAGTTATAAATTTACCATTGGCATTAGGGCATTTGAGATTTGTGGTAATCAAGGATCACATGTGAAGATTCATTGGACCTAGGAGAGTATTCATCAAGAACCACACAAATTTCTTTTTGTTACCATTATTTTGTTTGAGGAATTGGTTTTCACTAGCTGACCACACGTTTCATGGAGTATTACTTTGTACCACCTTGTAGCTGACATAGATCATTTTGGAGGTTTGAGATTTCTATATATTTGTTATTCACAATCATTTGAGATCATCAAGAATAATTAGAAGGAATTCAACAAAGAGGTTGGAGGTTCAAGCCTAAACAAGAGGATGAAGGTTCAGAATGGAGTTTGAGGATGAGGATATAGATGTCATTGAATGTATTAAGTTTTAATTGCATGTATTAATTTCCATATTAGTAAATAAATGGCTATGAACTGGTATGTAGGAAGACCATTGTGGTAGATTGTAATCATTTATATTTTGAATTCAATAAAGATCATGTTACTGTTCCATTACATTTTGATGTGCGAGTTGTGTGTGTTTTGGATTTTGCTACATGATTGGACTGTCCTTCATTGGATCCTTCATCCATGACTACATTAAGTGGTATCAAAGCATAAAGTTTTAATCTTGAGAATAGTAAGCATTTCAAAAATTCTTCTTGTGAATAGATCACCAAATTAAGGTAGCCTACAAGAATCTTGTCAATAGATCACTGAGTGAGAGGTAGTTGCAAGGAGTGATTGTAGGTAGACTGTCAAACTAAGGTATTTTACATGAGATCCCAGGAATGATGCCACTAGGAAGAGCTCAGGATGTTGTTAACATTGTTGGAAAGTTGGATGAGGTATTGAAAGAGGTGAGGGAGAACATAATGCAAATGGAATGTTGAATACAAGGAATACTGGGAGGGGGGTGAATCAGTATTCTATAAAACCACTTCTTTACATGTCCATTAATCCAATTTCCAAATTCAATAACATGAAAGCATAATAAACATAAGAACAACAACCATAAAGACATAACACATGGACACCAAGATTTTTACATGGAAAATGCAAAAAGGGAAAAATCATGGTGAGTGTTAGCTCACAATATTTTATGATAACAATACTGAATTACATGAAGGCTCACTGCCCAAGGATTCACTATCCAAAGAAGTGCTCACTGCAATAGGCTCACTACCAAGAAAATAGAAGAGAAGATACAAGAAGGATTGGCTCACTGCTAAGAGGTGACTACTGCAAATGTATCTACAGAATGCTGAAATGTAGTTCCATTAATAGCTTAGTATATAGACTCAAATGTCTTCATAATGTCTGCCCTGCTTTTTCTGCTCTGCTTCACATATACTCTACTCTTCTGCCCTCACTATCCTTTTCTGGTCACAAAACTACCGTAGATTGCACACATATTGAATTCTCACTATGTTCTCCTATTTCCATACATCTAATGCCGAAATCTATCGAGTATATATATCCACATCAAGAATTTTCTCAAACTAGGCTGGCATGCAATATATAAAGCTTGTATATTCGAGTTATACCTTATCAGCCTGTTATTGTGCCCAAACAACAATGCGGACCTATATAAACTCTTAAGTATCTTAATTTATATGGGAACACATTATAGAACCACTTAAGAAGTTGATCCAATCAATAGATTTCAACCACATACCAATTTACCTTATGTGTCAACCTTAATCTTAAGAACACACTTAATTGCTTTATCTGTTGGCCCATAGCTTCAAATGCGATCATTATGAAACTCTAAAATCCTAGTTAATGATTCATTACTAATCCCTTATCATACCTTTAGAACTGCAGAACATAATATTCAACTATAGACAAATGTGGATCTTAGAACTGTCACTCGGTCACTATGAAATACTGTCAGATCGTAAGCTAATAAAGAACACCTTGTAGATTGTGATCAAAAGAACTTCAGAAGCTATAACTTTAGATTTAGGTATTTATAATAGTTATCTTTTTTGCCTTAGAATTGCAAGACAAAACATGCAACAACGGAGGAATGCGGACCCTTTTTCTCTGGTGTTGTACACTGTTCCTGACTTAGGTTTTCTCACTTGAACATAGTTAAGTCATAGTATGTCTTCCAAAGATATTCAAAACTTACAAAATTGAATATAAAATTGTCAAACAACTGCAAACAACATACCTGAACTGTACACTGTGATCTTCAACTACGGAGGCATACCATTCCTATCACTGTCTTAGTATCCTGTCAGTCAATTTTGGCTACGTTAGTCTTTCCAAACCAAAAGGCTATGCACAACTTTGTTAGAAGAATGGTCTCTAGACATGTCAAGTTGTTGCCATCAATGACAACATCATATCAGCAGAATATCTTGACTATGTTGCCAACAATCTCCCCCTTTGGCATTGATGGCAACACTTAGTGAAAAATTCTTATTTGCTCCCCCTTACTATATACACTCTATTTTTCTTCTTCCCTTGAAATGTTTTGGCCATTTTTCACTAGATCTTCTTCTCCCCCTTTGACATCAATGGAAAAGGTGTATGTACAAGTAGCAAAATTGTGTCAAAAATTCAAAACTATCATACTCTGCCGCATATGTATGTTGGCAAGAGACACTGTATGGATTCATGTATGTTGTCATTGATGGCAACAAAGGTTATCCCACACATCTGCAAGACATGATGAGTCTCTACCAGAAGTTAGATTGAAGAAGTGTTATGATCCGGTAAGAAAGAACATAGCAGTCAGCAAGGTCCGACAGTCAGGTCTGGATCTCTCAGAGGAAGTATCTCAGTGAAGTGCGGATTTGGGGAAGTCAAGAGGAGTACCTTGACTAATATATTCTAAGGATTTAGCCTCTGGTGATGGAAGGATGAAGAGATATGAGCACTTGAGTATTGGGTTCCTATTTGGCAGAGTAGACAGAGGAAGAACTATACCAGCAGAGTGTCAGACCCAAATCCGGAAGAGATATTGCTGATGACTAAGTTTCTTGAGGTATCATTCATGATTGGTCAACATGATTGATGATTTCTACAAGCATGTCTGAGATCCGCATCACTTTGTAAGCAAGGATTCAGTCGACAAATTAAAATTTGGGAATTACTGACTATTCCGGATGCCGACTAGAAAGAGGATGAAATCCTTTGTACGGATATATATATCAAATGGATTTCGATGAGAGTTAATGTTGAATGTGTGTGAAGTACGAAGAAAAGTAGAAGAGCAAAAGGAAAGAAATAAGGAAGGTCTGATATGTGAAAGGATAGCAGCATAAAAGAAGAGAAAGGATGAAGTGCAATAGATCAGTGTACTGAGCCTAACTGGAACTGAACTTTAGCATGTGTGGATGCTTCTCATCAGTTCAAGGATATTGTTATTCTTCTTACAACTTGTAGATAGTGAGTCTCTTGTTGGCAGTGAGCCTCTTGTGAGCAGTGTGCTCGGGCAGTGAGCCCTAATTGGCAAGTGCCATTTTGTATTTCTATTCTTCTAACAGAGAATAATATCTTGGGTTAATCACCCCGTGGTTTTCTCCCTTAACAAGGTTTCCACGTCAAAAATATTGTGTCATGTGTATTTCTATTTCATGGTTATGTTTGCTTACTCAAATTGATGTTGCATTAATTATTAAGAATGTTCAGAAAATAGAATTAATTAAGATAATTGATTCACCCCACCTCTCAGTTATCAACAATTAGTATCAGAGCCAAGTTCCTCCAATCAGAGTCTAACAACTTGAGGAAGATCTGGGAATTGAGATGGATGTGTATGGTATGAGGGAGCAACTTCAGTCTGCCCTAGATGATCTTGAGCAATCTAATTCTGAAGTCAATGTATTGAAGGATAGACTCAAACATGCTGATGATTTCATAAATGAACTAAAAGGGAAACTAAGTCTCTCTATGAAAAAGAGAAAGGAACTACTTCAGCAATTGGCAAGTCAAGGTGAAACAAATGATACAAATGAAGATCTTAAGGAGAAAACCAAGTTATGTGAAAAATTGTCAAAAGAGATCATCATGGTAAGACATGAAATGGAATCAGGAGTCATGAAATTTACCCAAGAAATTGAAGAGAAAAGAAAAACTGAAGATGTTCTAAAACAATCTCTCAAGGAGAAATTAGAAGACTGCCACAAGATGGATAGAATAATCAGACATCTTGAATCTGATCTTGAAGATGCTAAAGATAATGAAGAAAAACTAGAAGATCAAATTGTCTCTCTTAAAAGGGATCTTCAAACAGCAAATGAATACAAAGAGAAATTCAAGATAAGTTCTGCTCAACTTGAAGTTCTTCTTGAAAGCCAAAAGAGGGTAGATGACAAGCGTGGCTTGGGATATGAGAAAGGTGAGAGCTCCAAATCCGGTCAGAAGAAGTTTGAATCAGAAAATACAAGAAACAAGCCTAGAACACCTCCGGTGAGTCAACCTAATGCTCAAAGATATCCATCCTTCAATGGATACTGCCACAACTACAATAAATTTGGTCACAAACCTAATCAGTGTAGAAGTAGAATGAATCAGACTAACACATCCTTCTCCGGATAGTGTTTTAACTACAAAAGGTATGGTCACAAATCTCATGAATGCAGGAGTATGCAAATGAACAATTCTTTCAATGGTAGATGCTTTACATGCAATAGAATGGGTCATATGGCTAATCAATGTAGATCAAGAGGACATCAATCAAATATGCAAAGAAATGTTGTTTTCCACAATTGCAATAGATCCGGTCATATTGCAAAATTTTGTAGAAGCAAGAATCAGGACAAAAGAGGTCCGGTACATCATAACCAGAATCAAGACAAGGGAAAAGGAAAAGTGAATGTGGATGAAGTTCAAAGTGAGATGAACAAGATTTGGGTGAAGAAAAGTACAGAAAATGTAGGGGATGGATCCACACCAGAATCTGGTGCTGATATTCCTTCCAGAAATTAAAAAGTGAGCTCTGGCTAAGGGGGAGACACAAGGAAAAACTTTTTCCCCTAGTCAGTAAATTGGTGCCAGAATTGGCACAAGGAAGGTTGTGGATGAAAGGGTTCTTAGAGAATCATCTAAATAATATGTGGTTAAGATATGAAAGATCTGCAAGATGTTTAGAACAAGATTGATCCAGTTCATCAAGTCATCCGAATAAGGAAAACAAGGCAAACCGGAATGACTTAAGTTGAGCATTTATTGCAACTTGGTATTAGGGTTTACGGAGTAATATAAGGGTTCTTCTTATTAAACATTTGTTCATTCTACATTCAAGAAGAAGCAAAAAGGAGCTCTACATGAAAATTTCCTCAAGCCCATCAAATATCATTTGCAGAAGTCAATTCATCCAGCAATCGATCCGGCTCACTCCGTGAAACCTAAAGGCACAAAAGGTATTTTATGTTCTTAAATATCACTCTGTAAATGTTTTTAAAGATGTCTACTTTAAATATTGTGAAGATCACTGATAGGCCTCGCCCCAAATTCAAGAAACATCCCTACAAATCCTTGGAAGTATGGTGTCTTACATACAGAAGATATTAGGGTTTACATTCACACAAACATTGAAGAATTTAGAGACTTCAATTTGAGGGATATCTACCACAAACAACTAATAGATTATTCATTTCAGCTTGAACGCCAATACAAGGCCCTTCGGGAGAAGCACTTTGCACAGTGTATACATTTCCCCTGCTTTGCTGAGGATGAATGGGTTTGGTATGTCTTGAGCAGAATACATGACAACTTCATGTGGTTGAATGGACCATTCAAGATCACAAAAGATGCCATTCGGGCAGTTATCGGTTTGCACTCATCCGATGGGATACCTACTCTCAAATCTATCAAGAATCAGACTGTGAGGCTACTAGATCTAGGTTTGACAAAAGAGCAATGACAATAGAAGATATCACTTATCCAGATATCAAGTTTGCCTCCATGATCATCGGATACAAGATATATCATTCTAGCAGGGAAAATTCAATACCTGGAACTGCTATCTACACTGCTTATGAAATGTTAAGAAAGAATTCAGACTATGACCTTTGTCAGCTCCTTCTAAACCAACTCTTGGAGGATCTGTAGAAAATAAAGAAAGATAAAAAGAATTCATTTAAGTATGGTGGGTTAATATTGTGCTTATTCTTCTACTTTATGAATGAGCTACCCAGATCCAGTGGATGGGTATGGCAGAATGACAGACCGGTTGCCATACAAATCAGGGATTATTTGCATGGACTTGGTGATGACAAAGCACAAAACATAGCTCTCTGGGGTTTCTTCAAAAACTTCCAGAACATGATGCAAGCTAGAGAGAGAATTCCCCAATCTCTAGTCGAGAAATACAAAGACACATTATGCTTTATGGTAGAGACTGATCAATGCCTAATGGAGGCAGGGAACTAAGAATAGTGTGGATAATGCCAATGGGGTATGAGGTGGATGAGAAAATCGTAGAGCTGCATGTTCAGCACATGCTGAGTCAACCAAAGGATCCCAAGGGAGAAAGGTTTGGAACCTTTGAAGAATTGAGTGTGAAGATCCATGTTGAGCTAAGGCAACCAGAGATGAAAAGAAAGGCAAGAAAAGAAGTAGAAAACATTGCCAAAAGCTTTAGCATCTCAAAAGAGGCACTTGATGCCAACAGGGAAAAGAAGGAAAGGACTGAGAAAGAGAAGAAAGAGGCAAAAAAGCAAAGTGTTCCGGTAGAATCCTCCTCCCGAACCAGATCTTCTAGGAGCTCTGCACCTACCACTGATAAGAGCTCAAGTAAATCAAAACTGGAAGCAAAATCATCCGGTAAAGCAGAGAAAAGAACTAAGACAAAGGCCACAAGGTCTTACATCAGTCAGAAGGATGATGAAGAGACTGAGTCAGATGAGGAGGTAAGGAAAATGAGGAAAAAGAAGAAAGTATCTGGTGAACCCTCTACCGGTGAAGACAAGGAAGAGATGGCAGAAGAGTTTGTTGAAAAGCCCACTCTATCATTAGATGATGTTGTCAAATTAGTTACTGTGGATGGAAACCTTCAACCAATGGCTAAATTCTATGATTATTATAATGAGGCTGACCAAAAGATCTTGCAGGAAGTAGCAGTCAAGTATCTGAATATTATAGTAAGGCTTTTATTGAAATTATATCTCTTATTCCCAAAAGCCTAGAGAAAGAGTTAGAAATAAGAAAGAATAATGCTATGGCAAAAGATCTTGAGATCTGAGAACAGATAGCCATTCAACTATATCCTTCAATTGATTCAAAGAAAATGAATATGATCTTCAAAGATTTCAAGGATGAGTTCCGGAGAAAAGCAAGAATGAAGCAACTTATGCTTGGAGAAACTGAAAAAGTAGAAAAAAAGACAGAAGAGATCCTCCAGAATGCATACTCAAGATTCAACATTCCTAGTATAGAGGACTTGGGTATTGATCCCTCAACTACAAGTGTTGAAAAAGAATCAACTGAGGCAATGACAGAAGAAGTAATGGACACCAGTGAAGAAAAAGATAAGGACTTGGAATCCTCTACTCCAGAAGAGGTGGCCCGTGAACAAACAAACATCACTCCTCTGGTTTCCCCTGCTGACTCCAGATCCAAAGGAGAAGAAAGAATAGAGGATAAAGAAAAAGAAGTGAAGTAAAAAGAAGATGACAGTACTTAGGTTGCAGAAGGAAAGAAGACTTCAATAGAGAAGACCACATTTGCTAGTGGTAAGAGTGTAGAAGGAGAGAAAGCTCCAAGAGACAGCTCTAAGACTACAGAAGAGAAGAAGAATCTATCTCTGACAAGAGACACTGCAGAAACTGTCAAAAAATTCTTAAACAAAGAGACAATGGAGATTGATGAACCGGAACTTCTACAAGGGCCATTTGATTTTGATTCTCTTTCCCCATTACAAACAATGAAGATAGCTTCATTTGCTAATGCAAAGGTAAAAGAAAAACTCCTGAAGTCTCACATGGAAGACTATGAGCTAATAGAAGTTGCATCCAGAGTATTAGAAAAGATCATGCCATCTTTTCAGAAGGATCTCTCAGCCTCCTCATCTGGTAATCTTAAATCTCTAGTCAATAGTGTTAGCACACATTTTGATTCCCTAGAGAAGTCAGCAGAAGATAAGGTCCGGAAGGAATTTTTGGCAAAAAGATTATCAGAGGTACAAGGGTTAATAACTAATGATAGGAGGAATATGAATATTGGGATAAAGAGCTTAGAAAATGCTCTTAAAGATGGCAGGGAAATGTACAAATTTTGTTTATCATGGTCCAAAGTAACATTGGATATTGAGAAGAAAGTGAAAGAATAGGAGGACAAACTGACAAAACTCTCTAAGAACTTTGATCCTCTCTCCTCTTCCATAATAAATCAAGAATATCAGACTATTGCAGTCTTGAATGAAATCAAGAAGCTTGAGAAGGAAAAGAAAAATAGAATAAGCAAGTTGGGTGAACTTAGAGGGATAATTATCCCCAAGTTAGAGGCCATGCATGAGGCCATAAAAGAAGATCAGATCATAGCCCGGACCAATGATCCGACAGATCTAAAAAGGGCAGACATGTTTTCATTCCTGTTGAGTGGTCAGATCTCAATTTTGGACAGGATGAAGCAAAGTTGGGCAACAGAATTCGTCCAATTGAAGACAACTTTTGCAAACATACTTCAGTATATGTAAGTATGCTATATATATATATATATATATATATATATATATATATATATATATATATATATATATATTTATGCGGCTAAGTACAGTTGACTTTTTAAGAATTTTGGTGTGCGGACCCTACCCTTTGCCATTAATGTTAAAGGGGGAGTGAGGAGCAATGAAAAATGAGAAATACAGCTAAGGGGGAGCTCCAGAAAATGTATATAAAAATAGAGCATCAACCAAGGGGGAGTATAGTATGACACTTAGTCATTTTTCACTAAGTGTTGCCATCAATGCCAAAGGGAGAGATTGTTGGCAAGAGACACTGTATGGATTCATGTATGTTGTCATTGATGGCAACAAAGGTTATCCCACACATCCGCAAGACATGATGAGTCTCTACCGGAAGTCAGATTGAAGAAGTGTTATGATCCGGTAAGCAAGAACAGAGCAGTCTGCAAGGTCTGACAGTCAGGTCTGGATCTCTCAGAGGAAGTATCTTAGTGAAGTACAGATTTGGGGAAGTCAAGAGGAGTACCTTAACTAATATATTCCAAGGATTTAGCCTCTGGTGATGGAACGATGAAGAGATATGAGCACTTGAGTGTTGGGTTCCTATTTGGCAAAGTAGACAGAGGAAGAACTATACCAGCAGAGTGTCAGACCCAAATCCAGAAGAGATATTGTTGATGACTAAGTTTCTTGATTGGCCAACATGATTGGCCGACATATTGATGATTTCTACAAGCATGTCCTAGATCCGCATCACTTTGTAAGCAAGGATTCAGCTGACAAATTAAAATTTGGGAATTACTGACTATTCCGGATGCTGACTAGAAAGAGGATGAAATCCTTTGTGCGGATATATATATATCAAATGGATTTCAATGAGAGTTAATGTTGAATGTGTGTGAAGTGTGAAGAAAAGTAGAAGAGCAGAAGGAAAGAAATAAGGAAGGTCTAATATGTGAAAGGATAGCAGCATAAAAGAAGAGAAAGGATGAAGTGTAGTAGATCAGTGTACTGAGCCTAACCAGAACTGAACTCCAGCATGTGTGGATGCTTCTCATCAGTTCAAGGATATTATTATTCTTCTTACAACTTGTAGACAATGAGTCTCTTGTTGGCAGTGAGCCTCTTGTGAGCAGTGTGCTCGGGCAGTGAACCCTAATTGGCAAGTGTCATTTTGTATTTCTATTCTTCTAACAAAGAATACAATCTTGGGTTAATCACCCTATGGTTTTCTCCCTTAATAGGGTTTCCACGTCAAAAATATTGTGTCATGTGTATTTCCATTTCATGGTTATGTTTGCTTACTTGAATTGATGCTGCATTAATTATTAAGAATGTTCAGAAAATAGAATTAATTAAGATAATTGATTCACCCCCCCTCTCAGTTATCAACAAATACGAATCCAACTTTCAATCCACAACCATTGACCAACGTAAATCCATCCTCTACTTCCCATGTGATGCAAACTCTTGGAGCTAATCTATCGCAATATACCCAACCACCACTTGTGTCTCAAGGACAGCAATCTTCAAACACATATGTGTCACATACCAATCCTTTGACATATAATGTGAGCACACAACCTCAACAAATGGTCATGCCCACATACATTCCACAACAGCAACCACAATATACACAATATTATATTTCACCTCCAAACCATCAACCCCCTTTGCAACAACAACAATTATCTCAAGCGGATGTTGAACAAATGATTAACAAGGTTGTAGGGCAAACCAAGAAGACATTTTCCTTGGGAGATATATGTGCTTATCCATTTGACAAGTCACTTCATATGACACCTTTTCTGCCACATTTTGAAATTCCACAATTTGACAAATACAAAGGGAAAGGAAATTCGGATGACCATCTTAGAGCATTCTATGTTGCATGTCTTGATGTTACTCAATATGATACATACCTCTTGAGACTATTCCCCCGAATCTTAGCGGGGCAAGATCTTGAATGGTTTTCTCACTTACCTCCAGGTATTAAGACTTTTGCGGAATTAGAAAACAAATTTTGATCCTATTTCACTTTCAACATTGAGCATGAGGTGAACATGAATGATCTTGTCAACAATAAACAACGCAATGGTGAAGCTTTTTCCTCATTTACCCAACGATGGCGTAACATGGCTAGCAAACTATCAGGGCAAATACCTAAGAAACAACAGCTTGATATCTTTGTCCAAAATCTTCATCCTGAGCTTTCATTCCAACTACAATTAAAAAGTGCTAGCACCTTTGATGAACTTATATCTAAAGGAACCACCATTGAATGTGCTTTAATTGATAAAGGTACCATCAATATTTTTAGAGATAACAAAGACAATCCTCAATTGTCAAATGATAAAACTCGCTTTTGGAACAAAAACAAAAATGTTGTTAATGATGGTGTTGTAGACACAAAGAGCATACAAGCAGTGAAAGCTCTTATTAACATCCAAGTTGCATCTATAGCAAATCAACCTTTTCAATGAAACCAACCAAGAACAAATTCAACACCTTGACAAAAATTTACTCCCTTAGAGGAACCCATGGAGGTAATCTTTCGTAAGCTTCTCCAAGCAGGAGATGTCATATTTCCTGAAGCACCACCCAATGGTGAACTAGTATTCAAAGCTCCTTGGTACAAAGAGAACAAATATTGTGAATACCATAGGGTTAAAGGACATAAAACCAATGGTTGCATGTGCTTAAAACATGTCATTCAAGATTGCATTGATCAAGGTCTAATTAAAATCACACTACTAGCATCACAACCGGCCCATCAACCAACATCAAACTATGACCTAGATGCTTTCAAGAATCCACTTCCATCTCATGACAAGACAAGTAATTCCCATACAAGTAATACTATTCACTACAACTATGAATCATCCACAATTGGCCGCATCGACCATGCTCGCATTTCTACCATTACAATCCAAGGCAAAGCACCCAATTGCACTGTAACTACTCAAAGAGGCCATGTTACTATTCAAGGGGCACCTGTCAATTCTCCTCGACCGCCTTCTAGTTATAACATCCTTGATCACCTTGGAAAAACACCTATACATATCTCCATCCTAGAACTGCTTCGCATATCCCCCACCCACAAAGCTATCCTTGACAAAGCATTGCAATAATCTTCAGTGCCTAACGATATCGATACCACACAATTCCAATCTTTGGTAGCTAGCATTGCAACCCCCTGCCATCTTACCTTCTCTGAAAAAGATCTTCAACCATCCATCAACCCATTACATAACGAAGCCCTCCATATAGAAGTGTTTGTTAACCAATGTTGTATCAAACAAATCTTAGTGGATGGTGGACCTGGTCTTAATATTTGTTCTTTAAAATTCATAAAACAATTGGGATACTCTGAGAAAGACATTGACACTTCCAAAGTCATTACTATCAAAGCATATGATGATGTTGAGTGAGATACTGAAGGAATTATCCATTTACCTATCCAATTTGGTCTTGTCACTACTGAGACCTGTTGTCAAGTCCTTGATATTAACCTTCCTTATAACATTATCCTTGGTCATCCATGGATCCATTCCCTCAAAGCAGTTCCCTCCACATACCATCAATGTCTCAAATTTCCCCATAATGGTGTTGAAGTGGTTATCCATGTTGATCCTAATCCATTTGAATTTTGTCGTGCTTTTCAAGATAAATATCAACGCCCTAACTGTATTCCTATCAACACTGAAGCATATCCATCTTCATCCTATGTAGACCTGTCCGCCCTACTCAAGCCATCATCTAGCAAATCCACTTCAAATCTCTGTATCAAGTACACTAAACATGGTCCAGGCACATACACATTGCAAGAATCTTGTTGTGTTGGCACTCTTCCCTTATCTCCCAAATCTTATGGAAAACCTTCTACATCCAAGGCATCTTCATTCACAGTTGTCATAAAAGCTCCGCCAACAGTATTCATTAAAGGTGGATTCCTTGATGATGAAGACATAGATGACATTAACTCTTAGATATTCTATGATGAGAATGACCAAGTCCAACTTGAAGTGGAGAAATATAACAATGGGTTCCATATCATTAAGAACATGGATTACAAAGGACATGGCATATTGAGATCACAAGAACAAGGACCTATTGAACCCATTATTGTGTCTAAGATGCTTACTAAGCAAGGCCTTGGCTATCAGCCGGAGGTACCGCCTTCCAAAGACATTAAGTGTATTTCCAATATGGAAGCTAGACCTTCTTCGGTAGGAGAGACCTCTAATTCAGATGCCATCGATGACTCCTCCCTTGATATCACTGACATCTTTCAAGAAACCTCTATCTTCATGATCTCTACCACTTCCTCTAGCTAAAACCATTCATCCATTCCCTTTCACTCGTATATCCTGACCTCATCGATTGGGACCAACAGGGGGCACCGATATTGGACACATTTGAAAATGATGAAGCTATTGCTGAATTCATGGGCTAATGACAAGGCATTCCATTGGGTGATCACAAAGCAGGCTTCATGATGGACCTCCCTAAACTAGCATATTTTGGCGGAAGCATCAAATCCTCCAGTCACAAAAGTGAAATAAATAGAATAAAAAAAGATAGGTCACTTGGTGAAAACTAAAAGGCACCTCTTGACCATGAAAAAGTAAAAATAAAGGATGTATCCGAGGGTGAAAACCTCTCTGAGGCACCTAAGGATGGGGGATTTGATCTTCCTATCACCACTAACTATCATGAAAAATCTCAAGACATGAACTTGGGCATAGAGCAGAATCTGAAGATCACTTTTTTGGCAGCATCGCTATTAGAGCAGGAAAGAAGAAATTTCACAGGATTCTTCATAAAAAGAGCTATCAATTTTGCATGGACTTATGCCGACATGCCGGGTCTAGATCCATCACTTGTGGTACATCATCTAGTAGTATCTCCTAATGCAAAACCTGTCAAACAAAAATTGCGCAAAATGCATCTGCAAATAGCTCTTTTGGTCAAGGCAGGGATTCAGAAGCTGTTAGAAGAAAAGTTCATAAATCCTATCGATTATGCAGAATGGGTTTCAAACTTGGTACCTATAGAAAAACCTGATGGACGAGTTCATTGTTGTACAGACTTCAGAGATCTTAAGAAAGCATGCCCTAAAGATGACTTTCCACTACCAAGCATAGACAACATTGTAGATCTCACAGTTGGACATGAAATGCTATCCTTAATGGATGGATTCTCAGGATATAACCAAATTAGAATAGCAGAGGAAGCTCAAGACAAAACATCATTCATTTGTCCATGGGGTACATACTATTGGGTTGTAATGCCTTTTGGTCTCAAGAATGTTGGACCTACTTATCAACAAGCCATGACAGTCATTTTCCACGACCTTTTCCACACTATCATGGAAGACTATGTTGATGATATCTTAGGGAAATCCAAGACAAGAGAAGAACATCTACAGGTACTAGCACAAACCTTTGACCGATTAGAGAAATATCAAGTCAGGCTAAACCCAAAAAAATGTGTATTTGGTGTAACATCTAGTAAATTGTTGGGATACATTGTGTCTCGACAAGGCATAGAAGTGGATCTTGACAAAGTAAAAGCCATCATGAAAATGTCTCCACTAGAAAATCTGAAGTAGCTTCATAGTCTACAACGAAGGTTACAATCCATTCGCAGGTTCATCTCACAATTGGCAGACAAATGTCATCCTTTTCAACATCTCCTCCGCAAGGGTGGACCTTTTAAGTGGGATGAAAAATGTCAACAAGCCTTCAACAAAATAAAGGAATATCTGGCAACACCTCCTACGTTAGTACCTCCTGTATTTGATCGACCATTATTACTCTATATATCTTCAATAGTAGTAGCATTGGGTGCCCTTTTGGCTCAACATGATGATTCAGGAAAAGAGCAAGTCATTTACTACATCAGCAGAACTCTTGTGGGATATGAACTTAATTATTCATCTATGGAAAATGCATGTTTAGCATTGGTGTTTTCTTCTCAAAAGTTGTGACATTATATGTTGAACCAAACAACAAAGCTCATATCTAATGTTGATCCATGTCTCAAATATCTTCTCTCCAAAGCAATCCTTACGGGAAGACTAGCAAAATGGGTTATGATCTTAAGTGAATTTGACATATAATATGTGGATCAAAAGGCCATAAAAGGACAAGTAATCATTGATCAGTTAGCCACAGCACCTGTCACAGATATTCATCCAATACGTCTAGAGTTCCCTGATGAAGAATTGTTCAATCTAACTTCACCAACATTGTGGGAACTATACTTTGATGGATCTTATACACAACATGGATCAAGAGAAAGGATATTGTTTGTGACCCCTCAAGGAGATTGTATCTTGAAATCATACAGAATTGCATTTCCATGTACCAATAACATAGCAGAATATGAAGCTTTAATCACAAGATTATGTATGGTAGCATAATGGGCTATCAAACAGCTACAGGTCTTTAGTGACTCTCAATTGGTTATCAAACAGGTCTTAGATGAGTATCAAACAAAAGATGAGAAGCTTCTTCCATACAAGGTAATGGTCGATGATTTTAAGAAATACTTTGACGGTATCACCTTTGAACAGATCCCAAGAGTATAAAACAAAGCAGCAGATGCCATGACTATGATTGGATCTCTTTTAGACATGCCTTCCAATGCACATAAGTGTGAGTTTCTAGTTGAACAGCTTCTAATCCTAGCATTTGAAGTACCACAATCTGAGCCCATATGTGAGATTGTTGGTCCCAATTTGCCTTGGTACGAGGACATATATGAGTACCTCCACAATAAAACCTTACCATTTCAACTATCTAATACCCAACAAAAAAACCTTTATCCATCGAGCCTCTTTCTACATTATCCTAGGAGACACCCTATATTGCCAGAGTCTTGATGGTATCCTTCTTAGATGTCTTGATTCTGAGGAAGCAAAGGTTACCTTACGTGAGGTACATGAAGGTGTCTGTGGATCGCATTCCGCTGGCCCTGGTCTTGTTAAGAAACTTCTACGAGCTGGATACTAGTGGCCAACCATGGAGAAAGATGCACAGTAATTTGCAAAGAGATGTCTACAATGTCAGAAACATGGGGATCTAATACATGCACCAGCACATGAACTTCAGCCTATCACCACTCCTTGGCCATTCTTGCAGTGGGGACTTGATCTCATAGGTAAAATCCATCCTACCTCATCAAATGGTCATAAGTTCATTATCACCACCACTTAATACTTCACAAAGTGGGTGGAAGCAATACCAATGACTTACATTACTTGCAAGCAAATATCCAAGTTTATCTTACATTATATCATCTGTCGTTATGGAGTTCCTCAAGCCATTGTCACTGATAATGGTTGTCCCTTCAAGAACCAAGAGGTTAGATATCTTTGCAATAAGTTCCATATCCAACATAGATTCTCTACGCCTTACTATCCTCAAAGTAATGGCCAAGCTGAGGCTTCTAACAAAACAATCATCAAGATCCTTAAAAAGATAGTCAATGAAGCTGGTTGTGATTGGCATTTACAACTTAACCCTGCATTATAGACTTATAGAACAAGTATTAGAACTCCCACTGGTGCTACACCTTATCCTCTGGTGTATGGCACTGAAGCTATCTTACCTATTGAGGTTGAGATCCCCTCACTGCGAGTATCCCTACAGCATACTATCTCAGACGAAGAATATAGAGTATCCAAACTCCACGATCTTGAGCTATTAGATGAACAACGTCTTATAGCACTCAACCATCTCCAAATTTATCAAAATTGACTATGTCGTAGCTACAACAAAAAGATTAGAGAATGAAGATTTCAAGTTGGAGATCTTGTCCTTAAAGAAAATCAAAGGAATCAGCAACACCGTGAGAAACAGGGCAAGTTTGAACCTAATTGGCTTGGTCCTTTTGTCATCACATCAATCTATGGATCAAGTGCATACACTCTCTCCACACCTGAAGGTATTCCCTTAGATGAACTAGTCAGTAGCATACATCTCAAGAAGTTCTACCCATGAGCCTCAGTGTATTCCAAAAAAAAAATCCATCCAATAGTGAAAACCACCTTGTAGCGCTTTGGATGAAAATATATATATAGTACAAGATAAATAATTCATCCTCTGGTGAAAACTTGGTAAACAGGCACCTTGGATAAGTACCATAGTGAAAACCTGGTAAATAGGTGCTATGTGTAGAGACCAGCTTCCATCATTTACTTAGTTTGTTTGATCACAACTTTTCACAGCTTCATCTACTATCTTACCTACATAATCCACATCATATTCCACTATTGTCCCAGTACAAACATCGTGACCCATTATCCTTTATCCATCCATTGATAATAAAAAGCCTTTTTGTTCTTGCCTCTGTCATGCTAGCTTTTGTAGTTTGGAATTTGTTGGGGTTAAAATATCATTGGACACCTTAGCATATTATTCGCATGAACGCATCCATCGCAATATTTTCCTAATAACACTTCATCCCACATTAGGGGCACTTGTTGAGTCTTATTTGGAAGTGGATATCTACAGCTCTATCTCATATCATAGTAAACATCCAGCTCAAAACATAGCACACATTTGAAACCAAAACCCAAAGCACAGCAATCACCCAAAACCAAGAAAAAACACCAAAAAAAATCAAATATTCCCAAAAATCCAAAAAAAAATCAAAACATCACAAAAATCCAAGCAATAAAGTTGATCCTTTGTCGTCAACCATCAACGCAATAAACAAGAACTACATCACAGCTCTATTGTTCAAAGCCTTGATCCCATGGATACAGGGTATGTAGGAAATCTGAGATGCGAAGGAAGCACTCTAATTCAGGCATAGACGATAGCCCCTCTCTCATCATCCATCTTTCATCTTTGGTCTAATCATCCTTTGATCTTTCATCTCCCTTTCTTCTATTTTTCATCACTTACATCCTCAATAAGCCCAGAAGCACATATTCATCATGTTTCATCACTGTCGTAATGTGCTTTGATCTCGTGGACATAGGGTATGTAGGTAGTCTAGAATACGAAGGATGTATCTATTACACAAGCACAAACGATCCACCCCATCTTCATCTTCTTTCATCTCCTATCTTCTTCTCTTTGACCAGCTCAAGCAAAAAGCAAATTGTGTGTACTAAAAGCTCAAAGCACTTTAACAAATCAAAGATAAGTCAGAAGCTATTTGTCCGCATGCCTTAAGCCAACATTTGCTATAGCATTTTATCAACATCTTTAGCCTTCAATAGGATACAGCTTTCCTCTCAACAAGGCGCCAACTTAATCCATCCAAGAGCACTTAAACATGGCAAGAGAACGTGATGATAGTATCTTTTGTTTTATTTTATGATTTGTCTTTTTGTCCATTTTCTATGCCTAATCAAGACTACCTTGATCTATCATATCTTGGTATGTTGCGATGAAGTAAGGAATGGGGCATGGTCATATTGCTTTCATATGTCATGTCTGTGGGATGATCTTATTCTTTTCCTATGCATATTGGTATCTTGTACGTGTTGGGATTAGCATCTTGCATATCAATATCTTTTGCATCTGAGAAGCTAAAGTCTCTTATGCATTGAGACTATTCTATGCTAAGACTAGCTCCATACATATAACCAGCAAGGTGTCATTATGTATAGTGGAGATAAGCTCAAACCTTTTCTTGAAGAGTCAAAGTCTATCCCAGAACACTAGCTGCTATTCATATCTTGTGTATGTTGGTTCAACATTTTGACCTCATACGTTTAGACAAGATTGTAGTATGCTAGTTATGCATTGGATACCTCGACACCTTGGTCTTCTATACCCCAGTGCATAATATCCATATGCCATATCAAATATAACGATTGTATTTCTCTACTTTTTGAGCAATTATGTCAAAGCCGTCATATCATCTGTCCATTCCATCATAATCCTATATAGTCCTCAACCAAGATCAATCTTTCCCTCCATCTTTCTTTTCCACATTCCTTGTCCTGCAAAACAAGTGTGTTAGAGCCAAACCCTAATTTTGAAACCCAATTTCTTCTAAGAGAAACCCTAATTCTTCTATAGCAAAGTCTATTTTCTTCTAAACTATCCCAATGTCTCCCATCCAACCCCAGTTTTCTTCATGTCCAACCATGTTTCTAGCTTTCCTCCTATCGTGAGCCAACCCAGCCCTTCCTAGTTAGCCTGGGTTACCTCTCAAGGGGGCATCACCTACCAGGTACACTGGGGCATAACCTTATTTATCAAGCGAATATAGTATCTTCTTTGACACAATGCTCTAACGAACATTGTATCAAAGAGGGGCAAAATGTAGACACCCAAAATTGACCAAATTATCATTAGTATCAAATGTTGCATTATTTATCATCTGCATTTGTCTAACACACTTGAGCAATTTCTCTATTTATCGAGAGCACCCTATTTCTTCTATTAATTAAATAAATTTATACTTATTTAATTAATTCATTATCTATTTCTTCTATTTTCTCTAATCTATAATTAAATAATCTTTAATTGTTTAATTATCTTCATTCTATCTATTGTAATTAAATAAATCTTATTTATTTAATTAAAATTCCATTCATAAACCCACTTTCCAATTAATTAAATAAATTTTATTTAATTTAATTGATTTCTCTTATCATTTACTTTAATGAACTGACATGTGTGCATCTTTTATTTAAAAATGTGTGTGGTACTACATCTTTTATTTAATATATTTCACATGTAGTACTTTTTATGTAGACAATCACACATAAGCCTTATCTTCCCTCCACTTGTCATTTACACATTCACCTATGACTATCATTTTATCCCAACAGTTCACATAGCCACCAAATCTCCATCGTTGATTGATTTTGGTTGAGTTCTATATAAACATCCTCTCATTCCATACTACTTCTATCCATCATTTTCATATTGTGTCTACATTATCATCTTGAGAATTTGAGCACTTTAGCATCCATCTAGCTTATTATTATTATCATCCATCCATCATGGCATCTTTGATCTTCATAATTGTTCATTGTTGAAGAAGCAATCCACATCACAAACAAGGAATCATACAATCTAGGTGATATTGTTCTTGAATTGCATGCTTTTGATTTCACTTGGATTTGATTCTTTGATGGTGGTAGGATTAGGTTTTCATTTGTAATGCTTGATCTTATTGACATGATTTTTACCTATCATAGAAGTAATACAAGTAATTGAGGTATTAAAAGACTATAAGGACTTTTTTCCCTAAGGAATTCAAAGAATTAAGGTATCAAGGAGGAGGCTAGTGTTATGAAAATACAGGTGGAGGGATCAAAACCATAAAAGAATAGGCCCTACTATTTAAATCCTAATGTAAAAATCAAAGTTAAACAAGAATTAGATAAGATGCTAGCAAGTGGGATCATTAAACTTATAGAGGATGTAGAATGGATTATTCTAATGGTGGTGCAACACAAAAAAAAAGGAAAAATAAGGATTTGTGTGGACTACTAAGATCTTAACAAAGCATGTGTGCATGACCCATTTCCCAAGTTCCATTTATAGAGGTGTTAGAATCAATAGTGGGCAGAGAAGTGTATTCCTTTACTAATGGATTTTTCAATATCATCAAGTTACAATTCAAGAGGAAGATCAACCAAAAACTACTTTTTCTACAAATTGGGGGTCATTTATATACACTATTAATCCTTTTGGATTGAAGAATGCCCCATCTATCTTTAGCAAGACCATAGTGAATGCATTAAAAGAATTCATACATGATTTTCTAGAGGTATATTTAGATGATTATATTGTCTATAGGTTAATGAAAGACAATGTCAAAGTGTTGAGGTTAATGTTGGAAACGTGTTGAAGCCTACAAATAGCACTTAATTTGAATAAATGCATAAATGTAATACCTTTTGGTACCTTGTTAGGACATATCATTTTCAAGGATCGGATGATAGATTACCCTTTGATGGTAGCAATAAAATTAAACCTACCACCTCCAAAGTTTATCTAAAACAAAGACATTTTTTGGCTACACATGATATCACTGCAAATTCATTCAAGGTTATGTAGCAATTGCAGGCCCCATTGAAGAGTTTCTAAAGAAAAGGAACAAAAAAATTGAGTGGACAAACAAATGTCAAGAGGCTTTTGATACTTTAAAGGTCAAGATTTTGGAGGCCCCAATATTGATATTCCCATATTAGAATCTTCTATTTCATCTACATGTAGACATATTTGGCATTGTAATAGGAGTAGTACTAGCACAAATAAGAGGGAATAAGGACCATCCCATTACATTTGCAAGTAGAAAATTGGTGCAATCAAAGAAAAATTATACTACTATAGAAAGAGAAGTGCTTGCAATGGTGTATTTGTTTCATAAGTTCAAACATCACCTATTGTCCACTCCCTTCACTTTCTTAATAGATCATGAGCCACTATATTATTTAATGTATAGACTAGTAATTTAGGGGGAGAATATGATGATGGTTGATGTTGTAGGAATTTGACTTTAAAATCATGGTGAAACTAGGAAAGGATAACCAAGGACCTAACTACTTATCAAGAATTGACATAGGGGAGGATCAGGGACCTATAGATGATGAAATACCAGGAACATATAAATGTATATATGTATATATGTATATATGTAGATATATATGTGTGTATATATATGTGTGTATATATATTTATTTTTAATTTATTATTTTTAGTTTTTTTCTTTTTCACTCTTGGTTGTATAATTTAGGCTTTGCATTTTCTTGCATATATGATTTCTCTTTTCTTTTTATTTTATTTCCTTCTCTAAATTTTCCTTTTAATCTATATTATTGTTATACTTTGTTTCATGTTATTTATCTCATTCTTCATCCAATTTCAATCATGTTTTGAATCTATTTGTTTGAATTCTTTAATGATTTGTTTATTTTAACCCTTGGTGGTCTCTTGGTTCTCGGGGCCACCTCAATTCCCCCCCACCTCTATTTAGTGATCTATTGTTTGCAATTTCCATTTTCATTCTCTTCTTTAGCTCTACATCTTGATGATGGATCTGTTGCAAGTATGTGCAATCGATGTTGTCATTGATGTCAACAATATTGTGTTGTCATTGGTGTCAAATGTGTCATTTGTGTGAGTTGCTTATGGTGCAAGAATATGAGTAGTTAGTGTTGAATGGATCTTGTCTCTGAGATGAGGTTGTTGCAATGGTGTGAGCCATTTGGTTGAGTTGCTTTGTTGAAGATGATGTGGTTGCCTTGAAGAGATGTTGAAGTTGTTAGGAATATGTTTCTATTGGTTAGCTTCCAAGTGCTTTTGAGAAAATTTGATTAATAAAGGAAACAGTATGTTGAAGTCGCATTTTGGCTTATAGAGTAATGTTATTCTTTTGCTCTGCATTTCCTCTATGTTGAAGATCTATCTTTACAGTTTAGATATGTTGTTCAAAGGTATTAAGAGTTGTTAGATTCCAAATTTGGTGCTATGGTTCATTGTGCAGAGAAAATTATGTTCACTAGTGTGTGGACTATGTTTCTAAGTTGTGCAGAGGTGTCTAGGAGAAATGTCTTTGCTCTGCATTTCTCCACATGTCTTTTCTATTCTAGAATTGTGCTTATAAGGTTTATATCTTTCTTCTGTTGAAGTTGTTCATGGTTTGGTGCCCTAAAAGTTGACATCTAGAGATATGGTGTATGACAGAGATAGTTGAGCATACTGGATAATCAGGATAAGGTTGTGCGGCAGGTGAAAGTTGTTGCAGAGGAATTTGTTGGATTTTAGGATGTTTCAAGATGTTCGTGGAATACTCTAGATTGTGGTGAAGCCTTGCATGTGGTCCACAAGTCATTTTTGGGTTTGAGGAAGTCTGTACTTAAAAGAACATTGTGTTAACACATGATTGGCCAACCATGGGTTTTTACACTAATTGTGGAGTTGCTTTGGTGATTGTGAAAGTGTGGCGTAGTGTGCTTGGATGAATTTAGGTCCAAGCTAAGATGTGTTGTGGTTTGCCTTCATTCCTTTCCACTGCGGGAGTGTTTAGGTCTAGACCTAATTTGAATCTTTTGTGTTAAGGTGTAATGCCGACCTTGGAGAATGTTCTCAAGGTTGAAGACAATATAAATGAGTGTCAAGGCATCATGATCGAGAGTGTGGGTGATGGATGTAATGTGAGTAATAGTGTGGTTGAGTGTGTGGAGCAGTACAAGCCTTCATGTGTTAGATTATTGGATGCAGTGAGCAAAAGGTATCTACTATTCTTTAGTGATGATGCAGAGGTGATGTTGATGTTGATCTTAATTGGAACTATACTCCATGCATATCTCAGATGCAATTATAACAGTTCAAATCTTAGCAGTGAGCCACTTCTTCTATCTCTTTCTCTTTGGGTAGTGAGCCCTTTGGCAGTGAGCCTTTCTTCTAGGTAGTGAGCCCTTTGGCAGTGAGCCTTTTGTAATTTGATGTTGTTACTACTTTATATTGTGAGCTAATCCTCACCGTGGTTTTTCTCTTCTTGGGTTTTCCATGTAAATCTGGTATTCTCTTGTGTATGTTGTTGTTGTGATTTAGTTTTTGTTATTTTTTATTCATTCTTAATCAACATAACAGTTAAAAGGTTAATTGGATTAATGTGGATTTGAATGTGTGAGGGTTTTGGAATTATAAGCTACAACGGATTCACCCCCCTCTCAGTTGTCTTGTGCATTCAACAATTGGTATTAGAGCAAGGTTCCTTGGAAGAGATATTAATCACTTGAGGTAGATCTGGGATGGTGCACAAGAAGGATGTTCCCCTATTTGATGGATCTGACTATGATTTCTAGAAAATAAGGATGGAAGGTTATCTGATTTCTCTTGGATACGACATCTGGAAGTCCACAATAACTCAATATACAATGCCTGAAAATGGTTTGAGTTTTGCAGATGAGGTCAAGGCCTATGCAATCAATGGTAAAGCAAGGTATGCTCTTTTAAGTGATCTTTCTAATACTAAATTGGTCAAATTCATGGATCTAAAAACTACTAATGACATTTGGAAAAAGTTAGAAAGCATTCATGAAGGAGATGATAAGGTCAAGCAAGCTAAAATGTATAATTTAAAGCTCATGTTTGAGACCATGCGAATGTCTGAAGATGAAAACATTACAAGATATAGGTACAAAGTGTGGATGAAGTTGTCCATGGAATCAAAGGTCTTGGTGAAAAAAAAAGGATGAAAAAGAAGTGATATTGAAGGTACTCATAACTCTTCTTAAAGCTTATAGTCATAAGGTTTCTGCTACAGAAGAATTACAAAATCTAAATCAGTTTACCAAAGATTAGTTGGTTGGCACCTTAACTGCTTTTGAAATAAGAGAATTCAGTACAAGTAGTGCAAAGGCTAAGACTACTTTCACGGCTGGCAAATCTGAGAAGACTGTGGAATTAGATTAGGATGATACAGATGATTTGGAAGCTAATTTTGCAAGAAGAATGAAATTGGGTACTGGTAAGTACAGTGGTAAGTTGCCTTTCAAGTGTTTCAGTTATGGCAAGATAGGTCATTATGCTTCAAGATGTCCAGAAAGAATTTTGAGGAGAAAGACAGGGAGAACAAAAGTAGAGTGCCTAAGAAAAGCTACTATGTTAGAGAGAATGTAGGTATATCTGATGATGAATCTAATTTTGAGAATGATGGGGATAATGAATGTTTGTTTATAGATTTAAGAGATGATATTGTTTCTACTAACTCTAGGAAATGTGTGAAGGAAAAGGCTTCTGAAGTAGGGCTTAATGTTGAAAGCACTTTGATATCTTCTTTTCATACTACATAGGAAAAGAACCTTTGGGTCATTGATAGTGGATGCTCAAATCATATGACCGGTGATAAAATTATGTTTGTTAAACTTGAAAAATATGATGGAGGATTAGTCAAATTTGGTGATGATAGAGATGCTCAAATATGTGGAAGAGGCTCAATTAGTTTTGATGGAAAGCATAATACTGATGATGTTCTTTATGTTAAGGGTTTAAAGCAGAATCTATTGAGTGTTGGACAAATGTGTAGCAAAGGATACAATCTTGTGTTTCAGGATGGTGGTTGTGAGATCAGAAAAGATTTTGGAACTGTGATAGTTGTTGGAAAGAGGACAGATGGAAATGTATATCATCTCAAAGGTGGTGATGGCTATTTCTACATGACTCAGATCAGTGAAAGCTGGATATGGCATAGAAGATTGTGTCACATCAATTTTGATATCCTAGTAAGGATAAGTTCAGCTCAAGCCATGAGAGATCTGCCAAAGATTACAAAGCCCATCAATGTTGTCTGCAAGGAATGTCAGATTGGAAAGCAAGCAAGAAGAAGTTTCAAAGTCAAGGATTAGTCTTCTACTAGACTGTTGGAATTGGTGCATATAGATCTTTGTGGTCCTACCAAGGTAAGGAGTTTTCAAGGTGACGGGCATTTCATGCTATTGATTGATGATTATTCTAGGATGACATGGGTTACTTTTCTTAAAGAAAAATCTGAAGCCCTAGATAAGTTCAAAGCATTCAAAGTCATGGTTGATAATGAAATGGATATGACAATTAATGTTTGCGGTCTAACAGAGGTGGAGAGTTCACCTCTAATGAATTTAACATGGTCTATGAGAATCATGGAATAAAGAGGTAATTATCTGCCCCTAGGATGACTCAGCAAAATGGAGTGGTTGAAAGAAAGAATAGGACTATTCAAGAAGTTGCAAGGACAATGATAAAAGAAGCAAACCTACCAAAGGTCTACTGGAGAGAAGTAATTCATATTATTGTTTACATACTGAATAGAGTGCAGGCAAGAGTAAATAGTACAAAGTCACCTTATGAGTTATGGTATGGAAGGACTCTGACAGCCAAGTACTTCAAAGTGTTTGGAAGCAAATGTTATATCAGAAGGGATGAAGAAAATATAGGAAAGTTTGATGCAAGGTCTAATGAAGGTATCTTCCTTGGGTATTCTACTAAAAGCAAAGCTTACCGGTGCTATAAGAAGAGGTCAAGAAGGATTGTTGAGAGTGCAAATCTCAAAGTTGATGAAGATCTACAAAGAAATTTAGAAGTTGATGGATATGAATCAGATGAGTCATCTTGTAGAGAAGAAGAAAATGCTAGTGAAAAGGAAGCCTCCTGAAGCTCTGGAAAAGTATCCTAAAACTCCTGAGTATGTGTAGAAGCATCATTTTGAAGATCAAATCATTGGTGACAAGAACAAAAGTGTGCTGACAAGAAGGAAAGCTATTGAAGAATAGGTAAATCTATGATTTCTCTCTATAGTTGAACCCAAAATAGTGATTAAAGCATGCAAGGATGAGTATTAGATCAAGGCTATGGAAGAACTAATGTAGATTGAAAAGAATCAGACTTGGGAACTTGTTCCAAGACCATCAGACAAGAATGTGATTGGAACTAAGTGGGTATTTCAGAACAAGCTAAATGAGAATGGAGAAGTGGTAAGAAACAAGGCAAGGCTTGTGTGTAAAGGTTAGTTACAAGTAGGAGTAGACTATGAGGAAACTTATGCTCTGGTGGCAAGAATGGAGGCCATCAGGATGTTTTTGCCTTTTACAGCACATAAGGATTTCAAAGTATATCAAATGGATATGAAGTCTACTTTCTTGAATGGTGAGTTGGAAGAAGTATACATAGAACAACCGGATGGATTTCAATTATCAAATAAACCTGGCATGGTCTGTAGATTGAAGAAGGCACTATATGGATTGAAGCAAGACCCCAGAGCTTGGTATGCAAGCTTAGACAGGTATCTATTAGAAAAAGGATTCAATAAAGGGTCCGTAGATAGCAATTTGTACATCAAAGCAGGTGAAGATCAAATTTTGATTGTTGAAGTATATGTCGATGGTATAATCTTTATAGGAAAAGAAGGTATGTGTAATAGCTCTATAGATGAGATGTAGAAAGAATTTAAGATGTCAATGTGTGGAGAAATAAACTTCTTCCTTGGGCTACAGATCAATCACATAGGTAAAGGTATTTTCATTTCACAATCAAAGTATGTCAAGGAAATGTTAAAGTTTGGAATGGAAGATTCTAAACTAGTATGTACCCCTATGACAACTAGTTGCAAGCTAAGAAAGAATGATGAATCACCTAAGGCTGATCAGAGTAGATATAGGTCAATGATTGGAGGATTGTTGTACTTAACTGCTACTAGACCGGATATTATGCATGCAATTTGTCTTGTGGCTAGATTTCAAGAAGATCCTAGAGTGTCACATGTTGCAATAGTGAAGAGGATATTCAGATATTTAAAGGGCAATCTAGATCATGGCTTGTGGTATCCAAAGGATAATGACTTTACTCTAAGTTCTTACACAGATGCAAATTGGGTTGGATGTGTTGATGACAAGAAAAGTACAAGTGGCAGTGCATTCTTTCTTAGAGACAGAGTGGTGTCATGGCTAAGTAAGAAGCATGACTCAGTATCTTTATCTACTGCAGAGGAAGAATACATTGCAACATCTTGTTGCACGCAAGTGTTGTGGATGAAACAAACTTTGAAGGATATCAGTGTTGTATATGATGAGCTAATTCCTATCTTCTGTGATAATCCCAGTGTCATTAACATTTCAAAGAATCTGATGATGCACTCAAGGACAAAACATATCTCAATCCGGTATCACTTTCTGAGAGAGAAGGTTGCAGAAAATGAAGTGAAGCTTGAGTATGTGCCTACAAAGGAACAAGTGGCTGACATTTTCACCAAGGCTCTTCCAAAGGATACATTTGAGCATCTCCGGGAGAAATTAGGGGTTATTACCCCTCCTTTGAACTAGATGCATAAGGAGATGCATCAGTCTAGTGGAGTTCAAGTTTCATTACTTGTTCTAGACTAATGTTGGAGGCTACCTTTTAGGGGGAGCAAGTGTGGTCATGATGGTTGTTGTAGTCAGGGGGAGTAAGTTCTAATTTTGGTTACCTCTAAGGGGAATCATGTAAAGCAATAAAATAAATGATGTTGCAGAGCAGTAGTAAGCAGGTACAAGTTTGAGCAGTTGTCTAAAAGTAAGTTTGAAAGTGAGATGTGTAGACCTTTTCCATTGATGTCAAAGGGGGAGAGAGAGTAGTGTGAAAAAGAAAAGAGCTAGTGGTCAGAAAAGAGAGTATGATTTGTAAAAGAAAGAAAGAAAGGGGGAGAGTAAGAAAGAAAAGAAGTTTGGTGTAGAGTTGTGTCTTGATGGTTTTTCACATCATGTATTTCCATCAATGACAAACGGGGAGATTGTTGTAAGTATGCGAAATCGGTGTTGTCATTGATCTCAACAAGCTTGTGTTGTCATTGATGTCAACAAGCTTGTGTTGTCATTGGTGTCAGCTGTGTCATTTGTGTCAGTTGCTTATGGTGCAAGAATATGATTAGTTAGTACTAAGTGGATATTGTCTCTGAGATGAGGTTGTTGCAATGGTGTGAGCCATTTGGTTGAGTTGCTTTGTTGAAGATGATGTGGTTTCCTTGAAGATATGTTGAAGTTGTTAGGAATATGTTTCTATTGGTTAGCTTCCAAGTGCTTTTGAGAAAATTTTATTAATAAAGGAAACAGTGTGTTGAAGTAGCATTTTGGCTTACAAAGTAGTGTTATTCTTTTGCTCTGTATTTCCTCTATGCTAAAGATCTATCTTTGTGGTTTGGATATGTTGTTCAGAGGTGTTAAGAGTTGTTAGATTCCAAATTTGGTGCTCTAGTTCATTATGTAGATAAAATTGTGTTCACTAGTGTATGGACTATGTTTCTAAATTATGCAAAGGTGTCTAGGAGAAATATCTTTGCTCCGCATTTCTCTGCAAAGAAGTTTTAGATCTTGCGGCTCTAGAATTATGCTTATAAGGTTTATATCTTTCTTCTTTTGATGTTGTTCATGGTTTGGTGCTCTAGAAGTTGATTTATAGAGATATAGTGTATGACAAAAATAGTTGAGCATATTGGATAATCAGGATAAGGTTGTGTGATAGGTGAAATTTTTTGCGGAGGAATTTGTTGGATTTTAGGATGTTTCAGGATGTTCATGGAATACTCTATATTGTGGTGAGGCCTTGTATGTGGTCCACAAGTTAGTTTTGGGTTTGAGGAAGCATGGACTTAAAATAACATTGTGTTAACACAGGATTGGTCAACCATGGGTGTTTATACTAATTGTGGAGTTGCTTTGGTGATTGTGAAAGTGTGGCATAGTGTGCTCAGATGAATTTAGGTCCAAGCTAAGATTTGTTCTGGTCCACCTTCATTCCTTTCCACCACGGGAGTGTTTAGATCTAGACCTAATTTGAATCTTTTCTGTTAAGGTATAATACTGACCTTGGAGAATGTTCTCAAGGTTGAAGATAGTATAAATGAGTGTCAATGGATCGTGATCGAGAGTGCAAGTGATGGATGTAATGTGAGTAACAGTGTGGTTGAGTGTGTGGAACAGTACAAGCCTTCATGTGTTAGATTACTGGATGCAGTGAGTAGAAGGTATCTACGATTCTTCAGTGATGTTGCGGAGGTGATGTTGATGTTGAGCTTGATTGGAACTATACTCCATGCATATGTTAGATGCAATTATAATAGTTCAAATCTTGGCAATGAGCCACTTCTTCTATCTCTTTCTCTTTGAGCAATGAGCCCTTTGGAAGTGAGCCTTTCTTCTGGGCAGTGAGCCTTTTGTAATTCAATTTTTTTACTACTTTATATTGTGAGCTAATCCTCACCGTGGTTTTTCCCTTCTTGGGTTTTCCATGTAAATCTGGTGTTCTCTTATGTATGGTGTTGTTGTGATTCAGTTTATGTTATTTGCTCTTCATTCTTAATCAACATAATAGTTAAAAGTTTAATTGGATTAATGTGGATTTGAATGTGTGAGGGTTTTGGACTTATAAGCTACAACTAATTCACCCCCCCTCTCAATTGACTTGTGCATTCAACATGATCATGGAGTCTGATCCAAAACATTGATGGAAACCAACATTATGCAGTCAAATCTAGAAGCATACAAATCTATATTCTATGGACTATGGAAATCTAATGTCTTTAAAACAAAGAAAAAATGCATTAGAAATTGGGAATAAAGACGGATCCTCAACCTCCTATAATAATAGAAATTTTTGACTCACCACCAATAATTGAGAAGAGTCAAGAGAAGAAAGAAAAAAAGTGTGGTGGTCAAAATGACTAACAATTAGATCTCTGTCATTTGAGATTAGAGATTCCAAAACCCATCAAACATTAGGGGAAGTAGAGTTGGAGAAAAAGTCACCATAGTATAGGACTAGAAGGACATTACCTAATACACCTCCACAGAAGGAGAAACAAGGAGAAGAGAAACTAGAATCACCCATAAAATCTACTATAGAGGCATTGCTATAGATAAGTGTGGAGAAAACAAAGGGTGAAGTAGGGCCTTCACAAGGAAGATTAAAACAAAGTAGAAGGAAAAAAGGAAATTTGTTCAAGTAATGGAGGAAGAGAAAGAGGAGGAAGAAGTTTTATTTGAAACATTTAAGGTAGAGATACCACAAAGATTCACAAAAGATTAAATGGGAAAACCTAAAGTAGAGGAAGAGAAAGTAACTAAAAAGAAGAAAATAGAAGTATCCCTTGAACCGTCAAAAAGCCCAAAAAGTCAAAAGACGGGGGAGCAAGGATTGAGTGTACAATTTGTGTATAGGTCACTTTTCACACTAGGGAATCCATTAGAAGTGCCACAAATAAATATAACTACGTCTACAAAAAAGAAGGAAGTCATTCTCCAAGCTATGTTGGGCAATATTACTGGTAGTCCTTATCCTATGGTAGTTATCATCAAATATTTCCAAAAGAATTAGTAGATACCATTAAAATAAAGAGAGAGGAGGTAGAACAACTAGAAGAGAGCATTAGAAAAGATGCATTAGAGTAGATGGCCCAAAACTTAGACCTATCTCTAAACAACAAAGCACAACTAAGACAACCAGGATATAAGATCTAAGGAAAAAGTTGATACTCTCTTATCACAAACTTAGAAGGCAAAATAAAGAGTGAGAAATGAAACCATTCAATCCATAAATAATGATTATAATAGTCTAATAGAAAAAAAAGTTGCAATAGAAAAGAAGAGACTAAGCCAACAAGAGAAAATAGAATATGGCATAGAAGGAATAATTATGAAGGAGCTAGTAAAGGATATATATATAGGATGATACGACACAAGGAGAGAAGGACATGGATGTGTGACTTATTAAAGAAGTATAAGAAACAAAATAATTTGAGAAAAAGGAAAATAAAAAAACTACATAGGTCCCACCACAAGATAGTGGGCTTGACAAAGATGAAGAAGAAGAAATGGAAAATCCATAGTAAGAGGTACCGTAAGATAGTGGACCTAATCAAGGAAAGAAAGAAAAGATACAAATAGAAAAAGGAAAAGGGGGTTTTGTATAAAAAAGTGGAAAACAATAATTTATAGGTCAAGTGATCATCAATCCAATATTATCTCATGTTTGACCCAATGGACAAGACTAAGGAGTTCATTGTCAAGTAGAAGCAGTTGCAACTGGTAGTCACTTTGGTGCTAACTTTCCCCACCTTTACATCTTTAGGGACACAAATGAACTTCTCCCAAATCTCTCCACTTCAAAAATTTGACATGGGAGACATTTTACAAAGTAATTCTAAGGAGCACATGTTAATGCAATACATGACTACTAGTGGAACAATTAACAAGGCAATAACAAACATCTAAGCACAACTACCATAGATCAGTGAATGCTTCCATACCTTTGGATTAATAATTAGGGAGAGTAATCAATGGATTATAAGAAAAAATAAGGAATTGGGGTGAGAAAAAAGAAAAGTTTAAAAAGAAGAAATCTTAGCAGAATATGAGAGCAAGTAGTTGGAGACAATCAGGGCCAAATGTGTAGTAGGACAAACAAAGCTTAGCAAAAAAATAAGCAACATGGAATAGACTTGTGGAAACATAAACACTTTGTACTGGTACTATCTAAGTTTTCCCACCTCCACCAAATCCTTAAAATTTCAAATAGATAATTTGGAAGCACAAATACTACATGCATCTAACTCCTATGATGCTATGAACAACTTAGATGGATCCATGTGAGTCTAAACTGAGAATCTATAGACCTAATTCCACCACTTGTAGGAATAGATAAATAACATTGTCTCACAAATGAAAGAGTGACGAGAAGTGGTAATTTTATGGCTAGCTCCCATGATAATTCTTTTGATGGATGCACAACAACTGGAAAACTCTATTGAGGCTCTCAGTTCTCTCAATGATGGGGAAATTTTGTTAATCAAGATAAAAGAACATGTCCATGTCTCATATAGAGAGCTATTATATAGTGGACCAACACTTACAACCATCTATGGATTATTTACAAGAACATTTTACTATGAGCAAACTTTTTTAGTGCTATTTTACTAAGAATATTCACAAGCGGTACACCATTTTAGGGAAATTTGATCAAATACATCCTTAGATTATCTTTTTGAGAACTAGTAGATAAATCTAGCATGTCTTGAGGGAAAGACATGGATTAATTTTGGAGATGACATTGGTAGGATAGAGTTGTGCCACTCCCATTCAGATGAGAACCTAAAAGGGTGGCCTAATGGAGGCTAATGGTGAAAATCTACAAGGGTGCTAAAGGTTGGCAGCAAGATAACGCATTCCCAAGTAGAACAGAACTAGTCAAAGTCCCCACAAGTCAATGGAATAGTAGTGTGACACCTAAGAATGACTTGTGCCAACTACAGAGAGGCATACCTATGAAGGAATGAAAATAGGGACACATCCCTATATGTAAGGATAAACATATATGTATCACATAAGGATATGTAATAGATAGAACATAGGATGAATACAAGAGGATAGAACAAGAGATGGCATGAATATAGAGAGATAAGTAAGATTTATGAGAGCATAAGGGAGATCATCATATGAGATACAATATATGTACTAAGAGATTGATGAAGGATGTATGACTCTGTACTGCAATATGATATAATGAATCTATGATGGTTGTTGGGATTTGATATATGTATGAATGATGTATGAATATGTGTCTATTTTATTTATTTTACTACACTAATTTGTAATCCACCTCATATGTTATGATTCTCTTCCTTATCCATCACGCTAGGGTAAACTATAACTTAACATAGAAATATCTCACATCTTTGGTCTACAATTTATTTTCAATAGGCATTCAATTAGAAATATGAACATGTAAATAACCTAAGATAAATATTATGCATTGTTATTGATTGCTTCATGTTATTAGTGTATACACCTAAAAATGACATGACTCTGTCTAAATAAATATTTTAAATATTTATTTCATTGTGTGTATGAGGAAAAATCGATTAAATCTAAACTAATAAAACCAAAAACCAATCACATAAAGCGAACCAATCTAAGTAAAAGCCATTATCATAAAATCAAAGACAAAATGAAAGCTCTTACCAAAACCTGTATTGTTCCCTTTTTGGAGAAGTGTAGATTGCTCAATCAAGTTGCGAAACCATAGTTGCAACAAGCAAGTAGTGTGCTCAATGTGCTCAAAGATCAATGTTAAGAGATCGTAAAGTTGCTCAATCGACGCGTTTTGTATACTCAAAGCTCTATTAAGTATGCTTGAGAATACGATCGAAGAGAGAGGCTCAATGAAGGAGATGAGGGGGGTTTATAGAGGTTTCAAGGAAGATCGATCAACGGTCCAGATAATTCAGAAGAATCAACGGAGAAGAACAGTTGAGGAACGTGCAACGAATGAGAAAAAGACAAGTGTCTTGCTTTCTTTTGCATGAGAGGAGTTATCAAGAATAGAAGAATGAGTTAAAGCAATTAACAGAATGTAATGATCAGTTAAGTGATTTAAAACAAGAAGAAGAGATTTGCATGAGAATAAGAAGATATTTTGCTTTATTAAATATAGAAAGCTTGAGTTATATTAGAGATAACTCAAATTTAGAAGAAAAAACAACTTAAATAAATAATTGATTTATTTAAATTTGGAGAAGATATTTTGGAAGAAATAATTAAATAATTAGAATTATTTAATTTAGAAGATTTGAAATCAAATTAAATAAATAAATTTATTTAATTGTTGTGCATGATTTTGGAAAAACAGAAGATTATAAATAAAATATTTGATTTTATTTATTTTTAGAGGATTGAGATAATTTAAATAAATTTGCATGATTTATTTAAATCTAGGAGAACAATTGTTTTAATTAAATAATGTAAATTATTTAATTGTAGATAAGATAGAATTGTGAAGAATTAATTAAATAATTGGAATTTATTTAATTAATGTAGACTTAAATTTTGAAAAAGGATAAAGATTTGATTAAATAATTAAAATTATTTAATTGTAGAAGAATATAGAGGAATTTCATTTAATTAATTAAATAAAGAGAATTTATTTAATTAATGTCGAAAGTATGTGATTTAGAAGAATTTGGTGAAATTAATTAAATAATTAGATTATTTAATTAACGTTGAAATGCAGGTGATTAGACAAATTATGAAATGCAAGTAGCGTGAGGACTTGGTCATTTTAGGGTGTCTACATTTTGCCCCTCTTTGGTGCAATGCAGTTTACAGCGTTGCGTCAAAGAAAGTGATTGTTGAAGAGGTGATACAATTTATTGATGCCCCAGTGTAGGTAGTTGCCCCAGCGTATGCCCCCTTGAGCGGGAAGACAGGGAAGCGACAAAGGAATGGTGTTGACGCTCGACTAGAAGAGTACACGACCAGGTAGGAGGAAAAGCAGAAAGGGGTGGGAAGAAAAACTAAGGGTGGGACACTATAAATAGGTCCCATGGGGACCACAATCCTCATTTGCACCCTAAGAGTTTCTAAATTTAGAGCCTCCAAACTAGTGGGAGAGAGTTGAGTGGAAGGAGCTGACAGCGAGGAGAGATGTCGATTCCAGCGCACAGACATCGGGTGGAGCTCGTGCAGATGTACAGGAGGCCAGCAGGAGCTCCGGCAGCGGTAAGTGATTAAAAACCCCCTTGTATTTTGTCGTTTAGGGTAGTTTTAGGGCTAGGTTTAGAGGGGTTGAATAGGGAAGCCAAAAGTGCTTTAGCATTGCACGACGCGTTTGGTAGTCGGTTTAGGCGCTTTTGGCGCGCCGCAGCGCATATGGTAGGCGGGTGCAGCGCGGTTGGTAAAATCAAGGCACTTTTGGTGGTTTGGATTAGCGTCGCAGTGCGGTTGGCAAAATGCCGTAGTGCTTGTGGCTAGGTAGTGTAGCGCGGTGGGTAGAGAAAGTTAGCGCAATTGGTGGGGAAGTGGGAAAATCGCATCGCTTCTGGTAGTGCAGAGCGGCACGGTTGGTAGATGGGTGCAGCGCATGTGAAAACAAGGTGCATTTGGTAGAAAAAGCACAGCGTGGCTGGATAGACAGTGTGGCGCTTTTGGCAGGAAGGGACAGCGCTTTTGGTTAAGTAGAAGAAAATTAGGGGTTAAGTAGAATAGGGGGTTGAGAAAAAGGATGCCTATCCTAGGTGACAAGAGCGGAAAGGGATGGTTGGGGGTTGCATAGCATAGCCCATGGGTAGATAGGATGTGAGGGATTTGGTAATGAAAAACTGACAAGTGAGTTGTTATGGATGCAGAGGATACTGCCACCGTTGATGTCGCGAGAGCGACACCACGTGATTGCACACAAGGTAGTACAGTTGACATGGGAGGAGGATGCATTCCTGGAGCATACGGGACTATGGCATGTGGCCCACTTGACACACATTAGGGCAAACCTCACCCTAGTGACAGCAGTTGTGGAGCGATACCACAGCGAGACCTCGTCTTTCCACTTTCTGACAGGGGAGGCGACAGTGACACTGGAGGACGTGTACCGGATCTTGCGGATTCGGATTGATGGCGATATAGTGGACTTTGACCCGGCACGGGGCGAGGCAGGCTTGGTGGAGGTCTTCTACACAGATGACCTTTGGATAGATGACGGGGAGATTCGATGGGAAGACGTCCCGAGACTCTGCGACAGAATCAGATGGATAGTTGTGTCACTGATTGGCGGCTTCTTGTGTCCCGATAGGAGATCCAGGGGATTATCAGTTGGTTGGGGTACAGTGCTATCAGGGATGTTCACACATGGGAGATAGTATGTGTGGGGCCCCTGTGTACTAGAATAGTTGTATCATGACATGCACCATTGCGTGTACAGGAGAGGCAGGAGCCTCTTCGCAGGGGTGACCTTATTACAAGTATGGGCGTGGGAGCATATTCCAGTGATCCGACCCATGGCACAGTGCCATCGAGACAGAGGCAAGCCCTATGCGTTCTTATATGATGGAGTGATCACACACCGGAGGATGGGGTCGGTTAGCCATTGGAGGTGGCAAATTGATGAGATGGACCTGTTCATATGGAGGCCCTGGCTACTATGTGAGAAGTGGGATGACGAGCATGAGTAGCTCATGTTTTGCAAACAGGCGCGGTACCTATTTGGGAGACAGACAAATATGATAGAGAGGTACCTACCAGAGCGGGTACGCAGGCAGTTCGGATTGCCACAGGGACTACCAGTGGGGGAGGCCACACATGCCAGGATGCAGAGGGAGGTTGGAGACTGGGACGCAGAGATCCCAGTGGCTACAGCTTTGGCAGAGGTACGGGGACTTGTCCCCGTGAGATGGGATTGAGACTTTGGGCTGGCAGACCCAGGGACGCTGCCAGAGTATGATCAGTATTGGCAGACACACAGGCCGATCAGATTGACTACACCAGGTGTAGCAGGGGCAGTGGGAGAGGTACTAGTCCTCGGTGGGGAGGCTAGGATGAGATGACAGGCTAGGGTAGCCAGGCAGCAGGCAGGTGGAGAGGGCAGTGGTCAGCAGGCAAGTGGAGAGGGTAGCGGCCAGCAGGCTGATGTGGAGATGGCGGAGGCAGTGGGCCCGGTCATAGAGAATGATTTGCAGAGAGTCGACTGACTACTTCAGGAGGAGATAGCCCGGAGGACTCGATTAGAGCTCTGGATGGTGCGACTGAGGAGGGATAGGGATGCAGCGCGGGCAGAGGCGAGGCAGGTCGAGGCCACAGCCCAGACACAGACACAGGCAGCCTCAGCAGCACAGACAGCCCTGGCACAGGTACAGGCACAGCTACAGGCCCAGGTGCAGGCATACACATAGCTATAGGCCTAGGTACAGGCACAAGCACAGGTACAGGTGCAGCCGCCAGTCACACCAGCAGCAGACGCCGAGCAGCTAGCACAGGCCAGGAGAGAGAGAGACGCAGAGGTACAGCTGCGGTTGACAGTAGAGGCCACACTGTTTAGAGTGAGGCGGGAGAGAGATGAGGCACACCGTGCACTAGGTGTGGATCAGAGGACTCTATACAGCGAGCTCGTCCGGGTGTAGGGAGAGCTAGTTTCAGCCGGCAGGGAGGCAGAGTACTAAGGGGTTTGTATGTGGGCGTGGTGCCAGCGGCACAGCAAGAGCTGAGTTATAGAGATAGGAGCAGATCTGGGGCATCCGGATCCCGTAGGACAGGGCAGTCAGTGTCCTCAGTTAGAGGACCACTTTTACCACCAGGGGGAGGAGGAGGAGTAGCAGGGGGGCCTCCACCGAGCACAGGGGGAGGACAGGGGCCACAGTAGGAGAGCAGCTCTACCCACTAGGGCATGCACATTTGTATATTGTATCATATTTGTACCATACTCGTATCACGATGGACACTTGTACATTGTACCATTTGTATCATTTTGGACAGATGCCTACGTGCATTCTGATGTATATTTTGCAGGCTCTTGATAGCCTTGATGTACTATTTTGATGTATATTTGGATGTATACACATTTTGTATTATTGATGTAGACACAAACATTTTGTATTATGATGACCATTACATGATATATATGATGATCTATTCAGCTCACCGTTGTTCATGCTTTTGTGTATGCATTCCTTGATGTCATGGATGTGATGATATGTATGTATGATTATGGATTCACGTGATGACATATGTTGCTTATATGATGCTTATAAATGTATGATGATAGAGATATATGATGATATAGATGTGATGACTAGTGATATCTGACATGTGGCTTTTACAGATATGCACTAGAGAAGAACAGGAGGAGATGGGAGACAGAGACTGTTGATTGATTACTGCAATGAAAGCGATATAAAGGTTGTGGGAATGGATGAAGGAGCTTATTGCAATGGTTTCGCATTTGTATATAAAGAGCAATCCTTATTTTGATATAGCATGTGGATAGTTCACCACCAAGGTATAAAAGACCAAGGTGCAGTAATATCTGAGTGTGTGGACGTTGACTCTGCAAGCAAGTGGTTTGAACTTAGATCCTTTAGACATAATATAACCTTGTTGGAACATGTGAATAAGCCATAGTCTTGAACATAAAATAAACTTCCATACATGTAAATGCAAGAAGAATATTAATATGTAAGATGCTAGGTCTTAACATACACAAGATAACTAGAATGCTAAGAAAGATACTAAAGATCATTCCTCAAACACGGCACATAGAAAGCAATGACTATGCCCCCAATCCGTACTGCATCGCAACATACCAAGATTATAGATAAATCAAGGTAGTCTTGAGTAGGTAATGGATAAAGGAACAAAAGATAAACCAAAAAGCAAATTGACTGACTTCAAAGTAAACATACAACCAACATATTCTCTTGCCAAAGAGGTGGCTCAAGATAGATTGGATAGGAAAGATAACAGCCTTATCGTAGGAACTCTGTGTCCGTTAAAGGGGCTATCTACCTAAAAAGACAATGTCTTGCTGCAGGAAATGCCACATGTCGCAGGAGACGCGTGTGTTGGTCTCGACAATGGAACACTTCGCAGAAGACAAGCCTGTGGATCTAGGGCTTTGGTTAAGCGGGACTTAGCTGATGTTGGCAATCAGAATGCAGGACAGTAGATGACTCTGGAAGTAGGCCTCTTTGCTTCAGGTTTGTTAAGGACTTTTGCTTTGAAAGGATGTGCTAGCTTGCTGCTTGAGTTAGTCAAGTCGAGGCGAAATGGATTTTGACAAACAGAAGACTAGAAAGGTGAAGTGCAACTAGATTGAGATGGGTGGAGAATGATGGATCGTGTGTGCCTGAGTATTGTATACATCCTTCGTATTCCAGACTGCCTACATACCCTGTATCCATGGGATCAAGGCACATTTACGATAGAAGACGAACGTGATAAATATGTAGTTCTGGATAGAGTGATGAAATGGATCGACGTGGAAAGGAGGGGATCTTATGTACCTGAGTACTAGATACTTCCTTCGTATGCCAAACTGCCTACATACCCATATCCATGGGATCAAGGTACCTTAAGATTGAGAAGAGATGATATGTAGTTCTAGTTGGTACGATGATGTGGAAAAGAGTGTTTTGAGAAGATAACAGCCTTATCGTAGGAGCGATGTGTTCGTTAAAGGGTGTTACCTATGGAAATGAGAAAAGATTGAAGAGCGTGCTGCGAACCACGACCAAGGAACCTCCCCTAGACCTAAGTTAAGGAAAGAGTTGCCCCCATTCTGGTAGAGGAAACTATACGGGTGACTACCGAAGAAGACACCGAAAGCTTTGACCTAGGACAAGACAGTGTTAACTGTAGACACAGATCAAGATGTGGGATGATGACGAGGGACATTGACAAATTTCCAAGCTATACCAGATAGGGAGATGGAAATGCAAACAAGGTCAATGGTTTTATTATGGATGGATGGAAAGGCGTGCTTTGTGCACTAGACATGGAGTGGACAGGACTCGATAGACGATGGATGCTGACTCTACACATAGCGCCTGTTTGCCAAGTTTTCACTATGGTACTTATCCAAGGCGCCTGTTTGCCAGGTTTTCACCAAAGGATGGATTTTTTTAGATTTTTTTTTTTTTTTTTGGAATACTCTAAGAATCAGGCATAGAACTTCTTGAGATGGACACTGTTAAGTGGCTCATCTAGAGGAATGCCGTCAGGTGTAGCTAAAGTATAAGCTCATGATCCATATGCTGCGGTGACAATGAAGGGACCTAACCAGTTAGGCTCAAACTTGCCCTTCTTCTCTCGATCTGCTTGATTTCTCTGATTCTCCTTAAGTACGAGATCACCAACTTGAAAGCGTCTTTCTTTGATATTTTTGTTGTAATTACACCGGAGGCGGTTTTGATAGACATGGAGATGATTAAGTCCGGCAAGGCACCTCTCATCCAGTAGTTCAAGCTCAGCTAATCTGGAAGTGCGATACTCCTCTCCATCGATCAGGTCCTGCATGGAAACTCTGAGGGATGGGATCTCGACCTCTATAGGTAGGATGGCTTCAGAGCCAAAGACCAATGCATAGGGTGTGGCACCAGTTGGTGTTCTGATACTAGTGCGGTAGGCCCATAGGGCGGGATTGAGTTGCAAGTGCCAATCACGACCAGCTTCATTGATTGTTTTCTTGAGGATTTTGAGAATGGTTTTATTGGAAGCCTCAGCTTGGCCATTACTCTGCGAATAGTAGAGAGTTGAAAAGTGATGTTGGATATTGTATTGTGTGCACAAGGCACGGACATCTTGATTCTTGAATGATCTCCCATTATCAGTGACAATGGCTTGGGGAATACCATACCGGCATATGAGGTAGTTTAGGATAAACTTGGCTATTTGCTTACCGGTGATATAGGTCATAGGAATGGCTTCCACCCACTTCATGAAATACTCAGTGGCGGTAATGATAAACTTGGGCCATTTGAGGAGGAAGGGTGGATTTGTCCTACGAGGTCGAGACCCCATTGAGAAAAAGGCCATGGAGTTGTCACAGGTTGTAATTCATGAGCTGGTGCGTGAATCAAATCTCCATGCTGCTAGCATTGTAGACACTTCTTAGCAAACTGTGCAACATCTTGCTCTATTGTAGGCCAATAATAACATGTTCTGAGTATCTTCTTAGCAAGATTAGGACTAGTAGAATGCGCACCACAGACACCTTCGTGTATGTCTCGTAAGGTAGCTTTGGCTTCTTCCGCATTAAGACATCGTAAGAGGATACCATCAAGACTTCGGCGATATAGTGTATCACCCAGAATGATGTAACGAGAGGATCAACGGATAAAGGTTTTGCGTTGGGTGGATGATAGGTCAAGGGGAAAGGTATTGTGCTTAAGGTATTCATAGATATCTTCGTACCATGGGGAATTGGGACAAAACAAGTTCGTAGATGATTTCAGTAATGGGAACATCGACGACTGGTATCAACAATTGCTCGATCAAGAATTCACACTTCTGTGTATTTGCAGGCATGTCAATTAGTGACCCTACAGAAGCCATAGAATCTGCAGCTTTAATATGCTCTCTTGGAATTTTCTCAAATGTGATGCTAGAAAAGTGTGGTTTGTAGGCGTCCACCAGTTGCTTGTAGGGGACCAACTTTTCATCCTTTGTTTGGTACATATCTGTGACTTGGCGAATGACTGATTGTGAGTCTCCATATACCTGTAATTCTGTGATGTCCCATTGAACTGCTGTATTGAGACCTATAAGGAGTGCTTCATACTCGGCTATATTGTTGGTGCAAGGGAATGCAAGCCGATATGATTTAGGAATATAGTCATTTTGAGGTGTGACAAACAAGATGCTGGCCCCTGATCCATGCTGTGTGTAGGAACCATCAAAGTATAACTTCCGCATTATTGAGTTAGCAAGAGTGAAGAGATTTTCATCAGGAAAGTCTGCTACCATAGGGTATGTATCTTGCATAGGTGCTTCTGCTAGTTGATCGGCGAGAGCTTGTCCTTTGATTGCTTTACGATCCACATATTCAATGTCGAATTCACTAAGGATCATGACCCATTTAGCTAGTCTACCTGTAAGAGTTACTTTTGCTAGTAGATACTTCAAGGGATCAATTTTGGCTATCAAATTTGTGTGTTGGTTCAACATGTAATGCCACAACTTTTGGGAGGCGAACACTACTGCTAAACAAGCTCTTTCCATTGGTGAATAATTGAGCTCATATCCCACCAAGGTTCTACTAATATAATAAATTGCATGCTCTTTTCCTGTTTCATCATTTTGTGCTAGAAGGGCCCCTAGGGCCGAATTTGTAGTGGAGATGTATAATATCAAAGGTTTGTCCACAACTGGTGGAACCAATACAGGAGGTGTAGCTAGATATTCTTTAAGCTGATCAAATGCTGCTTGACACTTATAATCCCATCGGAATGAGACATCCTTGCGGAGTAAGTGTTGAAATGGTTGACATTTATCTGCTAGCTGTGAGATGAAATGCCTAATGGACTGTAACCTTCCCTGAAGGCTCCTTAATGCTTTAAGATTCTTTGGTGGAGGCATCTCCACTAGCCTTGACTTTTGCTGGATCGACTTCAATGCCTCTACGAGATACAATGTATCCCAACAGCTTCCCTGATGTTACACCGAATACACACTTCTTTGGATTGAGTCTTACTTAGTATTTTTTGAGCCTGTCGAAGATCTATCCTAGAACCTGTATGTGATTCACCCTACAAGATTTAGCTAGTATATCATCAACATAGTCTTCCATGATGTGATGAAAGAGATCATGGAAGATCACTGTCATTGCTCTCTGATAGGTTGCTCCTGCATTCTTCAGACCAAACGGCATGACACACCAACAATAATTGCCCCAAGGACAAGTAAATGTTGTTTTATGTTGATCTTCCTCTGCTATCCTTATCTGATTGTAGCCAGAGAATCCGTCCATGAGAGAAAGCATCTCGTGACCAGCTGTCAAGTCCACTATAATGTCAATGTTTGGTAGTGGAAAGTCATCTTTGGGACTTGCCTTGTTCAGATCTCTAAAGTCATTACACATGCAGATGCGCCCATTAGGTTTAGACACAGGTACAATGTTTGAGACCCAATCTGAATAGTCGATTGGTCGTATAAACTTTGCATCTAACAGCTTTTGTATTTCCACCTTTACCAAGAGAGCTATTTGTGGGTGCATCTTCCTCAGCTTTTGCTTGACTGGTTTTACTTTTGGATCAACTATGAGATAATGAACTACTAGCTTAGAGTCTAGCCCTGGCATATCGGCATAGGTCCATGCAAAGTTGATGGTTCATTGCAAGAAGAAGTTGTTAAGATTTCTGTGCTCTGTTTCAGATAATGATGCTGCTAGGAATGTGGTCTTTGGATTTTGTTCTATGCCAAGATTTATTTCTGTAGAATCTTCCACTAGGAGAGCTGACTTCTCTTGATACTTAGATGGTAGGGGAAGGTCAAATCCTCCATCCTCAGGTGCCATAGTTGGGTTTTCACCTTTGGATACGTCCTTTGTTTTTACTATTTTGTGATCAGGAGGTGCCACAGTGTGGTTTTCACCTAGAGATCTTTCTTTATTTGTACTTTTGCGACTGGAGGATTTGGCATTCTCACCAAAATAAGCTGTTGGCTCTAGTTCCATTACAAAACCTACTTTATGATCACCAAGAGGGATACCTTCCTGAAGTCCCATGAACTCAGCTAAAGCTTCGTCGTTCTAAAATACATCTATAACGGGGGACCCTTGTTGGTCCCAATCGATAAGTTCAAGGTAGACAAGTGTTACATTCTGGGTGTTTGTGGTGGAGGTTAAGGATACGGAGGATAGTGTAAAAATGGAGGATTCTACGAATAGATTGGTCATATGGAGGGAAGAGTCATCGATGATATCCTCTGTAGATGTTGAATCGGCGGGAAAAGTGTCAGCTACCTCATCGAGGATATACTCGATGTCCAAGGCGTGCGGTACCTTCTTACCAAATCCTAATCCCTTCTTGTCTAGCTTCTTTGTCACCACAATGGGTTCCATAGTTCCTTGATTCTGTTTCCCAAGGCCACCTTTGCCTTTATAGCCCATGTTTTTTACTATTCTTAAGCCATTGCCATATTGCTTGACTAGTATTGTGACTGGTTCTTTCTCCTTAGAGAGCCAAGAAGAAAAATCCTCAATAGTTTCCTCTTCCAATAACCATCCATGTTGGAATTGGGTTAGGAATGTTGGGGGAGGACTAGCTATTTTTTTAGTTACTTTGGCAATGGGTGGTTAGCCGTAAGATTTTGGAGATAAAGGCATCCGCCCTACACAACAAGATTCTGAGATATCATAAGTGCCAAAGCCTATATCTCAGATGCGAGCCGTGATTTTGGGGAGGGGTTTAGGTTCACTTGTAGAGGCTTGCGTCAGAGTTTCAGGATCAACATATAGTGGGGATTCAAGGGCTTTGTCATTTTTAGGCACTTGGTTGCAATTCTTATAGCTTCCTTGCAAGACACGATAGAATTCAAAAGGATTAGGGTCTCCTGGGATGGTGATCTCCATACCATTGAATGGGAATTTTAGGGACTGATGGTACGTGGAGGGAACAGCTTTCATTGCATGGATCCATGGGCAGCCTAGGATAATGTTGTAAGGCAGCTCAATATCAAGGACTTGACACCTAGTTTCAAGCATGACAGGGCCCAGTTGTATAGGCAAGTGAATAACACCTTCTGAATGGCGTTCTGCTTCATCATATCCCTTGATTGTAATACTATGATCAGAGTTGACATGATCCTCAGAGTATCCCAATTGCTTAAGTAACTTTAAAGAACAGATGTTGAGACTGGCACCACCGTCTATGAGTATACGTTTGATTTTGCGCTTATGGATGAGAACTTCAATATGCAGGGCATCATTGTGACATGGATCATGGGAGGGGAGGTCTTTCTCAGAGAAGACCACATTGTAGGGTGAAGCAATGTTACCTACTATAGCTTGGAAATCCATGACCGCTATGTTGTTAGGAACGGAAGACTCTTGGAGGGCTTTTTCTAGCACCACTCTATGTGCAGGTGATGACCGTAGAAGGTCCAAAATAGAGATCTGTGCTGGTGTTCTCCCTAGATGTTCGACAAGATTATAATCAGAGTGAACCGGAAGCCTAGGTGTAGGACCATGAATGGTGACATGACCACGACGAGTAGTAATAGCACAATCCGTAGATTTGCCTTTGATTGTGAGGGTAGACACTCGACTCTCTTCGAAACGACCGACAATGGAATCAAAGGAAGTGGAAGCATGATTGATACTTTTACCTCTATCCTGAGGAGGAGGTGGACCATGATGAGGGAATGGTTCCTTGTACAGATCGAGGTCTTTGTTCATGTGTTGAACTGGTGATTCATTCTCAAAAGTGATTTGATTACCGTCGATGAGGTTTTGGATGAGGTGCTTGAGTTTCATGCAAGATGCAGTTCGATGCCCTTTGCTCCTATGGAACTCACAATATTCATTATCTCTATAACGTGCAGTTTTGTAAACAAGCTCGCCATATGGGGGATCATCAGGTAAGGTGATGAGCCCTTTCTGCAAAGCTTGCTGTAAGACTGATTCGATGGGCACTCCCAAGGGAGTGAATTGACGTCGCGGAGGGTAATCTTGTTAAGGCCGCTCTTGTTGTCGTTGCTGTTGGTTTTGATAAGGCTGCCTTTGTTGCTGCTGTTGTTGAGGTGGAGCTTGACTTGGTTTGGAGAGCTGCAGCGGTGTTTGCAACGTTTGGACATGTTTAGTATCGACCACCCCATCGTTGACCACGTTTTTGTTTTTGTTCCAGTATTTGGGTTTATCATTCGTTTGTTGATGAGGAGCGTTGTCTTTTGTTTCTTTGAAGATTTTGACCACACCCTTAGCAATGAGGGCTTTTTCAATGTTGATTCCCTTGTACGTGATTTCGTTGAAGGTTGTAGCACTAAGAATTTGCAAATGAAAACCTAACTCTTGGTTGAGGTTCTGCACAAATATGCTAACAAGCTGTTTCTCTGGAATCTTGAAAGGGAATTTGCTAGCCATTTGTCACCATCGTTGAAGGAAAGAAATGAAAGTTTCACCATTTTTCTGTTTATTGTTGCATAGATCGGTCATGGAAATCTCATGCTCTGCGTTGTACGAAAAATGGGTGGCAAACTTCTCTGCTAGCTCATTGAAAGACTTGATACCCGTGGGTAAGTGTGAGAACCATTCTATAGCTTGACCTCCAAGACTGTGAGGAAAGAGACGCATAAGATATGTGTCATTATGTGAGACCTTGAAGCAAGCAAGATAGAATTCCCTAAGATGGTCTTTGGGGTCACCTTTTCCTTTGTATTTATCGAACTTGGGAATAGTGAAATTTTGAGGAAAAGGGATCATTGGTAATGACCGATCAAAAGGATAAGGACACACTTCTTCTAAAGAGAAGGTCTTCTTGGTGTGGCCAAACGTAAGATCAGATAGCTGTTGTTGTACTTCTGCAATTTTTAGCTCCATCGCTGTGGGAGGAGTTGGAAGCATCTCCTGCTTTCCAAGAAGTGGTTGGTGTTGCCCATAAGGAAGATTATAGTGTAATCCATGCACACTGGTGTTATAAGGGTCGTAAGATTGGTTGGGATCATACGGGTTGTACGTTTGGTTCAGACTGGGTTGGAATTGGAGGCTTTGATTTGGAAGAGGTGGAGGTGGCGCTAGGTAAGAATGTTGGCTTTGTGATGGTTGAAGAAAAGAATTGGGTGGAGGAAAGCTAAAGTGCATTTGATTAGGTTGCGATGGCGGCACATAGCTTTGGGAAACTTGATGTTGGGAATGTTGAGGGTGGATAGGTAAGGTGTTGAAGAAATTTAGCGTGGATGAACGTTGTGGAGGAGGGGCATAGGTAGAAGTAATTTGCGATGGTTGAGGTTGATTGAGGATGAGAGTAGAAGAATTTTGTGGGGGGGGCTGCATGACTTTAATTGGTTGAGAGACATGAAGGTGTGATGATATAGGAGGTGGCATTTGTTGAGACCCTTGTTGCATGGCTACACAGTTGTTCCCTGGATTGTAATTCGGTGGGAAACCTATTCGTGATGGGGTAACCAAGATTCCACTTGCGATCGGTGTGGACACTTTAGGAGGTGGTTGCATATTCGATCGAGCTAAGGTGGCTTACTTAGCTAACTCTGCTTGACGTTGGAGAGTTTCTTGTTGGTTGTTATAGATCTCCATGGGAGTCAGAAGCGGTGATACGGCTCTCTCTTTTGTTGGGTTTTGAAAAAGGGGATTCCTATACTGCGAGCCTTGTGTAGGTAAGGGCGTAGTCACCGTTACATGGTTTGCACCGCTTGTATGGTATCTTGGGTGTTGTTGTTCTCCTTGAGAGTGGATAAATCAAAATCTTGAGGTAACTTGGCGCCTTGCTCTGCAAGCAAGCGAAAGAAATGATCTTGGTTCTCACTAAGGATTTTGTCAAAGGCGGCCACAATTCTAGGCTCTTGTATGATTTCATCAAGATCTTGCCCATCTACTTGAGAGGATTGACCTATTTCAAAGTGTCGCTCTCCTTGAGATGGGGCTAGATCTGCAGTATAACCTTGTGGGACAAAATTTGGAGGCAAGCCGGTGGTGTATTGAGGTGTACTTATCAAAGGGATCCTATCCTCCTGAGGATTGCTTGGTTGGTCGACGTGCGGCATGCTGGGAGAATTGGTAGATCTTTCCGCGGGTGTTCTAGGAGTGACCTTGGGAGTAATGTTGAGACGACCTGATTGCGGTGTGTGAGGAGGTGACTTGCGCTTCTTAGGGACAACTTGCTTGGACTCCATAGTTTGCTGGAGCCTAGTGGTTACCATGGAATACCCTAGGACAAGAAAGGTAATGCTGGGATTCTGTGAGGTGCTTTGAGAAAAGGACAAACTCTTGATGCACAATGTACTGGACCAAAGGTGCTATACTGTTTGACCAAAGGCGCTGAATTGTGCAATCAAAAGTGTGCTACTGTGACACCAAAGGTGACGGACTGAGCTACCAGAAGCGAGTTACTGCTATGCCAAAGGCGAGCTACAGTGACCAAAAGTGAGCTACTGTTATACCAAGGGCACTGAAGTAGAGTTTTACCAGAGGCAAATTACTGCTATGCCAAAGGTGATCTACTGTACTACCAAAGGCGAGCTGCTGTAATACTAGGGGCATTGAAGTAGTGTCTGATGCTTCTAAAAGGCAAAATTTTGATAGATTGTTTCTGTTTCTGATTGGATTTGTTTGGCAAGAGAAAACACAGCAAACAATGTTGGCACACATAAGGGACTAACACAACAGATAGTGTATGTTCGAGGCTCCAAACAAGCCCAATGTTTCCACAGGTATAAGACAATTGCAATCAATAACAAGCACTTTTTATCCCTAGAGACAAGGTTTCATTGCAGTAGATCAGCTCACAACTTAATACTCCATCAATAAAAATATCATTCCATAAAGGTGTCAGATATTTAGTATCTTTGCGAGAGACGATAGGTAGGGATATCTCACCCTCCCCTTGGAAAGCTCAAGTAGGTCACAAGAGCTTTATGGCCAAGGGAATACTATCTCTTCTCAAGGGAGCCAATGGTGAGTATCTTAAGGGCTTAAATCGATTCCCCTTGCACTGATGATTACCGCAATGTTCGGAGGTAGGTCGAGTAGTCTCTATCTAGAATGGTTCTTAGTGACTTTGAGGGACCAACGCCTTACGAGCAATGCGACAAGCTACTAAAAGCTTTAACCAATCCTACTAAGAGTATCAAACACTTCGCTCAATGTGAAAATCATTTCCACAAAGAGCTAGTACACCTCTTTTCAGTTTGGCACCACAAGGTAAGGCTGACGTCGGTTAGGACTTGGCTTTCACCTTATCCCTTTTATATAGCAGTTCAAAGGAAAACTCCGCTTAGGGTCATCCCTTTTGGATGAAGCGCAATCCAAAAGTAGGCCCTTCTAAAGGAAGTACAGAAATGTAAGAGCAAGCACATCAAACAAAGGTTCAATTGTTCCATTATAAGAAAAATAAGGTGCAACTAACTAGGCACACACACGTTTGTAGTTGTCAATTGTCCCTTATGAAATTGAAGTGTTTGGCATTCTTGTCCATTGTCCCTTAGAAAATTGAGGTGTTTGTGCATACATGTCCATTGTCCCTTAAGAAAAGCAGTATGTTCCTAAGACTTAGATTTGCAAAAAAGATTTGTTCAATTATCCTTTTAAGCATGCAATGTGTTTCTAAGACTTAGTGAGATAAATTAAAAAGTTCTTCAATGCTCGTCCTGCATGAACATGTTAAAACACCTATTTGCTCTGTGTGAGTAATAAGAAGCTGCAACAAGTCAGTTAGTTCCACCAAAAATTCACAAGTTAGCAAAAAACAAATCAACTTTGACCAAAAGTGCTGCACTATCTTACCGGAAGCGACTTACTGTATTTCTAAAAGCGCTGTAACACAGACCCGAAGCGTCGTAGAATATTACCAAAAGCGCTGAACAATATCCAGAAGTGCTGTATTGTGCATCTAAAAGCGCGATACTGTTATGCCAAGAGCGCTGCAATTTTTACCAGAAGCGTCGAAGGATAATACCAAACGCGCTGAAAAAAGTCCAGAAGCGCTTTACTGTGTATCTGAAAGCGCGATTACCTTATACCAACTGCGCTGCACGGTCTCAGATCACAAAAAGATTAACTCTTATCAAAATAACTAGATTAAAATGGGATTTCATGATTGATCTACTATTCTGAGAAATAATATCTGATAGATCTGAATCGTGAAATCTAGAAAACTCAAAAAGTGTAGCAACACAATAGATTAACGTAAATACCGAAGATACCCCTAAATAAATCAACCTAGGAAGTATCAAAAAGCAAGTTTGAAAGACAAATACAACAGCTTGTCAGATAAATCCACAAGATATGCAACGAGAAACCCTGCAAAAACACAAAATAAAGTCAAAAACCTAATTTAGCCAAAAGCACTTAACGATGCTACCGAGAGCGCCGTTCTGTGATACCGAAAGCACCGCTCTGTGCTACCAGAAGCGCCACAGTGCCCCCAAGGGCACTGAACTGTGCCTCCAATAGCTCTTAATGATCTGCCAGAAGCGCTTTGCAATGTCGTTTGCACTGTACCGTACTGTGACTTCAAAAAAAACAATTTCTCAAAGAAACAAAGGGATTAGTGGGTCCCACCAGGCGTGCCAGAATGTGTATGAGGAAAAATTGATTAAATCTAAACTAATAAAACTAAAAAACAATCACATAAAGCAAACCAATCTAAGTAAAAGCCATTATCATAAAATCAAAGACAAAATGAAAGCTCTTACCAAAACCTATATTGTTCCCTTTTTGGAGAAGTGTAGATTGCTCAATCAAGTTGCGAAACCATAGCTGCAACAAGCAAGTAGTGTGCTCAATGTGCTCAAAAATTAATGTTAAGAGATCGTAAAGTTGCTCAATCGACGCGTTTTGTATGCTCAAAGCTCTGTTAAGTATGCCTGAGAATACGATCGAAGAGAGAGGCTCAATGAAGGAGATGAGGGGGGTTTATATAGGTTTCAAGGAAGATCGATCAACGGTCCAGATAATTCAGAAGAATCAACGGAGAAGAAAAGTTGAGGAACGTGCAACGAATGAGAAAAAGACAAGTGTCTTGCTTTCTTTTGCATGAGAGGAGTTATCAAGAATAGAAGAATGAGTTAGAGCAATTAACAGAATGTAATGATTAGTTAAGTGATTTAAAACAAGAAGAAGAGATTTGCATGAGAATAAGAAGATATTTTACTTTATTAAATATAGAAAGCTTGAGTTATATTAGAGATAACTCAAATTTAGAAGAAAAAGCAACTTAAATAAATAATTGATTTATTTAAATTTGGAGAAGATATTTTAGAAGACATAATTAAATAATTAGAATTATTTAATTTAGAAGATTTGAAATCAAATTAAATAAATAAATTTATTTAATTGTTGCGCATGATTTTAGAAAAATAGAAGATTATAAATAAAATATTTGATTTTATTTATTTTTAGAGGATTGAAATAATTTAAATAAATTTGCATGATTTATTTAAATTAGAAGAACAATTGTTTTAATTAAATAATGTAAATTATTTAATTGTAGATAAGATAGAATTGTGATGAATTAATTAAATAATTAGAATTTATTTAATTAATGTAGACTTGAATTTTGAAAAAGGATAAAGATTTGATTAAATAATTAAAATTATTTAATTGTAGAAGAATATAGAGGAATTTGATTTAATTAATTAAATAAAAAGAATTTATTTAATTAATGTCGAAAGTATGTGATTAGATAGATTATTTAAATGCAGGAGATTAGATAGATTATGAAATGCAAGTAGCGTGAGGACTTGGTCATTTTAGGGTGTCTACACATTGTAATATTCCTCTATCAATAAATAAATAAATCAATTTATTTATTTGATTCATTTTCCTCCCATTAATTGAATAAATTACATTTATTTAATTAATTTCATCAATATCAATTTTATTCTTCTAAACAATTAAATAATTTTAATTTTTTAATTAAATCATTCATTCTTCCAAATTTAAATAAAATGCAAATTTATTTAAATTAAATCTCAGTCTCCAAAAATAAAATATAATCAAATATTTTATTTATTCCTCTAAATCTTGCACAAACAATTAAATAAATTTATTTATTTAATTCGCTTTCTTATCTTCTAAAAAATCTTCTAAATCTTCTAAAAATAAATCTTCCTTGTCATGCAAAAGCAAAAGTTGAGTTAACTGATTTAAAGTAGCCTTGTGAATGACACATGTCTTCTTTCTATTCGCGCATGTTCTATCAACTATCCTCTACCATTGATCTTCTTATTTCTTCTACACCGTTGATCTTCTCTCACAAGTCTATAAATACCCCTCTATTCTTCCATTTCATATCAAGAAGCTTTCAAGTAAGATTACTCTATCAAATCCATAGCATGCCATTGGCACCCCCACTCTCGCATTATTCATTATCCATCTCACATTGTATTGAAGCTCATCTTCAATACAATAAGTATCCTAGCCATATCTCCATCATCATCTTGAGGAAACAAAGCAAGGAAGCAAGCTTCCTGAGGACTACATTCATCACCAAAGATCAATCAAGAATAGGTGAACAATGGAAATCGTGAGGTAACAAAGCTCTATAATTTTGTTTATTTGTTTTAATCTTTGTTATTTGCATATTCCATTAAGTTATTGGGTTTATAATTCATTTTAATATTATCCAATTTTACCCATAACATTTATGGCGCCCACCGTGGGGCCTTGCCCCAAATTTCTAACCTAAAAAATTGAGTTTTTGTGAGACAGGTTCCATACACAGGTTCAATTGATGCATATGAGCAATCTCGTGGTGTATCTGATCCTTGTTTCAGCGCATACATTATTTCAGTGCATATACCATCAGAAGCTGTACTTTTGACATTTGTTTCGGTGCATGCAATTCTTCAGAACATCTGTTCCAAGTAGTTGCGCATTTGACTTATTCTGTGGCGCTTATACCTTTTCTACGCACACATTCTTTCTCTCTACGATTATAACCTATTCTCCGACACATTTGTAATTACTACACTTTTGAGTATTGTTTTTACGCATTCAGTCTCTTAAGTTGCACTTATGTCTTGAGGAGTAGTTTAGGGATTTTCTTGTTGGCTTTCTAACATTGACACTTGCCTTGCAGGATTGATTTTCTAATTTTCATGTAGGGTTAAGAGTTGGATAGTTTCATTTTCTTAAAACACACATCATAGGTTAACTAGCAAGGAAAGTAAAAATATGCATGCAAATCTCACATAGTTCTTAACTAGGAGGATAGTAATGAAATCATTGCTATCTTTTCCATATTGCTATCTCTTTAAAGTTAAGAATATTGCTATCTTGCAAAGGAAAGAACTATTTCTATCTTTAATGACTTCAAAGTTAACAACTGTGTGTGTGCCTAAGTAGAATAATGCATATAGTTTTTCTCATTTTAAATAGGATTGGATAAACCACTGTTTACTGTGTCTTCTGAATGACAATAGGCTTATGCTCTCCCCTTTATTAGGTGACCAGAATGCCAGACTTGTCATTCTTTGTGTATAACCTTTAGAGGGGCCTGCCCTTGGATGCCCGCCTGTCCAAGTGGTAACAGGATAAAGCCAAGCCCTACCAATCCACTATAAATAAATTGTGCTTGAGGTGAAAGCTTCTTGCAACGAGTGTCATTATGTTATACTGACAGCCAACCTCCCCCAAAACCCTTCAAGGCCTAACCCTTGAAGGCTGGGAGACTCCATAACGGAGAGTAGCATTGCCACACGTATAACCACTCGAACGGTTGCCTTGACTACTCAGCCATTATCTAGTATACCAAAATCCTTCTATTTGTTGGCGCAAAAGGTGGGACCTTTCAAGTGGACCCAATTCATGTGGTTCTTAGTAGAGATAGCAAGGACAATCCTAAGGTTTGGTGGGGGCACAAGCCTAAGGAAACCTAAATCTTGGTATGCGTGAGAAGTGAGTGCCGTGGAGGGGAGTTGGTGCTACCAGATTCTGAAGTTAACCGCTTTGAATATGCACAGCTAGGGGACTCAAGAAATACTGTCTTTTCCAGCCTAGGAGTGTAATTGTTCTTGTGTCAAAAAAATCCACAAAAATACAAAAAAATAATAAAAGATAAAAATCATGAAAACTCCTTTATGTTTGCTGTGTCTTTATCTGCCATAATTGAAAATCAAAAGCAAAAAGACTAAGTTTTCAACCAAAAATAGAATTTTTTGAAAAACGTGCAAAAACTCTACAAAAACACCAGAAAACCAAAACTGCACATTCATTGAGACTTGTTGCGCATTCATTGAGACCTACTACATTTTTACCTATTGTTGCTGCGCATATAAACTTTGCCAGATCTGCGCATGTGCTTTGACTTGCTGTGCTTTTGCCTTCTGTTGCTGCACTTTTACTGCTGCGCATCCATTACAGAGAGTTGTTCCGTACTTTTTCTAAGAAAAACTTTCAACTCTTCAAACACCTATTTTCAAACTTGTTTCAGTTTCCCAGATTTGATTAAAACTGTGCAAGTCAGTCATCTCATTCTTTTCCACCGCATAGCTATTTTTCCCATGCTTGCATCATCAAAAACTTCATAAAATTCTTCCAAAATCAAACCAAGTATCCAAAACTAGGTGAGTACCAAGCTATTCTTGATCGCATCAACCTCCAACAAACCTAGTGAGTCTCCACTATCAAGGATCAATCATCCTTTTCTTTCAAAACTCCACTAGTGGCTTGTGCAAAAACTAGTCTACATCAAGTAACCAGATTTCTATCATCCTTACTTTTGACTATCATTTTGTTCCAACCAACTTATTTGACACCAATGGATCTAAGAAAAACCTTATTCAAACCTCAACACATTCTATCACCTCTTGTTCAAAACTTTCAAGCTCACTCCATCCCATCTCAAATCACCTTGCATGGTCTTAACAAGGTCCCAAAAACAAAAGCAAATTGAAATGGCGGACAAAACTATTCCATCCCCTCATGACAGTGATGAGGAAATTTCTCAAGAAGAGATTCTACAAACTCAGCAAGACTGAAGGTTTCAACACATAATGGACAAGGTACTTGCCCAAGACCCTACTAGATTCTTTCTTCACTTAGCACAACAAGGAGGCAAGCGTCCTAAAGATTTTGATGTGGAAGAGTTAAAAGAACCTAAGGAAGAAAGAACCCCTAAGGGAAGCACACGAGAGGAAATGACCACAGACAAAAGAAAAGCAATCATTGATTCTACAAACACCCTAAGCTTAATAACCCAACAGATCCAAGCTTTACAACAACAATTCACAGACATGCAAACAGGAACATCGACTAAGCATTATTCCCTAGAGGATATTTCACCATATCTTTTTGATAGGACCTTGATCATGATACCTTACCCCTCTAAATTTGAGGTACCAAAATTTGACAAATATCGTGGAAAGGGTGATCCAAGAGACCACATCAGGGAATTTAATGCTACATGCCTTGAAGTCACCCACAATGATACCTATCTTATGCGACTGTTTCCAAGAAGCTTAGGAGGACAAGCCATGGAGTGGTTTTCTACACTACCTCCCAGCATTAGAACCTTTAACAAACTTGTGGACAAATTTGTCACGCACTTCTCCTACAATATTGAGCATGACACCTCAATTTTAGACCTTTGTAACACCAAGCAAAAAGGTGGAGAATCCTTCACTGCCTTCTTACAAAGATGGAGACAGTTGGCAAGTAAGTGCCCACATCAAATGCCTGAAAAACAAATGTTGGAGATGTTTGTTCATAACTTACAAACTGACCTAAGCTACCAGATACAAATCCAATGTCCTACTTCCTTTAGTAAGGTCATTGAGATGGGTCTAATCATCGAAAAGGCTTTAATTGCCAAAGGTCAAATAAAGCTTTATAAGGACACTCCTAGTACCAATACCAACACAGATAAACCAAGATTCTGGATAAAGAACAAGAACATTGTGAATGATGGGGTGGTGGATGCCAAAAATGTGGCACCAAAACAACCAATCTTCAACTTGTCAAACCCGCAAAAACAACTCCCCACAAAATAAACCACGAAACATTGAATCACAGTTTACAAGCTATCAGCCTCGAAGGAAATTCACACCCCTAGGGGAAACATTGGAAACCGCCCTACGGAATTTAATCACAAATACACTCATAAAAATTCCAATAGTGTGGGAATATGAACCAAAAGTTAAACCTCCTTGGTGGAATGACAATGATTTCTGCGAGTACCACCGAAACAGGGGGCACAAAATCAATGACTGCATTGCGCTCAAGCACACTATCCAAGATCTAATAGATCAAAACAAAGTATAACTTAATGGACATACCTCTAATAATGTTACCACTCGTAGTAATAGAGTCACTCTTAGAGGAGTCCTAGCCTCTTCGTCTAATTAGTATAATGTCCTGGATCAACTCCATAAGACACCTGCACATATCTTCATCCTGGAACTTCTATGTCTATCCCCGTCCCATAGGGCCACACTTGACAAAGCTCTTTCAGAAGCCTCCATTTCAATGAACCTTGTCGAAGAACAGTTTCAAATCATGGTAGGTCACATTACCTCACCTCACTCCATATCATTCATTGAAAAGGATGATATGTCAATTACCCAACCCCATAACGCATCTCTTCATATCGAAGCCTTCATCAACAAACACAAGATAAAAAGGGTTCTAATCGATGGAGGAACCGGTTTGAATATTTGCACCTTGAAGCTAATCCTTGCATTGGAGTTTGTGGAGAAAGCCATCAATCCAAAGAAGAAAATCACTATAAAAGCTTATGATGAGGAGCGAACTTCCAAGGGAACTATTGTTTTACCAATCAGAGTTGGACCTATAGTAAAAGATGTGGCATGCCAAGTTCTTGACATGGAGCTAGCATATAACATTCTTCTTGGGAGACCCTGGATACATGCTCTGAAAGTGGTACCATCAACATACCACCAGTGTATGAAATTCCCCTATGAAGGCCAAGAGATCACCATCCAAGGCGATCCCAATCCATTTCAATATTGCAATTCCATTTATTCTAGACCTGAAGTTGTGATTCCTCATAACCATGCTTCTACTTCATCTTCATCCCATGTTAATCTAGCTTCACTTGCTTCCACATCAAAGGCTTCCCAACCTGACCTCAGACTCAAAGATAAGGGCATGGGTGAGTACACAATTGCCCAATCCTTCTATTTGGCATAGCTCCCTCTATCTCCCAGATCATATGGAAGGCCTTCCATGAACAAATCCAAGGTGGTCAAAACTACCAAAGGTTCGTTTATCAAATGAGGAAGCCTTGAAGATGAGAGCGATGAAAAAGACATCCTTCAATGGTTATATAAGGATGAAGTCAGTCTATCAACACAACAAGACCTTCACTCCATGATACAAACTGAGCAATATGGTCAAGGATTCCAAATGCTACAAATAATGGGGTATGAAGGACATGGCCCCCTCGGTTTGAGAAAGGATGGTATCACTGAACCCATCCAACATCATACCTTGACAACCTGAGACACTATAGGGCTAGGTTACACTGGCACAACAAGAACCAATAGAGCAAATAAGCATAAAGGCCAACAACCAAAAACATCTTCTACTAATCCGGTTTATCAAATTCACTGATTGCAAATGGGGAGTGAGACTGACGCCAATGAATATGAGTGGGATAGTCTCTCTGAGCTATCTTGCGATGAAAAGGATATCGATGTGGTCCATGAGTATGAGCCAACCCATGCAATTGAAGGAAAAAGTTCAAGGGCTAGACTTCTAGAGTCCAACCCACATAATAACGATAGTGAAAGTCATGAGGAAAGAATGATACTGCCCTTAATGGATCAGCTAATGGTGAGTACCATCGCAAGCATTGTCCATGTTTATAATGACCACCATAACATCTCTATCTTGACCATCAATGCCATCAAACTAGACCAACCCAATGACCCTTTACCATTATTACACCCAGACCTCATAGATTGGGACTTGCAAGAAACTACCCCTGAGCTTGATACCTTTCAAAATGATGAAGCCATCATAGACCATCTTGAGCTTAGAGATCACATACCTATAAGGGACCACAAGGCTAGCTTGTTGGCAAGAGACACTATATGGCTTCATGAGTATTGTCATTGATGGCAACAAAGTTCATCCCACCCATCCATAGAACATGGTGTGCCTATACCGAAAGATAAATTGAAGAAGTGTTGTGGTCCAGTAAGCAAGAACAGAGCATGCAGCAAGGTCTGACAGTCAAGTCCGAATCTCTTAGAGAAAGTATCTTTGTAAAGTACGGACTTAGGGAAGTCAAGAGGAACACATTAACTAATAGATTCCAGGGATTGAGCCTCCAGTGATGTAAGAGTGAAGAGATATGAGCATCTAAGTATTAGGGTCCAATTTGGCAGAGTTGACAGAGGAAGAACTAACTGGCAAAGTATCATACCTCAATCCGAATGAGTTGTTGATGGTGATCAAGGTTCTTAAGGTATCATCCATGATTGGCTGACATGTTAGATGACTTCTATAAGCATCTCCTTGATACGCATCACTTGATAGGTAAGGATTCAGCTGACAGATCAGAATTTGGATAAATATTGACTATTTCAGATGCTGACTAGAAAGTGGATGAAATCCTTGGTGCAGATATATATACCAGATTGATTTCGGTATGAAGAGTGTAGTTGTGGTTGTGGTGTGCAAAGAAAAGTAGAAGAACAGTGCGAAAGCAGTAAGACAGGTACAGTATGTGACAGGTCAATAGCACCAAAGAAGAGGAAGGATGAAGTGTAGCAGATCAGTGTATTGAGCCTAACCAGAACTGAACCTCAGCATATGTGGATGCTTCTCTTCAGTTCAAGGATCTTGTTTTTCTTCTTACAACTTGTAGATAGTGAGTCTCTTGTAGACAGTGAGTCTCTTGTGAGCAGTGTGCTCGGGCAGTAAGCCCTAATTGGCAAGTGCCATCTTGTATTTCTATTCTTCTAACAGAGAATACAATCTTGGGTTAATCACCCCGTGGTTTTCTCCCTTAACAGGGTTTCCACGTCAAAAATATTGTGTCATGTGTATTTCCATTTCATGGTTATGTTTTCTTATTTGAATTGATGCTGCATTAATTGTTAAGAAATATCAGAAAGCTGAAATAATTAAGATAACTAATTCACCCCTGCCCCTCTCAGTTATCAACAATTGGTATCAGAGCCAAGTTCCTCCAAAAGGAGCCTAACAGCTTGAGGAAGATCTGGGAACTAAAATGGATGTGTATGGTATGAGGGAGCAACTTCAGTCTGCCCTAGATGATCTTGAGCAATCAAACTCTGAAGTCAGTGAATTGAAGGAAAGACTCAAACAGGCTGATGATTTTATAAATGAACTAAAAGGGAAACTGAGTATCTCTATGAAAAAGAGAAAAGATCTACTTCAACAATTGGCAAGTAAAAGTGAAGAAAATGGTACAAATGAAGATCTGAAGGAGAAAACCAAGTTATGTGAAAAGATATCAAAAGAGGTCATTATGGTAAGACATGAAATGGAATCAGGAGTTATGAAATTCACCCAATAAATTGAAGAGAAAAGAAAAACTGAAGATGATCTAAGACAATCCCTCAAGGAGAAGTCAGAAGACTGCCACAAAATGGATAGAATAATTAGGCATCTAGAATCTGATCTTGAAGACGCTAGAGATAATGAAGAGAAACTTGAGGATCAAATTGACACTCTTAAAAAGGATCTTCAAACAACAAATGAATACAAAGAGAAATTCAAGATAAGTTTTGCTCAACTTGAAGTTCTTCTTGAAAGCCAAAAGAGGGTAGATGACAAGCGTGGCTTGGGATATGAGAAAGGTGAAAGCTCTGGATCCGGTTAGAAGAATCTTGGATCAGAAAATCTAAGGAACAGGCCTAGAAGACCTCCGATAAGGCAACCTAATGCTCAAAGATATCCATCCTTCAATGGATACTACCACAACGGCAATAAATTTGGTCATAAAGCTAATCAGTGCAGAAAGAGAATAAATCAAACTAATACATCCTTCTCTGGACAGTGTCTCAACTGCAAAAGGTATGGTCACAAATCTCATGATTGTAGAAATATGCAAATGAACAATTCATTCAATGGTAGATGCTTTGCATGCAATAGAATGGGACATATGGCTAATCAATGCAAATCAAGAGGATTTCATTCAAATATGCAAAGAAATTTTATTTACCACAATTGCAATAGATCTGGTCATACTGGCAAATTCTATAGAAACAAGAACCAGGACAAAAGGTGTCCGGTGCATCATAATCAGAATCAAGACAAAGGAAAAGGAAAAGTAAATGCGGATGAAGTTAAAAGTGAGATGAACAAAATTTGGGTGAAGAGAAGTACATAAAATGTAGAGGATGGATCCGCACCAGAATCTGGTGCTAATATTTCTTCCAGAAATTTAAAAATGACCTCTGGCTCAGGGGGAGACACAAGGAAAAACATTTTTCCCCCAGCCAGTTAATTGGTGCTGGAATTGGCACAAGGAGAGTTGTGGATTAAAGGACTCTTACAGAAACATCTAAATAAACTGTGGTTAAGATATGGAAGATCTGTAAGATGTTTAGAACAAGATCGTTTCGGTTCATCAAGTCATCTGAATAAGAAAAACAAGGCAAACCGGAATGACTTAAGTTGAGCATTTATTGCAACTTGGTATTAGGGTTTGCGGAGCAATATAAGGGTTTTTCTTATTAAACATTTGTTCATTCTGCATTCAAGAAGAAGTGAAAAGGAGCTCTGCAACAAATTTCCTCAAGCCCATCAAAGATCATCTGTAGAAATCGATTCATCAAGCAATTGATCCGGCTCACTCCGTAAAACCTAGAAGTGTAAAAGGTATTTTTCGTTCTTAAATATCTCTCTACAAATCTTTGAAAGATGGCTACTCTAAATGTGGTGAAGATTTCTGATAGGCCACACCCTAAATTTAAGAAGCATCCATATAAATCCCTAGAAGTTGATCCCCTAGGCGCCTTTTCAAGCATTCTGCATGGGGTTCTGCATGTAGAAGATGTTAGGGCATATATTCATGCGAGTATTGAAGAATTTGGGGAATCTAAGCTGGTCAATATCTATCACAAGCATTTGAAAGATGACTCCTTTGAACTCAAAACTCAGTATAAAGCTATCGGGGACAAAAATTTTGCACAATGCATTCATTTCCCCTATTTTTTGGAAGATGAATGGGTTCGGTATATCTTAAGCAGAATGCATGACAACTTCATGTGGTTGAGCAGGTTGTTTAAGATCACTAAGGATGCCATTAGGGCAGTAACTAAATTACACTCAACCGGTGGAATGCCTACACTCAAATCTGTCAAAAGCCAAATTGTCAGTGAGGCTACCGGATCGAAGTTTGATAAAAGAGCAATGATTATTGAAGATCACAGATCTGGATATCAAGTTTGCATCAATGATAATTGGATATAAGATATATCACTCCAGCAAGGAGAATTCAGTATCCGAAACTGCTATATATACTGCTTATGAAATGTTGAGGAAGAATGCAGACTATGATCTTTGTGAGCTCCTTCTGAATCAACTCTTAGAGAATCTGCAGAAGATAAACAAGGATAAGAAGAACTCTTTCAAATACAGTGGTTTGATACTCTACCTATTCTTTTATTACATGAATGAGCTTCCTAGATCCAGTGGCTGGGTATGGCAGAATGATAGACTAGTAGCCATTCAAATCAGAGATTATATACATGGGCTTGGTGATGCCAAGGCACAGAATACAGCTCTCCGGGGCTATTTCAAGAATTTTCAAAGCATGATGCAAGCAAGAGAGAGAATCCCCCAATCTTTACTTAAAAAAATATAAAGATACAATATACTTTATGCTAGAAACTGATCAGTGCCTAATGGAGGCAGTGGAACCAAGAACAGTGTGGATCATGCCTATGGGGTATGAAGTGGATGAGAAAATTGTGGAGCTGCATGTTCAGCACATGTTGAGTCAGTCCAAGGATCCCAAGGTAGAAAGGTTTGGAACCTTTGAAGAATTAAGTTTGAAGATCCATGTGGAGTTAAGACAACCTAAAATAAAAAGAAAAGTGAGGAGGGAAGTAGAAGAGTTTGCCAAGAGGCATGGAATTTCAAAAGAAGCACTTGATGCAAATAGAGAAAAGACAGAAAGGGCAGAGAAAGAAAAAGAAAAAGCAGAAAAAGAAGATACTCTGGTGGAAGTCCCCTCCTGGACCAGATCCTCTAAGACCTCTGCACCCACCACCACAAAGAGCTCAAAGGCATCAAAACCGGAAGCAAAATAATCTGGAAAAGGAGAGAAAAGAACCAAGAAAAAGGCAACAAGATATTACACAAGCCAAAAGGATGAAGAAGAGACAGACTCAAATGAGGAGGTAAGGAAGATGAGGAAAAAGAAGAAAGTATCTGGTGAACCCTCTACCACTGAAGACAAGGAAGAGATGGCAGAAGAGTTTGTTGAAAGGCCCACTTTGTCCATTGATGATGTAGTCAAATCAGTCACTGTAGATGGAAACTTGAAACCAATGACTGAATTTTATGACGACTACAGTGAGGCTGATCAGAAGATCCTGCAAGAAGCCACAGTCAGGTACCTTAACATTTATAATAAAGCATTCATTAAGATTATATCTTTAATTCCAAAGAGCCTAGAGAAACAATTAGAAATCAGAAAGAACAATGCCAAGGCCAAGGACTTTGAGATCAGGGAACAAATAGCTCTTCAGCTATATCCCTCAATCACTCAGAAACAAATGAATATGATTTTTAAAGATTGCAAGGATGAGTTCCGGAGCAAAGCTAGAATGAATCAGCTTATGCTTGGAGAAACTGACAAAATAGCTAAAGAAACTAAAGAAATCCTCTGAAATGCCTACAAAAGGTTTAACATTCCTATCATAGAGGACATAAGTGATGAGCCCTCTGCCATGGACGATAAAGAAGAATCTACTGAGACAGTGGTAGAAGAGGTAAAGGAGACAGGTGAACAAAAAGATAAGGATTTAGATTCCTCTGCTCTAGAAGTCCATGATCAAGCAAACATCTCTCCTCTGGTTTCCCCTACAGACTTCAGATTCAAAGTAAAAGAAAGAGTACAAGAGAAGATCAGTCAACAAGCAAAAGAGAAAGAAGATGACAGTAGCAAGGCTACAGAAGGAGAGAAAACTCCATCAGAGAAGGCCACAGATGATAGTGCTAAGGCTGCAGAAGAGGAGAAAATTCTGTCTCTGGTAAGAGACACAGCAGAAGTAGTCAAAGAGTTCTTGACCAAAGAAATGATGGAATTTGATGAACCGGAATTGCTTCAAGGTCCATTCAATTTCGATTCCCTCTCTCCGGTCCAAACCATGAAACTAGCTTCCTTCACTCAAGCTAAGGCAAAATAAAAAATGCTGAAGTCTCACATGGAAGACTGTGAACTCATAGAAACTGCATCCGGAGTACTAGAAAAGATCATGCCATCCTTCCAAAAGGATCCTACAGCATCCACATCCGGTAATCTAAAGACTCTTGTAAATTCTGTTAATACACATTTTGATTCTTTAGAGAAAGCTGTAGAAGAGAAAGTCCAGAAAGAGTTTTTGGATAAAAGATTCTTAGAGTTACAAGGGCTTATAACCAATGATAGGAGAAATATGGACATTGGGATGAAGAGCTTAGAAAATGCTCTTAAGGATGGAGGAGAAGTATATAAATTTTGTATATCCTGGACTAAAGTAACAAAAGATATTGAGAAGAAAGTGAAAGAACAAGAGGACAAACTGTCAAACTTCTCTCAGAATTTTGATCCTCTCACTGTATCCATAATAAGCCAGGAATGTCAAACTATTGTAATCATGAATGAGATTAAGAAGCTTGAGAAGGAGAGGAAGAACATATTAAGCAGAATGGGTGAACTTAGAGGGATGATTATCCCTAAGTTAGAGGCCATGCATGAAGCCCTAACTGATGCTCAGGCCACAGCCTGGACCAGTGATCCGACAGATCTCAAGAGGGCAAAAGCTTTTGCATTCCTGTTGAGTGGTCACATCTCAATTTTAGACAAGATGAAGCTAAGTTGGGCAACAAAATTTGCCCAGTTGAAGACATCTTTTGTAGATATACTTTAGTATATGTAAGTATAAGCATGTATATATACTTATGTAGCTAAGTAATAGATTGTTTTTGGAAATTTTGGTGTGCAGATCCCACCCTTTGCCATTGATGTCAAAGGGGGAGTGAGGAGTAGTGAAAAATGAGGAGTCCAGTTAAGGGGGAGCTCCAAAAAATGTACATAAGAATAGAGCATCATCCAAGGGGGAGTATAGTGTGACACTTAGTCATTTTTCACTAAGTGTTGCCATCAATGCCAAAGGGGGAGATTGTTGGCAAGAGACACTATATGGCTTCATGAGTATTGTCATTGATGGCAACAAAGTTCATCCCACCCATCCGCAGAACATGGTGTGCCTATACTGGAAGACAAATTGAAGAAGTGTTGTGGTCTGGTAAGCAAGAACAGATCATGCAGTAAGGTCCGACAGTCAGGTCCGGATCTCTTAGAGAAAGTATCTTTGTAAAGTGCGGACTTAGGGAAGTCAAGAGGAACACATTAACTAATAGATTCCAGGGATTGAGCCTCTGGTGATGTAAGAGTAAGAGATATGAGCATCTAAGTATTAGGGTCCGATTTGGCAGAGTTGATAGAGGAAGAACTAACCGGCAAAGTATCAGACCTCAATCCAGATGAGTTGTTGATGGTGATCAAGGTTCTTAAGGTATCATCCATGATTGGCCGACATGTTAGATGACTTCTATAAGCATCTCATTGATACGCATCACTTGATAGGTAAGGATTCAGCTGACAAATCAGAATTTGGATAAATATTGATTATTCCAGATGCCGACTAGAAAGTGGATGAAATCCTTGGTGTAAATATATATACCAGATTGATTTCGGTATGAAGAGTGTAGTTGTGAGTTGTGGTGTGTGAAGAAAAGCATAAGAACAGTGTGAAAGCAGTAAGACAGGTCAGGTATGTGACAGGTCAACAGCACCAAAGAAGAGGAAGGATGAAGTGCAGCATATCAGTGTATTGAGCCTAACCGGAACCGAACCTCAGCATATGTGGATGCTTCTCTTCAGTTCAAGGATCTTGTTTTTCTTCTTACAACTTGTAGACAGTGAGTCTCTTGTGAGCAGTGTGCTCAGGCAGTAAGCCCTAATTGGCAAGTGCCATCTTGTATTTCTAGTCTTCTAACAAAGAATACAATCTTGGGTTAATCACCTCATGGTTTTCTCCCTTAACAGGATTTCCACATCAAAAATATTGTTTCATGTGTATTTCCATTTCATGGTTATGTTTTCTTATTTGAATTGATGCTGCATGAATTGTTAAGAAAGTTCAGAAAGCTGAAATAATTAAGATAACTGATTCACCCCCCCCCTCTCAGTTATCAACAATGGTTATGCCATAGAACTCAACAACAAGGCCTATTTTGGAGAGAGTGCCAAGCCTTTCAGTCTCAAAAATGTCAAAATGAAAGAAATATCTAATGGTGAAAACTGCTCTGTGGCAGTGTTAGATCATGAAAAAAGTAAAAATATAGACGTAGCAACGATGAAAACCTCTCTGAGGCACCGAAGGATGGAAGGCTTGACCCTCTATCCAATCTCACACATCAGGAGAGATCTTCAATCTTGATAGAACTAGCAGAGTTGATCAATGTTAGTACAGGTGATGGTCCCAAAATGATTCAAATGGCACAGTCTTTAATCGCACAAGAAAAGCCAGTGTTTACTGAATTCTTCAAAAGAAAATAAATCAACTTTGCTTGGACATATGTGCATATGCCAGGACTATATCCAAATCTCATAATGCATCACTTATCTTTAGCTCTAGGAGCTAAGCCAGTAAAGCAAAAACTCAAGAAGATGCACCTGCATGTAGCCCTCATGGTGAAAGAAGAGCTAAAGAAATTGTTACATGTTGGATTCATCAGACCAATAGACTATCCTGAGTGGATTTCAAACATAGTACCAGTTGCCAAACCAGATGGAAGAGTTTGAATATGTAATGACTTCAAGGACCTAAATAAAGCTTATCCAAAAGATGATTTCCCCTGCCAAACATTGACATTATCGTAGATCTCACGGCAAGGCACACCATACTGTCACTAATGGATGGTTTCTATGGATACAACCAGATCAAAATTGCACCTGAAGACCAACACAAGACCACATTCACATGTCCATGGGGCACTTATTGTTGGTGTGTCATGCCATTTGGTTTGAAAAATGCTGGTGCAACATATCAGAGAGCTATGACCATAATCTTCCATGACATGATGCACACTATAATGGAAGATTATGTTGATGACATCTTGGCAAAACCACTCACAAGAGAAGGACACCTGGTAGTATTGGACAAAATCTTCACAAGACTAGAACAATTTCATGTGCGCCTCAACCCAAAGAAGTGTGTGTTTGGAGTTACATCAGGCAAGCTACTTGGATACATAGTTTCTACCAATGGAATCGAAGTCAACCTAGCTAAAGTAAATTCCATCATGGAAATGTCACCTCCTAAGAATATCACTTAACTAAGGTCTCTGTAGGGAAAAATGTAATCTATCATAAGATTCATTTCTCAATTGGCAGACAAGTGCCACCCATTTTCCCACCTTCTACATAATAATGTCCCTTTCAAATGGAATGATTCATGTGAACAGGCATTTCAGCAGTTAAAAGAGTATCTCATGAAACCACCTATATTGATGCCACCAATTCAGGGTAAACCTCTGCTACTATATATCTTGGCCACACCAACAGCACTAGGAGCCCTCCTCACACAGCAAAATTATGAAGGGAAAGAACAAGCAATTTACTATATCAGTCAAACACTTGTTGGGTATGAACTACAATACACACCAATTGAAAGAGCATGCCTCGCTGTGGTCTTTGCTTCACAAAAATGGAGACATTACATATTGTCACATTATGTCAAACTAGTGGCAAAGATTGATCCACTCAAGCATTTACTCAACAACACTGCCCTTACAGGTAGATTGTCCAAATGGGTCATGCTTCTCAGTGACTTCCACATTGAATATGTGGATAGGAGGGCAATAAAAGGTCATGTACTTGCAGATCAACTGGTAGATGCACCTCTAAAAAATGATAGCCCTTTGAGCTTTGAATTTCCAAACGAATCTATCTTTCACATAACGACAACAACTTGAAAAATGTACTTCGATGGCTCATACACTCAGCATGGGTCAGGAGCAGGTATCTTGTTGATCACCCCTAATGGCGACACCATTCCTAAATCATACAGATTACTCTTTCCTTGCACTAACAACATGGTAGAATATGAATCTCTAGTCATTGGCATCAAGCTAGCAGTTGAATGGAATATCAAAGAACTTCAGGTGTATGGTGACTCACAGCTAGTCATAAATCAAGTAAATGACGACTACCAAACAAAGGATGAGAAATTAATCCCTAACAAATGGATGGTAGATGATTTCAAGGACTACTTTGTCAAAATCTCTTTTGAGCAGATACCAAGGATTAAGAACAAAGCTATAGACACCATGGCCATGATTGCATCTCTCCTTGATATTCCAAATAATCAATCACATTATGAGTTCTTGGTAGAGCCAGTGTCCCATCCTGTATATGACACTCCTGAATCCCATATCATTTGCCACATTATTGGAACTGATTCCCCCCTCTATGGAAAAATATTTGCCTATCTTAAAGAGAATACCCTCCCACCTGATCTCTCTAGCAACCAAAAATGAACCTTCATTCGTCAGGCATCTCTGTATGCCATTGTTGCCAATACCCTATATCACAGAGGTCTCGATGGTACTCTCCTTAGGTGTCTCGATAGTGAGGAATATCAAACCACCCTGAACGAAGTGCATGATGGTATATGCGGGACCCACTCTAGTGGCCCTACCCTAGCCAAGAAACTCATACGCATGGGATACTACTGGCCAACTATGGAACAAGATTCCTATCATTTTGTAAAGAAGTGCAAGAAGTGCCAAATCCATGGGAACCTGATACATGCACCAACCCAGGAGCTACAACCATTAACAATTCCTTGGCCTTTTTGTCAGTGGGGACTCGACTTAGTGGGCAAAATCTTCCATCCTTCATCCAGTGGCCATAAATTCATAATCACCGCCACTGAGTACTGTATGAAGTGGATTGAAGTCATGCCCTTAGCCAATATCACAGGCAAGTAGATTGCCTCCTTTATCTTGAACTACATCATTTGTCGTTATGGTATCCCTTCGTCCATTATCATGGATAATGGACGACCATTCAAAAATCAGGATGTCAGGGAACTATGTGACAAATTCCATATCTAGCACCGCTTTGCTACCCCCTTTTACCCCCAAGGCAATGGCTAGGCAGAGGCATCAAATAAAACTATCTTGAAAATCTTAAAAAAGACTGTCAATGATGCCGGCCATGATTGGCATATCCAATTAAATCCAGCACTCTGAGCCTATTGTACAAGTATCTGCACACCCACAAGTGTAATGCCATACTCCCTAGTCTACAGATTTGAAGCCATCTTGCCCATTGAAGTTGAGATCCCATCCTTGTGAGTTTTGTTAAAAGGTCTCATATCTGATGAAGAATATAGAGTGTCTAGACTTCAAGAGTTAGAGATGCTCAAAGAGAGAAGGCAATAGGCCTTTAACCATCTCAAATCTTATCAACAACGAATGTCCAGAAGTTACAACCATAGGGTAAAGCCCTGAGTATTCCAAGTTGGTGATCTAGTTCTCAGAGAAAATCCTAGAAATCAGCAAGATCAAGAGAAGAAAGGCAAGTTTGAACCCAACTGGCTGGGTCCCTATGTCATCATTGAGGCCTATGGGTCAGGAGCTTATCAATTGGCTACATCTGAAGGTGAATTGTTTGATGATCCTATCAACAGCATGCATCTTCGCAAGTTTTATACCTAAACCCCAATGCAAGAGAGTCTAAAAAAATAACAAAAAATAGAAAAAGTGATCAAAAACAAAATTAAAAATATCAAAAAAAGGAAAAATATCAAAAAAAAATCATCCTCTAGTGAAAATCTGGCAAACAGGCGCCTGGGATAGATACCATGATGAAAACTTGGCAAACAGGCATCATGCTTATTTTTAGCTATTGTGCAAATAAAAGCAAGTGGTTAAAACCTGGTAAATAGGCACTATCTACGACAAACCACTTCCTCCATCTGGTGTGACCTAATCTCTCTTGTCTCCATCATATCATTCATCTTAAACTAATCTATTGAACCATTGTCAAACTACATCGCCTCTGAGTTATCACGTAGGCAAGGCCATTCTCAATGTGCCCCCGAGGCTCTGCTCTGCTCCACTTCTTTCCTATCCATTCCATCAAGTGTTGTATGTCCTACTATCCATACCAATTCTACATCTTTGCCATCACCTAGGTCCTAGGTCCATCAAGTTCACCATGAACTACATAGCCTCTGCGTCGTCATGTAGGCAAGGCCATTTAGCAATGCGCCCCTAAGGCACTAGGTCAATCCCTTAGGGTCCATCTCTCCATGTCTGTTTGTCAAGTCACCCATAATAAGTTGATCCTTTGTCTAAACTAGGGGCAACTCCTCAACCTGGTTGTAGATTTGGATTCTTGAATGCCACATGTTCTAAGAGGATACCAATAAGGATTGTGATACCTTTCACTAGACAAGCGCGCACATCAATGCAAGCTTCCCAAAACAAAAATCTTGGCACAGAACATCAACCTCTTCAAAGCAAAGCAAACAAGGACCAAAGCACTCAAACTAATTCTATATCAATTATGGCAAGAAGACACATCTAATGCAAGAATGTTTTGTGCCTTATGAACCGGTTGACTTACAAGGTCTTGAATTTTTGTCATTATGTCTTTCTATGCTACTCAAGGATGCCAAAAGCTAGAGATGTTATGATGGGGGCATAATCATTTTCTTTGTCTGTGGTTTGTGGGTTAATCTTTAGTAATGTGATGACTTTTGTCTAACAATTTGATGAGCAAAAGATCATCGAGGACTTTAGAGGTCTAAACATGAAAAGGGGCAATCCTTGTCTGTTGAAACGTGAGAAATACTCAAGTCATCTAGATTCAATTTTGACTAGATGCTTGTATTAACTTGCTATATGAAAATCCATGTAAGTAATACTCAGGTCATCTCGATTTAATTATACCTAGATGCTTGTATTTTCTTACAACATTTCAAAAAGAGAAAAGAAACAAAAAGCACCCAATGATGAAAGCAAAGTACTTGCGCTCTAATGATGACAAAATATCTGCATCCATTTCATATCCAGAAATTCATATCATTCATGCAATAAGCAAAACTTGTAGAGTATCAATGTTTACAAATGAAGGCCTGTGATCCTTTCATTCATCTTCTTCCACCTATCATTATGTCATCTCTGTGTCGATTGAGTACATTTGGACATACCAAAAACATAGCATAAAATTGCATATCATATCACACGAGATAGTCATTCACATAATTAAATCATTTGCATACATAATAAGTGCATCAGGTCATCCATATACATTCGCATCAGTACATCATATCAACAACAAAATCAAAAAAATATAGACAAGTACATATAGATCATCTCACAAGTTGCATAATCATATCAACAACATTCACATTTGCATTTGCATATCAGATCATCACAATCCATCTAAGAATACATTAACATCACATAATCAAAATATGTATAACATGTGAAAACATCATAAGATAGATTGCATCCATAGCATATAAACATAGAACAAGTGCATGTAGAACATCAATAGCTGCATCATCATATAAGCAAAAAACATGTCCAAATGTACAATAGATCAAAATATTTGTCCATCTCTCAGAGTCATGTCATGAAATGTATAAAAAGTACAAAAAGATAATGATACATGTCTCAAGGAAAAATAATACAAATATGTACATATCAGGCTATCTGAGCCATCAAAAATGTGTATACATAAAAGCCAAAAAATTGGTACAAAATTCAAGAATCGGCTAGCCCTATTGTCATGGAACACTGCTCCATGCACTGCCCTCTTCTCTGTCAACCCCTGACTACTAGGGGCCTCTCACTAATACTCCTAATCAGGATCCACCTGCCCTCTGTGAAGCCACAGACTGGGTCCTATAGCTAGGTGTGTGCTGGTTTATCGGCATGGCCCCATGATATAGTCCTCTATAGTACTGTGTCTAAGCCTACGCTTTGGTGAGCTCACCCTGTACCTATGCCAGCTACCCCTATGCCTGTGCCTGTTGTGCCTATGCCTGTGCAAGTTGTGTCTGTGCCTGATGCACCTGTGTAACTAAAAAGATCATGGTACCATCTGTACCTAGGGCTACCACTACCACGTCTCTCTCTACTCTGATGGCCCGTACCCTCACCAAGGTTGAGTCTCACTCTCTAGAGATCTCTGATATGTGTCATGCGTCTACCTCTCTCCAAGACTTTGTTGCTCTAAGGTATGCCCTCAGCTGCCTCACCTAACCCTATGGTACAGTAATAGCCTGCTGATGTAAGTCAGGCTACGGAGCCTGTTGTCCCTGTCCCTGCACCTGCTGTTGGGCCACCTTCTATGGTGGCGACATCTATCTCTATTGTACCCCCTGCTCTACCTGCACCTGCACCTACCCTGTAGCCTATGGCTATGCAGCATGCTTCTGTCCTAAAGGTCCCTCCCCAGACCTGCTCCTCTGTCTTGGTCTGCCTCCATCTCCTCCTCCTCCTCCTCCTACTCCTCCTACTCCTCCTTTTCCATCCCCACCATCACCTCCCTCTCCCTAACCCCCTCTACCCCTCCTTCATGTCCTCCTCCTACCAATCCCATCCTTATCATCTAAATCTTCCTCTTCTATGCGAGGAACCAACTCTCTAGGTCCTAAATATCTAGGAAATGGATGAGCCACAAACTACTCCTCATAGTCTGGAGTCATCCCTGCGTCTACTATCTCTCTCCTCATTGACCAAGTTGCATAGGGGATCTACCGAAAATTTTCTAGCGCCTCCTCATAAGATGCCACTAGACCCCACCTCAGCCTCTTTGCATGGGTCCTCGCAAATTGAGCTTACCCCTGTGGCCTACCCTGTACTCTACCAAACTATCTTTGCACTCTGTTGACAATCTAACGCTCTAGTATATACCACATCCTACCAATGAGCCATCGAGTCTAGAAACAATACGATAGCTCATCATCCTCATCATCCCATACCTCACAGTCTAGGTATGGGCGACAAATAACTGCATCTACATTATCTAGCGCATGTCTCCAGTACTTGAGCTTTCCCGGCTTGTGCTGGGAAATAACTCCTGCATAACCATAACTATATGGCTCTCCCCACTGTCTCACAAAAACAAAAATTAACCGTGTGATTGCTATGTGCTCCCACAACCAAAACTACAAAAGAGACACACCTGCTGACAAGCTAGCCCTCCTATGGTACACAACCTAGTGCATGTCCCTATACAAGTGTGCAGGCACACACACACCCCATGCATATCAAATCCCGTCAGTGATCATCCTCTCCATCACCCTCCCCCAGCCAATCAAGAACCCATGTGATCTCTTATCAGGGCATACTACGCCACCGTTCAATCTTGCCACTATCCTTAGGAAGTAGTCATAACAGTCATGTATGTCCAGCCATGAAATCACCTACTCATCCAGCTCCGAGTCATCAAAAATACGTCTGCACTCTGCCAATCCTGCATCGCATTGTGGATCGTACTCTACCAACTCTCCCTGAATAGGAAGATGTAGAATCTTGTAAACGTCCTCCAGAGTGATCGCCATCTCCCCAGTCGGCAGATGGAAAGTCTCATCCTCACTGTGGAATCGCTCCACCACCGCAGTCAACAGACTGAGGTTCGCACGAACCTCAGGCATGAAGAAAACATAATCTAGACCCATAATACCAAGAGCCTCGTGTTCCATCTCCGTAAGCATGTACCACTACAACAACAAAAAAGGGAACTGCTCCCATGACATCAGAGTATCACGAATGTCCTCCTATAACCAAGCAAAGCATAACATCAGGCAAAAACCCATATCCAAACAAACCTACTCAAAGCAATCAAACTATCCTATCACTGACTTAACATATTAAAATTAATCAAAATAGCATATCATCTCTTGACTAGATTCCCGGTAATCTCAGAGATCCCTTATCAATTGACACATTGATCAAGATGCCAATTGGGTTAATTTCATTGAGTTAGCCGACTATCCTAGTGCAAAAGTGTTGAACCAGGTAGTCCATGTGCTGAATCATATCAGATGTGTTGCTTCACCATGAATGCGCCATTCCTTTATGTGTATGTGTCATTCTGACATATGCGCCACTTATTGTGTCACATGCGCGGTTCCGCAGTGGATGTGTTGCTTCCTAGCTTATATGCGCATATTTATCATATGCACCGAAAGATCACTCACATGCACGGTTTCCCAGCATATGCGCCATTTTGGGGCGCATATTCGTTGAACTGCAGTTTGGTGCATCTATCCTAACTAATTTTTCCCTAGCATTTATTGCCCAAATAAATGACTTTAAGTGAGTTTTATCGAACTACATACCAGTGGTCCTACCTCGAGTGGCCGATCGAACCATCAAACTCACTCAAACCGGTGCTCCTCGTGTAGAATATCCATATCTCTGTCGACTACTCTAGCTCCTCTGCTCTCCTAAGATCTGAAGGACAAATCAATTAAAGACAAGTGTGCAAATGAATAGGACTTGTGGACCCAGCTCCTATATCTAGCAAGTAAACCATAGCTGACTGTGTGACAACTGTGACTACTTCCCATGCCTATTTCTCGAAACCATGTCCTGCTTTCTTCAATCTAACCTATTTTTCACCTTCTTCTTTGTGAGATTGTCCATCTCACGTCTTCTGCCTTCTTCCCGTCCAATCTCCTGAGGGGGCATCCTGTAATCGTTAAACCTATACTGGGGGCAAACTAGGGCATGTATCATTGTCAAAAATTCTCATTCTTTGAAATAATGTGATAAAACACATTGCATCAAAGAGGGGAAAAATGTATACACCTAAAAATGACATGACTATGTCTAAATAAATATTTTAAATATTTATTTCATCGTAATATTCCTCTATCAATAAATAAATAAATCAATTTATTTATTTGATTCATTTTCCTCCCATTAATTGAATAAACTACATTTATTTAATTAATTTCATCAATATCAATTTTATTCTTCTAAACAATTAAATACTTTTAATTAAATCATTCATTCTTCCAAATTTAAATAAAATGCAAATTTATTTAAATTAAATCTCAGTCTCTAAAAATAAAATATAATCAAATATTTTATTTATTCCTCTAAATCTTGCACAAACAATTAAATAAATTTATTTATTTAATTCGCTTTCTTATCTTCTAAAAAATCTTCAAAATCTTCTAAAAATAAATCTTCCTTGTCATGCAAAAGCAAAAGCTGAGTTAACTGATTTAAAGAAGCCTTGTTTTTATCAACAAACTCTTAAATTAGAAAAATATATTCTAATTTATGAAATCAAAGCTCATCCTCATCAAGAAAGTAGTTAACTCAACAAAGCAACTTTTTGAATGACACGTGTCTTCTTTCTATTCGTGCACGTTCTCTCAACTATCCTCTACCATTGATCTTCTTATTTCTTCTACACCATTGATCTTCTCTCACAAGTCTATAAATACCCCTCTATTCTTCTATTTCATATCAAGAAGCTTTCAAGTAAGATTACTTTTTCGAATCCATAGCATGCCATTGGCACCCCCACTCTCGCATTATTCATTATCCATATCAAATTGTATTAAATCTCATCTTCAATACAATAAGTATCCTAACCATTTCTCCATCATAATCTTGAGGAAACAAAGCAAGGAAGCAAGCTTCCTGAGGACTACATTCATCACCAAAGATCAATCGAGAATAGGCGAACAATGGAAGCCGTAAGGTAACAAAGCTCTATAAGTTTGTTTATTTGTTTTAATCTTTGTTATTTGCATATTCCATTGAGTTATTGGGTTTATAATTCATTTTAATATTATCCAATTTTACCCATAACAATTAGGTTACTTTTTTATCCTTTTTAATAAGATTGTGGTTGGGAAGGATAGAGTTCCTTCAATATGTGGGTTCATATCACCTTCGCCATTCACAATTGGAGCAATTATTGGAGTTGGAGTTCTTGGTCACTGCAACTTGGTTATTAGATATTATATACTTAGATATTGATCTTTGAGAAACTATTTCATATGTGGAGTACTTGAGCATTTTTCTACTGTAATGCCCAAGGTGTATATGCCTTCTTTGGTTTCCCATTTTATATGTGGATGTTGATTCCATATTACTTGCTGATCATGTTATTTTTGTATTGCCATCGAGGTTTATGAATCATGTATTTTGGATTTATATGTACATATGGATTTGTTTATGTTCAAGCTCATGGTGTATTTTGGTACTACTATAGTACTTGTTGATAATATTCTTGTGGATTTCCATCAAGGGGTATGAATTATATGTCTAGATTTACATGCATGTGTAGTCTTGTTATGTTTGGATCCAGTAGTGCTTCAAATCCACTACTCTTTACTATGATGTATGATTTTGACTATGCTCATTGACTTTAACATTGTGATTGTTATTACACACACATAAATATGAATCATGGTAGAATAGATGATTTCCAATTATATGTTGATTTAATAATATCTCATCGGTGGATGTGTTTATGTATTGTGCTTCGGTTATTTTGTATTGGGTAGGTTTCATGACATTTCTGTTAGGGTTAGCTGGCAGAAGATATCAATTAAATGCAAATAAAGATTAAACAAAGGAATGAAAAATACATATAGATAATAACAGCGAGAGACAATTTTAACGTGGTTCACCCAAACTCGGGTTACATCCACCAACAGAGAGTCCAATATTATTATCTATTAAATCAAACCGATTACAACCAGCAATCCCTGCAACTCAATACCACTGCAAATGCTACAATACAATATCAATGGAAACCCTAACCTTTAGCTGCTTTTATCAAGCCTTATGTCCGTTACAAAAATAGGGTTTTTTAATGTCAGCTAATAGAAAAATAACTCCTGACGCCTTTATAAAATAATAGGCATTTTTTTCTTCGGGGGCAATGCCCCCAGCAGTCCCCGCTGGGAGAGTTGCCCCAAGCAACCCTACCGTGGGCTCTACCCCTGAGCCCCCGCCAAGTGGATAAGCCCCCCGGGCCCCACAGGAGGAGCTCTGCCCCCTGCACTCCCCCATTAAATAATTTGGGGGGAAACTGCGCTAATAAAAGTGGGGAAAATTTAACCTTCGAGTCTAATTAGGCTCCATATAACAACAATCTCCCACTTGGAGACTGATCAGACTCCACACCATATCATCTCCCACTTGGAGACTGATCATAACACTGCTGACCCTATAGCTCCCACTGGAAATAAGAACCCTGGACTCTATTGTTCTATTTTTGTCGTTTTCAATCTTGAAGACCAACCGAAGTTGAAGAGGAACTCAACTTCTCCCTTGTCACTGCCTTTGTAAACATATCCGCTAGATTTTCATCTGTATGTATCTTTTCCAGCTATAACTACCCATCATCCAAAACTAATCGAATGAAGTGATACCTCAACTATATATGTTTGGTCTTTGAATTCAAGGCAGAATCCTTTGCAAGATGTATGGCACTCTGGCTGTCTGTAAACAAATAATTGTTAGCTTGATGTTTGCCCAATTCTTCCATGAAAGATTGTAGCCATATCATCTCCTTGCTTTCCTCTGTTGCAGCTACACATTCTGCCTCTGTGGTGGATAAAACAACCACCTTTTACAACTTGGAAATCCAACTCACCACTGTCCCACCTACAATAAAGACATAACTTGTATTACTCCGCCTGGTATCAATATCCCCTACCAAATCTGAGTCTACATAGCCTGCTAAATCAGTATTAGAGCCTCCAAAACATAAGTGTTTATTGGATGTACCTCTCAAATATCTGAGAATCCATTTTACTGCATTCCAATGCTCTAATCCAAGATGACTCATATACCTGCTTACGACTCCTACAGCATGTGCAATATCTAGTCTCATGCATACCATGGCATACATTAAACTTTCTACAGCTGAAGCATATGGTACCTTGAATGTTTTGTCTTCCTCCTCTTATGTCTTTGGACACATCTCCTTAGTTAATTTTAAATGACTAGGCAAAAGTGTGTTGACAACTTTTGCATTCTCCATATGGAATCTATGCAACACCTTTTCAACATAATTAGCCTGAGATAGAGTCAATTTTATGTTCTTATCTCTACAAATTTGCATACCAAGGATTTGTTTTGCTGCCCCCAAACCCTTCATAGCAAATAATTGTGCTAAATGTTGTTTTAACTCTCTTATGTGATCCATGTTAGACCCCGCTACAAGCATGTCATCAACATATAAACATAAAATACTTTAGTTGTCATTGTTCAACCTCTTAAAATAAACACAATGGTCAGAATTACACCGACTGTAGCCTTGCTCAGCCATAAAACTATCAAATTTCAGATACCATTGCTGAGGTGCTTGTTTCAAGCCATATAAATTCTTCTTCAATCTGCACACTAGTTTCTCCTTACTGTTGACCTCAAATCCTTGGGGATGTTCCATATATATCTCCTCCTCCAAATCACTATGGAGAAAGGCAATTTTCACATCTAGTTATTCCAAATGCAAATCTTCAGCAGCCACAATACTCAAAACAATACGAATAGAAGTCATCTTAACAACCGAAGAAAATATCTCATCAAAATTAATACCTTTTTTCTGTGCAAATCCTTTTACAACTAACCTGGCTTTAAATCTTTTCTTACCTCCATCTTCCTCTTTCAACTGATAAACCCATTTGTTTGGTAAATCCTTTATACCTACAGGCAACTTACATAAATCTCAAGTCTAATTTTTAAGCAAGGAGTCCATTTCTTCTTTCATTGCAAGCTCCCACTAAACTTGTGTATCCACCTGCATAGCTTCATCATACCCTTCTGATTCACCAACATCTATTAACAAAATAGAATACAAAGAGGGAGAAAACCTTTCAGGAGATCTACTTAGCCTTGTTGACAGTCTAACATTCACTGGAGTCTATGGTATTTCTTGTTGTTGTTGCGGAGCATGAGGAACCACTAGAACATCACTATTTGGAGTATCATCCAGCACCACATAATCTTTTTTTTTCTTCTCATGTTGTTGCAACTAATCTTTGTACAACACCTTCTCATTGAATATAACATCCTTGCTTCTCACAATTTTCTGATTTTCAAAATCCCAAAGCCTATAACCAAATTCATCAATGCCATATCCAACAAAAGTACATTTTTTTTATTTTGCATCTAACTTGGTTCTATTTTCAAAATCTACATGTGTAAATGCTTCACATCCAAAGGTTTTGAGAAAAGAATAACTCACCTTCTTACCTGCCCATGCTTCCTCTAGAATACCACAGCCCAAAGGAACTGAAGGACCTTTGTTAATTAAATATACAATAGTGTTGACAGCCTCTGCCCACATGTTTAAAGGCAGCCAAGCATGCAATCTCATGGTCCTTGTATGCTCCATTATTGTCCTATTCATGCGCTCAACCACCCCATTTTCTTGTGGAGTCCCTAGAACTGTTTTCTACCTACGAATTCCATTAAAGGAACAATAATCCTCAAATTATTTGCTACAATACTCACCACCATTATTAGATCTGAGACATTTTAATCTTTTACCCATCTCATTCTCAACCAAGCTTTTCTATTTCTTAAATGTTTCAATACATCAGATTTCTAACTAAGGAAATAAATCCAAACCTTCCTAGTTGCATCATCTATGAATGTAACATAATACTGAAATCCACCGAGAGAAGATACCTGAGTTGGTCCCCATACATTTGTATGCACAAGCTCCAACTTTTCATCTTTCTTTTGCTTCCCATCCTTGAGAAAACTAACTCTCTTTTGTTTGCCATACACAACTTTCACAGAAATCCATATTAATACATTTCAAACCTCGTAAAACTTTCTTAGAATGAAGTACCTTCATACCTTTTTCACTCATATGCCCAAGTCTGTTATGCCACAGTGTTGTCTTAGAACTTGCAACAACTGTTTCAGTCTCTTCCTGCGAACCTACAGTAATTGTTCCTGAACCTATTTGTTTTTTATTTGCAACAGCTAAAGTAGAAGGAACAGTATGACCTATATAAAGATATAAGGTGCCTACTTTCACACCTTTTGCTACTATTAAGGCACCTCTTCAAACCTTCCAATTTTTATCAGTAAATGTAACAATGCAACCTTCATCAACTAGCTGCCCTACTGAAATTAAATTCCTACTCAGCCTTGGAACGTGCCTTACCTCTTGTAGTAGCGAATGATTCCCATTCTACAACTTGATCTTGATTCTTCCCTTTCCAACAATTTGACAGGGTTTGTTATCTCCCAAATAAACCACCCCAAAATCCCCTTGGATATAATCAAGAAAATAAATTATATGGGGCGTAGCATGAAATGAGGCCCCTGAATCTAAAACCCATGAATCATCAGCATTATCTAGGGAAAGAATCAAAGCATCATCTTTAGATTTATTACTTACCACATTTGCCTCCTTATTGCCTTTTTGTTTGTCTCCTTCTTTATTCTTATGAAACCAACAATCTTTCTTCAAATGACCTAGTTTCCCACAATACCAGCAATCCTTTTGTCCTCTGGATTGGGACCTCTTATCCTTTGATTTTCCTCGTGACTTCCCATGACCTCCAGAACATTTTCCTCTCTCCTTAGATCTACCCTTGCTTTCTGCATTCAAAACACTACCTGATGTGGACCCTCCTGAGCTTTTCCGTCACATTTCCTTGCTAAGGATAACACCAACAACATCATCAAATTTTAAAGTGTTTGAACCAGAGACAGAGTTACTTACAGCCATTACCAAGCTATTCTAGCTTTCTGGCAAAGAACATAAAACCAAGATAGCCCTCACCTCTTCATCAAATTTCACTTTTACAGAAGTTAACTGACTGACAATCGTATTAAACTCATTTAAATGATCTGTCACAAATCCACCTTCAATCATTTTCAAATCAAACAAACGCTTCATGAGAAATACCTTATTTGAGGCTGAGGGTTTTTCATATGATTTAGCCAAAGCTTTCATCAGTTCACTTGTTGTCTTTGCTTTTGTTATATTGACTACCACAGATGGTGCCAGGCATAACCGAATGGTTCCTAGTGCCTTTCTGTCCAGAAGTTCCCAATCCTCATCCATCATTCATGTCAGTTTCTTGGATACTCCTTCCAACGGCCTCCATAAATCCTTCTGATAGAGGTAATCCTCCATCTGCATCTTCCATAGCTAATAGTTTTTCCCATTGAATTTATCTACCTTCAATTTACCCTCATCTGTCATTGCTCCCACTCAACCGTGAGACTCCCACTCAACTGTGAGACCTTCCTGTAGACGATAATTAAACACAACCTGCTCTGATGCCACTTGTTAGGGTTAGCTGACAGAAGATATCAATTAAACGCAAATAAAGATTAAACAAAGGAATGAAAAATACACAGAACTAATAACATCGAGAGACAATTTTAACATGGTTCACCCAAACTCAGGCTACATCCACCAATAGAGAATTCAATATTATTATCCAATAAATCAAACTGATTACAACCAGCAATCCCTGCAACTCAATACCGCTGCAAATGCTACAATACAATATCAACAGAAACCCTAACCTTTAGCTACTTTTATCAAGCCTTATGTCAATTACAAAAATAGGGTTTTTTTATGTCGACTAATAGAAAATAACTCTCGACGCCTTTATAAAATAATAGGTAATTTTTGCTTTAGGGGCACTACCCCTAGCAGCCCCTGCTGGGGGCGTTGCCCCAAGACCCCTACCGTGGGCTCTGCCCCCAGGACCCGTAGGAGGGGCTCTACCCCCCTGTACTCCCCCATTAAATAATTTGGGGGAAACCGCGCCGATAAAAGTGGGGAAAATTTAACCTCTGAGTTTGATTAGGCTCCATATAACAACAATTTCTTTAGGTGTGTAAGTGTAGGTTTTCCCCAACGATGAATATTCAGATGTAGTTGGCTTGGGTAATTGTTATGTTTCACTTCCTATCTCACTTGATTTTGAACTATGAGATGTGACATGTGTGTCCCTATGAGCCTAAATCTGAATTGGTTGATTCTAGATTCTCAAGTCATGTGAAAACCCATAAATGTGCTTTTGTTTTTTCCATAATTTCCCTGACTCGTGTGATTAAATTTATTTAAGTATTCTAGTAAATTGTGGTTTACTCACATAATGAAATTTATTTTGGTGATTGATTTAAATTATAAATTCATGTGTCTTGCTAGATGTTTAATGTCATTTTGTAGAAAATTAAAATATGAGTTTTATTTGAAAAATCATATTTAGAATTACACTAAATGTGTATGTTCTATATGCTACCTTCATTAAAATAGCCTTGTATTGTAAAAGAATGTAAAATTTTATTCTTTTAAAAAAATAAATTACACTATTTAATTTGGGAAAAAGAAAGAAATGTTTGGAATAAAAGAAAGAAAAGATTCCATTTGGGCGTGGGAGCTTTTGGTTGCATTTTTTACCTCTTTTTTGTTGCTTTCTCTTCCATCTTGTTGGGCATGTAAATGCTTTTTGTTGGTTTGGCAGGTTGGGGCATGGGTTTTGAGTGGTTGCACTCTCTTGTCCTTCATGCTTTACCTTCATTTAATCCTCTCTCCTTATTGTTGGCACAAGGGTTTCCTTGGGATATTTTTTGTGTTTCAATGTGAGTGTAGGCTTTGTTTGCTTATCTTAAAAGGTGCATCACCCTCAATAACTTCCTCCTCCTTTGTGGTGTATTCGGTGGAAGGTAAGGGTTTATCCTCACTCTCTTGTCTAAATTATGTCTATGCTTTCCATGCCCACCTAAAGTGGATGTATTGGATTTTAGTTTAGTAAAGAAGATTGTATGGGTGGATTGTTAGACTGATGGGAATCAATTCAACAATCCCCATTTATGTGTTTGGAATTTTTGTATATTATGTTAGAGCCATGGTGAAATTGCCTTAAAAAATTTATATGATGCAAAAAGAGTGTTTTCCATGCCCTTGGATCCAAAAGGGTATGCTTGGAGTTTTGTGTGTCGATGTTTGAAAATTGGGGGAAAATTACATTAAAATCTTGAGGTTGTGAAGAAAATCCTAGTATGTGTTGGATCATGAAAATGGAATGTTGTATTTATGGGTGTAATGTATTACGTGGGAACATAGATTATCATGGAAATGGGTTGGGGAATCAATTGTTCATGTGTGTACCTTGTTCATAATCATCCTCCATGTATGTATTTATGTGCTTTTGCTCATAAATCCGTAGGAGGTGAGGAATGGAGTGGACTCTCATGCCCATCTACTTGTATTTTAAGTGAGGTTGAGGCAAGAAGAGGTTAAGACATGACATAATTAAAATGAATGGGTTTTACACATTTACACATTAATGAAAGATAATAGCAAGACACTTTTGTATTCCCGTAAGGATACATGGAAAAGACCATGAAGGATGAGTGGGACACTTTGGCATTTTTGAGACCATGGATCTTGGGACAAACTTGTGTATCAATATTGGTGTCATTAAGGACCTCCATGGGATGGGGGCGTGATCCTCAACCTCCACATGGTTGATAACCATGATGACACTCCATTTCTAGTTCAACCATCTCTTCCCTCTTGTATGTTGGATTGTATATCCCATGGATGCATGTGATTCCGTGATACATGTGATTGGTGTGTTTTCCCAATCTTGTGTTATGATTGTATCTCGTACAATGTGTTGACATTTTATATGTGTTCATTGATGGTGTTGATTGTACCCTCATGTGTGTTCAATTGTGCATACAAAGATTGAAGAATCCATATATCTCTCATATATTATTTCTTAGAATTTCTATGTATATGTGGTGGTAGTATGTGAATTCTCAACCCCTTGTTTGATATGTGTGTGTTGGACTACCCTATTAATTTATTTCTAGTTTAGTGGGGTTGGACTAAGGGATCCATATGGTTTTGTGGTGTTGAACTGCCATTGGGGATTGTGGATCTCTTGGAGCAGTTGGGAGAGCATGCAAGGGCTCCTTCATCTTGTGAAGTTAGTAATTTGTTACTTTGTGCTCTTGTAGAAAAATGTATAATTTTGGGACCTTGGTGTCCTTGTATGTAATTTGTATATTTGATCATGAATGGTAGTATCTTGTATTGTAATCCACTATTGGAGGTGTACACTCTAACATTTATTGTGACATACCCAACCTTGAAGTTGAACGTGTATGGTTGTATAATGGCTTTTCTCATGATGGTTTAACTTGGAAAATATGATTAATAAGTGTCATTTATTATGGGCATTAATTCCCCTTCTTATAGAAATTGTTAGATGCTTTGGTGTTTAGAAATGTTTTCCTTGGTGCGGTTGTCTCTCGTTGGCATGTCTTATCTCTCTCTTGTATGAGTAGATCCTTATGGGCATGAGAGTGTGACCTTCGGATCTGAGGATATTTTTAAGTTCTCAAGAAGCCTTACCCATTCAATGTGGGGCCCACATGTGCCGAAGTTCTTGGCCCAAACCATTTTCATACAACACATAAAATGAGGAACTTATGCCCCGTCTGACAAGGGTCATTGTACCTTAGCATTTAATCATGTTTATTTGTCAAATCCAAGGTTGTGTCCATGGCAGTCTGCAATAGAAACTAGAAATTAACAATCCTAAGACTACCTACTGAAATGAAACCTACTTATTCAATCAAATTCATGCTTTTAACTAATTGTTGTGAAAGAAATGTAATCTAGGAATTGGAATAGTATGATGCTGAAATGATTTATCTGATTACAAGAATTGGAAAAGACATTAAAACATAATTAACAACAATCTAATTTATCTCTATGAAGGTAGGAAAACTAAATCAAGGAATCTATAGTAATGTAAGAAAGTAATAAACTAACAGTGATACTAGCCTTCCTTCTGTTAGTGGGAGTGGACTCTTCCTCCACACCTCCAAAATTGAAGACTAAACATAAATTTCAGAACACACAAATAGAAGAACCACCTTCCTTTAATCCAATATTTCCAAAATAGAGTATTCTTCAACAGGGTAACAATAAAAGTATATATGCTTCTAAAAAATATATGAGACTACCTATCCTACTGCCTCCATACAATATATATCAAATGTTGTTGATATCATATCTCCAGAGTTTATTAGTTTACTCCCAGTTCTACTTTAGATACAAAAGATCTTTATTCTAAAGACTAAACATGCAACTACCTATATCAAAATATAATCATGCAAAATTGAAAGAGACTTAAGTGACACTGGAGGTGTCCTTAAATCTAGAGTTTTGACTTTGATAAAATAGGTCGTAGAGGCCCTAATAAAAAGGAATCAACTTTAAAAATAGCATACTACTATAAGTCCCTAATCCATGCAAAAAAATCAAGTGATAGGTGTCCTTTGTCTCCCACAAACTAATGTATTTGTCTTCTTCAAAAACCCTAGCCTTCACATGCAGAACTCTAGATCTCTGCAACAACTCCAAAGATCCTCCAATTAACCATTCTACAAAACATTGGAGTTCTATGTAATGTGTCTTCTGCTCAGCTCCCAAGATAGTTAGGAACATCTCTGGAGTCTTCAAAAACCTTTCCTTGTCTGATAGATGGAACCCTGTGATCAAAAGAAGATATTTCTACACAGTTTTATCAGTTCAAATCCAAAACATGAGTCTTTTCATCACAACATCAACTTTAGTATTTCATCTTTAATTAACATATTTTAAACAAGTTTTTATAGTTTTCATAGTGCAATCAGTAGATAAGGTGGTGTATTAAATGGAAAATGGGAATATAAGGGTGTGTTTCATGAGTGCTACCTGCCACTCATCCCTGTCAATCAAAAAATTTAAGGTTGTTATCTTTGACTTGTCTTTTATGCATAGTTGCAAGTTACACTTTAGATCCTAAAGTCTAAGTTGCGGGCTTATTGAAGTCTAGAATTGGCTTGGAGTTTACATGTTTCTAGGTGTATTTTAGGTCCTGAAATCTAAAATGTATGTTGCAAATCAAACCCCAAAGTCTGAATTGTAACCTTGAGGAAGTTCAGAATGGTGCCTAGGTTATTCATGTGTGTCGGTTGCATTTCAGATCTTGAAGTTTGAAATGAATACCATGATTTATCCTATGAAGGATGAATTGGGTGTCCATTGGAGTTTGGACTTATCCCTTCAACTTTTAAGAATTACAAATCAACAGTCGAAGTTTGAAGTCTAAAGTCTAAGGTCTAACACTATTGAGTTCAAACTTGTCACTAGTTTTTGTAAGTCCTGTAAGTGAGGTTAGACCTCAAAGTTTGAGGCAAATTTCATAGATGGTTAGAGTTTAGAGTTTGGCATGGAGGATGAGTTTTGTGCATTTGAAAGTTACGAATTAGACTTTGAATTCCAAGTTCATGCAACTAAAACTTTGAAGTCTAAGGTACTACAGAATGGTCCCTAAAGTTTGAGTTTTCTCAGAAGGGATTTGAATATCGAGCCAATATAGAAGTGCAATAGGACTTCAAAGTCTAAGGTTGTGCACTCCTAGCTCTAAATTTTGAATTTTTACAATTTGACTCTAGAATCCAAATTTTGAGATGCATAAAGAGTAGATCATCAAGTAAGGTGCAAGGGTTTGTATTTTGGCATGGGAACCCTGACCTTCCCCCAAACCTCATGTTTGGGTTAATCACAATGATTCTGACTCATGGTTAGTAAGTCTTCAGTTTATATTATCTTGCATAATGCATTAGTGTGTGTGTCAAGTTGCGTTGTAGCACCTTGTGCACATAGGAGTGTAATGTAAACACATTCAATATCACCTTTGTAACACAAAAAAATTTCATCCAACTTTTTAGTTAATGCCTTAAGTGTAAGCTTGGGGCATTACAACTACATAGTTGTATAGTTTTTAGAGGATGTATTATTGGTTTCAATTGTGATGAGAGGTTATTGTAAGCATCGGTACTTGTTATATATTGTAATTCAACTTTGGATGCAATCTTGTACTTGACTTGTAATGGAAGTTCAATGGAATATATCATGAGTTGTGCATGTACTTGCTATTGCTTGCATGAGTATCTTAATCTTGTTAAAGTGTGAAAACAAATTAGGGTTTAAATTTTGGTGGTTGCTACATACAAGGATAATAACATCATTGAATTCTATTTGTTCCATCAAGGATTACTTATATTGATAGAATGCAAGGCCAATTTTATGGGTTTGTTAAGACATGCATTATATGAAAACTAAAGAACATTGTATAAATTAAAAAATTTGGGGTTGAATATAAGTGAATAATGTTTTCCATGTAGATTGTGAAACCTAAGAATTTAGCATAAGCAATAGAGATAACTACAATTTATAAGAAAAATAAACAAAATAAATTTGAAAGGAGGAAAAAGAATAAGGATAAGAGTAATAAAAGGTTTTGGAAGTTGAATAACCAAAAGGGGTCACCAATTAACAAGATAGGAAATGGGTGCAAGAGGAACTTTGACTAAAAAATGGTGGGAATAGAATATTGAAACTAGAAATGAGATTAGACCAAAATACATTGGTTGTAGGATGATGATTTTTTGGTGGAGATCACCTTAAGAGGGATTATTCTCAAGTTATTGGTAGAACCATAGCTAGGAAACCTAAGATATGTGCAACCATGAATAAGTAAGAAGTTGAAAATTATATAATATTATATATATATATATATATATATATATATATATATATAGTTTAGTAGAAAATTGGATTTGCTAATGTTTTAGTGTTTTGATGTTCAAATCCTCCTTTCCACTTTACATTCAAGGATCTAGGGTCGAGTGGCAATTCACTATCATACCCTAGATCATTGTGAGATGTAGGGAAGCTTGTATTAGGGAATTTAATTACCAATTTCTCTTCTCTTATGCTCAATTGACCATTAAAACCCTAATTATGCAAATACGACAATAAACTGACAAATAACAAAAAAAGCTCTTGTAGACGAAAGTAAAATATCAAATCACATAGTACTTATTTTCGGGGTTCTGAGGCGGAACAGTTGAGGACACTGGTGTGGGTGCCCTAGTCCAAGGTACTGGTTTCTTTGCAGGATCCAGACCTCCTTCCGACACTGATCTACCCTGTAATTTCTATTTCCAAAACTTTGTCTGCGGAGGACACTAGTGCAAGTGCCCAAGTCCTGGAGATGCTCTGGTGTCTTGCTTCTCTTTGGATCCTGAATCCTTGATGTCTGTCAATCCTTCGTACAACTTCACTTTTCCCAAATGTGACACCTATAACCTACAATCACAAGACTTTAGGAGGGGGTTGTGGTGTTTAGAGGCTTGCCTCAATCAAGCCTCGGAGGACACTTAAGTCTTTGAACACTGTTGTTAGATATAGAGTGCGTGCCCTTGTGAGGCAGAGGCAAAAACCAAAGGAATTGATAATAAAAACACAATATAATGTCACCTTGTAGTGAAGATATCATGGGAGGAAGATGCTCTTCATTCCATGATGAAATAGATGCTTAAATCTGCAAATACAAACACACAAACCACACAACTCTACTCTTGCAACACAATGAAAGCCTTGAAATCACCTTGAGAACATTTGAACATCACAATTGCCATCTAGTTTACAAATGAATACCTAAACATGCTATGCAACTACAAACACTCCCGCCAAGATTTTCATAATTCAAACTTACCGTGTCGGCAAAGGACCCAAATAACATTCATAAACTGACACCCAGAAATTGGGGCTGCCCTAAAATAAGGCAAGACTAGGGCATGGGTGCCCAAGTCCTCCCCCCTATTTTGGGTAGGGTATAGCTCAAGGGGTCCTCCTAGGTCCCATTTGTCATGTTACCTAGGGCTCATTCCATTGGGATGTTAAATTATGAACTAAGATGTCCTAAATGTATGCAAAAGACCTGAGAGATAAACCTTAAGAGGGAAAAGCCCCCAAGGGGACATTTTTTGATGTTACATTTAACCCCCACGTTAATGTATGTATAAACACGAGGCCAATACATGCATTAAAGTAACGTCACAAACATAGCAAACTCATCAAGCATAGAGAAGACACGCCAATCACATAGAAAACAGTAACAAGCACGCAAAACATGGAGAAGATAGTTATAGTTATGCAGAACACGGAGAATACAATCAATGCATAGAAGACACATTAATGCATGGAAGATAGAAATGATATCTTTTCTTTTCTTTTTCTCATATATATATGAAATGCAGATGTAAGTACTGGAAAGTAAACAAACCTCCCATAATACATGATGCACTCATCGCGCAAGTATTTGTATATATGGGGCAACACACATGCAAGACACGCAAAACCTCCCAAAATGCAGGATGCATATGGGGCAACATACACGCCAAACAAAGCAAGCATGCCAAACACACACACTTTGAAGACACAGAGAAATCACAAAAGATAAGTGATGGAGTGTACCTATTTCTAGGTCCAACACCATCTCAGGCACATTATAGGCACACACCAATGATTGGGCTTCGCCACAACAATCACCGAAGACACGCTTAAGGGTTGCGTTAGTCACAGAATTGCTCCCCGCCTCTATAGAGGACTTTTGAAAATGCAACCCCACCCGCGTCACGGAGACGCCTTGAAGTGAAAAGGAAGCATGACATATGACCCCACCCACATCACGGAGATGCCTTACAGTGAAAAGGAGGTATGAGTTCAAAAGTATACAACCCCACCCGCATCATGGAGGTTCCTTATGGTGAAAAGGAGGTATACACAATAGATTTCAAGATAGATTGATTGATTGCAAACACACTCAAGATGCATGATGCACTCATCGCGTAGGTCTTTGCACCTAAGGTCAAACACATTGCTAACATCTATAACAGACAGCTTACCTTATATATGCCCCCACCTTAAGGTGGTTGATATCAGTTATCAATATCAAGCACGTTAAGGTAGGAAGAAAACACACAAGGGAACACTGACTTTTGCAAAGCCCATGCCCCCAGAGGTGACATGTACTTTACAATCGCCAAATGTTCCCACAAACACATCCCTTCAAGAAACATGTTAGTGTCTACAAGATCGCGATAAACAACAACATCAATGCATATGATTAACCACACAAAGAGCCAAGGCTATACAATGAATCCAGAGTTCAAGGATAACTATAGGGCTATATCACGAAGCTCTTCAAATCGAGTACCACCAAGGCCAGATTCAAAGACAAACAAAGGTGCATAGAGTAGTAGTATTGTTAAGGTTTGTAAATGAGATAGAAACATCATTAAATTCACTACACGGAAAGCACAAGTGATTCCACTAGCCAAGCGTCAGATAAGATATACAACCCCATCATCATATTAGGAACTAAGTCCATTTTTTGATTGCTCTCGAAAGGGACACTAGGTTCGCATCAGTATAAATGTTTGTTGTCATCCGCCCACTAGATGGAAACACTAGAGGAAGGGAAACAATAAATAAGAGAGGAGAAACATGTGTCTTAGGGACAATCACGTAGGAGGGTGCCCCTAGTGTTACCAACCGTGACGCTATGTTTGTAAGACACAACACACAACGATGAAATCAGAGAGAGGCAATTTAGAAGAATGACGATAAAAATAGAAGAAGATCACAATAGAGGCAGTCTCCTGGTATCCCAAACCTTACGAGAGAATTCGAGGTCATCCCAAGAGGCCTAAAGAATATATAACACATCACGGGAGAAGCACATCATGAGAGAGGGGAAGGGTTAGAGATACTTACATGTTAGGGTACCATTGTTAAGAACATACATATCTGTCATGTTGTTTTGATCTTGTTGAATTAACATTAAGTTTAGGATGACGGGAAGCTTTCTTTTCTTTAAAAGGATTATATCCAATGCCGCTTGAGTAATGTGTTGAAGAAAATTCTATAGGTACTTGAATCCCTTGTTGATTTACACCACATCCCTTACCTACATATTCGCAATTGTTATAAAGGATCTTAAATCCTTTACCATAAAGGGATGTCATTTCCTTAGAAGATGGTGAAGCCTCATAGGTCTCGTAATTTGTGGTATAAGTGAGAGTATTGTTTTTATTTTCAACCAAGGGGACCTTAGGTTTCGTAGGTGCTTCAAAAGAGTTCTTAGGTGAGATCGATGCCACTTTTGATGTGTCAAGGCTATTAATTTTATATTCCCCTATATTGCAAGTATTAAAATCTAATGAGCTCCAATTATCACCAAAGAGTGCATTTGATGGTATGCAATCTTTCACAACATCATTCGTGGCCAGAGGCTTTGATGAATTAGCTTGTAAATTGTTTAAGCTCATATGATTGTAAACTGGTTTTTGCATTTCAATATGTAAATAGTTATCTGGTTCAAGATCAGCATGAATAGTATGAAGTTTACCTTTAAATATAAATTTGATTGAATGATGTAGAATGGAAGGGACTACCCCTAATGCATGAATCCAAGGTCTACCAAGAATCATGTTGTAAGATAAAGAACTAGGCATGACATGAATTAGGGTAGGCACGATCACAGGTCCCACTTGTATAGATAAAGTTATAGTACCTATGGATTGTCGTCCAACATTGTCAAAACCATGGATACTTAATGGTTCCAGCTTGATGGCAGATGTATCAACTTTAATCTTATGTAATAAGTCAATGCCACAAACATTAAGAGCCGATCCATTATCAATCATGACTCGTTTTGCCAATGTTCTATTTATTGTGACAAAAATTATAAGAGGATCATATTGGTTTTGAACTTCAATTGATGGTAATTCCTATGGTTCAAAGAGAATATATGTTTTTGTCGCATGCATACTATCCAATATGGCTACTACATCATTAGGCTTAGCAGTAGGTGGGACAATCACATTTTGCAAAGCTTCTTGGAGATTCCATGGTATGTAGGTGATGTTTGTATTAAATCCCAAAGAGAGATCTTAACTAGAGTAGCGCGAAGCTGTTTGACAAGATCATACTCTTGACCACTTTTATGAGTAAGACGAGGTGGTTGAGGGAGCATAGGTTGAGAACATGGAAGAGAGATAGGCACATGCAGTGCTTAGTTACTTTGCTTGTTATTACGGGTGTTGTATGTGTGAGAAATCACATTGTGGTGTGGTTGTTGTAACACATTTTGAACACCTTGAACCATAATCACCAGATTTAAGCAAGAGGGTGCATTAGGTGTCCCCCGCACAACCATCTTAGGAATAGTGCTACCAAGTCCATTAATAAGTATCGAATTAACACTGTTTCCCTCTTGATTACACCCAACATCCATCCATAAAGTATTTAGTGTGAGAGACCTTTTCTCATCCACTAATGTTACATCTTGGCCAAGGAGAGCAATGGGATGAGAGGAAGGTACATCATCATCATCATCATCATACTCTGTGGTAGAAAGGGGCTTTTCACTCTCATCTTTTTCATGAGTATTCCTAGAGATGAATTTGGTTAAATCTTTTAATATCAAAGGATATGATCCTATGAGTAAAGTGAAGCTACTAAAATCATGTGTGTAACAAAGTAATTGCAACTCATATGTAGAACATATAGAAGTGTCAATACCACTAATATAAGCTATGTGTTCTAGAATATGAGGATTCTCATTAGTGAAATTAGAGAAATTTTCAAAATCTAGGATATACTCATGCAAAGATTTCAGAGATGAATAACATGAAGATGCCATAATGAAATGTAAAATCCAATTTTAACAATTTTCCAAGAGTATTCATAAGACAAGTACAAACTATATGCAAAAATGATCTTAAAATGCTTGATTTTTTGTACTCTTTTCAATGCAAATGAATGAAGGAAAGGATGTTGTAAGGATTTTGATGTAGAGAAGAAAATTATATGTCTAATATCAATCCAAAACAGAAAAAATATCCTTCTCAACACACTCTTGATACAAATCCAAGATAATGCCAAGTCAAACTATAGTGAAAATATGTCGAAATAGGTACTTTTTTCACCAAAACTCAATGCAAGAGAGCATAACAAATGGTGTTGTAAGGAAAAAGATGATGGAAAAAAAATAATATTAGTAATAACAGCCACTTGGTTCCAAAATACCCAACACAACACGCTTTTAGTGCCACTTAAGGTAAAACCCTAGTGAAAATATAGCAAAATATGTAATTTTTTCACAGTTTTTCAATTCCGAGACCTAGCAAAAGGGGTGTTGCAATGAATTTTAGGAGGTAAAAAAAATAAAATCAATTATATCAGTCACCTCAATCCATAAAATTTGTCACAACACGCTTGGAGTGCAAACTAGGTCAAACCCTAGGGCAAAAATAGCCAAAATATGTAGTTTTTCACCAAATTGTCAATACAAGAGCCCGTTAAAAGGGTGTTGTGAAGATTTTTAGGAGGGGAAGAAAATTATTACCCTGATAATAGACAATTAATGCAAAAATACTTTTCACAACATGCCTATGGTGCAAGTTTATAGAGTCGATAAGGTCAAATTTAGTGAAAATCGTTGTTTTTGAAGCCCTAGGTTTGAGATCTTGACACAAAATGCTATGTGAATGTTTTAAAGTCTGATTTATGATGAAAATTAATTAATTTCAGATCTAAAAATGATTTTCAAGCTTGAACATGCAAAATGCCAATGCAAATCTAATGAAAATGCATGAAAAATGCTTGTTTTGTTGAAATTTTCTATGTAAAAATGCAAATATTTTGAATCTAAATGCAAATTTACACCAAAATGCAAGACTAAAGCCAAATGAAAGTTTGAATGAGCCTCTAAAATCAGTAGAAAAATCTGAAAGAAGATTTTTCCTACTAAGCCTAGATTTTGGAATTACTAGGTTATATGAAAATTGTCAAAATTTCTACAAAAGCCTAGCAAATTAATGATGAAAATGCAATGCAAATTTTTAAATTTTTGTGTTTTTCTATAGTTTATATCAAATCTGATGCAAAAATCATGAATTAGGAAAATTTAGAAAGAATTGATGCAATTTAGTAAGCCAAACAATGCAATTTTTTTGAATTTTTCAATTTTTTTTGAATTTTTCTCAGTGCAATAAAGTGAAAGACTATATGAATGAATGAAATCAATCCAAATCTAAAGACACAAGCTCATCAAGTTGCAATTTAAGTCCAAAAAACACGGGTTCACCAAAATGTTTAGTGGAAAATTAGATTTGCTAATGTTTTAGTGTTTTGATGTTCAAATCCTCCTTTCCACTTTACATTCAAGGATCTAGGGTCAAGTGGAAATTCACTATCATACCCTAGATTGTTGTGAGATGTAGGGAAGCTTGGATTAGGGAATTTAATTACCAATTTCTCTTCTTTTATGCTCAATTGACTATTAAAACCCTAATTATGCAAATACGGCAATAAACTGACGAATAACAGAAAAAGCTCTTACAGACGGAAGTAAAATATCAAATCACATAGTACCTATTTTTGAGGTTCCAAGGCAGAACAGTTGGGGACACTGGTGCGGCCACTCTAGTCCAAGGTACTAATTTCTTTGCGGGATCTGAACCTCCTTCCAACACTAATCTGCCCTGTAACTTATGTTTCCAAAAATTTGTCTACGGAGGACACTAGTGCGAGTGCCCAAGTCTTGGAGATGCTCCGGTGTCCTGCTTCTCTTCGGATCCTGAATCCTTGATGTCTACCAATCCTTCCTACAACTTCACTTTTCCCAAATGTGACACATGTAACCTACAATCACAAGACTTTGGGAGGGGGTTGTGGTGTTTAGAGGCTTGCCTCAGTCAAGCCCTGGAGGTAACTTAAGTCTCTTAACACCGTTGTCAGATATAGAGTGAGTGCCCTTGTGAGACAGAGGTAAAAACCAAAGGAATTGATAATGAAAACACAATATAATGTCACCTTGTAGTGAAGATATCATGGGAGGAAGATGCTCTTCATTCCATGATGAAAAAGATGCTTAAATCTGCAAATACAAACACACAAACCACACAACTTTGTTCTTGCAACACAATGAAAGCCTTGAAATCACCTTGAGAACACTTGAACATCACAATTGTCATCTAGTTTACAAATGAATGCCTAAACATGGTTTTATATGCAACTACAAACACTCCCACCAAGATTTTCGTAATTCAAACTTACCGTGTCGGCAAAAGACCCAAATAATGGTCATAAACTGACACCCAAAAATTAGGGTTGCCCCAAAATAGGGCAAGACTAGGGCGCGGGCGCCCAAGTCCTCCCCCCTTATTTTGGGCAGGGTACAGCTCAAGGGGTCCTCCTAGGTCCCATTTGTCATGTTACTGCGGGCTCATTCCATCGGGATGCTAAATTATGAACTACAATGTCCTAAATGTATGCAAAAGACCCAGGAGCTAAACCTTAAGAGGGAAAAGCCCCCAAGGGGACATTTTCCAACGTTATATATATATATATATATATATATATATATATATATATATATAGTGTAATACTTATTATTTGCAAGATATTTTATGTATACATTGTTCCGTGCATTTGGTGATGAAAAATTAAGAAGTTGGTGATGGAATATTTCTGTGACAATTAAATTAGGGAAACTATAGTGATAGCATTTGAGCATATTCATATTGATTATATGATAAATTATGAGATTCCTATGAGAAATATTATGATGAATTTTGAGATCCTTATGTGGAAATTTTGCTTGAGTGTGTAGAATTGTGTTTGCAAATATTGTGGATTGTAAATTCTTTTATAGGAATTTTTTGTTTGCATAACTTAATGATGTTTCAAGTGTGTAGGTACATGAAGGTGTGATGGTCATGTAGTATGGGATGGATTATTATGAAACTTAAGTGTATTGTTATGTTCTAGGATTATATAGCATTAAAAAGTGAGTGATCATGTAGTATGGGATGTGTGTTTGTCAATTCATTCACTAAATGTTATGCATTTATAGGGTTTGTTTCATCTCTCTTTTGTGTCATTGGTTGGCTTTTATAATATTGTATGTGTGTCATTTCATTGTGTTAATTGTTGGAAGGAGAAAAGTTTCACCTTATTTATTTGTGATGCTTATTGAACCATGGACAAATAATATTTATAGTTGAGACACATTATTTATTGTTGATATTTTTTTATTATTTGTTGTCCTGCATTAATTATTGTTATTAGATTGTTGAAAAGTTAAATTTTGAATTATTATTTGTGAATACTCAATTCTTTAAGTTGAAGGGCATCTTATTTTTAGTGGTTGATAAATGTTATTTGTTGTTGTGATGCTCCCATTTGTAGTGGTGCTGATTTCTTGTTACCATATCCAATTTATTGTTGTGGTGACTATTTTTTATTATTTGATAATAGTGGGTTTTTTAAATGTCCCAAACTCTTTTACAATGACTAAAATATAAAAATTAGAATCTTACATGCATCAAAAGGAACACAACCAACCAATGGGGTAAAAATGGAAAGAGAGTTAAAAAAGACAAGACTAAGAAACTAAATAGTAGCAAATTGATAGCACAATAACAATAATCCCATAAAGCCTACAATTGGGTTGAAGAGAGATCCTTCAAGGAACTAACAATATTCTATTCTTCCCTCAAGAAATACAAGTGGTCCTTGATCATATCATTGTCCAAGTCAATAATTATACCCTCCTTCTACTTCATACGGCTCCTAGTTATCTTACTTGGGCCCTCTTGTATATCAAGTTTCTTTATTTTTAACATATTATCTTGGAGCATTTCTATGTTAGTTGCTGAGTTTTTAATCATGGTCTGACTAAGAAGGATGAGCTTGCTTAAAGATGCATTCAAATCCTCATGGTTTCTTTCAATCCTACTCAAGCGATATTCAAACCCTTCTAAAGTATTTATAAACTCATAAACATCCTTAAGTTTTCTCTAGTTGTCCTCATTGAACTCCACCCTAAACTCATAAATATCCTTAAATATTGACTTGTTGAGATAATTGGTTTAGTCTATTTTTTAGTCTATTGTTTTCAATCATAAACCATTTTAGTATGCTCTACTATAGATTGTATTCCCTTTTATCATTATGGATGAAAGGTTTTAGTATTGACCACTCTTTTGGAATTAGTTGTTTTTATTTATTGTTGAGAGATTTTACCTAATTGGGTGATGATGATTTGATTGAAAGCTATTTTAGTAATGCTTCTAAATTGGTTATAAACTTACTATCTTTTTGAATAATTTATTACTTTTAGTTCAATTTTAAACCTTATATATTTGTGAAATCTTTGTTGAATTTATTCTTGAAGAGCTTTCATTAAAGTTGAGATTGATTTTCTTCTCTATGATAAATTTATTTTGCTTTTTATGATGAGTAATTTTTGAAGGAAATGATTTTGTCTAAATTGTTTTATATTCAATTTGGATACTTTAAATATTTATTAAGAAGAGCATAACAGTAATTGAGTAAGATGCATTTAATACTTATGTAAATACTTGAGAAGTATTCCTAATTGTTTTTTATTACAACAGGCGGCAAAAACAAGGGGTTGAACCCTTAACAGAAATTACATAAGTAAAAACACAGGCTCAGGAAACAAAAAGAGCCTGGAACCAAAAACCAGGAAACACCAGCCAACAAACGACAGAAAGTAAGCAACAGCAAAAAACCAGCAACTAGACAGCCAAAGACAAACTAGGACATAGAGTCCTCCAAATCTTTAGCAAGAACTTCAAAAAAAATTTCCAGCTCCTGAGTTCTGTCTTTGTCGGCTCCCTGGGAGAAGAGTTGAATATCTTGCAAAAGGGTTAAGTTGAGCATGGAAGACCTGCACAGCATGCGGGTAATGAACTTGTACAGAGTAGACATCTTGAGCTGTAGAGCCACCATCTTGTCCTTTAACTGAGTCACTTCAGCAAAAAGAGAGTTGTTGTCCCTGCCCTCATTCACATTGCCACCCTCAGCAGTAACCCTGTCCTCATCATCATGTGTTTCTTCAGGAATAGACTGACTGTTCGCTTCCACCTCTTCAGCGCCGACTGGATTTTGCTCATTCATGTTCCCCTCTCCTTCGCCAGTATCATACTGTGCCTCCATAGGGCTCTGACTGTCAAAATCATTTTTATCACTATCAGTACCAATCACGGGACTGTCCCTGTAATCATTCTGCAGAGAGTCGTGACCATCAACCTTCTCCCCAGAAACAGGATTATCCATGTAGATAACCTTCAAATCATCATCACTCTCAGCCTCCTCACCGTGGGAAGAAGCCTCAGTGTTGCTTTCAGAGTAGTCTATAAGTTTAACCTTGGGGACTGGCTTCCCAGCAATTCTGGTAGAGCGTCTGACAGCAAGGATTATGCTTTTCCATTTGCCCTTTCTAGACTTTTTAGCAAGGTTCGCGGCGGACATGTTTTTGCCTTTAGGGGTCACAGGACTATCTTGAAGGGAGCTCAGAATAGCCACTTCCTCAGCCAGCTCAAAGAGGCGATGAAGCCGCTTCCTAGACTTAACAGAGTCCTTCCACTTAGGGGTAGAGGTAGGCCCAGGGGTGGGGGTATTAGTTTTCATAGTCACTGAACTCAGGCTATCATGACTATTATTCACAGGGGTGTGAAGGGAATCACAATTGATAGAAGCCGACGGAGAATTGGGGGAGGGTTCCATAGCTGGGTGATGGAGAGTGGTAGGGGGCTTCAGGGCCAAGTGAAACTGGTAGAGTCTGTGAATGAGGCCTTGGTGAAGGGGCACAGGCTTCTCTAAAGGCCTAGCGGTTAAATTCTTATGAACCCTTTTAACCAAGTGTTCTAAGGAAGAAAGCAGGTAGTAAGGGAAACAAACAGCCATGTTTCTGCGAAAATGATTAAGCAGGGGAAGATGGTAGTAATAGAACCTAGCATAACAGCCTTCCAAGGTGAAGTACTTCATTATCAAGAAGCACATGTTCGCCCATGGCTGAGGAAGCTTCGCCCTTTCAAACCCTCCCTGCTAGGGTACCAACTCTTCACCGTCACCCAAGAAAAGCTTCTGGTTCTACACGTCAGAAACCCTCGACTTCCTCAGCAACTTAATGCCTTTAAGGGATAAGCCTGTCGCCTCAACAATACTTTGCTCCGAGAACTCAAAGCTAACGCTACCAATGGTGACCCGTCTGTCAACCCACGAAGAAGCACACTGGATGGAAAGCGACTCATCATGCCCGTTAAGGCATTCCAAGAACGGAATAATGCCCCCCTCCTTGCAGTAATGCCAGATGATGGCATTATCTTTGAATTCACTGCAGGAGTTTGGTTCAGTGCGAATTCTTTCGCCACCCATAGTGATAGCCCACGCCGCAATACCCAGCAGGAGAAGACAAATGAAATGCAGAGTACCCTTCTGAGGAAACCAAGCGGTATTCATGTGAACAAAACCCAGCCGACGCCAATGATGACACTTTAAGTTCCCAAGCGCAACCCAAATAATGAGTATTAAATTCGCATGAAAGGAGTACAGACGTCGCTGCCAATTCGCACGAGGGTCGTGCATAAGCCTAGACAGGGTGGTAAAACATGCCACCTCATCACTCGACACTTGAGTAGGCATCATGTAGGATAGAGTTCTTCTCCTTATGAATAAGCCTTCCAATGTGACCAGGAATGCTACTACTTTGGCGCCAAACTCGCCAGCCTTGAAAATTCTGACCAATGTTGGCAAGACCATCAGCAACCGAGTTGCCTTCCCTATAAGTATGGGAGAAAGAAACGTTTGGGATGCCATGGAGAATGGTTTGAATGTCAGAAATAATGTCACTCAGCTTCCACCCACAAGTAGAGAGACCAGTAACCGCATCCAGAATGATTTTAGAATCACCTTGTATGTGAAGGTGGCTAATCCCCAAAGAGATCGCCACTTTGAGACCCCAGAGGAGGGCCATTGCCTCCGTAATGTTGTTAGAGTGCTTTCCAATTCCTCCGGCATAAGCCGCAACGAGATCACCATGTTCATCCCTTATTATACCTCCTCTGCTGGCGCAATCATCAGCTTTGGCCGCACCATCAAAATTAAGTTTAAGTGGTGCTCAAGCCAAAATTAATCCTAAGGGGGCAGTTTGTAATGTCCCCAATTGTCAACCTATTTAGTTGGTAATGTTGTCTTGTCCTAATATGAAATTGGACCTAAATACTTTGTGTGTCTAGGATGGTTAATACTAGATATTGAAATTTTGGTTATGTGAGTCCCACATTTACTATGTAGATGTGTTTGAATGTATTATGGAATATTTAATTGGATTATGTATTACTTCATTATGCAAGTTTTATTATATAACACAAATGTTGCTAATACTATATTAGATTTTATGATGTATTAGGTACAAGTTTGTGGGGGTTATTAGAAGAGGCTTGGATTATGAAGTGGCAAACACCTAGTCCTACTTTATAAAACAGTATCCTATCTCTTTAAATTAAATTAAATTATAATACATGTGTTTTTAAATATTCCAAATAACAAAGATTGAGATAAAAGATAATATTTGATTCAAATAAATAAACAAAATAGAATAGGAGAAGATAAATAGATAAGACAATTCTATTTATAGGGAATTGAAAGATTTGATTTACTAGATAAATGCATTTTTTAAATTAGATGGTAAAGATAGATTTTGAAAGGACCCAAACCCTTGTACAAAGACTAGAATAGATTTAGTAATTAATTCCATCAAACAATAAAGAAACTAAATATAGGGACTAACATAATAATCTACCTACACCAAGGCTATAAACCAACAATGATAGACACTAAACTAACAACAAAGGGACAGTGAGTGGAGAACAATAAAGAAAATTGTTGAGACTAATTTATGTTTGTTTAGATAATATAACCCTCTTATATTTCAATATACGACCTTCATTTAAGATTCTTAATAGGTGGTTTAGAACCACTAAGCTTCAAAGTGCTAAATGACTTACATTAGCAACATCTTTCATTGTCTCCCTATTGCCAAATTCCTTTATATAAATGATCTCCCTCTTTTTGCTTCCATCTCTACATCTATTGTTTTCTTACAACTTCTAGTTGTGTGCATGTACAAGACATACTTATATATTTCTTCAAATTTGAGAAAGGGAAGAGTGCAAGAGACTCTGTCGATTGGTCTAAAGAACAAGGGAATATTTCCTCCTCATATTGCGCTATATTATTAGATGATTCCCTTCCTAGAATTCTAAATCTAGGTCTCGATTCCTTTGTTTTTCTTATTACACAGCTTGTAGAATGAGTAAGAACAGAAGGTCGATCCTTACCTTTTGGACTAATTTCTCCTTCTTCTAGGGTTGACCCCACCATTTCACCTCTTGATCCTAACCCTTTCCTACTAACATTCCCACTTTCTCTTAGATCATCAAAATCCTAATGTTGGGACATTGGAGCTTGAAGAAAATTTCTCTCTTTATCACCATCTCTACACCAAGTTGATGCAGGAGCATCACTCATAGTCATGTTTTTAAGGTCATTTTGATGTTAAGAATCCTAGTTGTGTGTTTAGAGGTCTTAGGGGGTCCACTAGGATCATTTCCAATGGCTTAGAGTTCTTAGGAAGTCCTTGAAATTCAAATTTAGATTTTCCTGCCAAAACTATATTTGAATTTTCTAAAGGTTTTTGGCTTGTTAGAGAGTTGGGGGTTGGTTCTCAAGGGTAGAAGTAGGTTTATTTAATCAAATAAGGTCTTACAAGACCATGTAAGACCTCTTTTCAATATGAGGTAGTGATAAAGGCGGAATATAGGTGAAAAATCTCAAGTTTAAAGGCAATATTATAAGATTTTAAGAACAAAGACATATATTTTGGTTTGTAACTATTTTTCATTTGGAGAGTGCACAAAGAAGGAAGAAAATTAATGCTTCAAGAAGTTGAAAAAATAGTTTCTTCTTCATATACCCTGTTATTGCATCTTTTTAGACTATTTTGTAGGTATATAGGCAAGAAAACAGACTTGTACGGACCTGTACGGAATTGTACCAAGCCGAGTGTGGATGAAAAGTATGAATGTTGTGTTACAGGTGTAAATGCATTTATTTTTTGAGTTTCCATGGTGTTTGTGCAAATAAATCAATTTAATCTCCTCACTGCCCTATTTCTAGCCTAAGGTTTCCAACAATAGAAAAAACTCTATAACTTTAGTTTGTACGAGTGAAAAATCACAAAATGGGTGAGAATATTCTTTATATCATTGCTCAAGATTCGTCCAAAGGAAAGTTCCAGATTCATTCATATGAGCGAGATAATTAGGTCTGTGTGTTTGTTCACTGTCAAAAAGACTGTCATAAACCCTAGTGTAGTGAGGGTTTGATCAAATTTGATCTTGTTGAGTCTGTCATGGAAGGGTGAGGGTTTGATAAGACCCTATATAGTGTGTTGAAGGTCTAAGAATCCTAAAAAGGCATCAAGAAAGATTTTGTCATTCAAAGTAGCCAAATAGGCCTTTCTTGAAGGTTTAAACCTAGTGAAATAGGCTTGTAGAACAGGGTACAGTTTGAAATCTCCTTTGAAAGGTCAGTGAAATTTTGTGAAAGTTGTTGAATACTTACATTACTCTTGTTCTTGTTATCCATAAAGTCTTGTTATTGTAAACCCTCTGCATCACAAGCCTTAGGTTCACTTATTTATGGACTTTCAACCACTAGAAATAGATTGTTCTTTGTCAAATCACAATCTCCCAACTCTCTAGGGAGTTCTCTCCCTACTTTTCTATCTTTATTACCCTAGATTTTTTATCCTTCATTGAATCCTTCTCAACCTTTTCCTTACCTTCTTGAATCATACTACATTTGTTTTATTCTATTTTTCTCCATAACATCTTATCACATTTTTTGGCCAAGCAAAATCTAGTAAAGTGGCCTATTTTTTGGCAACTCTAACAAACAAAAGAGGTGTTCTCATATTCAATCCTTTCAACCTAGCTTCCATACCTCAAAGACAAGTTGACCAATGATGATAGTTCTTTATCAACATTAGCACTTATGCATAATCTTGCATAAACCAGAGACTTCCTAGATTTAGTAACTACATCAAAAGCTACAAGTTATCCAACTATTTTCACTATTCACATCATCACTTCATCCTCCCAATAATCCAATGATAGGCGTAGAATCCTAACCTAGATAGGAACTAGGTTTATAATTTCCTTCTCAAGATCAAACCCTTGTTTCCATTTTCTTAAGAATATCCTTGTTCTACCCAAAAACCAAGGTCCATCCAGAAGGGTTCAAACATAGTCCTTATGATTCAAAAAGGAGATGGAGAAGAAACCTTAACCCATTATAGATATTTTAACCTAACCTTTCAGTTTATATTTCCATATAGCTCCTAGCTTCTAACAATATCAATATTAGGCCTAGTTCTTTCTTTTATGTAGGAGCATGTGAGTTCACATGCAATCCTACTTCAACCAAAAAAATTGTAGGTTGTGTTTTTAGTTTTCTGGCTCATATTTGGGGTGTTTGCTACTTGTGGCTTCTTGACAACTTGCTTCTTAAAGGATGCTACAGAAAGGTTGTTGGTTGAAAAAGGATTTTAGACTTCAAATCTAGCCTTAGGCCTTCTTCATGTTGTTTTAGACCTAATGTTTCTACTACAAGTCAGTTTCAAGGTGTTTATAAATTGTTGCATCAAAGTGCATCAAGAATTGTGTATCTTTCTGCTACATGACCTATGTACTTCTGTTGTAGAAACTGTACAGTTTTTTCTACAGGGACTATTTATTTTCTATTCAAAACTTGTGTTGTTGCCATTGGAGGACTGTGTGTGCATTATTTTATAATCTTTAATACCTTGGGAATACTTATGATTCTTGAAATTATTGCAGATCAAATTTAATGTGTTTTATGTTATTTCAGAACTAGCATCAGGGACTGTGTATTTTCTACTTTAGGGACTATGCAGTTTTCTTCTATAGAGAACTTGTGAATGATGCTTCAGAAGTACTATATAAGTTGCAATAGGAATATTTAAGGGACTACTTGAATTAATGATTGAGTTACTTTGGTGTTGATTATAAATCTAATTATTATTGAATTATGCAATAAATAATCGTATATTTTTAAATTCATATTTCAAACTATTTTATATCTTGGTGACATGGACCAAATTGTCAAAAGATTGTTGTTGTATTTAGTAGAAAAATTAATTTGTGAGGGCTCTCTCATTTTTATGGTTGATGATTACATGTGGTAGCTAAGTCTAAAGGATCATGCCTTTCATTTTGGGTATTTAATTTTTCCTTTTGATTGTAACCTTTTAGTTTATCATTAAGGAATATTTTCCTTGCTGGGTCATGGTATTTCAACTACATGATTTTCTTGTTCCTTTACTAATCATCTTCTTGGAGGTTGGCGATAGGAGCTCAAAGGTTCCTTGGCAACAATATTATTTAATGTATTATTTTTTGTTGTAAAAAAATCTCCATTTGGATAGATTTCAAAGAGCAGAATTTAGACAGACTCCCATGGGTAGAAGGTGTTGTTGAGTGTGGCTCCTTCCATGAGGCAGATCTAGAGAGATTTTCTTTGTTGAGTAGAGGATGTGAAGAGGAAGCTAAGAGATAGAAACTACTAGGTGATAGCGTAAACCCCTACAATTTGATGAGGGGATTAGAACATGGCTACATGAAGCTTTGTTATGGGTAATTAAGGTAGCAAGATACACAAAGATTGAAATGCTTCTATAGTAAAATATTATTTTTTTGCAAGCATGTTGTATCCAGTAGTAGGAAGTTAATAAAATCATTTTTTTTAATTTAATGCTTATTTTGTACATGGATTGTGTGGGTGTGATTAAGTAGGCTGCAAGATTGGGTTGTCCTTTAATGGACCCCCTGATATTGACTACATCAGTTTTCAAGTCTAGAGGTAGATCTATCAACCACATAATTTGGGACCCTAAGATGGAGGCCCTCTTTGTCCAAAAATAGTTCCAAAGAATAAGACAAAGTCAAATTTTTATAAACTTACCTTTGAGAAGCTCCACCCATGATTTTTGTCCTACCCTTTGATCTAGAGGCCATTACCCTTTTTCCTTAGTTCTAGTTGGGGAGAGACTTCCCCTAAAAGTCATGTCAACACCTTAACCTATTGATCTAGTCCACTCAACAATCTTATTTGGGTATAGCACAAGCCCAACATGGAACCCATACTCATCACCCACACTTACCATGTCAAGTTGGGAGCTAGGACCACAACATCTTTCCTACAAAAAATGGTCACATTAACACATTGATTTAAAATTATTAATATAATAGATAAAATATGAGTGCCAATTTATTTATGAAAAGTAGATACATGCATATTGATTTAAAATAATTAATATAATATTAGATAAAATATGAGTGTAGATTATTATAGAAATAGTGAATTACTAAATTATTAATAATTAAATTATCCTCATCTACGTTAGTTGAAGATTTTTTAGGACAAAATAAAATATTTTATTCGAAAAATAGAATAAAGATGTTTTTGAAAGATCAATGGTGACATTTGAGGAGTAATTAAAGAAAAATTATAATTATTACTGTTAAATAACTTGGAGAAAAAACAAAGAACAAAATTGCATGAGAATAGAATTGAACTAAGATAAGAAGGGATTGAGTAAATATTGAAATCACTTATGATTTATCAAATTCATTATCCACGTATTGGAGGAAAGGATTAACTTTTTACACATTAGAAGAAGGAGAATTTCAACAAGAGATTAAAGGTTAAGGAACACAAAAATTCAACAATGTCCAACAAACATTGGAGAGAATTTACAAGCTCTAAATCTTTAAGAAAGTTGAATATGAATTCTTGTGTGTTTTAATGATTGAAAAAATACTTAGAAGTTAATCAAATCATATTTATAGGGTATGAGACCTATAGGAAATCTTGTGATTGAAAGATAACTTATAGGAAGCTATAATTAAAAAAGCTAATCAACTATATTCATGAAAGCTCATTGGAATTAAGTTTTAAGTGCTATTTGGATGATTTGGAAACATAGTAGAATTGATTTGTAGTAGTTAAACATAAAAAAATGGATTTTTTATGAAACCTTAGAGTTATGTAATCTAGGAAAGTAAAACCCTAAAACCAAGTACAAAAATTAAATACAAGAAGATGAATATATTTTTATTAGTAATTATGTTATGATTACTTGATGGAATTGAATTATTAAGTCATGTATGCTATTTTACACCTTCTTGTTCAATCAATTTCATTGCTGTGTTTTATAAATCATGCTTCTATGGAATTGTACTTAATTTTATGTTTTGTATTCATTTGGGGTGGTGGATTTGATACTATGATTGAATTTTTATTGTTGAGTGTTCATTAGGACTATTAGAATATTTGTGTATGATCATATTTTTTGTGTTTTTGAGGTGTGTGTAAGTTCTCTAGTAGTGGATGATGAATCTCGGTACTACATACAACACTTGTATTGTGATCAATAGGAGGTCAAGTTCCCTAGATACTTAACCAAACATAGTTATCTTGTCATATACACTCTACATCACATGAGGTCATAGTGGGTAGAGTATAGAGGGCATAAGCATAATTATTTATACTACACAACTACCATTATATCCCAAGAGATCTCTAATTGATAAGTCCTGCAACCTTGGTTCATGGAAGGTTTATTCTATGTTTCTTTCCAAAAGGAAAGGGTTTCATAAGAAGTTTATCTCATGGCTCTACTAAAAGGTAGGGTTTCTATTCAAAAGGATAGGATTTCATGGAAGGTTTATTCCATGGTTTGTACTGAGAGGTAGGATTTCTACTAGAAAGGGTAGTGGTGCTCTACAGAGTGATATATTTTTCTAATATTCATTTCACCTATTTTGTTGTGGTTTTTGTTGGGATACCAATCTAGGTATTTTTGGGTTGTAAGTGAGTCAGTTTGAAAACTCATCGATGGGGAATAGCTATGAGTCCTAGTGTACCGAGTTATACACTCTAAGTTAGTGGTTAGACTTGATTATTCTTTGATCAATCATTGTATCAAGTGAGTCACTTATTATTTGATACAATAGTTAAATGGACTAACTGTTCTTTGTTGAACTTGATCAAACCAATAACTATTGCATTCTTTTTTTTATTTGACTTGTTTGGCATGTCTTGTAGAGCCTTGTGTTAACATTTGGAATGTTTTGTGTGGTCTCTTGAGTTGTTTCGTTAAGTGTAGTGAGGTATTTTGATGACTTGTGAAGTGTTGTTAGATCTTGTGACATCTTGTAATGTGTTGTGAAGTGTTGTATTAAGTTTGAGTAAATATAACTAGAATGTGTAATTATATATATAAACTAAACAAGAGAATAAAGGAAGAACACAACTAAACCTAATTATATTGTTACATGGACGTTCCTACCAAGATAATGGTTGGGGAGGATTGAGTTTCCTTTTATTGTGAGTTAATATTACCCCCCATATAGTAGGCACTCTGAGGAAATGGACTCATGTGTATTATATATTGGATTGTACACTCTTGGTCATACACTATACATTGGGTGTGACTTGGTGATTGTTGATATTTTATTATAGATATGCTTGGCTTGTTACCATTATTGTACTTGTGCCATGTTGTACTATTGGTCTTATTGTAATCCATGGGATTGTGATATGATGTCTATTGATATATGTGACTTGTAAATTGGAACTACACTTGTAATGGATTTGGATATATTTATCATATATGAGTGGTACTTTCTTTTAGTATTGTTAAGTGTGAAAAAGAGAATGAAGAAGACTAGCATGCACACTAGATCAAACCCTCTTTCACAATAACATTCAAGGACAAGACTAAGCCAAATCACTACCAAATGGAGGAGGACTGAGCTACAGATATTGTACTCTTGTTTGCTATGGAAAGATTAGATTTAACCAAGACTTTTTATCAAACCCTAGGTCAAATAAGCACTAAACCCTAGTTCTAGGATGATCATCTTATAATAGACATAAAACGATTGAAACCCAGGATCTAAATGCACAAATATGATTAGAGAGATACTGAAACCTGTGTCTCATAAGTTGAAGTGTCAGAGGATGAAATAGGAGGCGCCCAAGTCCTGAAAGTTGGAATATGTCGGAGCTATAAACTGGAGATATGTTATAAATGATGTTCAGATGCAAGATCTAGTGTTAAAAGGCCCAAAAGACTAGGGCACCAAGTAGCCAAGTCTTTCCGGGGGAATATTCTTGAACTTCTGTCAAATCCTGAAACCCTGATTCCTGCTCAGTCTTCCTATATCTTCACCTTTCCTGAATCCTGCACCTATAACTTGTACACAAGATGATAAGAGAGGGTTTGGGAGGTTATGGTGTTTAGGGATTTACCTTAGTCAAACCCCAGAATAGCATTCAAGCTTTCCAACACCGTTGATAGATAAAGAAAGCGTGCCCTAGCAGGGCAGAGGCTAAACAAAATGATGATAGAATGATTCAAATAACAATGATATCACCTATGCGATGAAGCCCTTAGGAGAATGAAGATCCTTCAACTCATAAGGAGATAGATGATGACTTCAAACCTGCAACAACACACATAATGACAACACAAATTTGCTCTAGAAACACAATGAATGCTTTGAATGCTCTTTGCTCCAAGATCATAAGTTGGATATCTCTTTCTTACTTCAAAATGAATTTAAAAACTCACTTATATATGTTTTCCTGCTAACATTCATCAAATTAAACCACAAGGGCCAACAAAGAGAAACCTTTGGAAAGGTCCCAAGCCGACATGCCACTAATTTGCCCCAACCAATCAGGGAGGACTTGGGCGATTGGCGCCCAAGTCCAAGGCCCCCTTTTTAGTCCCAGATAAGATTAGTGAGGGCCCAAGGTCCCAAATTGTCATGTGTGTCAGGCAATTTTGCTTCGGGATGATCAATTATAATGCATAATGTAATAAATGGGACCTAGGAGGTAAACAAGGAGGTAAAAAGGCAAGTGGACACTTTTTACCCCATAACAAGTATGTACGCATGTTAATATTGTTGAAAGTATGAAAAAAATCCAAGTTTTATTTTGGGGGTTGTTGCATACATTTTGATTACTAGTCATTTCAGAATGATGTACTCTCACAAAGTTGTTGGGGGATTAGTCTCAAATTGGGTAGAAGATTGGTGTCAAGGAACATTTAATGGGGCATGGCAAGTTGTATATATCAAGGAGGTATTGATGGAGTTTGATCTTCCACACGAGCTACCATTCATTCTTTACAATGATAGTTAGGCTAGAATTCTTATTGATCGTAATCCAGTTGAGCAATAATGAGCCAAACTTATTAAGTTCCATATGCATCATTTTCAATGTTGCTTTTAGGAATGGATGTTGAATTGTGATTTGTGAGGACTAGTGATCAAATTGTAGGAATATTTAGAAAACCACTTGTTGAAACATTAAGGGTCTTGCTCAAGATATCAAGAGCTCTTATTAGTTGGGATGGCAAGTAAATTACTCCTTTAGGGGAAGTGTTGACAAGTAGATGCTAGCTTCCTTTAGGCCCTATAAGTAGTGATTCAAGACATTGATAAACTAAATTAATCTCTCTTATTGAGCCAAGTATATTTTTGTTACTTATAATATTTCTCTTTATTAACCACCAAATTTGAATGATTTGGTTTTTGTAGAAATTGAGGCTAATTAAGGCCACATTTTGTTCTAGTAGAACTTAATGTAAGAATAAATATTGTTTTGTTGACTCACACAAGGACATCATTATAGTTCAACTCATTTTCTCTCTTTTTGTTCCAATTGTGAAGAAATAATGATGATCTAGTACACCATGCCAACATCAAATCAACAATGTACTAATTGATATAGGTTTAGTGGTCTAATTGTGGCGTTGATTGTCATGTCACAAAAAGCGTGAATGTCATGTGAATCTTTATTTAACCATTAAAAGATGGATTGTTTCATTCTCTTGGTATATATTCATTGCATAGTCCACATAACTTCTATACAAATGTATGATATTCTCAGAGAAGAAAGATATGCATAATTACAACTCATTTTATATATTTAAATTATACAAAAACTTCTATGAAAATAATATTCTAATTAATTTCTAGCATCAATAACCTTTTATTATGCTTATCAATGTTCTATTATGAGAATCAAATCACCTTTTATTAATAATAATATGGATGCAATTCTTCTTCTAACATAATAAATCATATAACTGGCATCATCCCCTCAATTGTCCATAAAACCCAAGCGAAGTGAACATGGGGCAAGTGATGGTGTGTTTGAACAAACAAAAGGTAATGATTAATGATTTTTTTAAGAAGAATGCGAGTAAAACATATCTATTAAAACTAAGATGGAAGAGGTATAGTGATGGGATCACTCTTATATCTAATTGTAGACTTATTCAGGGAAAAGTTTGAGAAGAAAGCAATTAAAACATATCTATTAAAATTGAGCTCATGAAAGAGATGCAAATAACATGAATGTGTATTGACATTGTGAAAAAGATAAACTAATGTTTTCCTTGTGGCATTTAGGGTAAAGAGGCATAGTGATGAGATCGCCCTCATATCTAATTGTAGAAGTTATTCATGGAAAAGTTTGAAAAGAAAGCAATTAAAACATAACTATTAAAACTGAATTCATGGAAGAGATGTTGAGTACAAGAATGTGTATTGACATTGTGAAAAAGACAAATTAATGTTTTCCTTGTGGCATTTAGAGTAAAGATGATTCTACTTTTTTTTTGTTATTGTAGAAGGAAGATGGAACTTTTATAGACCAAGTCTATGGAAAGAAGACATAAATTTTTCACTTCAAATTTACTTATGTCACTATTCGTCACAATAAAATTTTGTATTAAAACGTTGACTAAGAGCCTTAAGGATATTGGATGATTATCGTTTTAATCATGACAAAGTACATTTTTCTAAATAATGAATCTTAACCAAGGATAAAAGAGACTACATTTATCTTTACAAGTTGACAAAAGATCTCACAAAAAATAACTACAAAGATAAACAAAATAATATAACATTTCAAAACATAAATAATGAACGTTAACCAAGAAAAGAAAATGAAGGTGAGGAAGGTGACCATAAATTAAAGGACATTTTTCTTACATAAATAATACTATGTATTGAATCTCAAAAAAATATTTCTAGGCTTAGCCCATGTGACTCTTGGGGTGTGCCTTTTAACCACACATTATTTTTTTGTGAAGTGTTTGTTTATTTAAATAGATAAATTGCATTTTCATCAAATATATATATATTGAAAAGAAAAGGAATTGAAACCACACTTCTACGCACTAAGCACTAATATCTCGAAGAATAAGTTGAGGTCTATAAAGAATAAATATGATCCTAAAAGAGGGGTGCGTATATGATAAAATATTCATGTCAAGGACCAAACACCATGGTAGATCACCCCAAACTAGAATTAAGGAACTTGGTTAAGAGATTAAATATGATATAGTAAAAAAATCAGCCTCAGCAAACACTTTCTTGTACCCAAACATTATATTAATATTGAAAAGGTGAAGGTGTTAGCTAAAGAAGATGGCAATGTAAAAATAAACTTAAGGGAGGTTACTGAAATCATGGGACACCATCACTACTTTTCTTTTTCAAACTAAATAAATAAAAAGTAAAAAACAATCTTACTCAATGTATTTAAAGGAAAGTACAGACATTCTATTAATATATCATTTGATCCAAAATACATATGAACAGCCATCTAGAAGGTAGATTATGAATATTAAAAGAAAAGTTAATCATAATTGTATCCAAATAATTGTCTTAGTCAATTGGCACTTGGTCTTTTGGTGAAGCTAAAATCTACCAAAAATCAAGTCGAGTACAAAGACTTGTTGCTCTTAAGAGACATGGCCAAGATCATACCTTGGACAAATTTGACATAATGAATACCCCTCAAATCTTGGCTCTAAATCAACTGAGATGATAATTCATCCACCCAACACCCAGTACAAAAATGAAATTATAAGATGTTTCAAATATAAATGTTTTAAATGTTACTCTTTAAAAATCTCAAATCATTAATTGCACTTCAAAGTTAAGAAAACTCCACTAACCAACGATACACACCAACCTCACTTTGTAAAAACCCAATGAGATTTTTTTCTATTTACTTTTCATCTAGTTTAATATTTGTACCCTCAAGCTTTCACGTCATAACCAGGCTCAATAATAAACTGCGCATTGAGTATCCACCCACACCAAGTGTTGGGTAATCTAAATCTTTATCGATGACTCTAACAGCAAATATCAAATAATTTAAAACTTGTTACAGTACGCAACCGGTATCAAATGATCGCATTTTTTTTGTGAGGCAGTCTATTTTTAATCATTGCCACCTTCCTATATTGTTTCACCTAGTATCATAAATTCTTCATTTAGCAAAGGGGTAGTATTAAGTTGTCTATACTTTTTCCTCGTAGATAGTGGCTCCGCTTTTGTGGATGGTGTCTTGGAAATGGGAATATCAAGATGTGACCCATCCACCCTATCCAAGCTATGATATGCCAGTCTGGAATGTGTGTTTAGTAATCCTTGATAACAGATCAAAGCTAGATAAGTTGAGCTTATCCAAGCACAACCAACTATCAAGACACATTATAAATATGTATCCACTGTATAATTTGTTATTTTGTTTCCTCCTGGTTTTAACTACTCAAACCAAAAAAAGCCTCTGTGAGAAGCCCCTGGCCCCCTAGCCTTATAGAGCAATTTATATCAATTTCTTTACTACCAGGACTCTTAACAGTGTATTTTTTTGTTCTATAGTATGAAAAGCTAGCAGTCCCTGCTGTTTCAGACTCTTGTACAGCTAGAGACCTACGAAACTTAAAAATACATTAATATATGGGGTACTTACTATTAAAAGATATTACCAAACTTTTTAGCTTCAATCAACTCAAGGATTATTTGTGGGTAAACTTCTATCCTTAGCAGGACTACCATCATATGGGTTTTAATTAACTCCAAAGAAACTGGACATAGTCAAACAAGCGCTATCACAATATCCTGCTAAGGCAATAAAATAAATCTGCCCCAATTAAGAAAACTATATAATCGATGATACCAGCACAAAGAGCAAACAAATTGAGGTCTTGGCCTTCTTATCAAATCGTAGGAATAGCTGAACATGAACCAACCGTGAAAATATAGGATAATCTGCAGCAAGAAGTTTTTGTATAAAATGATGTAATTTTCCTTAGCCTCTTTCCAAGAACAACCAATTGTTATAATATACCTGTTCTGTTCTTTGCCAGCTTAGAAAGCAAATTGTATGTCCATATTGTACACTAATTGATAATTCTTAAATTTGAATTGAATTTCAGCAGACAGTATTCTCAACAAATAATAGGTTCAAATATGAGAAACCCCTAGTTGAAATGCTTGTGCTAGGTTGGTTGTAAATCATGTTTTTCCCATGATTGATGATATTGATGATACTATGTTGAAGAACAGATCAATTCTGACAAACAACTTCAAAACATTTACATACTAGACAATTATGAAATGGAAAGCCTCTTTTCAGTACAGAATGCTCTGTAATGAGATTTGGAGGATGCAAGAATAAAAATGAACAGTCCCAAACCTGGAAATCATCATTTTAAAAGCATGCCCACCTAAAAAGCATTAAGAATTCATAAAATGAGAAGAAAACAACTTGAATCTAGAGCACAGAACAAATAACTGAAACAAGAACTCAGAAAATGATCCCCTAGAATCCTTGTTTCTAATAAAACAAACTAAAATTATAAGCATGCTTTTACATAGTCATTATTTTACTCTTATGATCTTAATGCATACCAGTTGAATAACATGGCAGACAAAACTTAGAATAAATGGGCCCAATTTGAATAAAGAGGAATTAAGATGGGCAAAATTTAGAATAAATAGGCCCAACTTGAATAAAGTGGAATGAAGATGAATGCCACTGAATCAAAGAAATCACCATTTCTTGACCAGAATTCACCATGTGAGTATTTTTATAAATAATCCATAAGAGTACTAATGAAACACAAATAGTAAGCACATTCTAAAAGACCAAGCAGAACCCTCTCATTGCTAGTTTGCCTAAAACATGTGTAGCCTACAACCACTGACAGCAAATTTACCATCTACGGAGAAAATATGCCTCTACTTGCTTCAGAATTTGCAGGCAGCAACTACAACACTCAGAACTAGGTTTTAGCTCCATTTAGCTATTTGCAGAAGAACCTGCAACCAGCTCGTACTGGCTTGATCTCACTTACTGGATGACAACAAAACTGGATATGAACTACCTGAGATGTTTCCTTACATCAAGACAATTTTTCAAAACAAAGTAATATAAACTCGGCCATATGTCACTATATATGGTCCTTCCTTAGGGCACCATCACATGAAATCGTCTTCCAACTCCTGAAGAGACTTACTCCCTGATGCAATATCCTTATTGGAAGTCATTTTCTCTGCAACCATAAGCCCTTTGTAGCTTCTTATTTCTGCCTGTTTCTCTTTTTCAAGACGATCCAACTCCTCACGCCGTTTCTGCAAGAATAAAACCCAGTAAGACTAGATTAAATGCATTGCAGGATTTGCCTGAATTTACATTACATAACCATACCATAAAGTACAGAACTGACTGCCATACTATTGAACAATAATAGACTTAGCATACCAACAACTGTTATATGAACAAATTCACTGTCACCAGCCTACTGATTAAAAATTAGACAATTTTTACAATGCACTGGAAACAATTTACTGTTAAAATTCCCAGATGCTTCTTTGGAGTACTGCTGAGAACACACGGTCCAACACTACCCTATGTTCATTTCTTTTTTTCCAAATTATAATTAAGGAATGTATTAATTATAAAAAGAAAAGCAAACCTTTTCCCTAAGCTGAACTTTTCTTTCTGCTCTTTCTGCAGCATTCATAGCTTCTCGTTCAGCTGCAAAAATAAAATAAGTAAACAAATTTTTAAATTGCATATAAACCACACGTAAATGCAGGAGAAAATAAGCCCACCAAAAACAATTTGTGACAGAAGTGAATTTAACAGCACAGAATTTAATCCATCTCCTTGTGGTATGAAACCCTTTTTTTATATTGATATACTTTGCAGACAAATTTAAATCATATAAAATGCCATGGATAGAACATCTAACCAGTACATACTGTACATGGTAGTGTGACCAAATAAACAAACCTTTCAAGTCAGGCTTCCGCTCAACTTTTGTTTTATTCAAGCGATTCACGATTTCATTGATACGCTTCTCAACTCTGACAGTTCTGACCTGAATGTGTCAAGAGAAAAGATGATAATTCATGCCAAGGTTCAACCTGAATCAACTATTTGTGTTCTACAATAAACAAACACAACTAGCAAGAGTTCATGCTTCAAGCCTTCTAAAATAGATACCACATACTACATGCATGATGGAACTTCACAAGAAGTAGAAAATAATTGCAGATCTCACATAATTAAACTACACCTGGAGAATTATGCTAGATAAGAAACAAAAGACAACTACTCATATGGTTCTCAATATCATCTGATGAAGTACAAAAGAGAAACATCTATAAATCAAGTTTCCACAAATTTTAAGATGTCCAAGAGATTCTCTTTAAAGAACTGAAAAACATAGTTGACAAGTATCAGTTTGCCTGAGTAAGCAGAATCTCATGGGAAGAAATTAGAATAGAATCCTTGACTCAAGAATCACAATGGAAATTCATTCAGACTATTTGGAAGGACATGAGGACTAATACTTTTAAGCTGATCTCCTATCTTAGTTGAGCATTTCCTCCGTGGACAACATAGATCCTCAATTCTAATTTGGAGAATGGTGTGGGTTTGTAGATTTGATATCTCAAGGATAATGTTAAAACACCATTAGTTAGTCTAAGCATATTCAGTTCCTAATAATAGCAAGGTTACATCTTCTGGATATGAATTTGGAGGCTCATGGCTGTTTGAGGAATTATTCCATTCCCAGGCAGTAAAGTAAATATGCGGTCAAAGAGAGAGTTTTCAGAAGACTGGCTAATTTATCTTCTTCAAATCAGACACTCTTGTCTCTATTGCACAATAATCTTTTTGTAGCAAGTTTGCATGGGTGCACGGGTAAGGAAGCACCTGGTGAGAACCCTCAAAACTTGGGTATGCAGGTGTCCCAGAGTGGAGATAGTAGATGCATATGGTGCTGACCACCCAAAGCATGGATATGCTGTTATCTTAAATCTGAAAGATCAAAATTGAAAGCTGAAATTTGAAACAGAAGATCATCACAGGACTTGGTAGATCAGCTATATCATATCTATTTATATAAATGAATGTACCCAAATAAGTCACAATCCACTCACAAACTAATATGCAAATTGTTCAGCAACTATTTGTTAAAATTCCTCTGTTACTACATTAAATCTTGGCAATACTGGTTTCAGATGCACTACGAATGTAACAGCTGGTTGGAATGTAATGTAACAATAATATGCTTTAGGGTTTTAATGAAATATGTTTTATTACATTGATCTTCTAAAGGGGTACATCTGAAATTAGATGAAATGCACTATGCCTGGGGCACTTTAGGCTGCATTGGGTACAGATCTGGGTGCAGTCAGAATTTGGTAGATAACTGCACCCCAACAATACTGATTTTTAGGCCTTGCATACATAGTGTGGAAGAGGAATCTAGATTGTGGTTTTTATCATTTTCTCAAATGGAGGTGCCTCCTTTGCTTAGGATTCAGATTGCATTTTATATTTTGTGATATAGAAGAGATCCCTCTTTCTCTATCAGGATTGGAAAAACCTCACTATGACTTATTCATTCCTATGATATGGGGGAACTGAAGGAACTAGCAGCTTATTACCTTCACTATTACAATATTGTTGCAAACATGATATGCAGAATTGACAGCTAGAAAGAGAAGATGACCATGAAAATGCAACATCTCGGAGTTTGACTGCACAGAAAGGAGATGGCTCTTAATACAGACTCAACTAGGAGTCCAAGAGTATGTAAAGATGGGGAAGAAAAGTATATCAACTGTGCCCCTTATTATCTGCAAGCAACTCGTATGGCATAAGGAATCAAGGTTAAGTAGTAGACAACTAAAAAATAAACTCTCTCATAGTAAACCCATCCTGTCTTCAAGAAAACCCACAATCACTATCCCAAACTTTCCTGTAGGTACATTAATTATCTCAGATGTTAGATTCCACATTTGATAACGACAGAAGCCAGGATCAACCATTGGGCATAGAAGCAATACTTTTTCTTGGGATTGTCTCGGCAAACCAAAAGATAAAGATTATTTCAATTAATTGGGAAAAACATGGGAAATCAAAAAAATGCTGTAAAATTCATAAATATATATAAAAAATGCTATTTTTAAAATTTCATGCCAAATCAGGATAATAGTAATTTTGCAGATAAAATTACAATTAAATTGTGATTTTTTTCCAGTTTTTTGTGCCTTGGGATTAATGCTCAAGTACGAAGAAAAACTGCAATCCGGTTCAGATCAGATTACTGAACCTGCCAACTGCAGATTGCACTTATTTTCGCAATTTTTTTCCACATTAGCATTGGGTGACTTGTGAAGAAAATTCAGCTTCAAAGGGACACATACAGAGATATTCTGTTTAATATATGGATAAATATAAAAGCCTCACGAGGGGCAGACATCCTCCCAACTAAAACCCACAAATACATAAGTGCTTGCAGGGTGATATCAAGTTATCAACTGGCAGATTCAAAAATACAGCCAAGATTTGTTACCATTCAAACCATGGCACAAGATGACAACAAACACTATAGCAAATAACAAGGAGAACTAACATGCTTTTGTTAACCTTCTTAAAGCAAGAAAACAACATCATTTCTAAAACAATGCAAGATTTCAAGGCTACCAAAGGAATCAAGTTTCACAAAAGATAGTAAAAGTTACTTACATTCTTGGGGTTATGGAAGCCAACTTGCCCAACATCCATGGATGCAGTTTTCCGTAAATTGGACCAAGGAGTATACACAACATCAAGATTGTTGGTTTTATTTCCTGCAGAAAAATGTCATTTTTAAGGTTATAAATGCAACAAATGGAAGAATTTATCTTAGATATAGGGATATAACATAAAAGAAAACCACAGCACACACATGCCTTGAATGGAGTTTGCCTTCACTAGTTGCGCACAATCTTCCAGAAGTGGTTCTGTAATATCATCTATTGTCTGGCCCTTGTGCATTCTCACATATACGTGTGCTGAAGATAGCTTATCCACATGGAACCTGCAGAGAGACATCCAGGATATAAATCTTCAAATGTACCAAATAAAAACAAATGTCATTTCCCTGCATAAGGCAATGATCACACAATCATAAACATTACAAACAAATAATTAATAAAAGGACTTTTGTATTTGGACATTGTTTACATGCTTGTATTAGTATATGATTGTGATGAAAGCAATCACACTTACCACATCTATTACACCTTGGAGATTATCCATTAAACAACTCGCTGATTGACATTTCTATCTAAACTGTATGCCTTGGGAATGATTCATAATATTTCTCAGACACATTTGTATCTATATCTTACACCCTGATAGAACTTCCCAATACAGCTTCTTTCTGATGGACATTTCTTTCTAGATTTACTCCATAACATCACCTCATCAGACACAAATGACCAATTTTGAAATTTCTAGAGGACTTTCTGCATGATAAAGGAATATTTTGAAGGTGAATATGATAGTGTTTTTGGTTTAAAATCAAATAAATATTGCACAAATGAGAAATAAGTGCTTCGAGTTGGAACCTTTAAAAAAATTAGTGCTATAAGTGAGGATGGCTAACTCAGTAACAACATGAAACTCTGGGGAAGATTTCTTAAGAAAATTGAGAATTGGAAAGAAAAATTATTTTAGGCAGCAAAACTTCTAGAAACTCTTAGAAATAGTACTGGGGGCTTCTAGTAACTTCCAAAAATCAAAAACAGTCAGTAATGCTTATTGGCATGTTGGAAATATTTCTTAAAAGTTCAAGCCCTTCTCAAGAAGAGTTGAGGACAGGGAAACATTCCAAAATCTTGGAAACAGCTTCTAAGATACAGAGACCAAATTCATATCAAAATGATCTGGCATAAACCCTACTGGTCTTGTTCACCGGTTATATGGCCCATTATCATATGGGATACAAAAAAGCAAGGTTAGGTGTGAATTGTGGGTGAGTTTTGATGGCGTCGATAGTCCTTAGACAAAGCTTCTTAGAAAAAAAAGCTCCCTGTATACTATTGTGGGGTTAGCATTCCCCACCTGTGCCAGCAAAAACAGAAGATTAATTTTAAAAGATTTTCAATTACGACTAAAGAATCCTTTCATGCTTACTTCAGAGTTAAAACTTTAAAAAAAATCCAAAGGACTAGCCCTACAAAACAAGGGCACACACTACTTCTGAACTTCTGGGGGCTCTTTCTGGAAACTACTGTAGTTCCATTGATTAATTAATGGAAAGGATAAGCAATGCTTTCATTTTTTTAAACCCCTTCTATTCTCCCTCCACTCTTTCCTACACAACAGATTCCCCAATTGGGTTTTCAGTTGCATCCAAAATTGGGCTAATCATATTCAGAATATATAGAATAGCATGTTTGGAATAGAAAAATACAATTAGGTTTGTGAATAGAACTTTTAGCATCAAATATTTTAAACATATGCAACCAGTTCTTAATCTGAAAACTCACGTGCCATGTGACTAATGCAAAGGTTAACTTCTATTCGAAAGCACAAGCCATTAAAATGTACATTTAATAAAAGTACCCAATACATCATGGTCTTAAGAACAGTATCTAATCCAACACAGTTTTAATAAAAAAATATCGAATACAAAATGGTTTTAGCCATGATTTAACAGTACAAGGCATGGTTTATAGAAGGAGAACAAGAGTTAACTTCTATTCGACTAAAAATTATAACCCATAAACACAAGCCATCAAAATGTACATATAATAACAGTATCCAATACAACATGGTTTTCAGAACAATTACTAATCCAACACAGTTTTAATAAAATGTATCGATTACAACATGGTTTTCGCCATGATTTGACAGAACAAGGCATGGTTTATAGAAGGAGAACTCGAAATAACATATAAAGGAAAAAATATATATAGCATACCAAATATCCTCGGGAATGCCATATTTGATGAGCTCTTCATTTTCATGTTTGTCAAGACCCATGTAAATGGTGTAATCTCCTGCCTCAGGTCTGGCCTTGAAATAAAACACCATCTTGATTGACTTTGCTACAAAAAGAGAAAAAGAAAACAAATCCACCTGGAGAATGAATTCAAATATTTTCTCACACCCAAATTGCTCTTCTTCCTTGGAATTTATAGGACACCCAGATGAGAATTGGATGCCAACAAGCTGATTCTGTCCTATACAATTTGTGGGCTGAGAGGGATTTGGCCCAAAAAATATATATTCTGATTCATAAAGCTTAATCCGAATAATAGGTTCAGGTCCTATCTCCCTCAAGGGTCAAAGAAAACAAATACTCCCACCTTATTCTAAACCTCTGGTTTCCTAGCGCCTACGTTAATTAGGAAAGAATAACTTAGCGAATCCAGGGAACAATACAATGTACCATGCCGAGATTTTGAAAGTTATATCTCGAGAAAACTATGAATCAATGGTCAGGATCTGCTCCTACAACTTTGGGGCACGTCGGCGCCCTCGATGCCAATGCAATTCTTATAGCCTTGAGGATTATTGATAAATTAATCTTGCTACCAAAAGATTTCAGGTTGGTTTAAATCTTGAGAATAGGAAGCATGTTATTAAATACCAATGAATATATGAATCTTTGGTACCAAAACATTATACATCACAGAGAATTTGAGAATATGATGACCATATATTCTCCATGCTTAAAAAGGGTATACCTTAGAAGGTTTAGGGTAGGAAATTCAAAAGAAATGATGGGCACAGTGGAAATGAAGAGAAAGATACACGAGGAAGATTGTGATGTTTATGCTAGAATTTTAAAACTTTTAATCCCCACTTCATATAGGTTAGGGTTGCATGCAAATATTTGAAGGGACCCAACTATAGTGTGTTGGTTTACACCTGTAAATAAAATATTCGAAGTGAACATTTGACCATGGGGGAAATGAGATTTATCTAAATGTTTAGGTAGAATGGTGGGTCGGCATGTTTGTTTGTGGGGCGACCAACATTTTGAAGCACATTGTAATTCTTAGGGAAAAGAGTAATCTTAATAAAGGAAGAAAGGATAAAACTTTAATCGGATCAATTCCTTGATTCTTAAAAGGAGTTGGAATTGATTAATCTAAATATACATTTCAGTAATTGAGATATAGAAATAAAAATGTTGAGAAGGATATATAGAGTTTATTTGGTATTTGTGGTGTTTTTGAATTTGATTTATCTGGATTAGTGATAAGGGGCATGAGATGGAAGTATTCTAAAACTTCTAATGCCTCAAACTAGGTTGTGCCTATAGTCTAATCTTGGGATGCTTTGCTCCCATGTAATATTGTCCACTTTTAAATTTTACCTTTAGGACCAACAGATGTTTGCCTATGTTTATATCTACATCTAAAAAACGAATAGTGTTGAAAGGCACTTTTGGGGTTTTGTTATTGACAAAGAGAAGATTATTAACTTTTTTAGTAGCAGTCAATCCCCATGATTGATGCAATAAGATCAAAAACGAGTGCAAACAAAGAATGTTGATGTAAGTTAGATTGAGAAACTAATATTGATTTGAGATTAATACCACAAATGATGTTCTAAATGTGGATGCAAGATGCTCTCGTTTGAGGATTAAAATAATCTAAGATGATGTCCTTAAATACAAGTCCTAAACAAATAACTTGAGACATTTGACACACAAGCTAATGAGTAACAATTGTATTCCTAGAAATTCAACCTAAGAAAACAAGATATTTGAAATTTAAAATTGAAGAACCAAATCACATGGGTGGCCTAATTCATGGAAGTAGAGCCCTACATAATTGAATCAATCCTCTTCTACAGCATGTATGAGTGATGGGTTTAGGATTAGGGTCAGTTGGTGCACCAAAAGAGTTAAATTGGGTGCTAAGACCATGCATTTACGACATCCACACAAAGTGGTGTAAAATGAAAGCACAAAAGTGCAAAGTATGCACTTTTGTCTTCTACATTTTTCCCCTACTTTGGTTTGTGTGTAAATCTATATGAGCATACAAACATGCTAAAATAGAAATTAAAGAAATAAATAGTCATAAAAAAGGATATAGATTTTCTAGAATATGGAATATGAGCCAATTGGAACAAGCATATGCTCCCTTTCTTCTCAATATAAAGTGGGCATCCATCAGGGCTATTATACCATCAAAGGAAAAGCAACAAACTATAAAAATTACATAAAATGAGAATAGAATTAGTAATAATATGCCCCACTCAAATTATGTGTATTACAAGGGATTGCCTATAAATCAAGGAGAAAAGAAAATACAAAATGAAATATAGAAAGTGTGAATGAAAGATAAAAGAAATTGAGTATCGAATGTGTACATGGTATATGCTAACATGTGTGTGCAATTAATGTGTTTTAGAAATCAATGCCCCCATGGAACTATCCTCTATGATGTCATAATGCACAAGTGGTGATGATGATGATGTATGATCATGAAGTATCTCTCTATGAAAAAAGTGGTGAACAAAACTAGCAATTTTGATATTATCTTTAGAGAAGCAAGTTGGGATGTTGTTACTTGTGTTAGATGCACTTACTTTTGATATTTGTGAATGGTTGTTTCTTTGTTAGTACTTTGATCATTATCATGAGAATGTATAACTAAAGTTGTATCCTTTGTAATTTTTATCACATTGAATCTCTTGAGGTACACTTGCTTCTATTGTAATATTCATTGGAACTCTAGGGTTAGTCATCATACCACTACATGGTGTGCCATCGATGCTTACATGCATGTAAATTTTTCTTTGATTCTCATCATGTTTGAACTCTTCATTTTTAATGTTGATGTTGGATGTGCTAGATGTAACCTTACATTTTTCAACAAAACCTATATGTAAATAAATTATAATATTTTTGGGAAAAATTGTGTAAGAATTTTTGAATCAACGTTTCAGATCATACTCCATGATCCATCATCAAGATGAGGCAAAAACTTGTAAGTTAGATTGCAATACCAAGTTCTTTAAAAGGAGGGAGAGGGGAAGGAGGTTGCAGAAACCTATAGTCTTAGGGGGACACCTAATAAAAACAATAGCAAAAGAGCAAAAACAAAAAATAACATCAAAATAAATATGTTAGAATAAAAGGATTATGAAAGATAAAGATAAAGAACACATATTTTAATTATTTTAGAATGAGAAAATTTCGTGTATTATTATATTATAAGCTTTATAATTGAACTAATTTAAAAACAATTTATTATAAATAACATTATAAGAGTTGAATGGTTTAGGCATGTTATAAATAAATATTGAAACAAATGAGAAAATTATTAAAAGGTTATAAAAATTATATTATATTATAATATTTAGAAACTCTACTTGTAAATGTTATAATAATTGTTGTAAAAACTTATTCTCTTAATTAAATTATCATAAGTTTAATTAGAAGAGCTTATTATAATAAATATTATGAATTCTATTTATAAATATTATAGATTAAATTTCTTAGAGACAAAATACTAAATGTCACAATAGTTTTTTAAAAAAAGAGATGATGTATTTATAAATTGTTTATAATAAATCAACACGTTATTTATGCTTATTAAAATAGTAAGGACAAAGCGCACAGAGAGAAGAGCTTTCTGGAATAATAGAGTGTAAAATGATAGCTTCAAACCCTAGCAACCAAAGAGGAGTTCGCTATGGAAAATGCTCCAATGAGACTAAAATCCATAGCCAAGTAGGTTAGAGGAGACCCTAGAGTTGAATCAACTGCCATTGCAAAAGAAAACCATGAAAATGAGTATATTAGGGGTGTAGAGGACATGGATCTTTCACTCAATCTGGAGGGCAAAAATAGTGGTGTGAATATCACAAAAAAGGAAAAAAAGTTTTAACAAAGATTTGGGTTATATTAGAGAGATGGTGATAGATAACAAACAAGATCCAAATAATATGGGAGATAAACCAAATGAATCAATGCTAGAAGAACTTCTGCACAATGAATTAGGTAAAACCTTAAAATCTGTTATGTCAGAAAATGTCTCCCTGGACTTTTCCCTCCTAGGTTTAGCTTCGGGTCCCTTGTTTTGCATCATACATGTTAATTTTGACTCCCGAAAGAAAATGGCCTGAAACCCATGTCACATGGGGCATGAAGGACATTGTGGCACTTAACCTTGCCTTGAAAAAGGGCATGTGGACATGGGTGCTAGCACCCTTGTCCTGCCCTATTTCAAGCAGGTCCCAAATTTGAATGTCGATTTGGTGACCATTAATTAGGTCCCATGCCAACATCTTAAGTTTGAATTACGAAATTCTTAACGGGAATGTGTGTTATTGCAAATATAAGCATGTTTAGGGTTTCATTTGCAAACTAGAAGATGATTGTGAACTTTTGGCTAACTTATGATTTTAAAGCATTCAAGATATTCATTATTGCAAAGCAAAGCATTGTTATTGTGTTCGTGATTGCAGATTTAGCTTTATCTTCTCATGTGTTGAAGAGCCTTCATCTATGTGAGATCTACACCTTCAAGGTGATATCTATTTGAATCATTTATCAATTTATTTTGCCTCTATCACGCAGGGATACGCACTCTTTATCTGGCAACAGTGTTCAAAAGACTTAAATGTCTCCCCGGGGCTTGACTAAGGCAAGCCTCTAAATACCACAACCCCCAACTACTCTCCTTGTGATTGCAAGTTATAAGTGTTGCATCTTGACGGAGTGGAGTTGTAGGGAATAGTAAGACAGTGTACAGATTCTAGATCCCTGAAGAAAAGCACTGCTCGGACTCGGGCACCAATGCCAGTGTCCTCCAAGGTTGAAAACACAGAAACAATTATGACAGTGACAATCAACATCTGAAGAGATTTTGGTATCCTAAAAATCACCCTGCCTTGGACTCGGGCTCAAGTGTTAGTGTCCTTCGCATCTCCCAGGATAGAAACGGAAAGTACAGTGAACATCAGTGTCGGAAGGAGATCAGGATTCCACAAAGAAAATACCACATTAGACTTGGGTGATAATGCCAGTGTCCTCAACCATTCCCCATCCCAAACTTCAAAAAAAGTTCAGTTATTAATCTCTGCCTACTATCTTGGTCTACAAGCATTTGTTGTAATTCATCATTTTACTTATTGTTTTGCATAATTAGGGTTTTAAGGGTATTTGAGCATTAAACTGGTACATTAATTGATAATTTCTAAATTTTCACATCATTCCAAGTGACAGCCTAACCTGTAGGTGAATCCTCTTGCAAAAGTTTGATTCAACTCGGTTGATATGTCCTTGAATATTTGTAGTGAAAGGAGGATTTAACCCTTGTATTCATTTCTGCCTTTTCGCCACTAAACATTTTGGTGAACCCATGATTATTTGAATTTTGCACTTTACTGAGTGTTGTACTCTAGATTTGCATTCATTCATTTTATTGCATTTGAAAATTTACAAAAAAAATTGAAAATTTTGAAAAAAAATGAAAATTTTGAAAAAAAATGAAAATTTTGAAAAAATTGGCATCTTAGGTTTGCATTTTGGCATAATTTGCATTAATCCAATTTAATTCTATTTAATTTCTATTATTTTCATTAGATCTGATTTAAATTGCACAAATTCACCTTATTTTATTCATTTGCATTGCATTTCCATACTTAATTTGTTAAAAATTGCTTGAAATTATGCATTTTTCATAAAAACCTAGTTTTGCATTAGCTAGGGTTTGTAGTTAAAATCTTGTTTCAGATTTTACTACCCTTTTCAAACACTCATTTAGGACTAATTTCTAATTGTAGTGTTTCATCATAGTGTCCTTTTTACAAAAATTCATGTCTAGGGTTTGAAAACCTTGCATTTTCACTAGATTTGGCCTTGTCATCTCTCTACAATTGCATTACAGGTGTGTTGTGAAGGATATTGTTGCATTATTGGATTGATATTTAGCATATTATTTTCTACCCCTCTTAAAATTCTTCACAACACCTTTTCTTTTAGTCATTTGGATTGAAAATTTGTGAAAAAAATGAAAAATCAAGCATTTTTAGATCATAAGCATACATAGTTTTGCATTTGTTCCTTGCACAAGCATTGAAAATCTTTTAAAATCTGATTTTGCATACATTTGAATACATATACACATGGCTTATAATTGCAACAACAATGCTAGGCTTCCCCCTAGGCCTTATTTGAAAAGAAGGAGCCCTGAACTTGAAATTACATTTACACCTCATGACAAAACATTTGTAGACAATGAAGGACCTCTTTACATTACTATGAAAATAATGGAGATTCCGGTGAATGGTACACTTATAGATCCTAATTACATGACTAATGTGATAATGGAAGAGTTTCTCCTTGCACATAATTTGACACAAGACTCCTACAAACCTTCAGATATAAGGATTAAGACACATAATGGAGCTTTAATGCCTACCTTTGGGAAGATAACTTTATTGGTTACAACTTCTGATGAATCTATGGATCAAGTATTTGAGGTTATCCCTTTATCTGACCTCTTCCGTGTAAAACTAGGACACCCATGGTTAAAATCTATGAACGTTGTCCCCTCAACTATTCACAATTGCATAAAATTTCATTTACATGGACAAGTGCGTACTATTTGATGTAATACATATAAACCTTTGACAATGGACAACAACTTTACTCTTGATTACTTTTGGCTACAACCTGATAGAGACCTTGAGCCATGAAGAGATCACTCTTTCCTACAATATCGACAATGCAAAGCAAAACTTATATCTAGAGTGGTCGGGCCTCCTATGCAAACAACAAGAGACAAACAACCTGCATTAGAACTTCCTAGAGGACAAAACGAAATAAGAATAAACCAAGATTTTTATGACTACAATGAAATAATTGATGTGATAGAAGTGGATAAGGAAAAGTTTCATAACTCACCTCGTCCACGGAGAAATGGTATCTATGTTGAGGTTCCTCCCCCATCATCCTTACAAGGATCGGGAGGCATTCATCAAGAACAAAACACTTCATCAAGACAAATGAGATTTGAACATGGTGCTTCCTCCTCTAACATGCAAAAACCTATGGAAAAACATAACAATACTTTTGAAAATATAAGCAACAAGACAAAAATAAACGGACAAGCAAGAGAAAGAAGGAGAAGAAGACAAGATTTTGCCCAACAAAAGGCACCTCAACAAGAAAACATTTCACCTAACATTGAATCAAACCAAAATGAACTTAACACTAAACAAATTGAAAAAAAGAATAAAACTTGGGCTATAGTACCTTATGAACCTCTTTCCTCTAGCATTTGAGATTGGGAAGATGATGACTTACTCGATGATGACCGCTAGTCCGGTTGTCTCTACAAGTAAGTATTTCTAACCCTTTACCTTTGTGTTGTGTTTCCCCTGTGATGTGTTATATGTTGTTTAGAGCTCCTTGGATGACCCTTGGTACTCTTGTAAGGTCAAGGATATCGGGAGACCACCTCTGTTGTGACCCTTCTTCTATTTGTATCATCATTCTTCTATATTGCCTCTCCTCTATTTTTCATTGTTGTGTGTTGCATCCTAGGGGCATAGTGTTGCGGTTGGTGACCTAGGGGCACCTTCCTACATGACCACCTTAGGGCACTTGTTTCTCCTCTCTTGATTTATTGATTACCTTCCTCTAGTGGTTCTATCTAGCTGGCGGATGATGAAAAACAAATAAGATTGTTACTAACCATGTGTCCCTTCAGCGAGTAAGCAAAAATGGCCCTAGTCCACACATGACGATGGGGTTGATATATATTATCCGACGCTTGGCTAGTAGAATCACTCCATGTGATAGTTTGATGATGTCTTATCACACTAACAAACCATAACAATATTGCTGCTCTGTGCACTTTGTTTATCTTGGATCTCGCCTTGCTTACACTCAGTTCTGGGATCTCTGCAGTATAGCCCCATGGTTATACTCGGGTTTCGAATCCATAGTATAACCTTGGCTTTTGATATGATTATACATATGCATTTTTTTGATCATGTGATGTGGTTGTTATCTTAGAGAAAGATTTATAACCCCTCTTCTTGCAAGATATTGTGTGTTTGTGGGAACATTCGGCGATTGTAAAGTGCATGTCACTTCTAGGGGCATGGGCTTTGTGAAAGCTCTTGTTCCCTTGTGTGTTTTCCTCCTACCTTAACGTGCTTGATATCAATACACGATATCAACCACCTTAAGGTGGGGGCATATATAAGGTAAGTTGTCTGATGATTTTGGTACTAACAAAGCGTGTTTGTAAGCTCTATGCGGAGGTGGGATGTTGTATCTTTGTGCGAGTGCACATCTTTATTTTATATTGCAATGAGAAAGCCCTCTACGAAGGCAGGATATCGTATCTCTTGAGCTAGTGTGTATCCTTTTATTTTAAGCCCTCTGCAGAGGCGAGGATGGTGTATCTCTTAAGCTAGTGCATATCCTTTTTATTCTAAAAGTCCTCTGAGTAGGCAGGGTTGGTGTGTCCTCCCTTAAGCGTGTCTTTGGCAATTGTTGTGGCGAAACCCAACCATCAGGTGTGCCTGTAATGTGCCTAAGATGCTGGTGAACCTAGAAATAGGTTCCTTCCATCACTTGTTTGTTGTGTTTTCTCTGTGTCTTCCATGTGTGTTTTCTCTCTTGTATGGCATGTTTGTTCCCAAGCATAGTCTAAAGACGTGTGGTGATGAGTCCCTCCTATACTTTGGGATTTGTATGGCATGTTTGTTCTCAAGTGTAGTCTAAAGACATGTGGTGATGAGTCCCTTCTACACTTTGAGATTTGTATTGTGTGTCTATTGCCCCATATGTAGTCTAAAGACGTGTGGTGATGGGTCCCTCCTACATTTTGGGTGGTGTGTTTACTTTCCATGTACTTGCATTTGCATTCATATATATGAAAATGAAAAGGAAATAATCACTGCATTCACTATATTCATTATGTTTTGTGTGTCTTCAATATTGTCTTCTCTGTGTTTTGTGTGACTGTAACTATCTTCTCCATGTTTTGTGTGCATGTTACTGTCTTCACTGTATTTGGCATGTCTATAATGTGTTTTCTCTAATGTCTACCTGAGACTGGGGCTAGAAATAGTTCCTCAATCTTTGTGTATGCATTATCTTTCAGTGCTTGGCGTGTTTACTATGTTTTTACCATACTTTAATGCATGTATGGGCCTTGCATTTATACATACATTGAAGTGGGGGCTAAATGTTATGTTGGAAAATGTCTCCCTGGACTTTCCCTCCTAAGTTTAGCTCCCGAGTCCCTTGTTTTGCATCATACATGTTAATTTTGACTCCCAGAAGAAAATGGCCTGAAACCCATGTCACATGGGGCATGAAGGACATTGTGGCACTTGGCCCTGCCTTGAAAAAGGACTTGTGGACATGAGCGCTAGCGCCCTTGTCTTGCCCTATTTCAGGCAGGTCCCAAATTTGAATGTCAGTTTGGTGACTGTTAATTAGGTCCCATGCCGACATCTTAAGTTTGAATTATGAAATTCTTAGCGGGAATGTGTGTTGTTGCATATATAAGCATGTTTAGGGTTTCATTTGCAAACTAGAAGATGATTGTGAACTTTTGGCTAACTTATGATTTTAGAGCATTCAAGATATTCATTGTTGCAAAGCAAAGCATTATTATTGTGTTCGTGATTATAGATTTAGCTTCATCTTCTCATGTGTTGAAGAGCCTTCATCTATGTGAGATCTACACCTCTGATGTGATATCTATTTGTGTTTGAATCATTTATAAATTTGTTTTGCCTCTATCCCGTAGGGATACGCACTCTTTATCTGACAACGGTGTTCGGAAGACTTGAATGTCTCTCCGAGGCTTGACTGAGGCAAGCCTCTAAACACCACAACCCCCAACCTGTATCCTTATGACTGTAGGTTACAGGTGTCCTATCTTGACGGATTGGAGTTGCAGGGAACAATAAGACAGTGTGCAGATTCTAGATCCCTAAAGAAAAGCACTACTCAGACTAGGGCGCCAATGCCAATGTCCTCCGAGGTTGAAAACACAGAAATAATTATAACAGTCACAATCAGCATCTGAAGAGATTTTGATAGCCTAAAAATCACCCTGCCTTGGACTCGGGCTCGAGTGCCAATGTCCTCCGCATCTCCTGGGATAGAAACGGAAAGTACAATGAACATCAGTGTCGGAAGGAGATTAGGATTCCACAAAGAAAATACCACATTGGACTTGGGCGCTAATGCCAGTGTCCCTGAGCATTCCGCATCCTGAACTTTGAAAAATGGTCAGTTATTAATCTCTGCCTACTATCTTGGTCTGCGAGCATTTGTCGTAATTCATCATTTTACTTACTATTTTGCAAAATTAGGTTTTTAAGGGTATTTGAGCATTAAATTGGTACATTAATTGATAATCTCTAAATTTCCACATTGTTCCAAGTGACAACCTAACCTGTAGGTGAATCCTCTTGCAAAAGTGTGATTCAACTCGGTTGATATGTCCTTGAATGTTTGTAGTGAAAGGAGGATTTAACCCTTGTATTCATTTCCCCCTTTTCACCACTAAACAAAATCATAGCTTCCTAATGATGCTATGGATGTTATTTCTGGATGTCAAACCCAAATTGTTATTCTATTCTTTCTAAGAGGCATACCTACTAAAACAATTTTTTATAAATGGGCCAAATTGAATTGGGAAAATCAAGTGGGAAATTGAAGCTAAGAGGTTTAGGGAAAGGGTATGTTTCTTGTATGTTCAAGTCAGTGGATCATGCACAAGTAGTTGTGCAATATGGCACATGGGTGATTTGTGGGCAAGTGTGTATCTTTAGGCTTGGAATTTTAATTTCCATCCTGAAGGCCTGTCTCACTCCCATTATCCCATGTGGATAGAGCTACCCTATCTTAATTTGGCCTCTAGACCATTCCTAAAGGATATTGTGGCTTAGTTGGGTAGATTTATTTGGTGCAAGCACAACTTTGATAAACTCTCTAGTTTAAGAGCCCACCCAAGGGTTTATGCAAAAATGGATTTGAATAGACCTTTGCTTGAGAATATTAAACTCATTGGCTCTAGTTTTGAATTAGATCAACCTTTAGTCTACCTAAATAAGCCCAATGCATGTTTTTATCAAAAAAAAGGCCACTTGATTCATGATTGTCCTATTTGAAGGAATATATTCACTCACCCACCCTTATCTCCTGCCCATTCAAATTTTCATGTTGCCCCCTCCTCTTAATCTTCCATTCCTTCTAATGCCCCGTCTTCTCCCCCTTCTTCAACTACACCTAAGGGCCCATCCCCTACATCCTCCACCCATAACAATCCACCTAATGCTCACTCTAATCCTCCTTCTTCCTATAAAGATGTGGTTATGACAGATGATTGGAGAATGGTTAGGAAGAGGACAGAACCTTCTAGTTCCTCTCCTCCTCCTATCATTCTTTTTCCATTTAGGGAGTGTTCCCCCTCTCTTTACCATTCCCCTCCTAGATCTCTTATTTGTGAATCCATTTCCCCTACACCTAATTCCCGTCAAAGATCTAGATCCCTTTCTATTGCCCCCAAAGATTGTGAGAACAACAAACAACTAGTTATTCTTGCCAATAGTTTTAGTGTCTTGACTCATGAAGATGATACTATTAACCCTCACCATGAACTATAGTTTACTCTCTTATAATGTAAGAGGAGTTACACTCCCTCATCGTAAGTTTAAAGTGAAAGAGGTAGTTATGAAATGGAAACCTGATATTTTATTCCTTTAGGAAGTTAAACTCAACAATAATAGACTTGAGGAATCTCTATGCAATATATGGAGAGATGTTGTTTTTCTTCATATATCCTGGATAGAGATGGTGGAGGAGGAGATGTTAGTGGGATTCTGTCATGGGTCTCAAAGCATGTCATTGATAAGGGTGAGGACCCTTTGCATAGTTGTGTTTGGGCCCTTACCATTATCACTAAACAACCCATTTGATTTTGTTCTATTTATGCATCTAACTATGTTAAAGAATAGATTGAGCTTTGGGATTGGATGTCTAAATACTATCTAATATGGATTGGATTATAGGTGGTGATTTTAATATGGTGGAACATCATCAAGATGGGAACTGGTCTAAGCATTTTAAACTCAACAACAAAGAGTTTGATAATTGGTTGTTTTATAGAAACTCACTGGGTGTAGTTGACCCCATCCATGATAAATTTACCAACCATTCTAAAAATTGATTTATAGGATCCAATTACAAATTAGGAGGTGACAAGAAATTAAGCAGGCTAGATAGGTTTTATCTATCCCCTATTTTAGTGATGGTCCATGATTCTTCTAGCATGTGTGTTTAGGTGGACTATTCTACTATGCTTTTGAATCATTATCCTATCTTTTGCACCATCTCTATGTCTCAAAATCATAATGTTACCTACCCACTCCCTTTCAAACTCAATATTTCTCATCTAAAGAATCATGTTTGTATGTCTGCCCTTGAAGGATCTGGAACTCTATACCTAAACTGTAAGAAGGGGATTTATGGATTGATTGGTGGTGTGTAGCCATTTCACAATGCACTAACTTCCTACATTCATTTAGCAAAAGAATGGCTTGGTAACATAAATGTAGGGAAAAATCACTACAAGGGAAACTTGAACATGCTAGGAAATAACTTAATGTTGATCCAAGTAACATCAAGCTACAAACTTCTATTGTTGCTATTGAGGATGAACTACTTGAACTTGAAAATGTTGAAATGCAACAAACAACTGAGAGGGGGGGTGAATCAATTGTCCCTAAAACTTTAAACACTTATGAACATCAACACATCAAACACTTATTTACTATTATTCAGATTTAACCATGAAAGCATGAAATAAGAAGCTCAACACAATAACACAGTCAACACATGAAACACCATATTTTTTTACGTGGAAAACCCTATAAGGGAAAAACCACGGTGGGTGTTAGCCCACAAAGATATATATGTTATAGCAATACCAAAAAATAGAGGCTCACTACCCAAAATGCTCACTGCCAAGGATTGGTGAACTGATTTGGTAGCATCTACTTCATGCCTGAGTTCAATTCCATTAAAGAATAATATATCACCTCTGCTCTACTCTTACACCTTCGCACATATCTTTTCATTTTTGCACTTCCACACACTTTTTGCAACTACATTACATGTTTTTATACAACTCATCAACCTTGGAATGTACATCAAGGTCAGCATTACATTCATCAACCGTTGGAGCAATCTCCAAGGTTGACATTACAAACATACATAGAAAATAGGTCTAGACCTAAACAATATTAGCTAAGGGAAAGATGTATGCAGATCACTTAACACCTTAGCTGGGACTCAAAAATAATCTTTCACGCCACAACATGCTTCCACAATCTTCTATGCATCTCCGCAAGTAGTAGAAACAACCAGGTCGGCCAAGACTAGTTTTATCATTAAGTCTTCTACGAACATTCTTCATCCATGATCTAAATTTTTCTTTACAGACCAATCCAAATCTAGGAACATGATCAGGAGGCATCCACAAGCACATTGTAATCACCAGGAACAACCGCACAATCTCTAACCACTCTATCAAGAAGATTCTTCAAACCGGAGCACATAAACAACACTGCCATCTATTGTCACAAGGAAAAGATCACTTGCAGACCACCAAATCATGAACCATTGAAGTTGAAGGCACTTAACATCATTACCAACTTGATTCCAGAACCGCAGACTATGAAACTTCAATGCGAAGGGATGCGAAGCATAATACAATCTTTTGTCACTAGTGCATACCCAGAAAAAGTAGTTTTTACTCTGGTGAACATAACTCACTCTAATCTCTATACCAGAGGCTCAAACTTGGAACATAGCATCTTTAGGCATGCCTCTAAATAACTACCAATCTGTAGACAAAGATGTTCATTCTATAGGAAATGTGGAGCAAACTGTTGGACTAATCTTCTGTAAACAAGGATACTCTACAATACACTATTTCCACTGCACCTCACTGTTTCCACCGGAGGAACTAATTTTCTCAATATCCTCAGCATCAGGATCACTTACTTATTATCTTCAACACTTGCATAGGCAAATACAAAGCATCTAACTCATAACAAAATAAGAGTACAGTTGACACCAATGAGAACATAGATATGTTGACATCGATGACAACACCGGTTAGGCACATACTTGCAATAGAAAATTATAGAGGACAAGGAGCAAAAGTAAGAGCAAGATTATAATGAATCAGAGGAGGAAACAAGGGCTCTAATTTTCTAAACTACGGGAACAATAAAGAAAAATCGGTGCTATAAGGGATGAATTTGATGTCCTTCATTAAACAGACCATTCTGATATATGTAAATTATTTTTAAAAAATTATGAGGAACTATTTAAAGATGATCAATGGAAGGATATTCAACAAGCCTTTCAAGAGATAGTCAAGGAACATATTCCTAATAAAATTGATCCTAATTATAGTCAGTTCTTGGATAGAATTATTTCCTTGGAGGAGTTGGAATATCCTCTTTTCTTTAGGGAACCTTATAAAAGTCCAAGTATTGATGGACTTCTAATGGAATTTTACTAGGTTGTGTGGTAGCATATCAAGGGTGACTTTTATTGTTTATACCTCAAAGCATTTGAGAAAGGATCTCTAGGTCTAGACATAAGTAAAGGATTAATTAATCCTCCCTAAATGGAAAAATGAAGACACCATTTCTAGTTGGTGCCCCATCACATTGCTTAACACTTTCTATAAAATCATCGCAAAAGCTTTGGCTATTAGGATTAAACCTGTGGTACAAGGCATTGTAAGAGCTGAACAAACTAGGTTTCTTGCTGGTAGAAATATTTTTGTTAATCTTATTCTAGCATGGGAAACTTGTGAATGGGCCCAACAAATGGGTCAAAATGTAATACTGATCAAACTTGACTTTGATAAGGCATATGACAGAATACATTGGAGCTTGTTCCTAACATGTTGTAATGGTTGGGCTTTGGTCCCAAGATTGGAGCACATGTCTAAATGATGTTTTGTGATGCTAATACTCAAATTATTATTAATAATTTGATGATAAACCCTTCCCATTACAACAATTCATTAGACAAGGATGTCCTTTAGCTTCATTTCTATATGTTCTCTTGGTAGACACCTTGGGTTATCTATTGCAAAAATCTAACAAAATGAAGCTTATAACAATAATCTCTATCCCTCACAATGTGGTTATCATTAATTTACATTATGTTGATGACAATTTATTGTTTTTACAAAATTCTGAAAAAAGATATCACCAATACCATGGACACTTTAGAGTTGTATTATGCAGTCTCGAGGTCTAAATCAACACACTATAAAAACTATTTTTTTGATGATTCAATTAGGGCCTACTCCTTAGTGGATTCCTTGGGAATCGAGACAACTTAAACATGGACAAACAACTAGGTATCCAAGGATACCTTTTGGTCTAGGGTTCTCTCTTTGATATGTGGAATTGGTTCCTTAACTCTGGAATCAAGAGTAAACTTTTCAGTTGGGCAAATAAAATCCTTTCTTTGGCAGGAAAAATCCAAGAAGCTAATAAAATATTCCTTGCCACTCATGTATACTACTCATCATATTGGATACCTTCCAAAAAAGGTTATGAGTGTTAGGGATTGCATGCAGAAGATATCAATTAAATGCAAATAAAGATTAAACAGAGGAATGAAAATACACAGAAATAATAACAGCGAGAGACAAGTTTTAACGTGGTTCACCCAAACTCGAGCTACATCCACCAACAGAGAGTCGAATACTATTATCCAATAAATCAAACTGATTGCAACTAGCAATCCTTGCAACTCAATACCGTTGCAAAATGCTAGAATACATCAACGAAAACCCTAACCCTTAGCCGCTATTATTAAGCCTTATGTCGGTTACAAAAATAGGGTTTTTTTATATCGACCAATAGAAAAATAACTCCTGACACCTTTATAAAATAATAAAAACTATTTAAAGTTTCGGGGGCGTTGCCCCTCGACCCCGCCCTATATCGCGATAGGGAGCACACCAGGGGCACTACCCCTTGTCCCCGTTAAATAATTTGGGGGGGAACCGCGCTGATAAAAGTGGGGTAAATTTAACATCTGAGTCTGATTAGGCTCCATATAGCAACAATCTCCCACTTGGAGACTGATCAGACTCCACACCGTATCATCTCCCACTTGGAGACTGATCATAACACTGCTGACCCTGTAGCTCCCACTGGAAATGAGCACCCTAGACTCTGATGTTCTGATTTTATTGTTTCTCAGTCTTGAAGACCAACCAAAGCTGAAGAGGAGCTCAGCTTCTCCCTTGTCACTGCCTTCGTAAACATATCCACTAGATTTTCATTTGTATGTATCTTTTCTAGCATTAAATGACCATCATCTAACACCAACAGGATGAAGTGATACCTAAGCTGTATGTGTTTGGTCTTTGAATGAAAGGCAGAATTCTTTGTAAGATGTATGACACTTTGACTGTCTATATACAAAGAACTGTTAGCCTATTGTTTGCCCAATTCTTCCATGAAATATTATAGCCATATCATCTCCTTGCTTGTCTCTGTTGCAGCTACTTACTCTACCTCCGTGGTGGATAAAGCAACCGCCTTTTGCAACCGTGAGATCCAACTCACTACTGTCCCACCTACAATAAAGACATAACCTGTAGTACTCTATCTAGTATCAATATCTCCTGTCAAATATGAGTCCACATAGCTTGCTAAATCAGTATTAGAGCCCCCAAAACATAAGTGTTTTTTGGATGTACCTCTCAAATATCTGAGAATCCATTTTACCGCATCCCAATGCTCCAATTCGGGATGACTCATATACCTACTTACGACTCCTACAACATGTGCAATATCTGGTCTCATGCATACCATGGCGTACATTAAACTTCCTACAATTGAAGCATATGGTACCTTAGACAATTTGTCTTCCTCCTCTTGTGTCTTAGGACACATTTCCTTAGTCAATTTCAAATGACTAGGCAAAGGTGTGCTAACAGCTTTTGCATTCTCCATATGGAATCTCTGCAACACTTTTTCAACATAATCAGCCTGAGATAGAGTCAATTTTTTATTCTTCTTATCTTTGCAAATTTTCATACCAAGAATTTGTTTTGCTGCCCCCAAATCCTTCATAGCAAATGATTGTGCTAACTGTTGTTTTAACTCTCTTATGTGATCCATGTTAGACCCTGCTACAAGCATGTCATCAACATATAAACATAAAATAATGTAGTTGTCATTATCCAACCTCTTAAAATAAACACAATGGTCAAAATTACACCGGCTGTAGCCTTGCTCAGCCATAAAACTATCAAATTTCAAATACCATTGTCGAGGTGCTTGTTTCAAACCATATAGACTCTTCTCAATCTACACATCAGTTTCTCCTTACCTTTGACCTCAAATCCCTGTGGTTGTTCCATATAGATCTCCTCCTCCAAATCACCATGGAGAAAGGCAGTTTTCACATCTAGTTGTTCCAAATGTAAATCTTCAGCAACCACAATACTTAAAACAGTACGAATAGAAGTCATCTTGACAACCGGAGAAAATATCTCATCAAATCAATACCTTTTTCTGTGTAAATCCTTTTACAACTAACCTGGCTTTAAATCTTTTCTTACCTCCATCTTCCTCTTTCAGCCTATAAACCCATTTGTTTGGTAAAGCCTTTTTACCTGTAGGCAACTTACATAATTCCCAAGTCTAATTTTTTAGCAAGGAGTCTATTTCTTCTTTCATTGCAAGCTCCCACTGAACCTTTGTATCCACCTGCATAGCTTCATCATACCCTTCAAGTTCACCAACATCTCTTAACAAAATAGAATACAAAGAGGGAGAAAACCTTTTAGGAGGTCTACTTAGCCTTGTTGACCGTCTAACATTCACTAGATTTTGTGGTATTTCTTGTTGCTGTTGTGGAGCATGAGGAACCACTGGAACATCACTATCTAGAGCATCATCCAGTACCACATAATCCTTTTCTTTCTTTTTATGCTGCTGCAACTGATCTTTGTACAACACCTTCTCATTGAATACAACATCCCTGCTTCTCACAAATTTTTGATTTTTAAAATCCAAAAGCCTATAACCAAAATCATCAATGCCGTAACCAACGAATGTACACTTTTTTGATTTTGCATCTAGCTTGGTTCTATTTTCAGAATCTACATGTGCAAATGCTTCACATCCAAAGGTTTTGAGAAAAGAATAACTCACCTTCTTACCTGTCCATTCTTCCTCTGGAATACCACAGCCCAAAGGAACTGAAGGACCTCTATTAATTAAATATACAGCGGTATTGACAGCCTCTGCCCACATGTTTAAAGGCAGCCTAGCATGCAATCCCATGGTCTTTGTATGCTCCATTATTGTCCTATTCATGCATTTAGCCACTCCATTTTCCTGTGGAGTCCCTGGAACCATTTTCTACCTAAGAATTCCATTAAAGGAACAATAATACTCAAATTCTTTGCTGCAATACTCACCACCATTATCAGATATGAGACATTTTAATCTTTTACCGTCTCATTCTCAATCAAGCTTCTCCATTTCTAAAATGTTTCAAATACATCAGATTTCTGCCTAAGAAAATAAATCCAAACCTTCCTAGTTGCATCATCTATGAATGTAACATAATACCGAGAGCCACCAAGAGAAGATAGCTGAGCCGGTCCCCATACATCTGTATGCACAAGCTCTAAATTTTCATCTTTCTTTTGCTTCCCATCCTTGGGAAAACTGACTCTCTTTTGTTTTCCATACACACAACTTTCACAGAAATCCATATTAATACATTTCAGACCTGGTAAAACTTTCTTAGAATGAAGTACCTTCATACCTTTTTCACTCATATGCCCAAGTCTGTTATGCCACAGTGTTGTCTCAGAACCTGCAGCAACTATTTCAGTCTCTTCCTGCAAACCTACAGCAACTATTCCTGAACCTGTTTATTTTTTCACTACAACAACTAAAGTAGAAGGAATAGTATGACCTATACAAAGATATAAGGTGCCTACTTTCACACCTTTTGCTACTATTAAGGCACCTCTTGAAACCTTCCAAATTTTATTAGTAAATGTAACAATGCAACCTTCATCAGCTAGCTGTCCTGCTGAAATTAAATTCCTACTCAGCCTTGGAACGTGCCTTACCTCTTGTAGTAGCCAATGATTCACATTCTGCAACTTAATCTTGATTCTTCATTTTCTAACAATCTGACAGGGTTCGTTATCTCCCAAATAAACCAACCCAAAATCCCCTTGGACATAATCAAGAAAATAACTTCTATGGGGCGTATCATGAAATGAGGCCCCTGAATCTAAAACCCATGAATCATCAGCATTATCTAGGGAAAGAATCAAAGCATCATCTTCAGATTTATTACTTACCACATTTTTCTCCTTATTGCTTTCTTTTTTGTCTCCTTCTTTATTCTTCCAAAACCAGCAATCTTTCTTCAGATGACCTGGTTTCCCACAGTACCAGCAATCCTTCTGTCCTCTAGATTGGGACCTCTTGTCATTTGATTTTCCTCGTGACTTCCCATGACCTCCAGAACTTTTTCCTCTCTCCTTTGATCTGCCCCTACTTTATGCATTCAAAACACTACCTGATGTGGACCCTCTTGAGCTTTTTTGTCGCATTTCCTCACTAAGGATAACACCAACAACGTCATCAAATTTCAAAGTATTTGAACCAGAGATAGAGTTACTTACAACCATTACCAAGCTATTCCAACTTTCTAGCAAAGAACATAAAACCAAGAGAGCCCTCACCTCTTCATCAAATTTCACTTTTACATAAGTTAACTGACTGGTAATCGTATTAAACTCATTTAAATGATCTGTCACAGATCCACCTTCAATAATTTTTAGATTAAACAAACGTTTCATTAGAAATATGAAAGGAAGCTAGGTGTGCGGAAAACGCTTCCTACACTAATCTAATGAGGAGAGGGCTATGCAAATTCAACTTTATCCTAACTATTACAGCAATGTTAAACCATTAACATGAGATATTGCAGCAATACACAACACACAGAAAATAGACAGGAGAGAGAGAGAGAGACAAGATATATGTGGGGAAAACCCTTACGGGTGAAAAACTCCACACTCCAAAACACAGCTCAAATGTATTACAGTAAACAATAACAGATTACAATACAGTTTCAGAGCCAATGCTCTTTCAAGAGTCTTCGAATGTCGAATCTGGAGATATTCCGGCAACATAACAGTACTCATACCAAAGTTGTCTATCTCCCATCCAAGCACCTGTTTATATAGAGTTTACAAGGCAAATATGGAACCTTCTAGAGATGGGCATCCATCTTGGACTCATGCCCCAAAACCCACGCCTAAGGACACTTGTCCAATATCCCATCCCGAAGTGGGCACCTGGTCCCAAGATAGGTTATGACAGATGCTCTTACGCACCTTACAGCTGTCATAGAATCCGTCATACACTGACTAAAAATATCATATTCCTTTTACATGTCATAACCTCCCTTGACCACCCAAAGATGCCTTTCTCTCATGCAAAGATACTCACCGACACTTGTCATTAATTAAAAACCGTTTGAGGTTTCAGTGGCGTTGCCCCCGAGCCCCCCACGAAGGCGCTGCCCCTCGACCCCACCCTGTACCGCGACAGGGAGCGCGCCAGGGGTGCTGCCCCTAGACCCCGCAAGGGGCTACGCCCCTTGACCTTGTCTTGGGGGCGCTGCCCCCAAACCCCCGTTAATTATTCAAGGGGGAAACCGTGGCTGCCAAAGTCACCAAAATTTACCCCTGCTGCATATACACAAGGTGCTGACTATGCTAACTCAACATGGGATAAATAAATACAACATTAGGAATTTGCAAAGGTTGAGACACCTTAATTCCCAACAAAATACCTTATTTGAGGCTGAGGGTTTTTCATACAATTTAGCCAAAGCTTTCATCAGTTCATTTGTTGTCTTCGTTTATGTTATATTAAACGCCGCAGATGGTGCCAGGCACAACTGAATGGTTCCCAATGCCTTTTTGTCCAGAAGATTCCAATCCTCATCAATCATTGTTGTCGATTTCTTGACTATTCCTTTCAACGGCCTCCATAAATCCTTCTAATAGAGATAATCCTCCATCTACATCTTCCATAACTGATAGTTTTGCCCATTGAATTTATCTACCTTAAATTTACCCTCATCTGCCATTGCTCCCACTCAACCGTGAGACCTTCCTACAGACGATAATCAAACACAACCCACTTTGATACCACTTGTTAGGGATTGCATGCAGAAGATATCAATTAAATGCAAATAAAGATTAAACAAAGGAATGAAAATACATAGAAATAATAACAGCGAGAGACAAGTTTTAACATGGTTCACCCAAACTCGGGCTACATCCACTAATAGAGAGTCAAATACTATTATCTAGTAAATCAAACCGATTATAACCAGCAATCCTTGCAACTCAATACCGCTACAAAATGCTACAATACATCAACAGAAACCCTAACCCTTAGCCGCTTTTATCAAGCTTTATGTCAGTTACAAAAATAGGTTTTTTTATGTCGGCCAATAGAGAAATAACTCCCGACATGCTACCCCTTAAACCCGTCTTGGGGGCGCTGCCCCAAAACCCCGTTAAATAATTTGGGGGGAAACCACGCTAATAAAAGTGGGGTAAATTTAACCTCCGAGTTTGATTAGGCTCCATATAATAACAATGAGGACTTAAATAAAGTCATTCAACAATTTCTTTGGGCTAAATGGGATGGTAATGTTAGTTTTATATCTAAATCTTAGGCTCATTTCATTCAACCAAAATGCAAAGGTGGATTGGGAATTATAGACCCAAAGGCTCAGGGGGTGTGTTTAATTACTAAATGGATAACTAGAGTTGTCAAAGGTGAAGAACTATGGAAATTCTACTAGTAGAACAAAAGTAGTCTTGCTTATGTTAAAAGTAAATGGTAGCCAGTGGGCTAGTTGGACAAGATCCTTCTTGCCTCATTCTTTCAAAGTCAAGATTCACCTCCTTTACAGTCCATTTGGAAGGCTCGGCAACATGTTTGTGATTTCTTAAAATGGAGAGAAGCCTCATTACAACATGGGTCTAGTTTTGCTTCTTCATCCATTTGGTGGAGCAAACATATACAATACCATGGTCAACCCCTTGCCATAAGTTTTCCTAAACAAGCTTATTATTTGTTTAAATAAGGAGTTTGTAATTTTGGAGATATTTGGGATTTTTCTATGTTGAGCTAATTGCCCTGGCGTGTTTCTAAATCTCACTTTGGACCGAGTAATAAGTATGAGAAGTTTCTTATTTTTGTGCAAGCCTTGGTTCTATTAGATCCAACTATGAAAATATGTACCCTTATTTAATGCAACTTTTTCAAATTCTAGCTATGGTTGTCATCTTATCCCTTCACATTTTTTCCTTTAGAAAAGATTTATTTACATCTACTTCCTAATCTACATTTAAACCCACATTTGAACACTAAATAGAATTGTAGGTTTAGCGAAAAGTACTAGTGAAAGTTGAGTGCTCAAATTTGGAGATTGAAAATTGACAGTGATGCTTAGATGATGGCTTGGAAGATATTACATTGCAAACTACCCATTGGCAACAGGTTGAAGTGTATTATGACCCAACCAACTAAGTGTCCTTTTTGTTAGTTGCATGAAAATTTAAGGCATGTTTTTTAGGGTTGCTCGTTTGTTTGTTTTTTTTTTTTTTATTATTTTTGGGGTTGCTCGTTTGTTAACAAGTAATGGGAGGCTATGTTTAATGACTTGCCAGTTATCTTTGAACATAAAATAAATTGGAAAGAGGCTTTATTGGGTGTGGGACTGCACAATAATGTGATAGTCGATGTTGTTAGACATGTTATTTTATTGCATTTATAGAAAACTGAGTGTAAAGTGGTATTTTCTAATCATAATTATCGCCAAGAAACTAATTTTTTTAAGGCTTTATCGTGATGTTTTTTATCATCTTGCTTCTCTATTTGTACAATTACAATAGGAGTCAAAGAAGAACATGAAGATTGACTACCAAATTCAATAAATCAAACAAAAATGATACATTTGCTAAGTAATAATAGATTTTGTGCATAAACCTAAAAAAAAAGATTTTGTGCATAATAATAATTGAGTCTTCTTTTATAGATCTAGTACATCTTAAATATGTAGGGGTGTGTTTGATTTCTATTGTGCAATAATTCTAGAAACATGTCAATTGCTTTGTATAACTCTCTTTGATGCAAGAGCATCTAGAGGTGTAAGAGCAATCTTGCATCACCCAAAAAATTATTTTTGTTTTTTTTTTTTCATTTTAACTTTGGTTTTTCAAATACCCATGAAGCTTATTTCCTCTAAAAAGTCATGTAGAATGGTCTAGAACATCCAAAGTTTTCAAAAAGGCTAAAACTAATAGGGCCTTTATTCTTATAAAGTTTGCATTTGAGCACGTGTGGGCCTAAAATTTTACCCAAAGCTCTAGAATTATTAAATGAGCATTGTGGGTGAGCTTGAACCCAAGACCATGTCTAGAGGTTAAGTTATTGAAGTTCCAAGTTTCTATAAAACCCAAAAAAAACTTTAAATTTGAAATTTGAAGCTTTAAACAATGGAATGAGGCCCCAAAATTCGAGGAAATTGAATAAATTAAATTTTAGGGGCGTAAAGCACTCTGAGCTCTCTAGTTTAGAAAAATAAGGGGCCTAATCAATTACTCAGATCAAAATGTATGGCTCTCAGAAGTTGTGTTATTTTTAGTTATTTTCCAATGGTGGAAGCTAATGGCCCAAAAAGTTGAATTAAAGAGGAGGGGAGTTACAAGAGAGTGGGGTATAAGGTTTGAATGCCTAGGAGGGTTGGAGGCAATGGGAGGTGAGGTTGGGAAGTTATTTTTGGTAGCTACAAGTTTGGCATTGTGAAGAGGGGATGAAACAGAGCCATTTTTTAAGCTCCAAAATAGATGAAAGCTCCAGAGGTTAGAGGATTGTAAGCTATAGATTGTTGTTGCAATTTTGAGGATTTGTGTCCTATATTTTCCAAGACCATTGGGGTCTAAATTTGATGTAACCCATATTTTTGTAACGAGACATTTTCATGTTTAATTAATGAAATTTCTTAAATCTTTGAATTCATATATTTTCTTGTGTTAGTTTGTTGTTGTAAGTGTGTTGGTGGAGAACACCCTCATTAGGTGGTATCAGAGAAAGTGTATCTTGAGTGTGCAAACAAATCACCAAACAGTGGGGCAATTTGTGCCAGGACTTTGAGGTAGTGGGTTGGAAGGTGGAAGTAAAATTGTTGATTTGAGGTAGCTTTGCACTAAAAAATTTTACACAAGATGCCTCCACGAAGAAACTATGGTGGTAGGAATGCTTTAGAGATAGAAGAAGGATTTAAGCTTTGCAGAGGTAGATTAATGCAATTCAAGAGGAGCTAAGAAGAGGGTTTGAATCGAGAAGTAGAGATGAAAGTGAAGATGAAGATGATGTTGCCCAAGATGATGCATAATCTAAAGAAAATGTTGGAGAAGAGGAACATGAACAAGTTAGATTACTGAAGGCCCTAACAAAAATTGGGAAAAGGATAAAGATAGACATCTCTACATATTTTGATAGTCTTGATCTAGAAGAACTAATAGACTAGATCAATGATATGGAAGAATATTTTGAGTATAAAGAAATAGATGATTCAAAGAGGGTCAAGTTTCCTAAGACCAACCTTAAAGGTCATGCTAAAATTTGGTGGAAAGAAGTACAATTAGAAAGTAACAGAAGAGGAAAATAAAAGATTACAAGATGGGATAGAATGGTAGACAAATTGAAGAGGCAATTTATTCTCATAGTTTACAAGTTGGAACTCCTGAAGAAGATGCAAAGTTTGAGGCAGATGAACAAAATAGTTAAAGAGTATATCGATGAATTTTACAAAGCCATCATTCAAGTAGGCCACTCTGAAGCTAATAAAGAAAAAGTAGCCAGATACATCAAAAGATTGGAGCCCAGTATTCAAGAACTAAGCCTGGTATGATTAACCACTATTGAAGATGCATACTAGTTTACCATAAAATTTGAAGAAAAATTAAATAGGAAATTTGAAAATAAACAAAGAGGAAGAGGTCATGGTGGTAGAATGGGAGGTTGTGGACAACAAGATAAACAAAAGAAAAAATGATGATGCAAGCACAAGCCAACACAATAGAGGTGAAAATACATACGCCCTATAGACCAGAATGATGGATATATAAAAGAGGAAGAGGAAGATTTGGAAAAGGAACTACGAGAGGAGGATTCAAAGGAATATGTTTTAGATGTAGTGAAGAAGGACATAGAGCTTATGAATGCCAACAAAATTAAGGAGGGCCAAATAGAAGACTAGAGGGTAATGCAAAAGTTTCCCTTGTTGATGTGGAGACTAGATCTAAAAATTTGGAAGAAGCTAAAAGAGGAGAGACTCTTGTCATCAAAAGAGCCTTGTTGAAGGAAGAGGGAAAAGAAGAACCAACACAAAGAAAGAGCTTGTTTAGAACAAAGTGTAAGTTAGGAGGTAAATGTTGTAATGTAATCATTGATAGTGGAAGTACAAATAATCTAGTTTCTGAAGAAATGGCTAGAAAGTTGAATTTGAAAAGAATAGAGCATCCACATCCATATAGGATTGCTTGGATGCAAAAAGATTATAAATCTTTGGTTAATGAATAGTGTTTGATAAAGTTTAAGACTGGAGATTATCATTATGAAGTGTTATGTGACATTATGCCAATGGATGTATGTCACTTGTTATTGGGAAGGTCATGGTTGTATGTCAAGTGTGTTGCCCATGATGGTCATGCTAACTGAAACCCTAGAAATCATGCAAGGACAATAACGTCAAAATAAAACAATGCAAATATACCTTAACCCTTACACAAAATCAAACTTCTGATAGGACGGAATGGAGTGCACCCAAGATCCATTGGATTTGTCTTGTTGATGATGTAATTGGAGTGCTCATGCAACCAGGATGACTTGGATGAAATGGAAGCAAAATATGATAAGAGAGATAGAGAAAATAATAGATATGTGTGTGAAGATTTGTTGGGGGGTTTGATTTGAAATGAGAGGTTTAATTTATAGATGGAGAAGGAATAACATGGATGGCTAAGATTAGAAGGGTGAGGTGTGAGGTGGATGGATAGGATTGAAAGATGAAGTTAGTGGTTATGACACTCATTTAATGAGGATGACAGGTGACTAAAATAAGGATAGGAGTGGAGGAAATGGGATTTTTAAATTGATTTTGGAGAAGAAGTGCTTATGACGCACATTTAAGGAGGTTAAAAATAGGGATGTGAGTGGGAATAAATAATTTAAATAATAAAATTATTTAAATTATGAGAGACATGTGGCATTTCAATAAATATTTAATTTATTTAAATTGGATGATGGGAGGAAAATAGGATTAAATAAATAAGATTTATTTAATTTGGTGTTAGAGGAGGATAAATGGATAAAAGGGATTTGGGAATAATGTAAGGGGTAATGAAAGGGACCTAGAAGAAAATATGGTGCAAGGTAATGTCATAAGATATGGTCAATTTTAGGTGTCTACATTTTACCCCTCTTTGAGATGATGTTGTGACTAAGAGAAGTAACATTATTTCAAAGAAGAAAAGATATGGATGAAGGAAAAGGATGCCCCAGCCACTTGAAGGAGTGACGAGGAGAAATTATGTAAGGATGGGATGCCCCCTCGTGAGGATAGGCGGGTTAGAAGAACATGGGTATGCTCTCGAAATGGATGAAAAGGGTTGGATAAGAGAAAGGATGGAAAAGGATAATGGTTAGCAATGGATAGTTAGGATGAATTTTTAAGTTAAAAGAAATAGGTGAAATAGATAGTGGATAAAGATAGGCTAAGAGGTGAAGAATGCTTTAGAATAGGATTTGGAAATGGATGAGTTATAATCAAAATGGATATACTGGATAGAGAGGGGATAGTTATGCGGGTATAGTATGTAGAGCAACCCTAATTTGATATAGCAAGAGCATATTAGGCACCAAGGTATAAGGAACCGAGGTGACTTTGTATCCTTTGCACAACGTAATACAACCTTGTCTAGACACAAGATATGAATATTAGTTGTAGTAAGAAGAACATGATATAAATGCAAGATAAAATGATAACACACACACAAGCAAGCAAGCAAGCATGAACAAATGATTCAAAAACAAACAAGGTAATGCCCATGTCAAGCCGTTAAACCAATAATTGATTGATTGATTGATTAAGATAGTGTTGTTATTGTGGGGAACGATATATCCCTAGATCAACACAAGGATGTGGGAACAATATATCCCATTGATGATGATGATTGATTAATTGGGTTAACAATAAGATTGGAATAAAACCAAGGATTTGATTGGATGATTTGGCTAGATTACTTTCAATAGATTGGTATGGATTCAGGATGAATTGCATTTGTATTTATTGCTTGGATTTTTGGATATTTGATTTTTTGTATTTTTAGAAATATTTTTATTTTTTTTGTGTTTTTGAAATATTTGGATTTTTTGGATTTTGGAATGTTTTGAATTTTTTTAGAATTTTTTGGAATCTTTAATGTTTTGGGGTTTTTGGCTTTTTGGATTATGTTGTGGGATGACATTGGATTGTAGTTTGGATAGCCTAGATGCTATATACCAATGACAAGGGAAAACCTGGCCAAGGCAAGGATGAAGGTAGGATTAGATAGATGGATAAAAGGACTATGGATGGAAGATAGGAAGAATGGAGGATACATAATGGATGGAGGAAGGGGGTTTAGGATGTGATCTCCAAGGACTACGTCACATAGAAATAACATGCCCCATTCTAGGTGTAATGCTTAGGATTTTACATATCAAAGCTTATGAAGATAGGATGATAGGACTGGTTGGGAAAAGATTGGATATATCAAGAGATGTCCAAAGAATTTTTCAACATTTTGCCCCTTGTATTTATCAAGATCAAAATAAAGAAGAGAAGATGGGTATGTGGATAGGTAAATGGCATAGGTAGGTATGAGGATATGATGGATGAAAATGGTAGAATGGGAGGAAAATAATAGGATGGGATAGATGAGACAACAAGCCCCAAGTGTAAGACACATAGACAAGGAATCTACACATGATGCCTGTTTGCCAGGTTTTCATCATGGTACTTATCCAAGGTGCCACCAAGGTGGTTTTGACCATTGGACGAAGGGATTTCTCTTTACTATTTTGATTTTTGATTTTTTCTTTTTCATTTTCTTGTTTTTTATTTTTTTTTTTTTGGATTTTTGGATTGGATAGGGGAATATGGATAAGAGAGATTTGGAAGAGGATGGGGACTCAAGCATCTAGTTCCATGAAAGGTTATAATATCCCATTATAAAGGGATGTCGCACATGGATCATGTCAAGTGTCATTTTACGCCTAGATGTTGGTAGAGGATTGCATGAGAGGGAGATGGAGGTGAATTAGGATGTGGATTATGTATGAATGGATAGTGGATTATGATGTGGATTATGGAGGGAAGGATTATGCAAAAGCATGGACCATAGGGATATGATGGGGGAAATATGCAGACCGGATAGTAGATAAAAGATGGCCTGATGGAGATATGTGGGAATGTTGTGAAATGGAAAGGAACCAAGACCAATGGTTGCACACACCGAATTAGATTTTGAAGCTTTTGAATGGAAGGACGAGTTGGGAGTAATGGAGATGTTTTCTTAGGGGATGGTGATTCAGTAATTTTGGGACCCAAATGGTATTAGGAATTGTAGGATTTTGTGATAGGGAATGGGGTTTTTGGGATTTTTGAATTGTGGACATTTCATTTGGAACAAGTGCTTTTTGCTTGGGGACCCACACCATTTTTATTTTTGCTTTTTCTTTTGGAGGTGTGGGCTTGGGTAGCCTTTTAGATGGATTTTTCTTTGATTCTTTTCATTGGTGCCCTATAGCATGAGAATCCTGAGGCTTTTGTGGACTTTTTTCTTTATATAAGGAGGCATCCAAATTTCTATTTTTGAATCTCATGGGGGTTGTGATAGATTCATATTTGGTCGATGTGTGCATCCGTTGATCATGATTAGGAATTTTAGGGGATTTAAGGGAATGGGATGTGTGGATGGAGGGATTAGTGGACTTGTGGATAAAAGGATGAGGGGATGTGAGGATGGGGATATTAAGCGTTGGGAGGAGTGGAGGAAGAGTGGATGTAGGAAGGTGTATGGTCACATACTTTTGAGAATTGTGTGACGATGGAGGAGGGATAGAGACATATGTTTTGGCGGTACGATGGGATGCATGGGGTTTGGGATGGAAAGAAGTGGATTTGGAAGGCATGGAGGTGGTACTAACATCTTGGGATTGTTTTCCTTGGGGTATATAGCCAAACTGTGCGATCGTGGAGGAACTTTTACATGGATGGGCTCCAAAATATCTTGTTCATGAAGGCCTAAGCCTTTGCCATGATAATTCATGTTTTGGAGCATGCGATGTGCAATGAGATGTTTATTATTTAGGACACAAGATGCAAGTCCATTATTAGATGGGGAGGGTGGAGTGGTGGATAGAAGTTGTTTATCTCCTACAAGAGTGCCACCACAAATGAAGGTGTTGGATCCAAGAGGATAGGATGATGGATTTGGAATGGGATCAATAGAGGATGGTGAAGGATCATGAGGATCTTGATCAACATTATGCTTAGTAAGAAGTTGATTGTCTATATTTTCTTGGGGACCAAGTGTCTTATCAATAGAAGTGGATATTGTTAGATGATGGATAAAATTAGTTAGAGGATGGATAGGACTAGTGTTAGAAGTGGTGAGTTTGGGATTAAGTGAATTATGGATAGGATCAATTTGCTCGTGGATAGGCTCATGATCACAGATAATATCTTGATCATAGAAAAGATATAGGTTATGTATAGGTTGAATGGAGGTGCTTTGATCTTGATTTAGATGAGGGTTAATGTTTCTACATGCTTTAGATTAGACTTTTGACATAGCTCTTGATTTTGTTAGATGAGAGTGGAAGTAGGAGACTCTTGAATAGGGTTGATTGGCTCTATATGCTCAACAACATGAGTGTATAATGGATCTTGACTTGGGATCATGGTGAGAGACTCTTCAAGAGTCTTGATGGGTTTTGAGCTACATTATGGGATTGGAGGAATAGGCATGGTGTTTGAAGGCTCTTTGATAGGTTCAAGAATAGGTGTTTGATGACATGGAGATGGTTGATTCCTTACTAATAGCCATTGGATCACATCCTTCATAAGTGTATGGGTGGATGGACAATATAATGGATGGATAATAAGGGTAGATGGTGTAGGATTAGGATTAGGATTAGGATTAGGTGGAGGGATAATGGTATTGGATGGATTTGGATTATCTAGAACAATCTTCCCACAATGTATGACATTTTTGATCAATCTCTTAAGTGTGGGACAATTGAATGTCTTATGACCTTTGATCCTATGATATGCCAAATAGTCATTTTTATTATACCATGGAGATTTAACTTGACTTTTTCCATGTTGTTTTATCAGTGGTAGCTCAATTAAGTTTGCTTGGACCAATTGTTGTACAAGTATCTCCATGGGATCCTTTGGTAGAGGATTGGAGGAACATGGTGATGGAGGTAATGAAGGGTTTGATGGATTATAAGGTTGATGGACCAATGGATTAGGATTAGGATTAGATGGTGGTGTTGGGATAGGACTAGTAGGCCCTTGGATAGGCATTTGGTTAGATGATGATGGAGGATACCCATAGGATGCATAAGCTAGATTGGTGTTCCCCTTGTCAAAGGTAGCATGAGGACTTAATGACACTTCATTTTGGTGCAAAGGGTAACTTGGACTTGCATGTTTTTGTTGTGAAGGAACTTGATAGTCTTGTAAATGGATTTGGGTTGAGGTGAAATGTTGGAATAAGTAGTTGGATGATCTTGGGGTATGGATTGATATTAGGAGAAGTGTGGTAGGTTGAGGTACGATTAGCTTGATATGTGGTTGGACTAGGTTGGTATGAAGTTGATGAGGATGACATATGGGATTGTGGTTGTGGTTGTTGAAAGGATAAAGGTTGTGGTTGTGTTTGTGTTTCTTGGGTGGCTAAGAGTTGGTGAAGGGCTTGTTGTTGTTGTTGTTGCTGTTAGATGAGGGCTTGTTGTTGTTGGATGAGTTGTGAGATAGTGGGATTTGGCATGTGTGAAGATGAAGCATGGTTAGGAATTTGGAGTTTGGGGTAAGGTGGATGTTGGATAAGTTTGAGGTGTGGATAAGTTGGATTAGTTATTGATGGGAGGTAGGGATAATGATGTAGGAGTGACTAGGTACTTTCTATATAATCTTTTGAGTTCATCAAACATTCTTTGGATGACATAAGGATCTTTGAGTGTCATATAGATGATTAGGGTAAAATTGATTGGATTGGATGGTGAATGATTGGGATAAGATAATTATATGGGTGATTATGATGCAAGAGAATGATTAGGACAGATGCTAGATTTGGTTGGAAGTGATTTTTTTGGATTTTTAGAGATTTTATGGTTTTTTGGATTTTGAGATTTTTGGCATGAAAAACAAACACAAAAAGACAATGGTTGACTTCACTCAACAAGGAAATTGGTGTTAATTTCTTCATGGCTAAAGTGGCTTATATTGGTTTTGCACAAGGAAAACACACCAAGCACATAAACAAACCTAGAATTATTCAAGTAGGAGTGTATATGTGCGACTTCAATATCCACTATTAGATAATGGTGATTTCCATCACCTTGATACCATTTACCATTGCTTAGATAGAAAGGAAACACAAGGTCATGTACCACCTTACACCCCTTACCTTGGAGACTAAAGTCTTGCCCAAATTTTATTCCATCTCAAACAATGGAGGTAATAGTGTGAGCTCTTCTCCCCTGTTGTAGTGATGCACCATATGATATGATAGCTGAAGGGTCTTAAATAAGCTTTTACAAGATTCTAAGGGAGTCCTCCAAATACACAAGGTAGGATGAGGCCCAAATATGTGAACACCAGCATGTTGAAGGGATGTGGCATAAGCAGTTAAGCAAACACCATGTCACCTTGTATCTGGAATCCCCTGGGGTCCCAAGGCTATCCTAATGACTATGTGACTAGATTGAGGTACAGGTTTAGTTCTTCCCCCTTTGATATACCCTACCAGAACATGTGGTTGAGATCATCCCTAGGGGTGATGAAATCCCCTAGCATGCCTCCTAAAGGGAAGAAACACTATTCACTTTTGATCCCCAGGCTCGCACGAAGCGCAAGGGGAGAGCATACGTGAGATAATATTCATAGGATTGAACAAATAAACACAAGGATAATGAAGGGGTTTTTGATCTCCAAGGTCACCAAAAGGTACGAGGAGAGAGCATACACCCTTTTCAAAATCCAAAGACAAAGCAATTAATGTTCAATTACTATCCCCTAGATTAAACTAAGTGCCTAGATTAGTGATAAAAAAAGATGTCTTTGACTGGTGAATCTGTAGAAACGTATTAAAAGTATTTTCAATGGTTTCTTCTTTGGCAAGCGAATCTGCAACAATTTGTGAGTGGTTTCAATGGTTTTGGTCTTTGGCACGCGAAGGATACAAAACAAGTGTTAAGCTAAGAGAGATAAATCTGATAAAAATATAAAAATGATGAGATTATACAGAAAAATAGATCCAATGAGCAGATTCTACATGAAATTCTAAGCACTTTTAAAAAAATCGTCAAATTTCATTGATTTTCGCAAAAGTTATGGTGATTTGAAGATTTGCAAGAAAATATGGTGTTTGACTGAGTATACCTGATAAATATGATCAAATGGGATAATGATACCTTTACCACTATGAAGCTGGGCAAACCATTTTTCTAACACTTCCATTTTTCGTGAAAATCTGACTTGTTTTGCAAAAGTTATGCGAAAAAGAAAAAAAGATCCTATCCAATGCTTTAGAGGGATGAAGACATGCCTGACAGTCAGGGGCTAACCGCTAGCGGTTAGCAAAAACACTGGTCACATGTGTTGTTAGCACCCCTAATGGTTAAGGTGTGTGGTTAGGGGTTTAAGAAGGTCCCTATTCACCCATGTGACCAAGGCTGAAAGTAAAAGAAAAAATAAAAAAGAAATTGGGGGCGCAGGCCCTCTGGTCACTAATGTGACCACAGACAAAATGACAGGGGCGCAAGGGTGATAGAGGCGTCAAATGGGTGGATCGGGGGAGAGGGGATGGTGACCTCGGTGGACCGGAGGTGTCGATAGGGGTTAGAGGGTGGAGCAAAGGTAGCGGAGGAGTTTTCAGATGGTGGCAACTGGGTATTTGGAAGCAGTTGTTGACGAAGGTTGAAGGTAGTGGCTGAGGAGTGGGATTGTAGCTGAGGTAGCCGGGAAGTAGTGGCAACAAGGGGTGGTAGGAAGGTGTCAAAGAGAGATCAAAGTTGGAGCAAAGGCATCAAAGGGGTGGCAACGGAGGTCGGTGGAGGAGTTAGGTGACTGGAAGCCGACAGTGGAGAGTTGTTGCAGGCGGCGACAAATTTTTTTTATTTTAAACAGGGATGAAAATTGTCAGTGGTTGTAACTTGTGCAGGAGGTTGTATGGGTCCGTATGGTCCGACTTTGCAAGGGCGGCCACCTAAAAAGAATTTCAAAAAAAATAGTTTTAGAACTATGGAGTATTTTATGTCAAAATTCACCTACGAGGCCTCCCAGACTCAATGGTGATGTTAGATTTAGCGTAGGAGGTAACTTGCAAAAAATTATTGCCAAATCTTTCCACAAAATAGGTTAGATCTACAAATTCAAGCACATAAACATGCAACAAGTGAGGTTAGACCAATGGGGCGTGCCAAAAATGAAATCCTGAAAATCATGCAAGGACAATAACATCAAAATAAAATAATGCAAATATACCTTAACCCTTACACAAAATTAGACTTTTGATAGGATGGAATGGAGTGCACCCAAGCTCCATTGGATTTGTCTTTTTGATGTTGCAATGTGGACTGCTCATGCAACTAGCATAACTTGGATGAAATGGAAGAAAAATATGATAATAGAGATAGAAAATAATAGATATGCGTGCATGTGAAGATTTGTTGGGGGTTTGATTTGAAATTAGAGGTTTAATTTATAGATTGAGAAGGAAACAAATGGATGGCCAAGATTAGAAGGGTGAGGTGTGAGGTGGACGGATAGGATTGAAAGTTGAAGTTAGTGGTTATGATGATCATTTAATGAGGATGATAGGTGACTAAATAAGGATAGGAGTGGAGGAAACAGGATTTTTAAATTGATTTTAGAGAAGTGCTTATGACACACATTTAAGGAGGTTAAAAATAGGGATGTGAGTTGGAATAAATAACGTAAATAATAAAATTATTTAAACTATGAGAGACATGTGGCATTAAATAAATATTTAATTTATTTAAAGTGGATGGTGGAGGAAAACATGATTAAATAAATAATATTTATTTAATTTGGTGTAAGAGGAGGATAAATGGATAAAAGGGATTAGTTAAATAAATGTAATTTATTTAACTAATGGGAATAATGTAAGGAGTCGTGAAAGCGACCTAGAATAAAATACATTATAAGATATGGTCAATTTTAGGTGTCTACACTAACCCTTATTCTTTGACAAAAGATGGAGTGAGACATAAGTTGAAACTTGTGAAAGAAGTAGAGGAAAAGGTACGTAGCAATGCTAGAATTTGTTTGGTAGATGGATTTTTTTTAATGGAATTGTTGGGAATTAAGGTGTCTCAACCTTGGTAATTCCTTGTATTTATTATTTGTAATGTATTTATTTTATTAACCTATGATGTAATTAAGTTGCACATCATATTTTGTCATTTAGTGTGAAGTGGCACGATGAGTTATCACTCCACTTGTAAGGTGACTAGGATGGTCAACCCACTCCATGTGGATATAGGCATCCCATATTGTGGTAGAGGTTTTTTGCCATGTGTTAACATCTTGAGCAGTGTGTAAGGAATCATGATGTGTAACGGTCATGACAGATTCTTATGAAAGTTTCTATGACGCGTAAGAGTCGTAAATAGAAGATCCTATGACAGGTGAAGACATGTGTCGAAAAGCATCTTTGAGGAAGGTATCTTTGGGTGCCCAAGGGAGGTTATGACATGTTGTAAGAGGAATATGCTATTTTTAGTCAATGTATGATAGATTCTCTTACAGTTGTTAGTGATGTCAGTTATGACAGATTCTATGACAGCTATAAGGTGCGTAAGAGCATTTGTCATAGCCTATCTTGGGAATAGGCGCCCACTTTGGGATGGGGTGATATGACAAGTGTAAAATCCATGTTGTGATGATGGACAAGTGTCCTTAGGCATGGGATTTGGGCCATGAGGCCAAGATGGATGCCCATCTCAAGAAGGTTCCATTTTTGCCTTGTAAACTCTATTTAAACAAGTGCTTGGATGGGAGATGCATAGTGTTATTGACATGTACTATTATGCTGTCAGAATATCTCTAAATACAAGTGTCAAAGACTCCTAAGAAGACTTGCATTGCAAGTGTGTTGTAAACATTCTTTGTTTTGATAATACATTGTGCAGGTTTTGGAGTGTGGGGTTTTTCACCTGAAAGGGTTGTCCCCACGTTATATCTTGTCTCTCTCTCTTTTGTCTACATTCTATGTGTATGTGTATTGCTGCAATATCTCTGTTGTTGTGTTAATATCACTATAATTGTAAAGGTTGTAAAGAATTTGCATACATCTCTCCTCATTAGATTAGTGTAGGAAGCAATTTCCGCACACCTAGCTTCCTTTTAGTTGGTATTAGAGCTTGATCACCTTTGGTCCTAGTTGTTAGGTAGGGATTTTTTGAGTTGATCTTAGCTTGAGTGGGAGTCTGTGCAGAGTATTATGTAATCTTGTTGCAAGAAGGTGATGGCAAGCACATCTGAAAGAGTAGAGGTGGAGAAGTTTAACGACACCAATTTTGAGTTGTGGAAACTTAAGATGGAAGACATGCTTGTTGATCAAGATCTATGGGAAGCAATTTTGGTGTAAAACCAACGACAATGCCGCAAGATTATTGGGATCGCAAGGATAGGAAAGCTAAGGGTCTTGTGAGGCTCTGTTTGGCTAACTCTGTCTTGTTAAATGTCCATGAGGAGAAGACCGCGAAGGAGCTGTGGAAGAAACTTGGTGATGTTTATCAGGCCAAATCCCTGTTAAACAAATTATTCCTACAGAAGAAGCTATATTCTCTAAGGATGGAAGATGGAGGATCCGTTGCAGACCATCTGAATGCTTTTAACATGCTAGTTGCACAGTTGACATCCATTGGTGTGAAGATGGAGGAGGATCGATTTATGACCTTGCTTTGTTCTTTGCCAGATTCATGGGATCATCTTGTTATGGCCATTGGGAGTACCACATCCACTTTCAAAATGGATGAAATGGTGTCTTTGCTGTTATCTGAAGAGATGCAGACAAAGTCATCTGAGTCGGCTAAAGAGGCTCTTGCGGTTCGTGGAAGACCCAAGGAGTAAGAGAAAAAGAAGGACAAGAAATCTGAGAAGGGTAGATCCAAATCCCGTGGGAGATCCAAATCTCTTGGAAAGTCCAAGGCTCTCTATTGGAACTGTGGTAAATCTGGGCATTTTTGAAAGGAATGCAAAGAGGAGAAAAAGAAGAAGAAAAAGAATGTCGTAGATTTGGAACTTGACAAGTCACAAGATGATGGTGATGCTTTCATTACAGCCTTGGCCACCCATGCATCTGATGATGTGTGGCTGATTGATTCTAGTGCATCTTTCCACATGACCTCGCATCGAGACTAGTTTACAAAGTATGAAGAGTTCGATGGTGGAAGAGTGTACCTGGGTGACAACTCTCATTTGAAGATAGTTGGCTGTGGAGGAGTCTCAATCTGATTCCCTGATGGACGAGTGAAGGGGATCTCTGGGGTCATGCACATCTTGGGCTTGGCATGGAACTTGCTTTTTATAAGTAAATTGAATGATGTAGGTGTGCAGGTTGTCTTCTCGAAAGAAGGATGCAATATGACTAGAGGAGCTATGGTGCTTGCGAAGGGTACTCAAAGAGGTACTTTGTTTTAGCTGGAGGCATGCATTTCACAATGCAATAGTTATTCTGGCTTGAAGAAAAGAGCTATAGTCACTTCATCCCCACCATTGGAACCAGCAATGAAAAGATTTGTTGTATCAAATTCTAATGGTAGTGCATTTTGGGTACCTAAGAGTGCTCATGCTTTGGAATTCAAGCTTCCTGTTGAGAAGACAATGTTATGACATAAGAGACTTGGCCACATTGGTGAGAAGGGTCTTAGAACCCTGAAAAATAAAAACCTTGTTAAGGCATTAGATGATTGTAATCTCAATTTTAACTTTTGTGAACATTGTATATATGGAAAGCAAAACCATGTTCAGTTTTACTCAAGTTCTCATAAGTTTTCTGGTGTATTGGACCATTCATTCTGATGTGTTTGATCCAGTTATTGTTCCTTTGATCTGTAAATCTATATATTTTATATCTTTCATAGATGATTATAGTAGGACATGGATTTATTTAAAGCTTTTGTTGAGAATCAGACTAGTAAAAAGATTAAGTGTTTGAGAACTGACAATGGTGGTGAGTTATGTTCCACAGAATTGGATAAGTTCTGTAAATAACATGGGATTGAAAGACATAAGATAACTCCATACACCCTGCAGCAAAATGGAGTTGCAGAGAGGATGAACATGACACTGATGGAGAAGGCTAGGAGTATGCTTAGTGGAGCTGGCCTTGAACAGAAGTTTTGGGCTGAAGTTGTTGCCATTGCTTGGTACTTGGTAAACAGGTCTCCTACATCAGCTCTTGTTGGTAAGACACCCATGGAGGTGTGGTCTGGTAAGAAGCCTTCAGTAAGACATCTTTGTGTTTTTGGTTGTGAGGCATATGCTCATGTGCCTAGGGAGAAGAGGTCAAAATTGGAGAACAAGGTTGTTAAGTGTATCTTCATTGGCTATGGTGTCGATGTGAAAGGATACAAGCTTTGGGATCCTATGGCCAAAAAAGTGTTGTATAGCAGAAGTGTTATTTTTAGAGAGCTAACACCTTCTTCCGTTGTTCTATAGCCAGAAAAGAAGGAAAAGAAAGAGGATGTGGTTAAGTTTCCCACTACCCTGAGAAGACTGAACCAAGAGACCCTGTGAGACCTGATGATGAGAAGAGCTCTAGCAGCTTTGAAAGCTCGAAAGAAGAAGCAGAACCTCAACCTCAGCCTTTGAGGAGGTCTACACGAACAAAGAAGCAAACTGATAGGTTTGGTTATTCACTGCTTAATTCTAGTTGTGCTTTTTCCTTGCTTACTAACACTGATGAGCCTAGAACTGTGACAGAGTCTATGGGCATGAAAGATGCAAGTTCCTTGAAGGAGGCCATGGAAGATGAGCTGGCTTCTTTGGAGAAGAATAAAACTTGGGACTTGGTGCCTTTGCTTGAAGGACGGAAACCTGTTGGTTGTAAATGGGTGTTCAAGAAGAAATTCAGTGCAGATGGCAGTGTTGAAAAGTACAAGGCCAGATTAGTTGCGAAGGGGTACTCACAAGTAGAGCGAATTGATTATGGTGAAATTTTCTCTCCCATTGCAACGCTGACATCTATTCGGTTCATGTTATCTCTTGTAGCAGCCTATGATTTAGAAGTGGAGCAGATGGATGTGAAGACAACATTCCTTCATGGTGACTTGGAGGAAGAGATTTACATGTCACAGCCAGAGCATTACATAGAAAAAGGTAACCTTGGTAATTCTTTGTATTTATTATTTGTAATGTATTTATTTTTGTAGACACCCAAAATTGTCCCAAATTTGTCCATGTCTTGCAACACCTAGTCAAAAACATCATTAAAGACATCATGTAGCAGTTTGTCATAATCCCACTCTTAATTCCACTCTTAATCCATCCTTAAGCCATTAGCCAATTAATTAAATAAATTTTATTTATTTAATTAAAATCCCATCTTAATCCCATCCTTATCCTACTTTCCAATTAATTAAATAAATTTTATTTATTTAATTAATTCCCATTCATATCTCAGTCCTATCCTAATCATCTTCCCAATTAATTAAATAAATTTTATTTATTTAATTAATTTCCAACTCATATCCCAACTAATTTAAATAAAATATTTGAATTAGGTCCTCACCTCTCACCACAGTTTGACACTTGTCCACCTCTCAATTCAATCATGTGTGGTAGTACAACTTTCATTTAAAATCCTTCACATGTACAACTAATGGGACCTAATTTTAGTATTTGTGTACACGGTCACACATGAGCCCTATCCTCCCTTGTACACTTGTCAAATGACTACAACTCCCTTGAAGAGTGGATAACCTAATCAATCCTAGCCATCCACATCAATCATTTAGCCTTTTAATCTCAACCATCCATTTAAACCAAACCTTTCCTATAAATCAACCCTCTCATAAGCCATTTGCAAGAGGCATTGAGTTGGACTATCCTTATGCTGCTGAAACATCTTTAGAGCCTTTGTATCTATCATCCATCATCATCATCTTCCATCTATCATCTCAATCCTATGCAAATGTTATGCTGCCGAATTGTGAGCAACCAACATATCAAATCAATCAAACAATTCATCTTGCATCTTTGAGGTATTGAATGATTTGGGTTTAGGTTATGCATTTCATTGTTTGATCATTTCCATTTGCAAATCCAAATTTTTTGATATACAATTTTATTAGCCTATGATGTAATTAAGTTGCTCATCTTGTTTCTTCATTTAGTGTGAAGTGGCATGATGAGTTGCCACTCCACTTGTAAGGTGACTAGGATGGTCAACCCACTCCATGTGGATATAGGCATCCCATATTGTGGTAGAGGTTTTCTGCCATGTGTCGGCATCTTGAGCAGTGTGTAAGGAATCATGATGCATAACGGTCATGATAGATTCCTATGACAGTTTCTATGACACGTAAGAGTCGTAAATAAAAGATCCTATGATAGGTGAAAACATGTGTCGAAGAGCATCTTTGAGGAAGCCATCTTTGGGTGTCCAAGGGAGGTTATGACATGTTGTAAGAGGAATATGCTATTTTTAGTCAGTGTATGATAGATTCTCTTACAGATGTAAGTGTTGTCAGTTATGACAGATTCTATGACAGTTGTAAGGTGTGTAAGAGCATCTGTCATAGCTTATCTTGGGAATAGGTGCCCACTTAGGGATGGGCTGATATGACAAGTGTAAAATCCATGTTGTGATGATGGACAAGTGTCCTTAGCCATGGGTTTTGGGCCACAAGTACAAGATGGACTCCCATCTCAAGAAGGTTCCATTTTTACCTTGTAAACTCTATTTAAACAGGTGCTTGGATGGGAGATGCATAGTGTTATTAATAGGTATTGTTATGCTACCGGAATATCTCCAGATATGAGTGTCGAAGACTCCTGAGAAGACTTACATTGCAAGTCTGTTATAAACATTCTTTGTTTTGATAACACATCGTGTAGGTTTTGGAGTGTGGGGTTTTTCACCCGAAAGGGTTTTCCCCACATTATATCTTGTCTCTCCCTCTCTTCTGTCTACATTCTGTGTATATGTGTATTATTGCAATATCTCTGTTGTTGTGTTAACATCACTGTAATTGTAAAGCTTGTAAATAATTTGCATACATCTCTCCTCATTATATTAGTGTAGGAAGCAATTTCCGCACACATAGCTTCCTTTCAGGAATGAAGCACAAACATATGTGCTTTGCCTTGATTCCTAAAATTTGTAAAGAAGGAGAAGATGTACCTATACACAATTTAGATTTGTTGGATAAGTTCTAAGATATTGTTTTAGACAATGTACCTAAAGGTTTTCCACTAGTGAGAGACATAATTCATCAAATGGATTTGATACTAGGAGCTAGTTTGCCTAACAAGGTAGCCCATAGAATGGTTCCTGCAAAAAAAGAGATGAATAGACAAGTTTAGGAATTGTTAAGAAAGGGGCTAATTAGAGAGAGTTTGGGTCCTGCTGTGTAGTTACACAACACGCCCCATTTTGACTTAGCAAAACAGGGACCCAACATTGCAGGCTTGTTCCCTTGTTTTTGTGCCCTGGGCGGTAACGGTAAAAGTCATATCAGTTAGTATGCATATGCCTAATGTTAGGTATATTTGTGATCTTGAAATCAGAGCCAAATTTGAAAGTCTGAATCTGTCCTCAAAAAGCTTACCATGTGAAAGAGCTTGAAATTCTAGGCAGGTTTGCCTTTTGTATCACCTGAAAATTCGTCCATATGAGAAAGTTATGACAAGTCAAAGGTTTAGTCAAACATGATTTTGAGAGGGTCATATTTCATAACAAAAGTCATCATGATATTATAACATCACCTGATATTATAATATCATGCTGATATTATAATATCACCCTGCTTAGAAAATCCACCATCTGCATATTTGCATGCGCACGTCAAATTCTTATCAGAAGGTCATTTACCTCTCAAAGCATTCACATATTCAAAAGAAGGTCATATTTACTAATATGACTAATTTTCGCTAAACATGACGGTGACGTCATCTTTTGCATTTTAATGAAGCCCGAATATGACGATGACATCACCATCATATTCCATTCGATGATGAGGATCATATTTCAAATCCCCCTGTTTTCCTTCGACATGATGATGATCATGATCATGATGATCATGATCATGATGATCATGATGATGATGATGATGATGATGATGATGATCATATTTCAAATCCCCCTATTTTCCTTCGACATGATGATGATGATGATGAGGATGAGGATCATATTTCAAATCCCCCTATTTTCCTTCGACATGATGATGATGATGATGATGATGTCATTCTTTCTCCCGATATACAGAAACTAAACATGATGGTGACGTCATATATAATATGGAAGGTGATATTCCTGACAGCAGGATCATATTTGAAAACCCTTGATTTTCCTTTGGTATGATCATGAGGTCGTCCTGTAGCATGATGATGGAGCCTGTTTCCGATGGTGACATCACCATCATGTCCTGATCCATGAAAAGGAGTCATTTTGATTAATATGCCTCATATTAACTAAGTGCATGTTCGGAATCTGCATGGATGAAAGTTGGATCAAATGTTTGGATGAGGTCCGATAGGTTGATGCATACAAATTCTTGGTGTGTTGGCGAATACTAAAAGAAGTCTTGTGGGGGCCACCGCATATCGGTGTAAGTTTTACTGTCGATGAAGCTTTATACTTTCTCCCCGATTATATGTATCTCGCCGATGGGATAAGGTCATCAGTATAAGATGTGATATCAGCCTTTGCTTGGTGTTGTCATGCCGAAACTTCAGTCACACCAATATATGTCACCCAATTTGCATGCTGATGATACAAACGGCAGATTTGAAAGGAAAGTTAAGAGCAGTATAATTCCGTGTACATTTTGACACTAGCATGTGCATAATACATAACCCGATATTTACAAAGAATTCAAAGCCTGATATACAGATGATAGGCGGGAAAATAAAGCGATGGGTTTTTGAATCCATTTGGAGCCAGAATGCATATTTTTGGTCAATGATGGTTGACCCAGTTATTTTTAACGCCATATATGCATTAAATACATATTTTTTGCGAATTTGGAGCCTGATTGCCTGTAGCTGCACAAAAAGGGGCCTATTTAATAAAATGTTTAAATTCCTATTGTTTATCAAATGATGATGGGCTTAATTCTTGTCTATTTGCTGCAGGAAATCTTGGAGCTGTTTGAAGCTGGGCATTGCAGAGGTTGCGTACGGATGTAACCCGAACTTGACGAGGATATTGTCAAAAGGTTGTTTGCCAGCTGGAAACCGAATCAAATCAAAGATGCTGGAATATTCTGTGCCAGCTGTATAATTTGCCAGTCTAGCAAAGCATGTGCTTTTCATCTGGACCGTAGATTGTATTAGGAGGATCCTGATCATTGGATCATTGTAACTATTTTTTGGACTCTTGTTCTATAAAAGAGCCAAAGCTTGTCAAAACTAAAGAGAATACACAGACTCCACAGTAGGAGGATATCTGGCAAAATAAGGTCAAATTACTATAGAATTAGCAGGAGATCGAATTGCTGAGACTAATGAGGATTGAATTATTGAAATGTCAAGGTTCCTTCTTTAGATCACTGTAAATGTACCTGCTCTTGAGCATACTGAATGGAGATGAAGTTTCAGATTACATCCTGATTGTAAACTTTACGTAATCTTCAAGTTAATTTCTGGATATGTAATGATGAATGTTGTGTTCAACTGGAAGCGCTTTCATATTCATTGCATGTTGTTGTTAACTTTTCCTTTGAAGATTTGCACTGGGTCATGCTGATTTGTGGAATGTCCTGGTGAAGTATGACTCTAGTTTCCTTCTTTTCATTGCATGTATGGGAGCTTGTATGTGGATCAGTGATCTCAGTCAAGTAGTTTTGGGAATCTCATTCTTTAACTCTTTTCTTTATTTTAATTTCATAAATTCATCATCATAACTGCAAATCCTGACAAATAATAAGCAGAAACAGAGAAATATGCTGACATCCCGTAGGTAATTGAAAATCCTTAGCATAATTCTAAGTTGAATGCATGTAATGTTGAAAATATCATGCAAAGAATCATAAATATTGGTAGAAATCATGCTAATATCAGCATGTAAGCATAGTATTTGAGTGAATTCATAGTGCAGAGGTAGAATTATTAAAGATTTATGCAGAGTAGACATAAAGGACAGGATATTTGGAGGAATATTGAAGAACTTTGCAGAAATAACTGAAGTACGTAAGGCCCCAAAATGGAAATAGCAACACACATCAACCACTGAGTAACGTCAGTAGATTAAGACCTAATCAACGGAGACTTGGGATCATGAATTCTCTAAATTCATCGTATCTTTCAAGATGAGTAAAGGTTGTTATGTAACTTTTATTCTATGTTTGTGAATGAATAACATCATGACTAACATAAATTGGCGCTAGAAGGAGGGCGAACAGAAAATTTTTGGATTTCTGCAAATGTTACATCAATATTTCATTATTTGAAGTGAATGTCTGCAAATATCTCTTATCTGAGAAGTTTTGGTTGTATCTTTGCAAAGACCTAGCTCAAAACTTTGAGGATTTATTTGATTTTCTGAACTTTCAAAGTTTTATTACGAAATATGATGGATCTCCTTAAAATTTCAAAATCCTAAAAATTGGAAATAGAGTCTCATTTTGATGGATGCATATGAGGGCAATTATCAAGTTAACATTCCTTTATTTTAGGAAACTTTGAATAGGCAGCTTTATCCTCAAAGTTTACCTAAATTTGGTTTATCCACCTGTTGCAGGATACACAGGACTGTGGAACACAGTGAAATAAATTGCCTAACTTTTCTCACAAGTTTGGATTTACATTTGAAAGGATTAATATTCTTTCTAGATGTGTTCAGGGCTGAAATTTGCCAGGAAAATGAAGAAGTTCTAGACCAGCGAAATGAGGAAATTCTGGAACAACAAGCAGAGACAGCACCAGAAGTTATTAGTAGTTCAGACACTGAAGTGGACCGCTCTGAAGATTTTGAATTATATTTGTCTAGAAACATACAATGTAGTCAAATATTAGGTTTATCCATTGATGATGTCTTGATTGAAAGCTGGTGCAGATTACATGAGGAAGAGCATTCAGAGAGAGATTGTTACCCTTGCTTGGTCATGTTGAAAAGGATTCTAGAAAATATAGTAGCTGAATCAGTTCCAGAAGGTAAAGAAGAGGAAACATCCTTCCTGGATTCATTTTATGATGAGATTGATAGGAGTTCTCTACTTCCTAATACAAGTAAGGACTCTACTTCCTAATACAAGTAAGGACCAGTCAGTATGCAGGTATGAATCTTGTGAAAATTCTAGAGAAGAAACTAATCATCAGGATAATATTTTTGATTCTGATCCTAATACTTTTGATAAAGAAGATGAAACATCTTTCCTGGAGTCATTCTATGGTAAAGAGAAGTGTAAACAGATAGTAGAACAATTTAAATGCACTGCTGATGATGAAGTTCCTATGATAGTAACTTAGGGAGTCATAGAAAAGAAAATAAATGCTGATTTACTATCTAACTAGGTTGAATTGAATGATCAAATACAAGAATGTTGCAGGATAATGGAACCAGGCACTTTACTGGATAGAAGATGTGAATTATTTAATGAACAATTCCTGAAAGATGAAGATGCAGAAGACTTTGGAGTTGTTATGCATGATCAGATGCCAATCCAACATTATTTTGAAAATAAAATAGGGAAGTATTCTTATCAGTTGAATGCCAATTCTCCTTTACAGTCAAGTGATTTAGAAATGATAAATTTTTGTATATCAGGTTATGATGATAAGGATACTCATTTAGATGCTTATGTGCAGGAAATTGAAGAAAATATTGAGAAGTTTCCTGAACTGGAGGATAAATTGAACATCCAGAATGAAGGGATAAAGCTGGATAAAGATGAAGAATTAATACATCAAGAGTCACACATCCTTCAATTCGAAGTGAGACCATACATTGGGCTAAGCAATGAAAATATAGAATTAAATGGACGATCAGCTGTCAACAAACAAGCATGTCCAACAACAAAACCAGAGATACACCAGGTTGTATTTCTCCTTTCCACAGTGAATGATGTTGATTATTGTTTTGATTATGGAAATTTGAAAGATAGGACATGCATATGGATTAGTCATGAACATGATGAGCTCCCTCAGTTGCTGATCATCAAGAGTTATTCTGTGAAATACAGTGAATTCTGAATATCAGGATATTTTTCGGAATATAAAGATAAATTTGCTAGGTTGAGAACCATAACTCATACCCTAATGCTCCTGCACAATCAAAAGAAATATGCAAATACAAGTGTCTTTATGTCTTCTTCTAGTTTTTGTATGCCTAGTAATGGTGTGTATATAGTTTTGTAGGTTAGTTGTTTGTACAGTCTACTTGTTTTGCTTTCTTGTTTTCTTTGCTTTGTGTGTTTTTTTTTTTGTGCATTTTTGAGTTTTTGTTTTGGTTGGACAAAGCTTGTGCACCTTGTTACTTAAGAACACTACATAAATTGTTAGGATTCAAAAGTTGAATATAAGTTTTTACATAAGTTGTAACTTCTACTAGTATAGGTACTCTGGATCAGGTCTGTGGTATCATATTCATCAGTATTACTCTTCTTGAGTCAAGGTGATCCTCACAATGACACACCTAACAGCCTTGGGTCTGTTGAACATATCAGTGTAGGTGTTAAGTGAAAAATCTAAAGGTTGCCCTTGCTACCATTGCAATTCTCATCTTAATTTCAGCAAGTGACCACACCTTGCATCATGAAGCTATAACTGTTATATCTTATGAAATCAAATTCAAAATATAAAATAAATAAAATAAAAGATGGATTTACTGAAATCCAGATTAATTCATCTAAGTAACTCTACTGGGGCTATAGACGCCTGACTGGCAGTGGGGCTCTACTTAGGGGAAATGCGACGATAACCTTGCCGGGGCTATGGATGCTTGCTGCCAGCAAGGCTCTATCCGGTTGGCTATGAGGGATGAACCAAACTATGTAGCCTAACACCAGTCACTGATTTATTCAACTCATTTTCAAGATGAGTATATGAATCACATGCACACAATTGATCCCTTATCAATTCATTGTTACAGTGATGAACATGATACCATTTAGAAAGGATTAGGATGCTCATGCTTAATAAGAGTTGGAACATTATGTTTTAATTTATCATCACCTTTTGAATTATTTGAATTTTAATTGTTTTCTTTGGTGGCAAGTTGTTGTGTAGTTACACAACACGCCCCATTTTGACTTAGCAAAACAGGGACCCAACTTTGCTGGCTTGTTCCCTTGTTTTTGTGCCCTGGGCGGTAACGGTAAAAGTCATATCAGTCAGTATGCATATGCCTAATGTCAGGTATATTTGTGATCTTGAAATCAGAGCCAAATTTGAAAGTCTGAATCTATCCTCAAAAAGCTTACCATGTGAAAGAGCTTGAAATTCTAGGCAGGTTTGCCTTTTGTATCACCTGAAAATTTGTCCATATGAGAAAGTTATGACAAGTCAAAGGTTTAGTCAAACATGATTTTGAGAGGGTCATATTTCATAACAACGGTCATCATGATATTATAACATCACCCAATATTATAATATCATGCTGATATTATAATATCACCCTGCTTAGAAAATCCACCATCTGCATATTTGCATGCGCACATCAAATTCCTATCAGAAGGTCATTTACCTGTCAAAGCATTCGCATATTCAAAAGAAGGTCATATTTACTAATATGACTAATTTTCGCTAAACATGACGGTGACGTCATCTTTTGCATTTTAATGAAGCCTGGATATGACAATGACGTCACCATCATATTCCATTCGATGATGAGGATCATATTTCAAATCCCCCTATTTTCCTTCGACATGATGATGATGATGATGATGATGATGATGATGATATTTCAAATCCCCCTATTTTCCTTTGACATGATGATGATGATGATGATGATGATGATGATGATGTCATTCTTTCTCCCGATATACAAAAACTAAACATGATGGTGACGTCATAAATAATATGGAAGGTGATGTTCCTGACAGCAGGATCATATTTGAAAACCCTTAATTTTTCTTTGGTATGATCATGAAGTCGTCCTGTAGCATGATGATGGAGCCTATTTCTGATGGTGACATCACCATCATGTCCTGATCCATGAAAAGGAGTCATTTTGATTAATATGCCTCATATTAACTAAGTGCATGTTTGGAATCTGCATGGATGAAAGTTGGATCAAATGTTTGGATGAGGTCCGATAGGGTGATACATACAAATTCTTGGTGTGTTGGTGAATACTAAAAGAAGTCTTGTGGGGGCCACCGCATATCGGTGTAAGTTTTATTGTTGATGAAGCCTTATACTTTCTCCCCGATTATATGTATCTCACCGATGGGATAAGGTCATCAGTATAAGATGTGATATCGACCTTTGCTTGGTGTTGTCATGCCAAAACTTTGGTCACACCGATATATGTCACCCAATTTGCATGCTGATGATACAAACGGCGGATTTGAAAGGAAAGTTAAGAGCGGCATAATTATGTGTACATTTTGACACTAGCATGTGCATAATACATAACCTGATATTTACAAAGAATTCAAAGCCCAATATACAGATGATAAGCGGGAAAAAAAGCGATGGGTTTTTAAATCCATTTGGAGCCAGAATGCATATTTTTGGTCAATGGTGGTTGACCAGGTTATTTTTATCGCCATATATGCATTAAATGCATAATTTTCGCAAATTTGGAGCCCGATTGCCTGTAGCTGCACAAAAAGGGGCCTGTTTAATAAAATGTTTAAATTCCTGTTGTTTATCAAATGATGCTGGGCTTAATGCTTGTTTGTTTGCTGCAGGAAATCTTGGAGCTGTTTGAAGCTGGGCATTGCAGAGGTTGCATACGGATGTAACCCGAACCTGAGGAGGATATTGTCAAAAGGCTGTTTGCCAGCTGGAAACCGAATCAAATCAAAGATGCTAGAATATTCTGTGCCAGCTATATAATTTGCCAGTCTAGCAAAGCATGTGCTTTTCATCTGGACCGTAGATTGTGTTAGGAGGATCTTGATCATTGGATCATTGTAACTATTTTTTGGACTCTTGTTCTATAAAAGAGCCAGAGCTTGTCAAAACTAAAGAGAATACACAGACTCCACAATAGGAGGATATCTGGCAAAATAAGGTCAAATTACTGTAGAATTAGTAGGAGATCGAATTGCTGAGACTAATGAGGACTAAATTGTTGAAATGTCAAGGTTCCTTCTTTAGATCACTGTAAATGTACCTGTTCTTGAGCATACTGAATGGAGATGAAGTTTCATATTACATCCTGATTGTAAACTTTATGTAATCTTCAAGTTGATTTCTAGATATGTAATGATGAATGTTGTGTTCAACTGGAAGCGCTTTCATATTCATTGCATGTTGTTGTTAACTTTTCCTTTGAAGATTTACACTGGGTCATGCTAATTTGTGGAATGTCCTAGTGAAGTATGACTCTAGTTTCCTTCTTTTCATTGCATGTATGGGAGCTTGTATGTGGATCAGTGATCTCAATCAAGTAGTTTTGGGAATCTCATTCTTTAACTCTTTTCTTTATTTTAATTTCATAAATTCATCATCATAACTACAAATCCTGACAAATAATAAGCAGAAACAGAGAAATATGCTGACATCCTGTAGGTAATTGAAAATCCTTAGCATAATTCTGAGTTGAATGCATGTAATGTTGAAAATATCATGCAAAGAATCATAAATACTAGTAGAAATCATGTTGATATCAGCCTGTAGGCATAGTATTTGAGTGAATTCATAGTGCAGAGGTAGAATTATTAAAGATTTATGCAGAGTAGACATAAAGGACAGGATATTTGGAGGAATATTGAAGAACTTTGCAGAAATAACTGAAGTACGTAAGGCCCCAAAATGGAAACAGCAACACACATCAACCACTAAGTAACGTCAGTAGATTAAAACCTAATCAACGGAGACTTGGGATCATGAATTCTCTAAATTCATCGTATCTTTCAAGATGAGTAAAGGTTGTTGTGTAACTTTTATTCTATGTTTGTGAATGAATAACATCATGACTAACAAGTCCATGTGCATTACCTGTAATACTAGCACCTAAGAAGGATGGAGAATGGAGAATGGAGAATGGAGGTTGCGTATTGATTCCAGAGCAATCAACAAAATAATAATCAAGTGCAGATTTCCTATTCAACACACTAGGATACTAAGAGGGGGGTGAATCAGTATCTAAACAAACTTTGAATCCTCCAAAGTAGATTAAAACTTCAACATTATAACATTAACATAAACACAAAAGATCAACACAATGCACATCAACACATAACACCATATATATGTGGAAAACCCCAAAAGGGAAAAAACCACAGTGAGGATTAACTCACAATATATGAAGCTCAAAATTATAACTTTGTTTTAGGGCTACAACCCAAGGAAGCAACTAATCCCTGAAGAAAGGTTTTAGGGTCACTCCCAACGAAGCTACAACTCCCCGCAGACTTTGTTTTAGGGCTACAACCCAAGGAAGCAACTACTCCCTAAATTGAGAATAAAATAAAAAATGATTATAGCATGATAGTCCTTCTACTACCTAAAACTGACAATGAAGCTCACTCCTTTTGATGATTGCACTTCTGCCTCTTCACTCTTCTTTTTATGATTGAATCAACTAGGCACACTCTTTACTTCCCTTCTATCACAAAAGTGTCTTCAAGATGAATCAGGACAACCCTTATTGCTTTTGTTCTTTCTCCTTCAATCACACATCATAATGCATATCATATTCATATTCTGCTCTTTACACTCTCATTTCTGCAATCATACTTCACCTATACCAACTAGGTTTACAATATATACATGATATTACATTGCAATTTGGCTAATACAACAAGAATATTACAATTTACAAGTCGGCCAGAGATCACATATCATGAAACATGTATAGGGCAAGCCCTAACATGAACTACACACCACTCCAAGAAAAGAAACATGCCTTGCAAACCCCAACACATGCTTATCCCTGTCCTAAAAATTCTTCATAGCATCATCCTTCAAGGAACAACATCCACATGCTTGACAAATTTGAATTAGGTCGCCCTTAAGCAAGAAAACATGAAGCTTGTAGCACATCAATCTTCACAATCTTGGAGGTACTTATGAATGATTAAACATTGCTTGTTCTTATTCCAAATGAATCAGCAGGACCTACACAACATCTCCAAATGCATCTTGATCACCGCACAACAACAACTTGGTGGCGCACATCATCAACATTCCTCAGTCAGCCTCAACAACAACAACTCTTCTCAAACTGACTTGAAAGCCTTGTGTGGTACAAGAAACAAGAGAGATATGCATGCCCTTCAAACCTGAAACAATATTAGACATGTAGAATGTCCACACAAACTCATATGATTGATTTGTATACTCTTCTACTAGTGCAAGTACTCAAGCATATATCTGAAGACAATTAGGCATCTGAAACCATCTGTATCACTTCAGTCATTTGAAAATTAAACTTGCGGATATCCAAAACATCTGAAACTCATAAGGATGCACTCATACACTACTCTGAATATATCCTCAAAACTGCATAAGCAAATCTTCACTTGCAAAGGAATGCAGAGCATTCCAATCAGCCTTTATCATCACATTACATTGCCAGAGCATAGTCCGGAACTCAATCACTTGTAACTTTCAGTGTGGAGAAGAAAATGATCTAAAACTTTGGATTTAACACCTTTTTAGTACACATAGCTCAACTTCTAAACTGCATGACCATATCTTCAAATGCGGAAGAATGCAGAGCATTTTACTAAGCAGTCTTCCAAGCAGCTTCCTACATCAAAAACCTTCACAAACATCTGGAGGCCAGAACCTTCTTGTAGCAACTCATAGTTTCTTAAGATCTTCAGGAAAGAGCCATAGGTCATCAACAACATCTTCTCATCCTCAACATAGCTTCTAATTCCCATCTTAATATATCATCATTCATCTTATTGCTTCTAAGTCACATCTTAATATATCACCATGAAATCATCTATGCTGACCACCAACATGCTCAATACAACATTACTTGATATTAATCAAGGCATGAAATCCAACCATGAACATCAGCAACCAATGTTAGCAAACCATCAACATAGTATATCATCATCATAAGCATCTAAGCATAGTGTTGACATCAAAGACAACCACACAACCACATCAGTGCAATGTTCATTAGTGTTGACATCAATGACAACACATTTTGCCAACATTTCCTTTACCAAGGATGGATGACATCATGGATTACCGAAGTAGAGCAAGGTACTTCACCAAGATAGCTTTGAAGAGTGGGTATCACCAGATCGGGATACAGGAAAGAGATGAATGGAAGATAACATTCAATATAAAAGAAGGATTCTATGAGTGGTTAGTGATACCATCCAAACTAACCAATTCATTGAGCACTTTCATGAGGCTCATGAACGAGGTAATCAAGGAATTTCTAGGTATGTTTGTTATTGTCTATATGATATTCTAATTTTAAGAAAAACTTTGGAGGAGCATTTGATGCATGTTCATAGAGTTTTTGAGAGGTTGAGAGAGGAGAAATTGTTGATAAATTTAAAAAAGTATAGCTTTGTGAAGAAAGAGTTAGTGTACTTGGGATTTGTGATCTCAGCTAAGGGTCTTAATATGGATCTAGAGAAAGTAAGGGCTATCATAGAATGGCCTACACCAAAAATTATTACTGAGGTATGATCATTTCATGGATTGGATAGCATTTATAGAAAGTTCATTAAAAAGTTTAGCAACACATGTGCACCATTAATTGAAATAATGAGAGGAGATAGAAAAGAATTTAAATGGCCTATAGGAGTAGTCAAGAGTTTTGATTTGTTGAAGCAAAAAGTTATAGAGAAACCTATTTTAGCACTTCCAAATTTTAACAAGGTATTCTAATTATATTTTGATGCTAGTGGCAATGCCATAGGAGCAATATTAAGTCAAGAGGGAAGGCCCATTGCATATTTTAGTGAAAAACTCAATGATTCTAGGAAGAAGTATTATTTTTATGATAAAGAATTTTATGATAATGTTCAAGCATTAAAGAAATGGAGACATTAACTTTTTCCTAAGGAATTTGTTTTCTATACTGATCATCAAGCTTTACAGTATTTGAATTGCTAGGTAAAGTTAAATCAAAGGCATCTGAAATGGGTTAGATTTTTACAAAGCTATACATTTATGTTAAGATATAGAAGTGGAAAACCTAATAGAGTTGTAGATGCTTTGAGTAGGAGGAAAAATCTATTGGTAGAGATGAGGATTAAATTTGTTGGGTTTGAAGAACTCAAACATTTGTATCTAGAAGATTTAAAAAATTTAGAGTCATGGAAAGCTTGCCTAGAACTTCTCACCATGGACATAACATAATGGTTGGATTATATAATCCAAGATGGCATGTTGTTCAGAGGAAGTCAGTTATGCATTCCAAGAAGTTCCATGAGAGAGAACTTGATAACAAAAAAGCACAGTGGAGGATTAGTAGGACATTTTGGGAGAGACAAGATAGTTGCCTTAGTAACTGAGAATTATTATTGGCCACAGTTGTATCAAGATGTGAAAAAGTTTGCATAGAGTTGCAGGGTATGTCAAATGGATAAGGGAAAGAGTCAAAATACTAGTTTGTATCAACCTTTACTTGTACCTGAAAGACCATGGGAAGACATTAGTATGGATTTTGTGCTTGGTTTACCAAGGACTCAGAGAGGTCATGATTCCATTTTTGTGGTGGTTGATATATTTTCCAAGATGGCGCATTTCATTCTTTGCCATAATACAAATGATGTAGTTTGTATTACAAAGATATTTTTCAAGGAAGTGGTTAAACTTCATGGTCTACCCAAGAGAATAGTTTCAGATAGAGATACAAAATCTGTTAGATATTTTTGGAGGATATTGTGGAAGAAGCTGAAGAAAATTTTGAAGTTTAGTTCTATACATTATCCATAAGCTGATTGTTAAATAGAAGTGGTAAACATAAGTTTGGGAAACCTTTTGAGATGTTTGGTGGGAAAAATCCAAAGGGATAGGACTTGATTTTTCCATAGGATGAGTTTGCATACAACAAATCAATTAATAGGAGTACAAGAAAATCACCATTCTAAATTATATATGGAAGTAGTCTTAGAAATATTTCAAAGTTGAGGAAGATGGATAAGGAGGAGAAGTGTAGTGCAGATGTAGAAGATTTTGCAGAACACATGAAGAATCTACATGAGGAGGTAAGGAAGCATATCACTAAAATGAATAGTCAGTATAAGGAGAAGGCAGATAAAAAAAAAAGATTTAAAGAATTCACATTTGGAGAAGAGGTTATGGTTCACCTTAGAAACAAAAGGTTCCCTATAGGAACATATAATAAACTAAAGAGGAAGAAATTTGGACCTTGTAAGATTTTAAAGAAGCATGAATCAAGGAATGTCTATGAAGTTGAGTTGCCAAGTGGAATCCATATTTCACCTATATTCAATATTGTTGATTTGTTATAGTATCATGAAGGAAGTATAGAAGATGGATTAGCAGAAGGGTAGTGGCATATTCCAACACGTATTCTAGAGAGGGAAGAAATTGAAGAAATCTTAGATAGCCATGTGGGAAGGAGCACAAGAAACAAGCAATATGAAGAATACTTAGTCAAATAGAAAGGAATACTTGTTGAAGATTCATCATGGTTATCCAAACCAGAGGTTGACCATATTATTCTTCCTCAAACATTAGAGATGTGATACTTGGTCACTTCTCAAACAACCCTGGGTGTTTGATGTAGGAGCATCCAAAGGTGTAAGAGCAATCTTACATCACCCAAAAAAATGATTTTGTTTTATTTCATTTTAATTTTGGTTTTGCAAATACCCATGAAGCTTATTTCCTCTAAAAATTTGTGTAGAATGGTCTAGAACATCCAAAGTTTCCAAAAAAGCTAAAAATAGCAAGACATCTATTTTTAGAAAGTTTGCATTTGAGCATGTATGGACGTAAAATTTTATCCAAAGCTTTGAAATTGTTAAATGAGCATTGTGGGTGAGTTTCAACCCAAGGCCATGTCTAGAGGTCAAGTTATTGAAGTTTCAAATTTATAGAAAACCTGAAAAAAAAAAAATTTAAATTTGAATTTTGAAGCTTTAAATGATGGAATGAGGCCTCAAAATTTGGGGAAATTGAATGAATTGAATTTTAGAGGCATAGAGTACTCTGATCTCTTCAGTTTAAAAAAAAGTGGGGGCCTAATCAAGTACCTAGATCAAAAGTTATGGCTCCCAGAAGTTGTGCTATTTTCAATTATTTTTCGATGGTGGAAATTAATGGCTCAAAAAGTGGAATTAAAGAGTAGGGGAGTTACAAGAGAGTGGGATATAAGGTTTAAATGCCATTGAGGGTTGGAGGTAGTGGGAGGTGAGGTTGGGAAGTTATTTTTAGCATCTACAGGTTTGGCATTATGAAGAGAGGATGAAACAAAGCCATTTTTGAAGCTCTAGAATAGATGAAAGCTCTAAAGGTTAGAGGATTGTAAGTTGCAGATTGTTGTTGCAATTTTGAGGATTTTTGTCCTATATTTTGTAAGACCATTAGGGTATGAATATGCTATTGTTTTACAGCCCATATTTATGTAACAAGATGTTTTCACGTTTAATGAGTGAAATGTCTTGAATCTTTGAATCCATATATTTTCTTGTGTTAGTTTGTTGTTGTGTGTTGGGTGGAGAACACCCTCATCACTGCTTTAGTTATTCTTTAGCACTAGTATAATTTCATGTTTGTTGTTTTAATGTTGTATTTGTGTGATGTAATCCTATGTAATTACCTTGTAAAGTCTTTTTTGTTCTTTCCTTTGTGCAATCCCTCCTTTTTGGGCTACATTTTCTTGTAAATTGTTGCATTGTTCAATAAAAATAATAATAAATTACAATTAGTATAATTAAAAATATTGCATTTGAATTAGAAATCATTTATTTTTAATGAGACAAAGGAAATGAAATGTTAGAGATATTATATTATAATAAATACGAAAAACAAATTCCCTTCAAGAAGAAATTGAATTAAAAGTTATAAATAATGAATTAGAGGAAATAAGAATATTGAAAAATATTAAAATTTAAATTTATTAAAAAAGAAATAGTGAAAAAAACAAAAAGGACTGTTATAAAATATTATTAGAATTTAGTTGTACTATTAGGCTAAAATTAGTTAATTCAAAGGAATATTAAAAATGTCATTAGAAATAAAGGTCACAATTCAAACAAAATAATTCAAAAACCAATATTTCAAAAATATTATAAACATTACTACTAAAAGTAAAGATGGAACACGAGCAAAGAATAAGAAACCAAGGACCGACCCCTAAAAGGTACTAGAGGGGAGATAGGACCATCCAAGCCAAAGGAGAGGTAAAATGACTAAGATAGCAAGCATGAGTAAAGAAAAGTGAACTAAGAGGATGAAAGGAAGGGCTGAGATGGAGCGATAGGGTGACCACTAAGTAAATATTTGGCAAGAGGGGGAGGATGGTGTTTCCAATAGGGATGGGAGAAGGACAAGAGGGGGGAGAGGGGAGAATGAAGGGAGAAAAGGGAGCAAAGTGTTGAACACACAGAAGTACTGAGGGGGGGTGTGAATCAGTACAAAATCAAATTACCTTATTTTTGTAGCACTCAAACTTATGTAAATATTCAAGACATGAGAAGTGCAAGAACACAAAGACACACAACCATAACACCAAATTTACGTGAAAACCCAAGAAGGGAAAAACCACGATGAGCAAGCTGCTTAGATCTATTGTCCAAATCTAGCCTCACAAATAAAATAGGATTACAATATTATTTATGGGCTACAACCTAAAGGAAGATGCAACTCCCTAATCAGTTACACATTTACAAAGTATATCATAATGCTCTTCATGTGACACATTTAATTTCAAAATTAATATATTTATATATATATGAATACAATATAGCTTATTTAATTTTGCAATAATATATATATATAAACAAAGACAGTCTTATTTAATTTAACGAATCAGGCATAAAAAATCATGCATGTAAACATTTGCAAGAAAACCACAGTCACATACGTATATATACCATGAAGAACGTTAGACAAATAGTCATCAAAGCAAGAAATATGATTCTACATGAGTGTGTGATAGGGCACCAGACAAAACCCATCTGATTGTTAACAGACGGCTAGGTCCCCTCTACCTGAAACATGTTCTTGCCTTCGACAAAACCTACAACCAGTCCCACTCATTTTCCACGGTCAATAGGTTAGTTCTGTAAAAATATAGCTGAAGCGACATAAAGTAACTGAATCATAAGCTCAATAATGCATCATCATCATATTTATTTAAATTCAAATATTATTAAATGGAATCCAATAGTTTTCAATTCATTTAACATAAATAAATTAAACCCAAAAGTCTGAGACATGACATGTGTAGTTTAGCTCATAGCCCACTAAAGTATGACTAATGTAGTATATAGCTCTCTCTTTCCTAGTGTCATCATTGTGCTAACAAGGATCCTAATGTTGTTGATGTAGCTGATATGTATAGAAGGAGCAGTTTTCCTTGAACAGGTCTAGTACTAGAACCGATGGTTTTGCAGGATATTCAATTTATCAAATGCTTCTTGGCACTTTTCATCCCATTGAAATTCTATATTTTCCCTCAATAGATGTGCAAAGGGTTGACACTTGTCGACAAGTTGTGATATGAATATCCTGATAGATTGTTGTTTTCCTCGAAGTCAACGTAGTTGCTTAAGATTCTATGGTGGTTTCATTTCAACTATAGCTTTCACTTTAGCATGATCCACTTTGATACCTCTTTGAGAGACAATGTAACCTAAGAGTTTACCAGATGTCACACCAAAGACACATTTCCTTGGATTAAGGCATACCTTGTATTCCTCTAATCAGTCAAAGATATTTGCTAGGACATACAAGTGACTTTCTCTTGTTCATGATTTACCAAGGATATCATCAACATAGTCCTCCATTATTTTATGAAGCATATCATGAAAAATTATACTCATTGCTCTTTGATAAATTGCTCCTACATTTTTAATACCAAAAGGCATTACTTTCTAGAAATAGACTCCCCAAGCACATATGAATGGGGTCTTATGTTGATCTTCTTCAAGAATCTTGATTTGGTTATATCCAGAAAATCCATCCATTAGGGATAACATCTCATGTCCAGTTGTTAGGTTGACTATGATATCAATGTTTGGTAGTGGAAAATCATCTTTAGGACATGTTTTGTTCAAGTCTCTAAAATTTATACAAAATCGGATCCCCCAGTAACTTTCAAAATTGGAATGATGTTTGACACCCATTCTGGATAATCTATAGGTTTGATGAAGCCAATTGCTAGTAGTTTTTCCAGTTCTTCTTTGACTAAGAGAGCAATTTTGGGGTGCATTTTTCTCAGCTTTTGTTTGACTAATTTTGTTCCAAGATATACCGTTAAATGATGTACCACCAATGAAGGATTTAAACTAGGCATATCTACATAAGACTAAGCAAAATTCTTTGATCTCTCTTTGAAAAAGGTGATAAACTCTCGTAATTCAAATTTTGAAAGGGATGCTGCTACAAATGTGATCTTTGGTTCTTCAAGTGTTCCCAAATTGATCTCTTTTGTTTCCTCAATAAGAATGGAAGATCTCTCTTAATATGGCTTGATTTCGGGGAGGTCAAATTCCTCATCCTTAGGTTCCTTAGGGAGGTTTTCACCCTCGGATATGTCCTTTATTTTTACTTTTTTATTGTCCAAAAGTGCCACAAAGTGGTTTTCACTAGGGGACGTGATTTTTATATTTTCACTTTTGTGACTAAGGAATTTGATCATCTCTCTAAAGTAGGCATTAGTATTGACCTCTATAGTGTATCCTATCTTGTGATCTCCAATTGGTGTTCCTAATCTCAATCCCAAGAATTCAGAGATAGACTCATCAATTTTGAAAGACATCTAAAATAGGAGGCCCTTGTTGGTCCCAATCAATAAGTTCAGGGTAGATGAGTTGAAGGATATGGTATAGTGATGATGATGGCAATAATATGGTAAGGGTGAAGATGGATGAATCGTATAGCTTGGTGATACACTCAAGGGATTTGTCATAGGTATCCTCATTAGTATCCTCAATGGTGGGAATCCTTTAGCTACCTCATCCAAGATAAATTTGAGCTCTGGAGATGTTGGCTCTTGTGATCCAAACCCTAGCCCCAAGTGTCTAGGTCTACATGTAGCTTCAATGGTTCCTTGTCCTTGTAATCCAAGACCACCTTTTCCTTGGTAACCCATGTTTTGTGCTATATGAAAACCTTTAGGATATTTCTCAAGAGGGAGATTATTGTGTTCATCTTTTTCCTTATAGAGCCATTCTGAAAAATCAGCATCAATGATCTCTTTATCTCATACACCCCAATGGGAAAACTTAGTTGGTTTACAATTGATTATGATAGTTGAGATAGGTCCATTAGGGCGAGGTCTTCCAAAGCTTTTAGGAGAAAGTGGGAGTTGCCCCACACAAAAGGCTCCTTGTAGAGTGTATTCTCCTAATCCCTTGTCAATAATCTTAGCCTTGATCTCGGGATGTGTGGTGGACGAAGAAGCAAGTGTGTATGGATTGATATATGATGGAGATGGTTTAGTAATGTCATTGGTAGGACAATAATAAGCTTTGTGATATGGGCCTTCCAATAGACAACAATATTCGAAGGGGTGTGGATTGGTATATATGGTGATTTCTTGGTCATTATAGGGGAATTTGATGCATTAGGGATAGGTGGAAGGAACGGCCTTCATGGCATGAATCAATGGGCATCCTAGGAGTATGTTATATGGGAGATCAAGGTCTAAAACTTGACAAGTGATTTCCATAAGTGCGGGACCTAATTCAATAGTTAGCTTGATGGTTCCCTTTGATCGTCTCTTAGCTTCGTCATAAGCCTTGATTGTAATGGAATGTTTTTTATCAATAACTGTGATGAAGTATCCCATATATCTTACCAATCTTAAGGTGCATATGTTTAATCCCGATCTACCATCTACTAGGACCCTTTTGAATTTGTGTTTATGGATGACTACTTCTAGGTGGAGGGGTTCATTATGAAATGAATCAATAGTAGGCATGTCTTTCTCAATGAAAACGCGGTGTGTGGATGCAAGGTGTCCAACCATGGCTTAAAATTGTTTAGCATTAATGTCATTAGGCCTTTATCTAATATCTCCTTATGCATAGGGGAAGTACAAAGAAGCTCTAGGATAGAGATTTATGCAGGAGTCTTCCCTAGATGATCAAGGATATTATACTTGGGAGGTGCTATGGACATGGATGGCGTAGATGAAGATGGGGCTCCTTGAATAGTGATGCAACTTCAATGAGTGGTAATGACACAATCATGATTATTAATTCTTATGGTTATGGTGGCTACTTGTGAAGAGCAAGCTTCAATACGACCCACAACAAAATCATATAAAGGAGAGGAATTAACTTTATTGGCTTGATTCTCACTTTTGGAGGAACTACCTTGACCGTGTTGAGGGAATGGATCTTGGTATACTCTCAATTGTTCATTGGATGAGTTTGTTGAACACAAAGAATACTAAGAAGGGGGGTGAAGCATTATTCTACAAAACCACTTATCTTGTTGTTCCTTAATCCAATTACCAAATTCAATAATATGAAAGCAAAATAAACATAAGAACAACAACCATAAAGACATAACACATAGACACCAAGATTTTTACGTGGAAAACCCAAAAAGGGAAAAACCACGGTGAGTGTTAGCTCACAATATATTATGATAACAATACCGGATTACATAAGGCTCACTTGCATGGGACTCATTGCCCAAAGAAATGCTCACTGCAGGTGGACTCACTGTCTAAGTGGACTCACTATCCACAGAGAAAGAAAGATAGAAGATATAAGAAGGATTGGCTCACTGCCAGGCGATGACTACTAGAAATGCATCAGAAGAATGCTAAGGTGCAGTTCCATTTACAGCTTAGTATACAGACTCAAAAGTCTTCATAATATATGCTCTGCTTTTTCTTCTCTGCTCTACATAAACTTTGGTCTTCTGCCCTTACTATCTTTTTCTAGTCACAAATCAGCTTTAGATCACATACACCTTGAATTCACACATATCACATGCTCATCCACACATATAACACCAAGATCCATCAAGTATATATATTCGCTACAAGATTTATCTCATAAATAAGTCGGCAAGCCAAATATGAACCGTGTATATAAATGGTATATCTTGTCGGCTTGGACTTGTGCACAATCTACCATGCAGACCTAAACAATCATTCAATAGTCTTCATATAAGTCAGCACCAATCATCCAACCACTTAGATTGATTGTTCAAACAATATATCTTTTCCGCATAAAGATTTAACATGCCTGTCGGCTTGTCTCTCAAGAACATGCTTGACCAATTCATCTATCACATCATAACTCTCACTGTGTACAATATGAGACTCAAAGATTCACAACCAACATTCATTCTAGACCTCTTAGTATACCTTCAAAACCGCAGGATGAAATATGCAACAATAGAGGAATGCAGACCCTTTTACTCTGGTATTGTGCATTGTTCCTGCCTTTACTCTATTTACCTAGACTTAGATATTTTGCAATAAGACTTCCGGAGGAAATTAGGACTTGAATACTAGAGCATGTGGTCACCAAGTGACTACGAATAACACACCTAAACCACATAAAATTAACTTCCACTGTGGAGGCGTACTGACACAAACACTATCATTTACACTGTATCATGCATACTGCCCATACTTAGCCATTTATCTTTCCAGAGTAAAGTCTCTTTGCCATGCTGGTGAAATCTCCTTTCTTTGTTGCCATCAATGACAACATTCAATCATTCATCAGAGTAGTGTCTCTTGCCAACAATCTCCCCCTTTGGCATTGATGGCAACACTTAGTGAAAAATGCCTAACTGCTCCCCCTTTCTAAATATACTTTGTTTTTCTTCTCCCCCTTAGGTGTCTTCCCATTTTTCACTAGTCTTCTTCTCCCCTTTGGCATCAATGGCAAAGGTGTATGTACAAGGGTCAAAATTTTGTCAAAACTGCAAAAAATGTCATATTCTGCCACATATATACAGGTACAATCTTCAACTCAATTTGCTGTGGGTTTCAGGATGTCGTTGAAAATAGTCTTGATTTGAGCTATCTCTCCATCCCAACTCTTCTTTGCACTTTACAAAATTTGAATGTGGCCATTTATTAGGAAGATTGCTTTCTCTGCCTTTCGTACATCAAAGGATGTGTCAATTTTTGTACTTTCATTCAATGCTTCTACTGCAAGATTTGTCATTGAGTCTAGCTTAGGACTTATTAGCCCTCTTAATTGACACATTCTACTCTTTATTTGGTCCCTCTTATTTATTAGGTTACTTATGTTATCATGAATACTAATGAATTGTATCTCTTTGTTGCTTGTTGACTTAGCTACCCAGTCAAATGATTTGGGGATATTTAGCAACTGCAATTCCTGATCCTTGATCTTTTCCTCTAACTCATTTGTGGCTTCCGGCCAAGATACACAAAATTTGTACAAATCACAAGCTTCTTTTAAGGCATTCTGTATGCTTTTTATTATGTTGTCCAACAGAGTTTTATCATTGATTAACATGATCTTTAACTTGGCTAGCCTCATTTCATCAAATTGTTCTCTAACTTTTGTCTCTGTAGATTTCTCAAAAGATTCAAAGTGTGAACTTACAGACTTGATTAGACCTTTGAGCTGATCGGTTGGTAACTGTGATTTGTCCTTTTGGTATGAGGGAATCAACTTCTCTAGGATGCCGGATGCTTTACCAATTAACTCACTATCCTATATGTGTGATTTCAACATTTCTTCCTGTGCCTTTGCTTGCAAAATTGATACTAGTTTGAATTTTTGTATAGGAGATAGTGAGGCCAAATTTATTGGTCCTTGTAGGAGCTCAGACTCATCCACATCTTGTTCTCTTTCCAAAGAATCATTTTGAGTAGTAGCAGTGTCTCTTGTCATTTCTTCAGACACTTTTTCATGATTATGTCCCGGAGGTTCCATGTCCATGTTCTCTTGTTGATCAATATTTTGCTCTAGAGCAGAACTCTTCTCAATTTGATCAAGTTTTTGATTGTCTAATTTGATCTGTTCATCAGTCTTTTCCTTATTTTCCTGATCAAACTCTTAGGATTGTCCTTCTTTCTTGGTTTTCCTAGGGCTTTTCTCTATTTCTTGTTTACTCATTTCTTTGATTTCATCAGTTTTCTTCAAATCTTGATCCATACTAACTTTAGGAACAAAGGTGTCTACATCAATATTTATATCCTCTCTGTTGGAGACAGTTGGAATGTTAAGATCTTTTAGGATCTCAAAAATTGTAAGCTCTATGTTTTTCACAAATTCATTAGTGTTCCCTGCCATTAGAGTGTTAACTCTTCTTTTTATCTCAATTTTATCTCCAAGTAACTTGAAAACTTTTGCTTTTTCCTAAGGGGTCACATCTAGACAAAATTTGATCAATGAACTTTCTCTTACCTCCCAATCCTTGGTCATTGCTTCCTCCTTCTTAGCAGTTAATATGCTTGCCAAATTGTTAGGAAGATCAAATATTATCTCAATGAGAGCTTTGTTATAAATCTCCAGATATTTGATGACAGCAGCTTCTATGATGTCTTTGTCTAGATCATTATACTCATCATATAGTTGGGCTATTGGTTTTAAATTGCCATCAACAGTTATAGCTTTTAGAACATCTTTAAGACTTATAGTGGCTTCTCCTGTCTGAGACTTATCTTGTCTTGGACTTTTCTCAGCTTTACCCTTACCATAAGGTTTCTTCTTGCTGCTCCCGGAAGCTTTGGTGGCCTCAGTTTTCATTTTCTTCACTTCTTCATCTAACTCTGTCTCTTCCTCATATGTTCTTATATTGACATACATTCTACAACTTTTGGTTTTCTATCTCTTGTGACTTGTTGTAGGGGCTTCCACACTTGTAGAGGGTGTGGGACCAGAGGACATAGATGCAGTTTCTATGGAAGTAGAACCTCTAGTTCTTCTTTTTGTTACTGTTGGGTTCTCTAGTTGCCTCTTAGGCTCTTCCAGAGCCTTAACCATTTCACTTTCCTTCCGCTCTTTTGCTTCTCTCTCTGCTTGTGCCTTTTATCTTGCCTCTTTGATTTGTACTTTGGTTAAACCCCCTTTTAGGGCATAATCTTCTGCTATCTTCTAGGCCTTCTTTGAAATTTTAGGTTTTCTCACCTCAACATGTATTTTTGCAGACAATTCCTCATATGTCCCAAATCTTTCTTCTTTGGGGTCCCTTGGTTTGCTTAGCATATGTTGGGCATAATTGTCTAGAACTCTTCCATCAACTTCATATCCCATTGGCATAACCTAGACTGTTCTGGGCTCAACGGCCTCCATCAAGCATTGGTCTTTTGTCACAATGAAGCATATGGTGTCCTTGTATTTATCAACAATTGATTTGGGGATCCTTTTCCTAGATTGCATTAACCTTTGGAAATTTTTTAAGTAGCCCCATAGGGCTGAGTTTTGTGCCTCAATATTTCCTATGCTGCTCAAATGGTTTCTAATCTATACTACAACAGGTTTGTCTCCAGTCCAAAATGTTGATAACTGAGAGGGGGGGTGAATCAATTATCTTAATTAATTTAAATTTATGTTCTTCTTTAACAACTAGTGCAGCATCAAAGCAAATAAGCATCCATAATCATGAAAGCAGAAACAAAGTCAATACACATAACACAATGATTTTGACGTGGAAAACCCTGTTAAGGGAAAAACCATGGGGTGACTAACCCAAGAATGTATTCTCTGTTAGAAGAATAGAAATACAAAATGGCACTTGCCAATTAGGGCTCACTGCCCGAGCACACTGCTCACAAGAGGCTCACTGCCTACAAGAGACTCACTATCTACAAGTTATAAAGAGAGTAACAAGATACTTGAACTGATGAGAAGCATCCACATATGTTGAAGTTTAGTTCCGGTTAGGCTCAGTACACTGATCTACTGCACTTCATTCTTCCTCTTCTTTGGTGCTGCTGTCCTATCACATACCGGACCTGTATTACTGCTTCCACTCTTTTCTCTGCTTTTCTTTGCACTTCCCACTGCACCACACTCTCCTTTATACCGAAATCAATCTGGTATATATATCCGCATCAATGATTTCAATCATCTTTCTAGTCGGCATCCGAAAAACTCAGGATATTTCCAAACTCTAGTCTGTCGGCTAAATCCTTGCTTACCAAGTGATGCGTATCAAAGAGATGCTTATAGAAGTCATCAATCATGTCAGCCAATCATGAATGATACCTTACTAACCTTGATCACCATCAATATCTCATCTGGATTAAGGTTTGATGCTCTGCCGGTCAGTTCTTCCTCAGTCTACTCTACCAAACAGGAACCCAATACTTAGGTTCTCATATCTCTTTACTCTTTTATCACCAGAGGCTCAATCCCTGGAATCTATCAATCAAGGTACTCCACTTGACTTCCCCAAGTCTGTACTTTACTAAGATATTTCCTCTAAGAGATCCGGACCTGATTGTCAGACTTTGTTGTATGCTCTGTTCTTGCTTACCGGACCACAATACTCTTGAATTTGACTTCCGGTGGAGACACACCATGTCCTACGGATGTGTGAGATGGACTTTGTTGCCATCAATGACAACACTCATGAAGCCACACAGTGTCTCTTGCCAACACAAAATAGATTCTTCATGCCTGGTAACTCTTGCATAAGTAGAAAAATAAGCACAAAATCAACATACCAAACTTGAAGGGATATTTGGCTTCTTTTGTCTTCTTCAAGTTCTCCATTAACTGTTGTCAAAGCAATTCACACAGGTTATACTCTGCATTTTCCTTAACCATTTGATAGGCAGTATATATGGTAGTACCGGAGACAGATTTCTCCTAGTTTGAGAAGTAGACCTTGGAGCCGATTACCATGGATGCAAATCTAACTACATGATCTTCAATGTCACTGATTGTCAATGCTCTCTTATCAAATTTTGCTCCGGTGGCTTTCATCACTGTATCATTTTTCACAACTTTTAATATAGGCACCATACTGGTAGAGTTTAGTCCTGTGACCACATTTATAGTATCTTTGGTGATCTTGAATGTGGAATTAAGCCACATAAATTCATCATGAATTCAGCTTAAAACATACTAGACCCATGCATCTTCTACAAAAATTGGAAAATCTATATACTGAATAAATTTCTTCTTTTCCAATACCTTGTATTCTTCCTTCAAATCAAATTCATCTCCACTTAAATGTTTTATTTATAGATCTGAGAACTGACTGTCTCCATGTTCTTCTAGGGCAACATGAATATAGGCCCTAACATCTTCCGCATGCATCACACCAAATGAAATCTCTGAAAATGCACCATTTGGATTGACCTCTATTGACTTGAATGGATGCTTCTTGAATTTTGGTTGGGCTCTTTCAGTTAGATCAATCACATGTGGTGTTGCCAATTTTGCAAAGATTCAAATGAATTCATAGTAGGGTTTTGAATCAGGAAAAATACCTCTTTTCACCAAATTAGGGTTTTGCTTGATCTTGTTTTGTTTTCTTTGGAAATCACTGTAGTCACTTGGAACTTTGCCTTAGACACTTGAAAGTTTGAATGCAAAATGAATTTTTTGTCGGATAAACCCCTTTTTAATCCTTTATCTGTCTTGACCTAATTGCCATAAATGCCCCTATTGAAAAAGTTGTCAAACACATTTATGTAGAATACAGTCTATTAGGATTGCTCTGCAATGCTCCGCACTTGAACCTTTTTCACTAGAATTTCTTTCAAGAGATCTATCATATGCATCTTTTCAACATATCTTCATGCCGGATCCTAGAACTGATAAACTGGCTAGGGGATTTAAGATTTCATTTTAGCTCCCCCTGAGCCAGAGCTCACCATCTACTTCCCTAAGGAAGTATCTGCACTAGAAACTGGTGCGGATCCATCCCTGATATTATTAACATCTTTCCTAATCCAGACCTTGCT